>QXEO01001064.1:3798639-4406280 GCA_007115705.1 Dactylis glomerata | reverse complement strand
AGGAAATGTAAAGCAAGCGAACCGACATTTTGGTTAAAGCTAAAGTTAAAATTTGAAGTGTCGGATGATTTGAAGTCTAAGTTTCAAAGTTAAAGTACTGTATGTTCAATGAAGCAACCTTGAGACTCATATGTCGAAAGCCAAATAAGGTAGACAAGTAGCCAAGGTTGTGAAGTTGGGGAAACAGGAAAACAAACTCGGTGACTTAGCCAAAGATGATCCGGCGTTAATAACAAGCAAACCGAGATAAAACTTGTTCAGGTAGCAAACCAAAGGAAATTAAACGTTTATCTTACAACTGCACCCGGCATTCCGGGGATCTGATAAAGCTTAAAGTTTTTGTGCTGCAAAGTCAAGGAGCAGGGGCAGAAGCAGGGCCGCCGGCTGGTGGAGCTGTAGCAGTAGAAGTATCGGCTTCAGGAGTGCCGGACCCAGCAGATGGAATGGAGCCATCACCTCCGCCCGGGGCAGATCCCTATTCCGGGGCGTCGGTGTCGGCCTCTTCGGCTTCCTCTTCATCTTGGCTGGAGTCGGAGCCCTCAACAGCGGCAGATGCCCCAGCGTCGTCCTTCTTCTCCGGCTCGCGGATGTCCCGGACGAAGGCGTCGGTGTCGGCATAGTCCACATAGCTGTGGGCCAACTCCCGACGACGCCGGATGTGTTCCGGATCCGTGGTCCAGATGGATCCTTCGCGCACAGTGCGCAAAGTCTCCAGATCAGCTTTTTCATACCAGGACAGGAAGTAGCTGAGAGCTTCATCAGCTCCTACCCTCACGCCGAAATCCCGCCACTCCCGGAGGCGGACCTTGGCAAGCTGCAGATCGTTGCCGATATCAACAGGATCAGTGGGCGTCCTTTGTCCCGGCCAGAGGGCAGAGAATGCCTCCTGGGCGCCATAAAAGAGTTCTTCGGTGTAGAGCGTCATGGCGTTCTTCCGGGATTGCAGAGCCAGCAGCTGCTCCGACATGTCCCAGTTGGCCGAGTCAACCGGAACACCCCGGTTTTCTCGATCCAACTGCAGAGCCCTCTCAACGTCTTCGACGGAAGCGGGGAACATGTCTGAGAAAAATAAATGATGTTAGCAAAAGGAGAATATGTCGGCATATAGGGTATGTCGGAAGAGAGCATCATATGACGGGCAGGATAAGGAAAAAGGATTTGAAGCTTACTGGCGAGGTCAGCATTGAGTTGTGCGACTGTGACCTCCCATTTGGTCGCTTGCTCCTTCAGGCTGTACAGTTCGGCATGGGCAGTGGAGGCATCAGTCTCGGAAGCAACGAGCAAGTCCTGGGTCTTCTTCAGTTGGCCCTCCCTCTGTTCCTTCTCGTCCAGAAGCTCGGTGATCCGGCCCTTCAGCTGTTCTACCTCGGCCTTGTGAGCGACATCCCGGTCGTCCAGTTGCTTGGCCACATCCACTGAGGACATACAGTCCTGGTGGCGTGCCTCCAGTGCAGCTTTCTCGTCTGAAAAGATTTGAAGTCAAAACAAGAATTTGAAGAAAGAAAACAGTGAAAAGATTAAAGGATTTGAAGTACAGAAGGATTAGTTGAAGATTAAGAGGATCTGGCATACCTGTCAGCTCCTTCACTCTCTTGACAAGCTCGGTGACTTGGGCTTCGGCACCAGCTGCGGAGTGACGGAAAAAGGTTATGTGTCGGCATATTAAGGTGTGCCGGCAAAGAGGAGGAAGGGTGTCCGGCATATAGCGGTATATCGGCGAGGATTACCTTTCTTGGACAGCTCCAGCTGAAGCTTGCTATGCTCGTCGGATAACTTCCGATGCTCGCATACCAAGTCATGAAATATGTCGGCCCGGGTGTTGTTCATGCGCTGCAAAAGGCCGGGATTTGAAATGTCAGCAAAGAAATTTGGCAGGTTAATTAAGTTGAAGATTCTATCAAGTGATCATTCTTTTGAAGACCCGGCACAGGTGCTGCGCACCTATCCCGGCTCTCGGTGACTAGGATTTGAAGCTCGAATCGAGCTTATATCTCGGTCAAGAGGATTTGAAAAATAATTGAGATGTGAAGTTGTTAGAGACCCGACACAGGTGAGTGCTCACCTATCCCGGCTCTCGGTGACTAGGATTTGAAGCTCGGATTGAGCTCATGTGTCGGCAGATAATTCAAAAGAGGCTAACTAAATGACTATGAGAAAATCCCGGATGTCCGTATCCCAGACAGCCGACATTTTCGGGGACTGGGGATATGTGTATAGTTAGAAGGGACTTACGTTGGTGGCGTCGGCCAATTGGTGAAGTCTCTGCTGAAGGCTGAGCAGCTCGCAGGCGATCGGTAGGGGTTTCGCGGCCAGAATATCTGCTGGATCGCCAGTAGCCGCGGCCTCGGCCATCTTCTTGCTCCTGGAATCCGTTGTGTCCATGTCACCAGCGTCGTTCCACCTGACACAGTGCTCCTTGAGAGACCCGAGGCTTTGATCACTCTTCGTCCCCAGGGGGACGCGGCCCTCAAGTTCCGGCGTGTCGAAGAAGTTGCGCCGGTAGCCAGGCCTGGTTGCTGCCCTGCCAAGATGCAGGGCCAGAGCAGAGCTGGTCCGGGGCGCTGCCTTAGAAGGAGCAGTGGCGGCAGGTGGAGTGCCGGACTTGGTCGGCTGAATCTTCAGTGTGCCGGGCTTGGCCGGTGCAGAGGTCTTGGCCGGCGCCGAGGTCTTGGCCGGTGCTGGAGTCTTGTCAGCTGAAGGAGTCTGGGGCGCGGGCTGTTCCGGCGCGGCCGGTGCTTCTTGGCCAGCAGGGGCAGGTTCCGGAATAGTCCGGACTTCCGGCACGGCCGGGCCCTTTCCTTTGAGGTCTATGCCGGCGCTCTTGTCGCTTGCGCCGACGTCTTCAGTTGTGCCGGCATCGCTGGTAGGCGCGCCGGAGTCTGGTGCTTCTTGGTGGGCTCCTGTGTCCATGTGGACATCAGGAGCCGAGGTTTCCTGTTGAGCCCCCGAGTCCATGTGGACGTCGGGGGCAGAGATATCTTGTTCCGGCGGAGGAACGTCCTTCGCCGGGGAGGTGGTCTTTTCAGGCGCAGGCGAAGATGCCGGCGCCGGGGAGGTCGTGTGACTAGCTGAGGGAATGTCGGAGGTGGCAGTTTCTGCCGGCTTAGTGATCTTGGGGCCGCCACTCGAGCCAGAAGCTTGTTCCGGCGCAAGAGGAGCCCTGAAAGAGAGAAAACACCAAGTTAGTAATCAGGGCAAGAGATATGTCGGAAATGAAACAAGCAGAAGGAACTTACCCCGCGGCGACAGGTCTCGGTTTCTTCAGTATGGGCACGCCGACCTTCTGCCTCTTCGGCTTCTGAGGTGTGTCGGGCTGGGGCTTCACCCCTCGCTTCCGGCCGGCACGTCCGCCGGTGGAAGGAGGTCCCTGGTTCAGAGGGGCGGCGTCGACAACCATATCATCCGGGATAGCTGAGGACGGCATTGGAAACTCATAAGCAATAGGTGTTTCTGGAAAAGCATAAGCAAGAGGTGTCGGGCAGATAAATGTCTGGCAGTCTTCATTGGAGTCATCGTCACTCCGGTCTTGAGAGAAATGCCGGGATGAAGAGCCCTTACCCATGGCAGCTGCAGCACGGGTGCTCCTGGGTAGCTTATCCCAGTGATCCGGATCTTCAACATCCGCAACAGTGCGGTCTGCCGCGATCTTGATCCGGGAGTTCTCCATGGCTTGGAAGCTGAATTTCTGTATAAAAGCAAGTCAAATGATCAAACAAGGGAATATGGCGGCAAGTAGCAGTATCTCGGGCCAAGCAGGATATGTGGCGGCTTAGTATCTATATGCCGGACCTAGAGTTTATATATCAGACAAGAGGGTTTACCGTTGGGGCGGGCCTATCCCGGCTATATGGTTCTAGCCCCCAGGCAAAAGTGGCCTGAGAGGACTTGCAGACGTCCTTGATCCGCCGCAAAGTGTCAGCCGGAGTCAGCTCATGCGTAGAGTGCCGGGTGGGGTCCATGGGCCCGCTCATCTGGCAGATCTTGTGCGACCGGCGCTGCAGAGGGGAGACGCGCCGGCTTATATAGCAGGCCACCAGGTCTTGAGGAGTAAGACCGGCATCCCGGAGCTCGCCCTTAACCCGGTGGAGCGCGTTCACCGACAGCACCGAATTCTTCGGGTTATAGGTCCAATCCTTCATGGCCAAGGGTGGCTCGTCCACGAAGGGCGGCAGGTTGAGCAGATCCATGTCGGTGGTGTTCTTGACGTAGAAGAAGCTTTTCTGCCACTTCTTGCAAGATTCCAGGAGTTTCACCTTGGGGAAGTCCGAGCCCTTCCGGGACATGATGGTGGCCGCGCCACAGAGGGTCATGGGGCGGTCCTTCTTTTCCTGGGCCGTCTCCGGCGGATCATCCTTGCTCCGGGGCGGCTCCTGGACGACTTGTTTCCGGAGCTGAAAGTATTTTGCCCAGCCTTGGGTAAGGGGCTCGATGCCGGCATAGCCTTCGCAAAAGGCAGCAAAGGCGGAGAGGATCATCACGGCATTGGCCGGGATGTGATGAGGTTGTAGATCGTAGGTGTTGAGGAAGTCCCGGAAGAAGTCCGATGCCGGCAGGCCGAAGCCCCGCTCGAAGTGAGCGATGAAGACGACTCGTTCGCCGGGCTCAGGTGCCGGCGCAGTTTCTCCTGCCGGGAGCCGGCACGCGACGCCCTCCGGGACTCTCCTGGTGGAGGTGACCCAGGATATGTCGGCCGGAGTAACCTCCGACCCCTCCCAGCCGGAGCGTCCTTGGGCCCGGGCCGAGTTATCTTCCTCGGAGGCCAAGGTACCTGTCATGCTCGATGAAGCCATCGGGATGGCCGGTACGAGGCGTGATAGCCGGAGTCCCGTGGTGTTATTCCTATCAAAGCCGGAGAAAAGAGGGAGGTTAGTCTCTCCGGCATACCGCTCTCACCAATGTTAGCGGAAACAAAAGATCTACCGGGCCAGTTAAAGCAGGAAACAAATAAGGGTGAAACTTCTAAGGAAGAACACCTGAGAACGATGTTAGCAATGCTAGTCGAATCCAAAGAATAACAAGCAGAGGAACTGCAGTAGATCTATGCGAGTATGGATACCGATGCGAGGCTATAGAAAAGCATGAGAAAGAAAGAGCAAAGGATGATCTCACCGGAGCTTGGCCGGCGACAATGGAGCGGCGGCGGGCGTGCAGAAGAAGGTTCAATCTCCCAGCAGTGTCACGAAGGAGAGATGCGGCGGCGGCGGCGGCGTCGACTGAGGTGTCGGGCGTCGTCGAGGCGTCGGCGTCGGCGGGGAGCAGGGACGACGGCGGCGGCGATGCGGTTCTCCTGTTCTTCGGTCCGGCGGGGAAGAGTAGGAGGCAGATGAGCAGAGGAGGAGGACGATGGTGTGGGGTAAAAAGATAAGTTTACCCCCGCCGCCCTATTTATATGTCTGCCAGGTAAGGGTCGTGGGGAGGGAAGTGCTCCACTCCCCCGACCGTTTCTGCGGCGAGGCGCCACGTGGCGGCACGGAGTGGGGCGGCGGTTCCTGTAACCGAGCCACGACGCAATGATGGCCAGGAGTAACTGCGCTGTGAACCGTCACGTCGTGTGACCGTTCGAGGTGACAGGGCAGTTACAAGTTTCGATGCAAACTGTCAGGCGTGGCTTCTCGAGGAAGACTCGTCTATATGTCGAAATAACTGCCAGATATATATGTTCCGTCCGGAATACCCTCGGGACCGGCCAGAATAACTTTTGGAAGAGGAACAGTGGCCGGGATATGTGCGGATGTCCCGGCATATAATCCGATCGTCGGGATATACCGGAGAACCGGAGTATAATGAAAGGAAGTTATGTTAAACGTGTCAAGGCTCCACAGTTAAGACTGGGGAACCTCGGCAGCTTCGGGGACTAGTGTCGGGGGGATGACCCCCGATAGGGTCAAGAGACTAGAAAGGTACAAGGTTCGTAGTTGACTTTATGCCGGTTGACCAAGGAAGGGCCTGGCCGGAATATAGGAGCATCGGCCAGGCCGGCATATATGTATATCCCGGCTTATGTCTGGATATGCCGGTATAACCGGAATACAAACTGAGGAGTGCCGGCATATACTTAGATATGCCGGCCTATCTATTATGTGTGTTGTGCAGGAGCAGGGGAGGCCGGATTACCCGACCTTCGTAGGTCGTTGGTCCGGCATATAGGTCCCGGATATGGCCCACGGTCGTATCCGGGATACTCAAGTCAACCAAGGTGTCACATCGCTACAATCAAGGAAGAAAACATCCAAGCATGGTAGCAGAGTGATGGCAGGGTGCACAGTGGAGGTTACCTACTCTCACTATGCACAAGTACAAGCTTACCTCAGAGCGGTAAGGTCACAGTCCTGGAAGTACAAGGTACAACAAGGTGAGTCCCATCGAGAGCAATCAGGGAGAAAGTCATGGGCGTCTGCCCTCGACAGCAAGTCCTGTTTGGAGTGTAGTTGGTGTCTCCTGGTCGCCTATGACCGTTGTAACCCTGGCCACCACTATATAAGGTGGCACGAGGAGTCCTAGCAAAGGGTTGGAGGTTTTTTGGTAACTGAGTAGTCCTACACTTAGCAGTTCGTCTTCCTCCTCTAGCAAAGAGCTTGGGAGCACCAGTGTTGTATACTCCATCGATCCAAGTATATAAAGCAAGTAGAGCAGGAGTAGGGGTGTTATCTCCTGACGAGAGCCCCGAACCTGGGTAGATCTGTGTTCCTTTCTGTCGGGCTCTTTAGCTCGTTCCCCTCTCCCGAATCCTCCAGCATCTAGTCGGCCCCCATTTAAGCCATCCTATGGCATATGTTGTTTCACCACGACGACACTATATCCCACCTAGAAGGTAGTCTTGATCTAGACACCCGTTGGAATTGATGCTCATGCATTAGAGTATGGAAGGGATTGTTGCCTAGAGAAGATGTCCGTGGAGCTAAAGTATGGCTAGGAACACCCCCTCCAATGCTTATCTGCGCGCTCCTCTTGAACTTGCTAGGGCTCGTCACCACTCCAATACTTGCAACGACAGAGCGAGTGCACGAACGCTGTTCTTCTTCTATTTCTTCTTCCTCGGCTTCACTCTCGACATCCTCCTTCAGCTTGGGGTCTTGGTGATCATCTTTCGAAGGTGTCTTCTCCTTGTCGTTGCTTGCGGAGGTCATGATGCCTCTAAAACTGAGAACAACTCCTGACAGAAATATATCGAAACAAAAACACGACGAGAATACGATATACAGACCTCGGGCAATCCGGGGGATTATATAGGCAAAAATTAAACATCGAAACGAAATCACAGGAGGAAACCGGGACAGAAACGAGTTCCGAGACGGGCTCACCATAGGGTGGCGCGGCTAGTAGGGGGCCCACGCCACCAGGTGGTGTGGGGCCTCCGGGCTCCATTTCCAACCCGTTTTCATCTTGTGATTTTTCATATTTAATAAAAACAACAAAAAATATAAATAGAAAAGTTTAACGCGAACCTTTTCTGACTAGAACTGTTACCTATTCGAAAATGGACTCTGCAGATTCCTGCGTATGTTCTTTGATGAATTCTTCCAGAGTTATCATTTGAATAACATCGACATCTTCATTATAAGAATCTCCAGAAATATAATGCTTGAGTCTTTGCCCATTCACCACTTGCGTAGTGTTATCTTTAAGCGAAGCAATCTTTACCGCACCTGAACGATACACCTCTTCAATAACAAAGGGTCCTTCCTATTTCGAGAGTAATTTTCTTGCAAAAAATCTGAGATGAGACCTATACAATAGAACTTTCTCACCAATATGAAATTCTCTCTTAGAATTCTCCTATCATGCCATTGCTTGACTTTCTCTTTAAAAAAGTCTGGCATTCTTATAAGCTTCATTTCTCCACTCATCTAAGGAACTTAAATCAAGCAACCTTTTCTTACCGGCAAGTTTAAAATCCCTATTAAGCTCTCTCACTGCCCAAAAAGCTTTGTGTTCTAATTCTAAAGGCAAGTGCACGCTTTTCCGTAAACCATTTTGTAAGGAGACATGCCCATGGGGTACTTATAAGCAGTTCTATAAGCCCATAAAGCATCATTCAACTTGCTAGCCTAGTTTTTCCTAGATCTATTAATAGTCTTCTGCAAGATAGACTTGATCTCTCTATTCGATAGCTCTACTTGCCCACTAGTTTGGGGATGATAAGCAAAAGCAATTCTATGATTAACGTCATATCTAGCAAGAGTTTATCTAAAACCGCCATGAATAAAATGAGAACCTCCGTCAGTCATAAGATATCTAGGCACACCAAACCTAGGAAAAATAACATCCTTAAGCATTTTTAATGAGGTCTCACCATCGGCACTCTTCGTAGGTATAGCTTCTACCCACTTAGTAACATAATCAACAGCTACGAGTATATGAGTATAACCTTCTGAAGGAGGAAAAGGACCCATAAAGTCAAATCCCCAACAATCAAATGGTTCAATAACAAGAGAGTAACTCATAGGCATTTCATTGTGTCTAGAAATATTACCAACTCTTTGGCATTCATCACAAGATAAAATAAACTTCCTAGCATCTTAAAAAAGGGTAGGCCAATAAAAACCTGATTGTAGAACCTTTTGTGCAGTTCTATCTCCAGCATGATGTCCTCCATAAGCACTACCATGGCATTTTCTTAATATCTCTTGTTGTTCATATTCTGGAACACATCTTCGCATAATACCATCCACTCCTTCTTTATATAAGTGTGGGTCATCCCAAAAATAATGCCTCAAGTCATAAAAGAATTTCCGTCTTTGCTGAGCTGTAAAGGTTGGAGGCAAATACTTGGAAACAATAATGTTAGCATAATCAGCATACCAAGGATTCTCTCGCGAAGTTACCTTTATTGAAGCCAACTGTTCATTTGGAAAACTATCATTAATAGGAATAGGATCAAAAGAAATGTTTTCCAACCTAGGCAAATTATCAGCAACAGGATTATCAGCACCTTTCCTATCTACAATATGCAAATCAAACTCTTGCAAAAGTAACACCCATCTAATAAGCCTAGGCTTAGCATCCTTATTTGACATAAGATATCTAATAGCAGCATGATCAGTATGAATAGTAACCTTTGAGTCAACGATATAAGGTCTAAACTTATCACATGCAAAAACAATAGCAAGAAACTCCTTCTCAGTAGTAGCATAATTTTTCTGAGCAACATCAAGAGTCTTACTAGCATAATGAATAACATTCAACTTCTTATCTACACGCTGTCCAAGAACAACACCTACAGCAAAATTGCTAGCATCGCACATAATTTCAAAGGGTAAATTCCAATCAGGTGGTTGAACAATAGGAGCAATAGTTAAAGCCTTCTTAAGAGTTTCGAAAGCTTCCTTACAATCATCATAAAAAACAAATGGTACATCTTTTTGAAGAAGATTAGTAAAAGGCTTTGAAATCTTAGAGAAATCTTTAATAAACCTCCTATAAAAACCAGCATGACCAAGAATACTACGAATACCTTTAACATCCCTAGGACAGGGCATTTTCTTAATTGCTTCAACCTTTGCTCTGTCAACTTCGATACCTCTTTCAGAGATTTTACGTCCAAGAACAATTCCTTCATTCACCATAAAGTGGCATTTCTCCCAATTAAGAACAAGATTAGTTTCTTCACATCTCTGCAAAATTTTATCAAGATTGTGCAAACAATTATCAAAAGAAGTTCCATAGACAGAGAAATCGTCCATGAATACCTCCACAATTTCTTCACAAAAACCATGAAAAATAGCACACATGCATCTTTGAAAAGTAGTAGGAGCATTGCACAAACCAAAAGGCATTCGTCTATAAGCATAAGTTCCATAAGGACAAGTAAAAGTGGTTTTCTCCTGATCTTGCTTTTTAACAGCAATCTGAGAGAAACCAGAATAACCATCAAGAAAACAAAAATAAGTTTTCTTTGATAACCTCTCTAGCATTTGATCTATAAACGGTAAAGGATAATGATCTTTCTTAGTAACTTTGTTTACCTTTCCAAAATCGATGCACATCCTATAACCAACTACTACCCTTTGAGGAATAAGCTCGTTATTCTCATTAGGCACAACGGTAATTTCTCCTTTCTTAGGAACACAATGAACATGACTAACCCATCAACTATCAGCAATAGGATAAATAATACCAGCATCAAGGATCTTCAATACCTCATTTCTTACCACTTCCTTTATCTTAGGGATTAAGCGGCGTTGATGTTCAACAACTGACTTTACATCTGGCTCCATGTTAATAGCATGCTGACATATAGTAGGAGAAATCCCTTTTAAATCATTAAGAGTATATCCCATAGCTCCTCGATGTTTCCTCAATATTTCCAATAACCTTTCTTCTTCCTTTCCTGAACGTTTAGAACTGATAATAACAGGATATATTTTCTTATCATCAATATAAGCATATTTAAGATCATCAGGTAAAGGCTATAAATCAAAAACATGATCTTCCTTAGGTGGCAAAGTGGTACCCAAATCCTCCACATGTATATTGTGTTTAATCAACTCTGGTTGACGAAGAAGAATCTCGTCAATCTCATCTCTTTCTTCCCTGAAGATCTCACTTTCATGGCCCTCCATAAATTGTTGCAAAGCATTATTAGGAGCAAGAGCAATAGAGGCAAGTTGTTCAACTCGAAAATCTTCATTAGGCAATTCATTTTTATAAGAGCAATAGAGACAGTCTCTCTATTAGCAAGCTGAATAACAACATCGATTTCCTCTAGTTCACAAGGAGCAATTTCAAGCATGATTTCTCTGTAAAGCTCATAAGGAATATCACTTGAACTTGCACCAATATCGCATAAACCATAATAGCAATGATCACCAATCCTGACAGAAAGCACAGGAACACTTGTTTTCCTAGGTCTACTAGGATGTGAAACAATATTAGAAGCATCTTCACAAAAGATAATATATTCATCTTCTACATTTTTAGTAACAAGGTCCTTCACTATAGCCACAGGAGACTTATAAGTAACTTCCTCATTAGGTTCTACAGCTTTCTTTGCACTCTTTTTAAGCACACTAATTAAAGTAGAATGCTCCTTTACCTTAGTGACAAGGGTATAGTTAATAGAGCCCGTTAGTTGAGTACCCCTAAGGCCCGTATAGCTAGGCCCAATTGTAATAATAGTCGAATATGAGTTCTCACCATATGTCGATATTGTAATCTGTATCGGACCCTACCCGATCGTCGAGACCTGGCCATCTATATATAGGGGCCAGGAGGGGACGGTGTAGGGCAGATTGAAAGCAAGCCAGGTTGAATACCCAAGTTTACTTTCAATATACACTTATTTCGACTAACCTTTACCTTCGAGTTCATCCGACGCCCTATTCCCCCGATCCTAAGTCCTTCATCTAGGACATTTGTCGAGTTAACCCTCGTCAATTGGCGCCGACCGTGGGGAGCTTGGGCGTTGGAATCATGAATTCGACGACTTTTTCACTTTTAGCCAATAGCAGTACAGAAGTCGACGAAAACCAAGAGATGGAGTTGACAATCGGAAGTTTAAGCATCCTCATCGGGCCATCGGGTTCATCTTGCCTTTCAAATCCGACAAAACAAGATCCGTTGGCAAGTGAGCCCGAAACAGTAGCAATGATGGAATATTCTGAAGGCTCTTCCAGCGAGGTAAACTCGCCGGTCAGCTTGGAGGAAGTGCAAAAAGGAAAAATCACAGAAGACAACGAAGCAATGGAAAATTTCAACGCAGGGGTCCAACTCGAAGATCTTATGATCTGCCTCGACGACATCTCAGACAAGTCAACAGATACATGGAAGACCGGATTAGAGATTTCTGAGGATAGTAACTCGATCTTCTCAAGCTTCAATGGTAACATCGGCAAACAATGCCAGGTGCTCGCCATTGTAGGAGATAACTCAGAAGAATTCGACAAAAATAACAATCCAGTGCTAAACCCAGCAAATATCGACAAAGGAGCAAATCACCTAGCAGAAGGGCAAACAGCAGAATCCCTCACAACCAGGGAAAAAATTTGACTATCAGTCGATGAATGGAGGATAATAAGAGAAGCCGTAGAACATGGCACGCCGATACCATCAAATTCCAGCAAAGACATGCTTCTGGGGTATCATTATGCCCTAAGGCAGCAGGCAAAGCAATTAGAAAAGGAGAAAATAGAGATACAGAGAAGAAAGGACTCAGCCATTGCAGCCAGCAATGCCGCTCGTAAAGCACGAAGCGACGCGTCATATAGTAACGCAAGGAAAAATCGCCGACATGGTTCAAGGTACGATAACCTCGAGTATTCCGACAGGCAAAGCATTTCCAAAAACCTCGACTCGTCCTTTTTATCAGTCGACGAACAAGGAAACATCGTACCAAAAACTCCTGAAGCAGCATTAGTGGCAGCTCAAGCTTATCTGCTCACAACTCGACCAAACCTGAGAGATCCTAGAGAACATATGCACAGAGCAGCATTGAACGGATTAAACATGGTGGGTCACAAGCTATCAGCAAAAGAAGAAGAAGCACATCACCATAAGGAAACGCACAAGCCAAGATTGCCTCGCCGTCACAGTAGTCCTCGGCACAGAAGCAGCAATCAACGATCTCGATCGCCATCACCAAAACAACATGGAGGAACCCGAAGATCACGATCCCCAAATGAAAAACGTGACTATGAAGAAGACGAAAAAGAGATGGGGGCATCATGCTTTACCCGCAGGGTTCGCACCACTCTAGTTCCCAAGGGATTCAAGTTACCTCATGATCAGCAAAAGTACGACGGATCACAGGAACCACAATCATGGCTCTCAGATTATCTACAAGTAGTACAAATATTGGGAGGAACCAAAGAAACAGCAATGCAAAGTCTGCAACTACACCTCACCGGCGCAGCAAGGTCATGGTTGAGCAAACTTGAGAAGGAAACTATTGGAAGCTGGGAAGACCCCACAAAGCAATTTACAAGCAACTTCAGGTCGACATACAAGCGGCCAGCATCAATAGAAGAAGTTAAAGCGTGTGTGCAACAACGCGACGAAACACTGTGGGCATATATCCAAAGATGGAGTCTGATCAAAAATTCAGCAGTCGAAGTTTCAGACGAAAGAGCAATAGATGCGTTCATCATTGGATTAAGGCGAAGAGACCTAGTCGAAGAGATGGGCAGAATCAAGCCAAAAACAATGTCAGACCTCATGGACGTAGCAAACAGATTTGCGGACGGAGAGGACGCGTGCAACAACAAGCGTACGCGATCCCCAGAAGATGATAGGAGAAACAGGTACAGAAATCAAAGGAGACGGTCCCGCAATTACGACAACTACGGCTCCCATAGCCAAGTCGCCGCAGGGTACAAAGACAGCAGCTACCAAGGAAGCGATCGTAGAAGTTCAGGATATCGAAGTTACAGAAAAGAGGACTATAAAAAGTTTCCCGCAAGAGAATTCAGAGAGTACAACCCTTCGCCAGAAGATATGCTCAACGGACCTTGTCACATACACTCAGCGTTCGTCGACGGGAAGCGAGTATCTAGGCTTGCAATGAAAGATTGCACAACATTCTTGAAGCTGCAGGAGGCAGCATTAAACAAACAAACCGAAGCAAGGCGGCAAGGATACGAGGGAAGCAACAAACCTCCCTCAAATCAGCAAGGGAACAACGGAGCTCTTCAAAATCAAGACCACCCAAACTAGGAGCACAATGACGATGAAGGATACGTTCCATCCAAGGGACACATCATATCAATGATACAGCCGGTGGCCAAGTCGAACAAAGAAGAAAAAAGCATTACTCGACAAATCAACCTAGCAATCACTTCACCTCCAGCTGCAACGGAATATCTACACTGGTCAGAACAACCAATTGAGTTCAATAGAGAAGATCACCCAATAACAGTACCTCGACCAGGAAACGCGCCCTTGGTACTCAAAGCTCAAATTGGCACGTACGATGTCGACAGAATATTTATGGACGCGGGAAGTGGAATCAATCTAATATATGCAAAAACACTCAGAGCAATGCATATATCACTAGAGTTCTTGAAGCCAACAGACTGTTCCTTCCACGGGATAATACCAGGAAGGGCTAACTATCCATTAGGTCGAATAGCACTCAACGTTTGCTTCGGCAACCGACAAAACTACAGAAGAGAAAAGTTAGACTTCGAAGTCATGGACTGGCCATTCCAGTATCACGCGATCATCGGGAGACCCGCGTTTTCGCGATTCATGGCAGTACCTCACTACATATATCTGGTACTCAAAATGCCAGGACCAAAGGGAGTAATCACAGTAAAAGGGAGTTTTGAAATCTCAGATCTATGCGACAGGGAGTTCCACAAGATGGCGCAAAACTTTGGCATGATAGCCAACCATGCAGAGAAAGTGAAAAGTACGATTACAGAAGGCGTCAAGCTACTCGAAGGACGTGTTGTGGAGCCAGAGATGAAGAAACCACGTATAGAAGCATCAGGAGAAGACAAAGAAGCAAGAGAAAAGGAGAAGGACACGACGGCATAAACATCAAGAGCAATAGAATAGAGTAGAAGAATAAGGCTATAAAAGCCACGAGTTATACCAGGGGCAATGCCCTCTAGATCCACAAGACAGGTCACGGGCCGGATCTCTTGGGTCACCCCATGTATCTTACAAGTATAATAAAGATGAAGCGTTCCCCATGTTCGAGTTTACGAGTCTTTCAAAAAGAAAATGCGGCAAACGCATGAATCATACAATAACGCTTTGAGAAAAAAATTCAGACATAAAGTCGTGAAATTAGGAACTCTCGCGTTCAGTATATACATAAGGATCACAGCAGCGGGTTATCAGAATCATCTACGCCTAAAGGATCTAAATAGTGATACTCACGGAAAAACCCAGCGTCTGCTTCAAGCAGCCTAGCTACAAGCCTCCGAGCAGGCTGTAAAGTATTTTCCATATGAACTCGAAGACTAGCTCCACCAGGAGCTAAACTCAGGGACATGGTGCTGTAATTAAGCCTTGGGTGCCACTTGCGCATCCATCCAAGAGCAAAATTGGCACCTGCCACCAAGTTCAGCTCTATCAATCTATGAATACGGTGGCTGGACCTAAAAGTATCAAGAAGAAGCGGGAAAGTTGGAGGCAGAGGATTGCGAGGAAGCATGACAGAATGCATAGTTGTCAGAGCTCGTCGGCAACCATCAACTGACTCGCCAATATGTTGGGCATGATCCTGAAGCAGTACAATGGCACTCCGACGCCGAGGATCAGACCATAAAGTCTCGCAGCCTTCTGACATTCTCTCCAAAGCTGCATTTCGTTCGGTAACCCGACGATCTTCAGCAGCGAAATCCAGACAAGTGCCTGTAACGGCAAAGGACGTCACAAAAAATAGCAGTGAAGAAACAGGGAAAAGAGAAGCCGAAGGAAACCTTACATCACAACATCTCGCAGGCAGACTCGACAATGCCAAGAATAAAAGATTCGCATTCTTCATTATGGACAATCTTCGCCGTCAAACTGGAAACCTTTTCATCAAGAGAAGATATTTGCTTCAGATAACCACAAGCTTTACTAGCTTTGCTCACAGCCATCTGTGCTTGGCGTTTGGCTAAAGAAAAGTGAGCTTCAAGATCAGAAATCCTTAAAGAGTACTCTGCGCATTGACTGCATCGACTAGGAGGCGACGACATCATCAAAGTCGAACGTGCGGGCAGCGGAAGGAGCAGGCCCGCCAGTCAAGGGATCTTTGGTATGCATCGACTGGAAGTCAAAAGAAAATAAAGAAGAAACATTTCAGAGAGGCAGCACAAGATCTCATGAGAAGGAAATATATTTACATAAGTGCAAAACCCTTTGGCTAAAGTTCTCGGGTTGCACGCAACTAAAGGTTTTTACATTCAAAAGAAGAAATTGAAAGCTACAGAGGAGCCGAAGTCTACGCCACCTTAGCATTTTGCTCCATGGCCGAAGAGGGCATGGCAAATCCGTCACCAGAAGTCGACGGAGGTGCAGGTTCTTCCATCGTTGGAGCCGGCGTAGTAGATGCCGTGGAGACTGCAGAAGGAGAAATAATTGCTGCCAGTGCAGGCGCCAACTTCTTCGCCTTCTCGAAGAAAACCTTCATCTCATCGCGGGTGACGAGGGTTAACTCGACAAATGTCCTAGATGAAGGACTTAGGATCGGGGAGATAGGGCGTCAGATGAACTCGAAGGTAAGATTAGTCGAAATAGGTGTGTATCGAAAGTAAACTTGGGTGTTCAACCTGGCTTGCTTTCAATCTGCCCTACCCCGTCCCCTCCTGACCCCTATATATAGGTGGCTAGGTCTCGAGGATCGGGTAGGGTCCGATACAGATTACAAATATCGACATACGGTAATAACTCGTATTCGACTATCATTACAATTGGGCCTAGCTTAACGGGCCTCAGGGGTACTCAACTAACGGGCTCTATTAACTATACCCTTGTCAGTAGCCCCTGAGATTCTACCAGAATTGCAGATTCAGGTTGAATCTCTAATCTTCAAATCTTCGACTTGATCAATTCTTTGACTTCTTTACATCTTCAAATCTTCGACTTAGTCTTTTTGACTTATTTTCATGATATTCTTTCGCAAGGGGTTTTGATGAGCAAGCCTGACAACTCTGACGGATCAAGAGGTCAGTTAACTGCCGGAACAGATACTTGTCACCTACTTCAAATTCAATCCCCTTGGACTTGAATTCGGGATACCGGTCAAATCCATTCTTTTGCCGCATTTAGGACTTACAAAGAATGAATCCCAGTGGTTCTCAAGGTACCCAGTGCGTCCACCAGGATTTTCTTCGCGTCGTAGACACGGATACATACCAGCAGAGCGCATCCATGTGCGTATACCAGGCCTCACAGGACGGATCCCGGGGTCTTACCTTCGTGACAAGTTACGGCATTCGAGTCGTGTTGCGATAACACAACTCGAGAATTTTATGTCGCAGTCAAATTTTGACTGAAAATATTCGGGTTTCTATAACCATAAAACTCGCTCCCGATGGGAGTAACACTCCTATACTTCTCCAAGCTCTAATGCTTAATCAACAAATATCGTCGGGTGCGCGCTCAGCGCTCCCGATGGGAGTAGCCCCCGAGGCTATAGTCGAAACAAGGGTTTTTCGAGTATAGGCTCAAGAGATAATGTAGCTCGTCATACTTCAACTCAAAACAGTTCAACTCCGAAGTTCTTCAATTCGAGATACTTTCAAAGATACCTTGTCGTCGAGTTCGAGTTCACTGCTTCAATGAAGAGCTCCATTCGATTTTTTTTTTAAAGTAACAGCCCCCAAGGCTATAACCAAAAATCCTTCATATATGATCTTTTTATAAACTCGGCATTTGTCGGCGCCATCCTTTTACCTTTATATATATTCGATGACGTGGCCGAAGACGTGGCTCTTCATCAGTGCAAACCGTTTGATGGGTAGCACTGTAACTTTCATGATTTTCTGACCGTTAGCGGGCTGCACAATTTTTGACCGTTAGTGGGCTGGCGTTTCCGATCTTTGCGCCACGTCTCAGCCCACGATCCTTCTCCCAGAAGGTATATAAATGGCGTAGTGGGGAATCGCACGGTTTACCAGCTCGTTCCCTCCGCCGCCTCCATTGCTGATCTCATCTATCTCTTCCTCTCTTGCGAAGCCCCCAAGCGTGCGTTGAGCTGAATGCGCGTGAAACATTTGGGCGTTAAGAGCATCATGGCCAAGACGTCTGCCACCAAGTGGGTGCGCTCCACCATCACCAAGAAGGGGGTGGAGAAGGCCAAGGCGGACGGTCTTATCTCCGCCCAGGATTCCATCCAATTCCCAAGTACTGAGCGGATCCCGAAGCCCCCGAGCGGCTACAGGGTAATGTTCCTCGCTTTTCTCCTCCGCGGTTTGTCCCTTCCTGCCCACGAGTTTCTCTGTGGGCTGCTGTTTGTCTATGGTGTGCAGCTCCATCAGCTCACACCAAATTCCCTTCTTCACATTGCTTGCTTCGTGACTCTCTGTGAGTCATTCTTGGGCATTGAGCCCCACTTCCTTCTCTGGAGATCAATCTTTCGACTCCGTTCCAATGTTTCTCTGGCAAGGAAACCCGAACTGGGCGGAGCCGTTGTTTCTGTGCGTCCTGAAGCACAATATTTTGAATTTTCTATGGCCGCGTCTGTCCAAGGGTGGAGGACGAAGTGGTTCTATATCAAGGACCGCAAATCCTCGCCTGAAGACGAATTCGGCTTGCCTCCTTTTGATGCTGCCCAGGAGGTAAAGAAATTGGCATCGTGGGACACACTCCCCTCAGATGCAGAAGCACAAGAAATTCTTCCTCTTCTTTCCCGCATTAAATCTTTAAAAGGAGGTCAAGGGGGTGCTCTATCGGGTATGCAACTCATGGCGTTCTTTATTCAACGTCGAGTTCAACCCCTACATCACCGCCTTACCAAACTGTGGAGTTTCTCTGGCTTGGAAGATCCTACTCGCATATCTGAAGATGTGATATCGAAAGAAGATGTCGACAAGCGAGTCCGGAATCTCACCAAGCTCACAAGGGAACATGCAGTTGCGGATTTGGCCACTGATTTCTTCGACTCTGTGCACCCTCTTCCTGAGGTATGTATTTTTGCGCCCACTTTTTGTCAGATTTTGCTTGTTTCGACTTGCATTATTACTTGACCTTGCACTCTACTTACTTATTTATATGCAGGGTCACCAATTCCTTGTTTCTCGTCCTCCTCTTCCAGAGGAAGGGCCCCTTCCGGCTGATCTAGCCTCTCCTGCATCTGAAGCCCCCAAGGCTGACGAAAGCCAGGACGGAGATGATGTCGAAGATTCAGAAGAGGAAACCAGCTCATCGACATCGACTGCTCCTGTATTTGCTGAAGATATTGGTGTCAACAAGAAAAGGAAACGTGTCGACGAGATTGCTTCATCGAGTTCTGCAGCGGCTGGAAAAACCCCCGCTCTTGCAGAAGATATGGAGTACTTCGACATGCTTCCATCGTAAGTATTGTAGTCGAACTTTTCAATTGCCTTGTTCTTGCCTTTTGTCAATAACTTATACTTTTCATGCAGTGATGATGAAGAACCACCAACATATGCGACGGCTGTTCCACCACCTTCTCCTGTGGCGGTTGATGAGCCTGTCGAACCAGATGTTGCGCCGAGGGCTACCAGGTCCGGTGTGAAGAAGGTTCCACAAACTCGTTACCCGAAATGCTCAAAGAAGGCCAAAGAAGCCGAAGTTTCTCTGGAAGCCCACGCATCTACAGTTTCTTCTGATGATGTAAGTAATTCTTCTTTCCCTTCTTTCCTTTCATGCACTTCTACTCTTACACACTTCTTTTATCAGGCTTTGGTGAAGAGGTTTATCGCTCTGGGCACGAAGTGCGCGGGGTACCTAAAGGTTGCGAAAGCTTCCGAAGGTATAACTTTGACGTCCGATCACCACTTGTCTTCTGCATTTTATCCTTTGTTATCTATCTGATTCCCTGTCGACTTCCTATGCAGCTGCTTTAGTAGCCGCCAATGCTCGAATTGCTTCGCTGGAGGCAGAGCTCAAAGCTTCGCAAAAAGCATATGACGTTGCGACCGCTGCTAAGGCCCTTGCTGAGAAGTCGCAGAAATCTGCGCTTGCCAAGGCGAAGAAAGCGGAAAAGGCTTTAGCTGATGCCAACAAGGAAAATGCTCAGCGGGAGCAGGCCGTGGCAGAGCGTCTTCACACCATGTCTACAGCTGCTGAAAGTAAGTTCTTCGACTTGTCTTCTGTTTTTGTCTCCTGTTGCACTGTTAGATTTGTTGACACTTGTCTCTTCTTTTCTTTTCTATTGCTTAGAATTCACAGGGGCATCTCCGTCGTCCCTACAAACGGACGATGATCCTCTTATGGATGCGGTTAACCTACTCGAAGAAAACTGGATATCTATCCAGGAAACTTTTGAGTTGGCTAGCCGCGTCCTGTCACGGCTATTTGCCGGGTTGTGGCCGAAGAAAAGGATGGCGATCCTGAAAGACAACCTGACTAAACTCGCCAAGACTTTTGACAGCGATGAAGACCCTACTCTCCAGCTGAAGGGGCTGTCTATTAAGCGCGGCGCCGAAGGTGCCATTGCACTTTCTCTTGTGCACGGTATAGACTTTGACTGGGAGAAAGTTAACTCCCCCCATGGCCACACCCGTGACGAGATGAAGGTGCTTTTTGAGAAGGCGAAGAAGTTGGCACCTGCATTGCTGACAACGATTTCTCCTTCGGCGGCCTCTGCTGTGCCTGCTGCACCACCTCCAGCGCCGAAAGCTCCAGTGCCACCGTCGACTTCTAGTGAAGAACTGGTCGCGCCCCCTTCTTCCATGGAGCACAATGCTGAGGTGGCGTAGACTCAGCTTCTTTGTAGTATTAGTTTTCTCCTTTTGAATGTAAAGAGTTCAATTAAGTGCAACCTGAGAACCTTAGCCATAGGGTTGTACTCTTATGTAAATATATCCTCTTCGTATGAAGTTTTATGCTGCCTCTCTGAAATTGTTTCTCCTTTCTTTTCCTTTTGGCTTGCAGTCGACGCGCGTCAATGATCCTTTGATTCATGCTACTGCTCCTTCCTCTGCTTGTGGATTCGATCCTCAGATTTCGTCGACTCCTAGTCGATGCAGTCAATGCTCGAAATACTCTTCCAGGATATCAGACCTTGAAACTCGCCTATCCTTGGCCAAATGCCAAGCACAGATGGCTATAAAAAAGGCTAGCCTAGCCGGTGGCTATATGAAGAAAATCTCTTCCCTTGAAGAAAAGGTCTCCAGCTTGACTGCGAAGGTTGTTCATAATGAAGAATGCGAATCTTTCATTCTTGGCATTGTCGAGTCTGCTTGCGAGCTGTTGCGATGTGAGTTTCCTTTCGACTCCTTCTTTGGCTACTTGTGCACTGCTGCTTTTGTGATAAATTTGCCGTTGTAGGTACTTGTTTGGATTTTGCTACTGAAGAACGTCGAGTTGCTGAGCGAAATTCTGCTTTGGAGAAGATGTCGACTGGCTATTTGACTTTGTGGTCTGATCCTCGACGCCGGAGCGCCATTGTATTGCTTCAAGACCGTGCCCAGCATATTGGCGAGTCAGTTGATGGTTGCCGGCGAGCTCTTACGACTATGCACTCCATTATGCTTCCCCGTAATCCTTTGCCTGCAACTTTTCCACTTCTCCTTGATACTTTTAGATCCAGCCATCATATTCATAGGTTAATAGAACTGAACTTAGTGGCTGGTGGCAATTTTGCTCTTGGGTGGATACGCAAGTGGCACCCCAGATTGAATTATAGCACGATGTCCCTGAGTTTGGCTCCAGGTGGAGCTAGCCTTCGGGTTCATATGGAGAACACGCTTCAACCCGCTCGAAGACTCGTAGCTAGGCTTCTAGAGGCGGATGCTGCGTTTTTCCGCGAGTATCATTATCTAGATCCTTTAGGCGTAGATGATTCTGACAACCCGATGTTGTAAGATGTGTGTGGAACGCGAGAGTTTATTTATTTCACGACTATATGTCTGAAATTGATTCTCAAGGCGTATTTGTATGGTTTATGCGTTTGCCGCATCTTCTTCTTGAAAGACTCGTAAACTCGAATATGAGGAACGCTTTGTCTTTATTTATACTTTTAATGTAAGATACATGGGGTGACCCAAGAGATCCGACCTATGACCTATGTTCTGGATCTAGAGGGCATTGCCCCTGGTATAACTCGTGGCTTTTATAGCCTTTGTGTCCTGCTCCTCTCTATGTTTGCGACGTCGTAGTTTTCCCTTCTTCTCCTGCACCTTTGCCTTCTCCTGGTGTTTCTACTCGTGGTTTCTTTGCCTCGGGTTCCGCGACGCGTCCCTCGAATAGCTTGATGCCTTCTGTAGTTGTGTTTTTCGCCTTTTCTTCATAGTTGGCTATCATGCCAAAGTTTTGCGCCATCTTGTGGAACTCCCTGTCGCAGAGATCTGAAACTTCAAAACTTCCTTTGACTGTGATTATTCCTCTTGGTCCTGGCATTTTAAGTACTAAATATGTATAGTGAGGTACTGCCATGAATCGCGAAAACGCGGGCCGTCCGAGGATCGCATGATATTGAGATGGCCAGTCCATGACTTCGAAGTCTAATTTTTCTCTCATGTAGTTTTGTCGGTTGCCAAAGCAAACATTGAGTGCTATCCGACCTAGAGGGTAATTGGCACTTCCTGGCACGATCCCGTGGAAGGAGCAATCTGTTGGTTTTAGGAATTCCAACGATATGTGCATTGCCCTAAGTGTTTTCGCGTATATCAGGTTAATTCCACTTCCTGCGTCCATAAATATTCTGTCGACATCATACGCGCCGATTTGAGCTTTGAGTACCAGAGGCGCATTTCCTGGCCGAGGTACTGTTATGGGGTGGTCCTCTCTATTGAACTCAATCGGTTGTTCTGACCAATGCAGATATTCTGTTGTAGCTGGAGGCGACATGACTGCTAGATTGACTTGTCGAGTTATGCTCTTTTCTTCTTTGTTCGACTTGGGTACAGGTTGTATCATTGCTGTGATGTGTCCTTTTGATGGGACGTACCCTTCGTCGTCGTCGTCGTGTCCCTTGTTTTGCTAGTCTTGTCCTTGAGGAGCTCCGTTGTTTCCTTGCTGGTTTGTCGCGGGATTGTTGCTACCTTCGAATCCTTGTCGCCTTGCCTCGGTTTGTTTGTTTATTGCTGCTTCTTGTAGTTTTAAGAATGTTGTGCAGTCTTTCATCGCGTGCCTTGATACTCGCTTCCCGTCGACGAACGCTGAGTGTATATGACAAGGCCCGTTGAGCATATCTTCTGGTGATGGGTTGTACTCTCTGGATTCTCTTGGTGGGAACTTCTTATACTCCTCTTTTCCGTAGCTTCGATATCCCGAGCTTCTGCGATCGTTTCCTTGATAACTGTTGTCTTTATATCCTACGGCGACTTGGCTAGGAAAGCCGTAGGTATCGTAATTTCGAGATTGTCTCCTTTGACTTCCATATCTGTTTCTTCTGTCGTCCTCTGGAGATCGTGTCCGTTTGTTGTTGCACGCATCTTCCCCATCTGCAAATCTGTTTGCTGTGTCCATGAGATCTGATACTGTTTTTGGCTTGATTCTACCCATCTCTTCGACTAGGTCTCTTCGCCTTAATCCAATGATGAACGCGTCTATTGCTCTTTCATCCGAAACTTCGACTGCTGAATTTTTGATGAGGCTCCATCTTTGGATGTACGCCCGCAGTGTTTCGTCGCGTTGCTGTACACATGCTTTGACTTCTTCTATTGATGCTGGCCGTTTGTATGTCGACCTGAAGTTGCTTGTAAATTGCTTTGTGAGGTCTTCCCAGCTTCCAATGGATTCTTTCTCTAGTTTGCTCAACCATGATCTTGCTGCGCCGGTGAGGTGTAGCTGCAAACTTTGCATTGCTGTTTCTTTGGTTCCTCCTAGTATTTGAACTGCTTGTAAGTAATCTGCGAGCCATGATTGTGGTTCCTGTGATCCGTCGTATTTTTGCTGATCATGAGGTAGCTTGAATCCCTTAGGAACTGGAGTGGTGCGAACCCTGCGGGTAAAGCACGATGCCCCCATCTCTTTTTCGTCGTCTTCATAGTCGCGCCTTTCGTTTGGGGATCGCGATCTTCGAGTTCCACCATGCTGTTTTGGTGACGGCGATCGAGATCGGTGTTTACTGCTTCTACGCCGAGGACTATTGTGACGGCGAGGTGACCTTGCTTTGTGCGCTTCCTTGTGGTGATGCACTTCTTCTCCTTTTGCTGATAGCTTGTGGCCTACCATGTTGAGTCCGTTCAGTGCTGCTCTATGCATATGTTCTCTAGGGTCTCCTGGACTTGGTCGAGTTGTAAGTAGATATGCTTGTGCTGCCACTAGTGCTGCTTCAGGAGTTTTTGGTAGGATGTTTCCCTGCTCGTCGACCGATAGGAAGGACGAGTCGAGGTTTTTGGAAATACTTTGCCTGTCAGAATACTCGAGGTTATCGTACCTTGAACCGTGTCGACGATTTTTCCTTGCGTTGCTGTGTGATGCGTCGCTCCGTGCTTTTCGAGCAGCCTCGCTAGCTGCAATGGCTGAATCTTTTCTTTTTTGTATCTCTGCTTTTTCCCTTGCTAATTGCTTGGCCTGCTGCCTTAGGGCGTAGTGATACCCCAAAAGCATGTTTTTGCTAGAATTTGATGGTATTGGCGTGCCGTGTTCTACGACCTCTCTTATTATCCTCCATTCGTCGACTGATAGTCGAATTTTTTCCCTGCTTGCGAGGGATTCTGGTGTTTGCCCTTCTGCTAGGTGATTTGCTCCTCTGTCGATATTTGCTGGGTTCAATACTGGATTGTCGTTTTCATCGAATTCTTCTGAATTATCTCCTATAATGGCAAGCACCTGGCATTGTTTGCCGATGTTACCCTTAAAGCTTGAGAAGATCGAGTTACTATCCTCAGAAAGCTCTAATCCTGTCTTCCATGTATCTGTTGACTTATCTGTGGTATCGTCGAGGCAGATCGTGAGATCTTCGAGTTGGACTTCCACGTCAAAGTTTTCCTTTTCTTCGTTGTCTTCTGCGATCTTTTCTTTTTGCTCTTCTTCTAGGCTGACCGGCGAGTTTACTTCGCTGGAAGAGCCTTCAGAATACTCCATCATTACTGTTGTTTCGGGCTCTTGTGCCGACGGATCTTGGTCTTGTTTCGTCGGATCCGAAAGGCGAGAGGAACCCGACGGCCCGATGAGGATGCTTAAACTTCCGATGGTTAGTTCCACCTCTTGACTTCCATCGACTTCCGAACTGCTGTTGGCTAAAAGCGAAAAAGCCATCGAATTCATGATTCCAACGCCCAAAGTCCCCACGGTCGGCGCCAATTGACGAGGGTTAACTCGACAAATGTCCTAGATGAAGGACTTAGGATCGGGGAGATAGGGCGTCAGATGAACTCGAAGGTAAGATTAGTCGAAATAGGTGTGTATCGAAAGTAAACTTGGGTGTTCAACCTGGCTTGCTTTCAATCTGCCCTACCCCGTCCCCTCCTGACCCCTATATATAGGTGGCCAGGTCTCGAGGATCGGGTAGGGTCCGATACAGATTACAAATATCGACATACGGTAATAACTCGTATTCGACTATCATTACAATTGGGCCTAGCTTAACGGGCCTCAGGGGTACTCAACTAACGGGCTCTATTAACTATACCCTTGTCAGCGGGTGTGGCCATGGGGAAAGCTCACCTTCTCCCAGTCGAAGTCTGTGCCGTGAGCAAAAGAAAGTGCAATAGCACCCTCAGCGCCACGCTTCAGAGAGAGCCCCTTCAGCTGGAGGGTCGGGTCCTCAATTGTATCGAAGGACTTGGCAAGATTCTCCAAGTTATCCTTTAGGACTTCTGCCTTCTTCTTCAGCCACAACCCGACGAACAACCGCGACAGAACGCGGCTAACCAACTCAAAAGTCTCCTGGATAGATATCCAGTTTGCCTCGAGTAGGTTAACCGCGGTCAGCAGAGGATCATCGCCCGATGGCAAAGATGAAGAAGACACCTTGGTAAATTCTGCGCGACAAAGGAAGTTAAAAAGAAAGAAGTAAAGGAAAGAATTAGTGAAGATCAACAATATAACAAGAAGTCGAAATAGAAGGCAAGACGAAACACTCACTTTCAGCAGAGGTAGACATTGTGTGAAGGCGCTCCATTACGGCATGCTCTCGCTGAGCGTGCTCCCTGTTGGCATCGGCCAAAGCTTTTTCAGCCTTTTTTGCCTTACCAAGCGCTGATTTCTGCGACTTCTCAGCGCTTGCTTTGGCAGCGGCCGCAATATCATATGCCTTCTGCGAGGCACTAAGCTCAGCCTCCAATGACGCAATTCGGGCATTGGCTGTTGCTAGAGTAGCTACAGTAGAAGAAGAAAGGAAGTCAGGTAAACAACAAAAGATAAGCGTGGAGGAAAAACCATGACTAGATATAGAACATACCTTCGGAAGCTTTCGCAACCTTTAGGTACTCAGCGCATTCGGTGCCCAAGGCGACGAATCTCTTCAATAGTGCCTGAGAAAAAGAGCGTGTAAGAAGCGCAAGTGTATGCAAGGGAAACAAGTCAGGGAAAATTGCTCACATCATGGGGGGAAGCCGAGGATTCATGGGCTTCCAGAGAGACATCAGGTTCTTTGGCCTTCTTCAAGCGCTTGAGGTTTCGGGGCGCAGGAACCTTCTTTACAGAGGCCCTGGTAACCCTAGGCGCAATTTCTTGGGCATGGGGCTCATCATTAATTGCAGGAGAAATTGAAGGAGTAGATGCAGAAGCTTTTGGTGGCTCTTCTTCATCTCTACACGAAGAAAATAAGTTATGTGTAACACGATAGAAACAAGGCAAGAGCGGTGCAATTGAAGAACTCGAATAAAAACACTTACGATGCCAGGAGGTCAAAGTACTCCGTATCTTCTGCAGGAACAGAGGCCTTATCAGCCACTGCAGAACTCGAAGAAGCAAATTCTTCGACTCGCTTCCTCTTCTTGTCGACACCAGCATCTTTAGCAAGCACGGGGGGAGACGATGTCGACAAGCTAGTTTCCTCTTCTGGTTCTTCGGCATCATCTCCATCCTGATTCTCGTCAGCCTCGGGGGCTTCAGATACAGATGAAGCCAGATCAGCCGGAAGGGGCCCTGCCTCGGGAAGAGGAGGGTGCGAAACAAGGAATTGGTGACCCTACATATAAATAAGTTAGCAGAGTACAAAGGCAAAGAATAGCGTAAAGTCGAAGCAAACGAAATTCGACAACAAGTGAACACAAAGATACATACCTCAGGCAGAGGGTGCACGGAGTCGAAGTAGTCAGCGGTCAAGTCAGCAACCGCCTGATCCTTGGTGAGCTTGGTAAGGCTCCTAACTCGCTTGTCGACATCCTTTTTCTCTATCAAATCTTCAGAGACACGAGTAGGATCTTCCAAGCCAGAGTAATTCCAGAGCTTGGTGAGGCGGTGCTGCAGGGGTTGAACTCGACGTTGTACAAAGAACGCCATGAGTTGGATACCCGACAAAGCTCCTCCTTGGCCTCCTTTCAAAGCCTGAATGCGAGATAGAAGAGGAAGAACTTGTGCTACCTCCGCATCTGAGGGAAGCGCATCCCACGACGCCAATTTCTTCACTTCCTTGGAGGCTTCGAAAGGGGCTAACCCATATTGGTCTTCAGGGGAGGCTTTGCGATCTTTGATATAGAACCATTTGGTTCTCCACCCCTAGACAGATGCGGCAAAGGAAAACTTGAGGTACTGCGCTTCAGGGTGCACAGAGACAACGGCTCCGCCCAATTCAGGCTTTCTAGCCAGAGCAACATTGGGGTGAAGCCGAAAGATTGACCTCCAGAGAAGAAAGTGGGGTTCAATGCCCAAGAATGACTCGCAGAGAGTCACGAAACAAGCAATGTGAAGAAGGGAGTTTGGTGTGAGCTGGTGGAGTTGCACACCGTAGACAAAGAGAAGCCCACGGAGAAACTCGTGGGCAGGAAGAGAAAGGCCGCGGAGGAGGAAAGCAAGAAACATTACCCGGTAGCCGCTTGGGGGCTGCGGGATCCGCTCAGTACTGGGAAACTTGATGGAATCCTGGGCGGAGATGAGGCCGTCCGCCTTGGCCTTCTCCACCTCCTTCGGCGTGATGGCAGAGCGTACCCAGTTGGTGGCAGAGGAGTTCTTGGCCATGGTGTTCTTGGTGGCTAGGTGTTTCACGCGCATCTATCGCACCGTGCTTGGGGGCTATGCACGAACGAAGAGAGGAGAAGGGGTCGGCAATGGAGGCGGCAGAGGGAACGAGCTGGTAAACAGTAAAATCCCCCACTATGCCCCTTATATACCTTCTGGGGGAAGGATCGTGGGCTGAGACGTGGCGCAAAGAGCGGAAACGACAGCCCACTAACGGTCAAAAATCACGAAAATTATAGTGCTGCCCATAAAACGGTTCGCACTCATATAGAGTGACGTATTCATCGATGTCATAAAAAAGATGATATAAGAAAGAAGAAGGATGACGCCGACAAGTGCAAAATTTATAGACAAGATTATATGTGAAGGATTTTTCGATTATAGCCTTGGGGGCTACTACTATCAAAGGTATTGAAAGCAACTCTTTACTGGAGTGGTGGACGCGTATTCAATGACAGGATGTTATTAAAGTATCTCGAGTTGAAGTATGATGGACCACACTATATTTTGAGCCTATACTCGAAAAAGTCTTTTTCGACTATAGCCTCGGGGGCTACTCCCATCGGGAGCGCTGAACGCGCACCCGACAATATTTCTTGGTAAAGCATTGTGCAGGAGTGTTACTCCCATTGGGAGCGAGTTTTATGGTTGTTAAAACCCGAATATTTTCAGTCAAAATTTGACTGCGACATAAGATTCTCGAGTTATGTTATCGCAACACAACTCGAATGCCGTGACCTGTCACGAAGGTAAGACCCCGGGATCCGTCCTGTGTGGCCTGGTATACGCACATGGATGCGCTCTGCTGGTATGTATCCGTGTCTATGACGCGAAGAAAATCCTGGTGGACGCACTGGGTACCCTGAGAATCACTGGGATTCATTCTTTGTAAGTCCTAAATGCGGCAAAAGAGTGGGTTTGACCGGTATCCCAAATTCAAGTCCAAGGGGATTGAATTTGAAGTAGGTGACAAGTATCTATTTCGGCAGTTAACTGACCTCTTGATCCATCAGAGTTGTTAGGCTTGTTCATCAAAACCCCTTGCGAAAAAATTATCATGAAAATAAGTCGAAAGACCAAGTCAAAGATTTGAAGATAAGACGAAGTCGAAGAATTGATCAAGTCGAAGATTTAAAGATTAGAGATTCAACCCGAATCTGCAATTCTGGTAGAATCTTAGGGGCTACTGACAAGGGTATAGTTAATAGAGCCCGTTAGTTGAGTACCCCTAAGGCCCGTATAGCTAGGCCCAATTGTAATAATAGTCAAATATGAGTTCTCACCGTATGTCGATATTGTAATCTGTATCGGACCCTACCCGATCGTCGAGACCTGGCCATCTATATATAGGGGCCAGGAGGGGACGGTGTAGGGCAGATTGAAAGCAAGCCAGGTTGAATACCCAAGTTTACTTTCAATATACACTTATTTCGACTAACCTTTACCTTTGAGTTCATCCGACGCCCTATTCCCCCGATCCTAAGTCCTTTATCTAAGACATTTGTCGAGTTAACCCTCGTCACTTAGCAAGGAAAGGCGTTTTCTCGAAATAAGGCTCAGGCAAAATGCGATCAACAGTACAAACTTCAGTAGTTCTAGCAGGAATACAACTAGTAATATCTTTATAAGGCGCATGGTACTTGTTCCAATCCTTCTTTGGAACATCAAGATAAGAGGCAAAGGCCTTAAAACAGTAAGCAAGTATTTGAGATCAAGACCATAAACAGCACTAACATTATGAAAGTCATCAGTTCCCATAAAAGCTTTAATGCATTCATAATCATAATTTATACCTGACTTTCTACCTTTGTCGTTCTCCCATCCTTCAGTATTTTCTTGAATACGGTCTAGAAGATCCCATTTAGCTTCTTCTTTCATACGTGTAAATGATCCAGAGCAAGAAGCATCGAGTAAATCCTTGTCGTGAAGAGTAAGCCTTGCATAAAAGTTATTAATAACAATATTACTGGGGAGCTCATGAATGGGACATTTGAGCATTAGTGACTTCAATCTCCCCCACGCTTGGGCAATACTCTCTCCATCATGAGGCCAAAAATTATATATCCGATTATGATCTTTATGGATCTCACTTGGAGGATAGAATTTAGAATAAAAGAGAGGTACAATTTCCTACCAGCCAATAGATGGACCATCCTTTAGCAGCCTATACCATTCCGTAGCTCTGCCCTTCAGTGATAAAGAGAATAGCTTTCTCTTATCCTGGCTTGATGAAATACCTGCACACTTAATCAACTAACATAATTCATGTATAAAGAGTAAATAATCACCGGATGGATAGTTCAATCTCCTGAATAGCGGTTATTCATAACACGTTCAACAATTTTCATAGATATTTTAAAAGGATCTAATTGAGCAGGCGGTGGTTCATCCACTACCGTGATAGTAGTAGTAGTGTTCCCAAATAGGGATCCAAAAGGAGAGTTCTCCATAGCAATATAAAATAAAAGACAGAAATAAAAACAATACTCACAGCGAAAGTTACCTTTACCAATTCCACTCTTCAATAGCGCTTCACTCCCCGGCAACGGCGCCAGAAAATAGTCTTGATGACCCACAAGTATAGGGGTGTATCGTAGTACTTTCGATAAATAAGAGTGTCAAACCCAACGAGGAGCAGAAGGTATTGACAAGCGGTTTCTATCAAGCATTGACTGTAAATACTAGCAAACGGGTTTTCAGGGGTATTTGGTAATGCCAATAAAAAAAGTATGAGTAAATAAAAGACAATAATAGTAATTGCTACAAGTGGCCCAATCCTTTTTAGAGCAAAGGACACGCTGGTTGTGTAACTTATGATTACCAAACATTCCTGAGGACACACGGAAGTTTCTGTCGAGAGCTTTTGCTTCATGTTGCTAAGTAAGCTTCATTGGTTTGATAAGTGTTATGGGGTGAACCTGTGCTAGCGCACTACCCTTACTAGGACTAATACGCACATGTGATTATACCCCTTGCAAGCATCCGCAAATACAAGAAAGTAATTAAGATAAATCTAACCACAGCCTTAAACTCTGAGATCCTACGCTCCCTGGTGCAATGGTTTCCTAACGGGGGTTTAGGTTTCTGTCGCTCCGGCAACTCCACAATTAGTAGCCAAATACATAATGCATTCCACTAGGCCTATAAATGGTGAAGTATCATGTAGTCTACGTTCACATTACACCACTAGTAGAATAGCACCACAGCAAATAAATATCAAACCATTAAATATTACTCAACATAGTTTCACTACTAACATCTCGACTTCTCCCATGTCCTCAAGAACTAAGCGAACTATTCACAAGACATCATATGGATCATGACCAGAGGTGAAATAATGATAAATAACAATCTGAACATAAACCTTAATTCAATGGTTCCACTCAATAGCATCAACTACAAGAGTAATCAACACCGGGAAAGTTCCCCCTAAGAATTGGACAAGATTTAACCCAAGATGTTACAGCGGGATGGCATGGTGATGGTGGAGATGAAGGTGCTGGTGATGATGATGATGATCCCGATGAAGTCCAGCGCGATGGTGATGACGATGGTGACGATCTCCCCTCTCCGGAAAGGAATTTCCCCGGCAGATTTCTCCCTACCGGAGAGCTTTTCTCTCTCGGTGTTTTCTACCCCCAGAGGCGGCGGTGTCTATCTCTGATCCCCCCTCGACTTAGGTTTTCGGGGATGACCATATACGCGAGGGGGTGATACGTCTCAAATGTATCTATAATTTTTGATGTTCCATGCTTGTTCTTACACCATTTGCTTAGTGTTTTGTTACACTTCGTGGCATGTTTATGTATTTTCCGGAACTAACCTATTAACAATATGCCACAGTGCCAGTTCTCTGTTTTCTGCTATTTTGTGTTTCAGAAAAGTTACCCAGGAAATATTCTCAGAATTGGACAAAACAAAAGCCGAACCTCCTATTTTTACCGAAGCTTCACGAAGACCGAAGATGAGACAGAGGGGGGCCAGAGGCTGGCCACAACACAGGGGGGCGCGGCCCAGCCCCTGGCCACACCCACCCATGGTGAGCCCGCCTGGTCCACCTCCTGACGATGCCCCTTTGCCTATAAAGTCCCCTCGATGGGAAAAACCTGAGGGACAGATCGCTTTTCCCAGAAACATACTACAAGCCGCCGCCATCGTCGAATCAAGATCGGAAGGATCCAGGAGCTCTTCCCGGCATCCTGCCGGAGGCTTTCTCCACCACCATGGTCACCTCCGGAGTGATGTGTGAGTAGTCTACCTTGGACTACGGGTCCATAGCAGTAGCTAGATGGTTGTTGATACGTCTCAAACGTATCTATAATTTTTGATGCTCCATGCTTATTTTTACACCATTTGCCTTGTGTTTCGTTACACTTCATGGCATTTTTATGCGATTTCTGGAACTAACCTATTAACAAGTCGCCACAGTGCCAGTTCCCTGTTTTCTGCTGTTTTTGTGTTTCAGAAAAGTTACACAGGAAATATTCTCGGAATTGGACGAAACAAAAGCCGAACGTCCAGAAATTCACTGAAGCTTCCAGAGAACCGAAGAGGAGACGGAGTGGGGCCATGAGGGCCCCACACAATAGGGCGGCGCGGCCTGGCCCCTGGCTGCACCCCCTACGTGTGAGGGTGCCCTGGCAGCCCCCTGACGATGCCCCTTTGCCTATATAAAGCCTCAGGATGGAAAACCCTAAAAGAATCGGCAATTTTCCAGAAAGAGTTCCGTAGCTCCGCCGCCGCCGCCGATGAATTTTGGGGGACAGAAGTCTCTGTTCTGGCACACTGCCGGGATGGGGAAGTGCCCCTGAAGCCATCTCCATCGGTCTCCATCGCCGTCTCCGCCGTCTTCATCGACCTCACCGCCATCTCCATCAACCTTGCAGTCTCCTATGATGAGGAGGGAGTAGTTCTCCCCCGGGGCTGAGGGCTCTACCGGTAGCTATGTGGTTCACCTCTCTCTCCCATGATGTGATCTTTATGTGATCGTGAGCTTTGTATCTAGTTGAATTGGTAGATGTTATTATTCAGATATTATGCTACTCCTATGCTTTATTATTGTACTCTCCAGAGATACCTCGTATCATGGTGTAAAGGTGACTAGTGTGTGCATCATGTGTATCTTTTTGGTTAATGTCTCTATGAAATGTTGGTGTTTGTTGGAACCATCTAGTGCATTCATGGTGATAGTGTGGGACAATCTAGTTTGGGTACATACGGACTTTGAGGAGTGCTTCGTAGCCCTATGCATGATTAGTGTTCGTTTTCCATTGGAGAATTGTTTTGAGTTGCATATGGATGATAGTATCTATTGGTTCAATTATGTTATATTTGTTGGGAGTGTGTCCACTAGTGAAAGTATGATCCCTAGGCCTTGTTTCCAAGCTTTGCACACTATTTACTCGCTGTTTTGTTACATGTTTGCTTGCTGCCATTTTTATTTCAGATTGCGTTTACTACTTATAATCATCACAACTACTTGTATTTCACTATCTCTTCGCCGAACTAGTGCACCTATACATCTGACAAGTGTATTGGGTGTGTTGGGGACACAAGAGACTTTCTGTATCGTAATTGCAGGGCTGCTTGAGAGGGATAGCTTTGACCTCTTCCTCCCTGAGTTCGATAAACCTTGGGTGATCCACTTAAGGGAATTTGCTGCTTCTCTACAAACCTCTGTACTTGGAGGCCCAACACTGTCTACAAGAACAGACGCGTGCGTAGACATCAAGCTCTTTTCTGGCGCCGTTGCCGGGGAGGTAAGGTAAAAGGTACTCGCATCCTCCTATGTGGTTCACCTCTCTCTCCCATGATGTGATCTTTATGTGATCGTGAGCTTTGTATCTAGTTGAATTGGTAGATGTTATTATTCAGATATTATGCTACTCCTATGTTAGTGATCATGATTGGGAAAAGCACTCTACTTTTGATATTGAAAATCTTTTTGGTGCAAATTCTAAGGTTAATAATTGTTGTACCATTAGTACTATCCATGTTCCTTCTTATGATGATATGTTTGATGAATATGCTTTGAGAAATAGCTGTTCTCTAGCTTGTGATGATACTAAACCTCTAGTTTATGATGGCTATGATGATGAGTATAATGTTTTCAGTTCACCTACTATTGAGGAGAAAATTAGTTATGATTACAACATGCCTCCTGTTTTTGATGATTATGGTGATGGGAATAATTATTTAGTTAAATCTGCTCCTACTACGATTGTTCATGTGGGGAGTATTAATTCTTTTACGCATGTGGCTCATGATAGGGATGTTTTATGTGATAGTTATATTGTTAATTCTATTCATGATGCTACTGAAAGTTATTATGAGAGAGGGAAACATGGTTTAATGGATCTCAACAATATTGAGTTTCCCCTCTTTATGTTGCAATTCTTGAAGTTGTACTTGTTTTGTCTTCCTATGCTTTTTGCTTTGCGCTTTTATGACTTGTCTCTTTACAAGACTATTTTTCATTGGAAGTGGTTTAGATTTAAATGTGTTTCATACTTGCTTTTTGATGCTCTCTTTTGCTTTAAGTTCCTATATAGCGCCGTTGCCTTAAGCTCTTTTATGGCGCCTACATGAGCATCTTTGCAAATTACCACGCCTAGCTCAAAGGCGTTAAAGAAAAGCACTCTTGGGAGATAACCCATTATTTTACTTTCAGTACTTTTTCTTTTATTTGAGTCTTGGAAGTTATTACTACTGTAATGACCGCTCCTTATCCTTTTTATTTCGTTGTTGTGCCAAGAGAAGCCTCTAATTTGAGTGAGGTAAGATTTGGGGATGTTGCTGTCCTGAAACAGATTTCGGTGCTGCACCGTACAAATTCGAGAAAATTCTCTGTATATATTTTAGACCTGCAATTTCTTGTGCATATGCCCCAGGTTATATCCAAACTTTTATTAGTTGGACACTTTTTGATTTGAGCAACAGAAAACCCTCTGAAAATTCGACCTTTGTCAGCTGTTCTGTTTTGACAGATTTCTGCCAATATTTGTATTTGCCGCTTTATCGCTTTATTTTTGAGTTCTTTTGATCATGGAACTTTTGGGGAATTTGCTACAGTAGTATATACTTTATATGTGGTGGTTTTGGGTTGAAACCTGAAGCAAAAGAGGTTGATTCATTGTTATGCTTACACTAATGTTGCTAATAGAATTGTGTTTAGTTTTGTATGAAGGAAGTTTTGAAGTGTAGGGATTGGAGAATGATGAGATGAGATGAAGAATGGACGAAAGCTCAAGCTTGGGGATGCCCATGTCACCCCAAGAAATATCCAAGAGGTACAAGCGTCAAAGCTTGGGGATGGCCCCGAGGCACCCCTTCTTCATCGGCAAAAATCAGGTCACCTTTCAAGACACTATATTTTTATAGCTTCATGCACTATGCGTTTTTCTTGGAGTGTCAGTTGTTTTTGTTTTTAGTTTTCTTTTGCTTTGTTTGCTGCAATAAATGTTTGGATCAAATCATGTGTTTGGAGAGAGACATGCTCCGTTTTTTATTTGCCAAGAACACTCTGTTTTTTACTCTTATCGTTTCAACGAGTGTTCTCTTTTTCTGCTACTGCGTTTAGCTTTTGTTTTTCACCTTGGTTTTTGTTCAGATCTTGTTTTATCTTTGCATCAAGGTGTATTTGGACCTCTGGTCTATGTTGGCTTTTATCAAAAGAGTTGTCTCAAAAAGGTTTGAATGGTGTTGGAAAAGAGAAAAAGTTTCATGCAAAAAAGTGGTACAAAAAGGAGCTTGTTTAGACTGCGGCTTAGACTTTTGCATGTCATGTTTGATGTCATTTTGATAGTATGCTTAGTGCTTTTTGTTGTAGCATGACTTGTCTCAAATGACTGAGATTGCTTAATGAGCCTTTGAAAAAATCATGCATTGTTTATATTATTTGGAAGCATTAATTTGGTTTTCTCCTTTGATGCTTTATTTGGGTTGACTTGGCGCATGCTTACACCATGTTGACTACAAAAATAAGTCACCTATAGCCTCTATGATCATTTAGTTTTTGACTTTTGATGCCATCTTATGCTTCTTTTAATGTTGTTTTGTCGCTATGCATGATTATGGCCGTTATTGCTCTCTTAGTTGGTCGCTCCCAGTCTTTTGCTAGCCCTCATTTTGTACTGAGTATAAGCTCTACTCATGCATTCAACTCCTAGAAACCAAGTTTGCCATTGTGTCCACTATAAATTCCTATGCATGGTATTTGCAAGCCATTCCAAGTAAATTTTCATGTGCTACCTTTCAAAAAACCTTCAAAATACTTCTCATTTTGTGACACTGTTTTCAGCTCATGGGGATGTAGTGGTCGGATTTGCTATCTTCCATATTGTCTCATTCCAAAAAGAAAAAAAAGAGAAAAAAAGAAAGAAAAAAGGCACTCCTCCATGGTATGTGAATGTTGGTGGGCACCCGATGGAATCGGTTAGCCATGGTTTGAGAAAGGAAAAAAAGGTGGGGAGGAGTGCCAAGCTTTATAAAAGAGCACAAAAGTGCCAATCTCTCTCTCAAAAACTTGCTTCATTTTTGTATGGAAGATAGTAAGAACCCCATTGCCAGTCGTTGACAAAGGCAACCACCTCTCAAAACCAATTTTTATCTCTCTGTTTTATAAATGAAAAGCTCTAGCATATGTTTAATCATTGCTTCCCTCTGTGAAGGGCCTTTCTTTTTTACTTTTATGTTGAGTCACCACCTTCTACCTTTATGCACCGTCTAAGAGAGCATAGTTGTCATTCTGAGTATAATGTGCGTTGTCCCAAAGTTTTCATTGATTGATTCATGATCATGGTTTCACTTGTTCTTAAATTATTTGTATCTAGTCGCCCTCTTAAACTTGAAGGTGTCCTATGCATTTATGTTTTGCTCTCCATAAAGGACAAGCTGAAAACCATTTGTATGTTTTTCCTTATGATTTGAACACACGTTTGACTTTTATTGTTTCATTTTCATGATTTTTTATTTGTGTTCTATTTGATGTTATAACATGGTTGCTAAGTTTCTTCTATCAAGATTATGTCTTTCATGCCCAGGTTTTAAGTTCTTATGATCCCAGCACTCAATGCTTTCATACATAATCAAGATTGTGTAGGTGCATGTCACCTCAAAAATTATTTCTTTTGTTTACACTTACCTACTCGAGGACGAGCAGGAGTTAAGCTTGGGGATGCTGATACGTCTCAAACGTATCTATAATTTTTGATGCTCCATGCTTGTTTTTACACCATTTACCTTGTGTTTTGTTACACTTCGTGGCGTTTTTATGCGATTTCCGGAACTAACCTATTAACAAGTCGCCACAGTGCCAGTTCCCTATTTTCTGCTGTTTTTGTGTTTCAGAAAAGTTACACAGGAAATATTCTCGGAATTGGACGAAACAAAAGCTGAACGTCCAGAAATTCACCGAAGCTTCTAGAGAACCGAAGAGGAGATGGAGTGGGGCCATGAGGGCCCCACACAATTGGGCGGCACGGCCTGGCCCCTGGCCGTGCCCCCTACGTGTGAGGGCGCCCTGGCAGCCCCCTGACGACGCCCCTTCGCCTATATAAAGCCTCGGGATGGAAAACCCTAAAAGAATCGGTAATTTTCCAGAAAGTGTTCCGTAGCTCCGCCGCCACCGCCGATGAATTTCGGGGGACATAAGTCTCTGTTCCGGCACCCTACCAGGACGAGAAAGTGCCCCCGGAGCCATCTCCATCGGTCTCCATCGCCGTCTCCGCCGTCTCTATCGACCTCACCGCCATCTCCATCAACCTTGCTGTCTCCTATGATGAGGAGGGAGTAGTTCTCCCCCAGGGCTGAGGGCTCTACCGGTAGCTATGTGGTTCACCTCTCTCTCCCATGATGTGATCTTTCTGTGATCATGAGCTTTGTATCTAGTTGAATTGGTAGATGTTATTATTCAGATATTATGCTACTCCTATGCTTTATTATTGTACTCTCCGGAGATACCTCATATCATGGTGTAAAGTTGACTAGTGTGTGCATCATGTGTATCTTTTTGGTTAATGTCTCTATGAAATGTTGGTGTTTGTTGGAACCATCTAGTGCGTTCATGGTGATAGTGTGAGACAATCTAGTTTGGGTACATACGGACTTTGAGGAGTGCTTCGTAGCCCTACGCATGATTAGTGTTCGTTTTCCATTGGAGAATTGTTTTGAGTTGCATATGGATGATAGTATCTATTGGTTCAATTATGTTATATTTGTTGGGAGTGTGTCCATTAGTGAAAGTATGATCCCTAGGCCTTGTTTCCAAGCTTTGCACACCGTTTACTCGCTGTTTTGTTACATGTTTGCTTGCTGCTATTTTTATTTTAGATTGCATTTACTACTTATAATCATCACAACTACTTATATTTCACTATCTCTTCACCGAACTAGTGCACCTATACATCTGACAAGTGTATTGGGTGTGTTGGGGATACAAGAGATTTTCTGTATCGTAATTGCAGGGTTGCTTGAGAGGGATAGCTTTGACCTCTTCCTCCCTGAGTTCGATAAACCTTGGGTGATCCACTTAAGGGAAACTTGCTGCTGCTCTACAAACCTCTGCACTTGGAGGCCCAACACTGTCTACAAGAACAGACGCGTGCGTAGACATCAGTTGTCTTCTTCACCATGTGCTTCATGTTTAGATCTTATGAGCTGCCCTACATGATCAAGATCATCTTTATGTAATCATACATGTTGTGTTTGTTGGGATCCGATGAGTATTGGTACTATGTCAAGTTGATGTGCTGAATTATATCTTATGTTTTCTCTATATTGTTTATGATCTTGCATGCTTTCCGTTGCTAGTAGCTATCTTGGCCGAGTAGATGCTAGTAACTCCAAGAGGGAGTATTTATGCTCGATAGTTGGGTTTATGCCTCTATTTAATCCGGGGAGTGACAGAAACCTCTAAGGTTGTAGATGTGATGTTGCCACTAGGGAGAAAACAACATTCTTGTGTCCAAGGATATTTGCTTTGTTTATATTACGCACTTTGCTTAATGCGATTATCTGTTGTTCGCAACTTAATACTCAAGGGGTCCTTGGACGATTCCCCGTGAGTGGATTATTAGTCATAGATGCAGTTGGATGGCGGTCTATGTATTTTGTCGTAATGCCTAGAGTAAGCCTCATAGTGATCCTCGTGATGTATATACGTTATCTTTACTCTATCAATTGCCCAACTGTAATTTGTTTACCCAGCATGCTTTTTTTATCTTATGGAGAGACACCACTAGTGAACTGTGGACCCCGGTCCAATTTCCTTTACATAGCTTTACTGTTTTATTTTACTCGCACTGTTTACTTTACTTGCGTACTATTATCCTATTACCACTCGATACGCTCATTCCTTTGTTTACAGCAAACCGGTGAGATTGACAACCTCATCGTAAGTTGGGAGCAAAGTATTTGTTTGTGTTGTGCAGGTTTCACGTTGCTGCTGAGGGAAGACACGCTGACAAGCAGTTAATCTGGCACCCTTGTCCGGAGTGTCACGAAGCTAGCAAGCATCACCTTCTGAAGTTTGGCTTTCTCCTATTTGTTCGATTCAACCTTGGTTTCACTACTAAGGGAAGACCTACTACTGTGCTCATCATACCTTCCTCTTGGGGTTCCCAATGGGCTGTACTTACAAGCCATCAAGCAGTTTTTCTGGTGCCGTTGCCAGGGATTGAAGAAGAAGAAGCTCCCACGTCAACTACATGCTCCCACGTCAACTACGCGCCAGCAGGGGGCGATGGCAGGAGTGGGCCAGGGTGGCGCGGCCAGGGGTTGACCCGCGCCACCTGGTGCCCCTTGCTGCTCCTTTCGCCCTCCCCTTCTGGCTACTTCGTCTTCTGATAATATATGAATTTCTGGGTATTTCCCTGGAATTGTTGATCTTCAGAAATATGGTGTCTTGGCGGTTATTTTTCTAGCAGAATCCTGAATACTTGGGCATAGGAGACGCCAGGAAGGAAACACTCAGCTTCTTAGATTAAGCATGTTCATGGCGTCTAGATACCCCGATGTGACACCAAGCCGTTCCGACCAGCGCACGGGCCGGTGGTACAAAAGAGATCGATGTGCCTAAGCGGCATGTTCTCATGCACCTGAGAGCTGTTTCTATGCACTTCGACCTGCCGTAAGTGACAACCATATTCTTTGCTGCGCCATTTTTCACATCCTCAACCCATAGTCCACACTTCCACCTTATCCCTTGAAAGATGATGGACGATCGATGGCTATACAGACCGCCACATACACGCCCCGCTTGTCACAGTGGAGGACTAGCCGGTGGTGCCCTAATTGTTTTGACGCTTCCCAACATGTACTTTATTAAAATTTCACGGCAATTCATTTGTAACTGAATAATCTCAGTTGAATATCACTTTGCAAACTAGATAAAACTCAGTTACAACCCACTTGCAACTGAAAAAAGTGTTGCGACCGACTTGCAACTAGAAAAAGTGTCAGTTGCGACCCAGTTGCAACTGGTAAATCGTAGTTGCAATTCACTTGTAACTGGTAAAAACTTAGGTACAACATGTATACAATTGCACTATAGATAAGAAGGAGGAAGACAAAAAAATGTCAAAAGAAACGGAAAAAAATCGGACCAGAGAAAAAGGTAAAAGAAAAAATAAACAGGTGACTGATCTCTAACTAGCGATCAGGCGCCTGTTTTTTTAGCAAAACCGTTAAACTTTATCTTGTTAACGTTGTAGACTATTGGGTCTCTCATGCCAACCTCTATATATAACACACGTGTGCTATATTAAATTATTTATCTGCGTGATTGCTGAGATTGACTTATACATGATACATCAGCTATTAGAGATGGTAAGACCCAAAACTTGCTTGCATGTATATCGGTGTTCTCAAGTATCGCATCCTGATGATTCAGTTACACGAAACTGATCCTACCTCACCTGGTTCGGTTGGTGAGGAGATAGCGTCTCCTTCATGCGAGAGCGAACATGTCTATTGAAAGTTAGGAGCTATACCTATATTTTTTTTTAAAGGAAACACGTCTCGCTACATGGCTGGACACACCTATACAGGGTTGCGACTTTTCAATGAGTAACTCCACGCTGAATCATGGTGCAATAAGCAAATTTCTTATTTCAAGATGTAATATTATGGAAAGTGCTCTAAGACTGAAAAGGTACTAACTACATACGGAGTACATCATTCCCAAAAGAAAACAATATTGTATAGTTATTGCATTTATTGGATACATCGGATCATTTGAATAATGCATACATTATGTTCCTTTACCACCGCAACAACAATATTGAATTTCATGTATTTCCTCACAAGTGGTGTATTTAGGGTTGTAATCTTGGTCTTGGCAAGACTGTCTACATTTCAGGATCTCACATGTTGGGGTCGCATGACAAGTAGTGGGATTGAAATCTTCAGTACCTGCAAAAATTATGTCAAATAACTGAATAAGACACAACCTAGTAATAAACACTGAAAAAAGCAGATGCGCTGATTATAGAAAATAATAATAACTCTAGAATACGTACTTATGTGACCTGTCACAGTTGTAAAAATGACCAGCATAACTGCTATGCTTAGAACCCTTGTGATGTTACTCGGAAGCGCCATGAGAAGAGAATAGATATTCCTTGTATGTTTTGTTTTTTTGCTACGAGAATGTTTTGGTTTTTGCTCAGGTTTATATAGGGGCAATCATGGGAAATTAAGTCTGCCTATTTTGTTTTACCCAAAAATAGAGGCAAACGGATAACTTCGGAAATTAATTTTTGACTAAAATAAAGGCAAAAGAAAATCTTGCGTAGTTAAGTCTTGCCTATTTGGTTTCACATAAAAATAGAAGAAAAAAGAAAATCTTTGGATAGTAATTAAGTCTTGCCTATTTTGCTTTTTTTCCTAGAATGGTGTTGTCTCCATAATTCTGTATAATTACTATTGTCGTGCCATATCTTGGAGGATAATCAGTTTTTACCTATCTATCAAATCCATTTGATAATTTGAAGCACCATAATAATCTCCTACATTATGCATGATGCGCACAAGCCATCATCTCGTAATGATTTATGTTTCTCATATTTGTGGGTCGACTTCCATGGTTACATTTTCCGCGATTTTTTTTAATATTGCGATTTTTTAAGCAATTTTAAAAATAATACTATATTTTAAGAAAAATCAGAAATATTGCATCGTCCTATTCGACGAACACGACAAGCCCTGGCCGGACGCGAGAAGGGTATTGGCTGATGGGCCACCTTCGATGTAACGTGTAATCGCGATGGGTCCATGCGATTGGCTGGCGTCGTGCCGGACGGGCACGATAGCTTCTGGTCGTGTCGGGCGGATGCGACAGCTGCCTCCCCGCGATGCTCCCGTCCTTATTCCGGTAAGTTATGAGGATGTTGTACTGGCTGTAATTGTGTGACTTGATGATCCGTGTGTGACAAAACGACGGGGATCACCATGAATTGCCTCCAACTAATTAAATTAGCCACATGTACTGATGTACAGGCACGAGGTCAATACAATATCGTGCCAGAGGTTTCAACCAGCAGTGCACTAGCCCGATGCGTGCGTAGCGACAAGCGAGGCGCCGATGAATCAACCAGACACAATCGAGCTAGCTACCTGATGGTCTTCTCGCTGTGGTCACCGGCCGCGTGAGGTTATCGAAGCTGATGTAAATTTACCGGGGCTGTCGACTGTACAAGGCTACTCTCAACAATTCGTACAAGGCAGCAGGAGGCGATGCAAGGCAATGCGCTACGGCGCAGATGTGGGCAAGTCCAAACCCTTGTCGAGCCGGACCAATGCGACAGGTTCAAATTCTATTCGGCCGACGCGACTGCCCAAGACTCGAGGCCGCCCGATGCGACTGCGTCTGTTGGCATGTAGGGGCCTGTCCACTGCATACCTCTCGCGTCCGGCTAACGCAATTAGGGCTTATCGCGTTCGGCGAATAGGATGCTGCAATATTTCTGAAATTTCTAAAAATATAGTATTATTTTTAGAATTGCTGAAAAAATTCGCAATATTAAAAAAAAATTGCGATCTGATTGTCTAACATGTGATCAGAATAGTACCTCAAGATACACCGACCTGGGTTATACCCTTTTTTTTCAACAATGGGTGCTTTATTACTGAAATTGTATCATGGAGATAAAGTACAAGAGCTTACCCCTTATCACCACAGGATTGTGTGGCGATCCGAAACACAAGACCACGTGAGGAAAGGCAGAGGAGAAAAGGAGATAAATGGAAAAGAAATGAAAGATTTGTCAGTAAAGCAAAACCGCATACTTATGTGAGTCTCGGTCTTATCGTGAACCATCCAACCTTGCTTTAAGATCCGTGCGCTGATTTGTGGATATTTTAGAAAACCCCCTCAATTACTATAATGTTTAATCTGTCAGACCTTATGTTTTTACACAATATGCCCCATATTTCTACTTTATCACACTCTACACCTACTAATTGACCATTACACCATACAAAAATTTATGTTTCTGTCAGTTGGTAGAGAATCGGTTCCGCTGTGTTAGCATCAGTTAGTACAGAGTTAGATCACGATCAAAAATAGATCCAAAAATACTGAATCACTTAACACTATCCAACGCATCCGTTTTCACCATATGTAACTTAATTTAATTTATCGGTTAAATGCATCAGTTAGTATATGTAAGATTTTGCTACAGAGTTAGTAGAAAATTCCACTTAATTCAATGATTACAAGATTTGTGGGCATCTACTTTATCCCTATTTTTTTCTAGAATATATAGTTTGCAAGCCAGGAGTATTAGAAATCACATCTTCAAATCCATCGAGAACTGGAAGCAAATCAGATCTTCAAAAATGGAATCAAATCAATGATGTAAGCTGAGACATAAGAAATCAGATGTAAAAAAAAGGAAAGATGCAATCAAATCTGTTAGGAAAGAACCGAAACCTCCATGAATTCTGGAACTTATGCAGCGCTATAGGAAGAAAAAATCTACTCCCTCCGACCCATATTACTCTTCACTTATATAGATCTATCTAGACACATTTTAGTGGTAGATATATCCATATTAGTGAAGAGTAATATGGGTCGGATGGAGTACCAATTCTGTCCACGACCATGCGGAAGTAACGGATCTGGGATATGAAAAATCACGGTTAAAACTGAACGATGCATCCAAAATAATTAATCCAGATCTGGTGGTGCTCTAGGTCATTCGCCCAATTCCGCCGGCGGCGGCCGCCTCTCTTCTCGACATCGATGTTGGCGCCACCACCCTCCTTCTCCACGAGCCCCGCCTCACCTCTCTTCCCACCGGCTGGTTGCCTCTTCTTCACGTCCGGCCACCGCTCTTCCCTCCATGGACACATACGTGTGCCTATGGCCAGAGCAACTCGCTCACTATATGTCTCTTACCTATATATGTCTAAAAATCCTCTGGCATTGTCATGAGTCATGACACACCTTGTCCTACACACCTTCACAATCCTCATCAAGCCTTGAATTGTATGTGTCCACGGAGGTTTACACATTTTCATCTATGCCAAGGTCTTCTATGGAGATGCAGTGCTACCAAACTTCTCTGATGTTGTGAGCGGTGAATAGCTAGCTTTTCCAAATGCTGTGGGCAGTAATTTGGTTCGGTAAAGGGACTCATGTTGTGAATACGTGCTTGTGTTGGTTAAACTACTCAATTGTTTCACTTATGATGAACTGAACGGTTGGTAGTTTTTTTTGGCTTTTGGTACGGTCTAGAATAGTAATGTTGGGAACACAACGCAGAGCAGTGTAGCTGCAAGCCTTGCCGTTGTTATAAGATCAAAGTGAAGACACCTCCTTACCAAAATAAATAAATAGTGAAGTCACACCCCCTGCCTGCACAGGTGCTCATAGCGACACGCCTCCCCAGATTGTTTTATCTGGCAGATTCAGTTACATCTTCACCAGGGTTTTCGGTATCAAAGACTTGGGTATAGGAGACGTCAGGAAGGAAACACTCGGCTTCTCAGTTTAAGCATGTTCACGGCGTCTGGATACCCTGATGTGACGCCAAGCCCTTCCAACTAGCACACAGGTTGGTGGTACAATTGAGGGCGATGTGCCTGGGCGGCGTGTTCTCATGCACCTGAGAGCTGTTTCTATGCACTTCGGCCTGCTTTCCTGCGTCGTTTTTCACATCTTCAGCCCATAGTCCACACTTCCACCTTATCCATTGAAAGTTGATGGACGAACAATGGCTATACAGACCGTCACATACACGCCCCGCTCGTAACAGTGCAGGACTAGGCGGTGGTGCCCTAATTGCTTTGACGATTTCCAACATGTACATAATTACAAATTCATGGTGTATCGATGTAAGATGATGATGGACGAGGGGAAAAGTGTTTTTGGCTCCTAGGCTCCAATGCTTCAGTGCTCCTTCCATTTTTAATTAAAAAACTAAGAATCATAGTTATAAGTTTTAAAAACTTATGAAAATAAATCTGGACATGGTCAATGATATAATTTACAATTATGTAAAATTTTATTGCAAAATTCTATATATTATGGGCTACACAAAAATAACAAGATCTGATAAAATCTGTAGATTTGAAATATACATACATAGATTTGAAATATACTTACGTTTGTCATTTTTGTGTAGCCTAAAATATAAAAAAGTTAGACATATAATTTTTTTACGTTTGTGGGATAAACAGTTGGCTACATGCGATTTTTTTTTCAAAAATATTTAAACTTCAAAAATATGATTTTAAATTTCTTTTTAAAACGAAATCACTAGTGCCCATGTGCACCAAATCTTCACATGGGACGAGGGTCACTAGAATGCACACCTACACAAGTGTATTATTTCTTACACACTATTCAAACATGAGCTCATTATCTAGTTACTATTCAGTACCAACTATTGTACATTGGAACACTCACATTTTTCCTCTTTATCCCAGTGCGTGAGAGAAACACACTATTCTACTTTTCCCAGAGCCCCATGTCATAGCCACCCCCACATAGATGAGATCGGGACCGATTAAACCAGTTGGGAGACGATGCACATCGATAGCAGGGGTTTTCGGAGCCTACCGAGGCACTTGTAGGACGCCACCATCTCCACCACAACAAAGAATCTGGCGCCGACCGAAACGGCCATGCCTCCCTGCATCCCCAGCCATCGCCCACCTCGTCCTGTGGAGCACCACCATGTAGCCCTCACCTTCCCTCCATCTTCGATGGGATGGGAGCCGCCACCGTCATCGGTGTTCGGCTGCAGTTGGGATCTGATATAGTGGATCATGTAAAGAACATTTGTAGTTGGGATCTGGTTCCCTAGTTGGAACACGGCTTGATATAAGCCAAGAGTGACAGAAATACAACGCAATCATTGAGGCACGTCAGTCTTTTTTCTTGACCTTTGGTTCCCTAGTAACAAAAATCAGGATTTGTCGTGACGGGGAGGAGTTTCCTCATAACCTCAATACCATGACGGCATCCCTTTTTGTGCTAATAACTTGATCGAGGTCACCGAAGACGACGAGGCAACATTAGCTCCGGTGTCCAGTTCATCGTTGGAGACATCGTCTACATCTGTCCGCCAGAGGAATGACCTGGACGAAATCTAGGGAGATGAAGAACATTCACGAAGTGAGAAGGAGCCGAGGGGGAGCAATGCATGGGCTGCGAGGATCCAGGAGATCGATTCTCCGTTAACAATACTAGCAAGAGCCGGCGCGGCGGCACGCCGCGCCCGTGTTTTAGCTCTTTTAGCTCTCTGGTGAGAATTTTGAGAGCAAAACAATATGTGATCGCACAACAATATGTGATCTGGTTGAATGGCCGATCGTTATTGTTCTTGCATATTCTGGTACAATGTTAAAGGCTAAATAAAAGGAAAATTTCATGCTCCCAAAGTGCGTGTATTCTTCTAGATCCCCCAGGCCCCAGCTCGGCAAAATCAGGACACGTGCACACTTGTACTGCTTAGGGCGGATCTCTTCCTCTGATTGTCCTTTCTTCTCTGACCATCAAGAAGATGTGCAACACTTGTTCGTTCAGTGCCGCCGCTTTGTTGGCATGTGGGCACTTGCTGCTCCGGTCCTGCACCTCCACACCACGGCCAACCTGACGGCACTTTTGTATGGGCTCGCCGAGCACCTCCCTGATATGCAGCTCAGTGAGATTGCTTCTGGCCGGCTGTGGTGGTGAGAGTCTGCAATCCTTGCTTTACTATATTTTTGCAGGTGCGACTATCCTCTGCGGCGTGCGGGTGGCCGGCGCACCCTCTTCTTTCTTGCTGCCTGACCATGTTGGTCTTGGCAGAAGGGGAGTTGTGATGTGCTGGGCGTTGTGATGTGTCGGTTGCTTCGGAACTCTTCTCCGGTGACTTTGGGACGGCTCATCTCTGTTCCCTCGCCGTACTCTAAGGCTGTAGAGTAGCTGCTCCATGCCTGCTCTTGCTCCGAGTTTGGGTTCTCCCACCGCTCCACCCCAAGTGGCTCGTTCCCCGGCGGTGGTACGGTAGCGGATCTCTGTTGCGTCGTCGGAATCATCGAGATGGAGAAGGAAGAAGACTGCGGACCTGATCGCTTTTGCTGCTAGTCCTAGGGTCTTTTCAGTTTATTTATAGGCTGTGTTTGTATTTTCCATCTTTTTCAGGGCCTTTCTATAAATGTACCAACCAACGATATTAATGCAGGATCTTCAGGGTCTTTCTAGACCCGTCACCATTCAAAAAAAAACTCCAGCGGTGGGCTTACATTTTACAGAGAGGTCCAAAAAGAAAAGAAAAAATACACCAAAGACCTACACTTTTACAACAACTGATAATAGATTTTTCCCAACATTTGAATACGAAGATGCTTCAAGGTGAAGAAAATAAAACATGAATGGACATTTTGAATTTTGAAAACTCTCGTCGACATGAACTCACCACTGTGCAACTCGCCATCCACTTCAATTTCCGAACTATGGAAACTAACTGAAGGAACAATATTACTTGGCCCAGTTTGACAAATACATCAACTTTTTTTGTTTTGTCTCTGATTGTATGACCGAGTATTCATCCTCACAACCTCTCTGGTATGAACTGAACTGTAAAAAGGAATTGTGACCGACAACTATTTTCTTGGACACCACAAGAGGTTTCTCATTCTGACAATAACAGAGCAAGACAATAAGAATTCTCATGTTATGACTTATGATTGAAAAGAGCAACATGACCTCACAAGTGCAGACAACACGTGCTAACAATAACAGTGCCTCAAAAAATTTCAAATGGTTCCAACATCCTAGAAGGTAATTTTGGAATAGGGATCCAAATCCCGAGCAAAAAAGATTACAACAAGAGCAAGTCATACACAACTGAGATATAACTCATCCATATATCCTTGCATAGACTTTATTGAGAAATCTATACCCAGCACAACACAAATTTTATCATGCAAACTGAAGCAAATCTTCATATTTTCATGCTAAACCACTATAAAAGAATGCCAAGCACCAATTTCTAGGTCATCTACCAATATAGATAGTTCGAGTCTCCAACTGGCATCAAATGTACAGAGCATAAGAATACTAATCTAAACTGTCTCTCACCAGTGATAGTGCTGTGCCAGGAAGCATAATTGTGGCTTCAGATTATGATGTAGCAGTTTGGTTAAGGTTTATCCTCTGTACTGAACAAGAAAGCATAAAGCATTTATGCAATCCCATTATTTTCTATCAAGCTCGTTCATGTGTGTATGCTCCTTCATCTTGTCTTTCTTCTTCATTCTCTATCTTTTCAATGAAATGAAATGCAAAGACTCCTTTACATTTTCTTGAAAAACTCTCCCTTCATGTTGTGATCTCTTGATTTTTCAGTTGCCTAACTTCTAGGGTGTAAAGCTAAGCATATCTTCCCTTCATACACTTTGACGATGATGTATAACCAACAGGTTGACCTACATTTGTCAAAATTATATCTATGCATAATTCACATCTTGCAATGTAATCTATATTTTTCTTGTGTTACTTGACCCCATATGGATGTAGAAGGCCAGGAGGATGAAATCCATAGAAATTTCCAAACAAGGTCTGCGGCCAGTGTAGCTCCTTCTCAATGCTCCATGCAATCTATTGTGGATTAAAACCACTACAAGTCAAGATTGTGATTTTCAGAGAAGTAAAATCTCAAAATAAAGTATGTCACGAATCAACAGTAGCCTAGGAGATGAATGGAACAGCCCGCAACAAATATTTCTGCAGGGTGAAACGATCCATACAATAATTATGAAGAAATTTAACCTTGAGTAATGGCCAATAAAAAATTAAAAACATATTTAAAAAAATTATAAGCAAGTGTTGCTGATATATATAGAGGTGATCTATTTGGCTGTAGAACCCTGAACATAATATAAGTTGACATGCAGTTGTGATCTTTGGCTATAGAAAAATGCCTCAGATTCGTTAACTTCTGTACATCAACCACTATTGATGTTGATTTGCAAAGTTCTGGTAAAAGTTCATAAGAAACGTGTTCTAAGAGTTCAATTAAGAAATGGGATGAGCTTAGCTACCTTCTCCAAATCTTCCAATTGCGCAATGGATCGATCTCTCTTGTCATCGCGTCCACTGATGCCTTGAGCTTCCGATTACCCTCCTCCACTTTGCGGTTCATCACTGGCATGATCTTGCCGGCCATGTTACTCTGCGGTTCATAACTGGAATTATCCATGCTACCTGCATAAGAGATAATTTTTGAAACCTCACAAGCAGAAGACTTGCTGATTAGGGAAATAGAATGCTTACGATGTGTAAGTCATAGTGACAACTTAAAGAGTCTGATGTAATATACTTATATACTCAAGAACTTCTCAAAGCAAATGGGTCAACTTGCCCAGGGTGAGTGTAGATTCAGAATGTGTCATCTAGTCGACAGCAGAACATGAACAATTGTGATTGTGTTTTCCTTGGGGCCCTGCAGCAGCTAGTGCTTCCACAATGAACCACTAATAAAAATGTGTGAAGATCTATCTGGGATTCTGGGTTAGTAAGGAGTACTTGCGATGTGACAACATCAGAATTCAAGTCTTTTTTCGATAAAGAGCGCTTTATTACTTAAAAGTTTTAAGTATACACCCGGCCTCTGCATAACTAAGATGCACACAGCCAAGATATAGCATCCATCACTAAACATGTCTTAAAAATAATTGTAAAACAGCAGTAGACCTGAGCTCCTTAACAATCCATTAGCAGACATCTACTTAATTCATCAGGAACATTACTCATGGGGAGATACATTAGAGGTTCAGTCAGTATACCTGCTTCCCTCTGCATAGTAGTTCAGGTACGCTGGCATGTGGATGTTCATCAGACCCTCACTGATACATTTCATCGAAAACCTATAGGAACCATGCCTCATGCAGTGGAAACACCGAAGATCGGATACAGCATATAGGATCCATGAGTGCCACTACAGTTCTCTGACCAAATGCAACTTGAAATTGCGTATAAAAGAGTATCTTAAGCTTATTCTGAACAATGTTATTGCGCTAGGGAAATATAGTGAGCAAATTTAGCTAGAGAAATTTTCAGTCCAAATTTATCATTTTGAAGCATCCTCCTTTACACAAGAAAAAGAAGACTAGTCTACGAATTTTTTTGACAAGTAATAACTACGACCAAGCCAACAAAGACATGAATTTGGCAGAAGCGATACCAAAGTCCGAACTGAGGAGGAATAAATACACAATAACTATCTAGAGGAAACTTTATCCTACATTTGAATTTCAGAGCAAACATAGCATTTATAATGCCGACTACCAGGCTTCTAATTCTTTGTTTGGCTTCAATTGACCATTGGACCCTCGAAACAAAGCTTTATAAATTATTTCTTAGAAAGCTCTGATAATGCTCTAGGAGAACTCAGTTATCATGATACTAATTCCTTTTGTGTATAGTAACCTTATCTCAGCCATACTTTTTTGACAGAACCTCGTCAGAGGGCGGGGAGCTCCCGCATTGCATTATAGGAAGAGGAAAATGGTCCAGTTAATAAGGGAAACCGGACCCAAAGACCATACAAGCACGGTTAATTAAGGAAAACCGGCAAAGACCACACACTCGAAAATAAATCATGGCACATCGTCCGGTCCAGATACAAGTCCCTAGGCCTAAGACCATCAGGAACACCTCATACCCAACTAAAACAACATCTGCAACCTCTAGAGCACTCATGCAACAAGATGGGTGCTCGCGGAAAGCCCCATGACCGCGACTACCCATTGACCTGTACCAACTCTCGAACAGCCTGAGCTGTCGCCGGCATGACCTCTTTCTTTGGCAGATCACCGAAAGCCTCCAACAGCCTATGCTCAGCACGCTTGGCAGTAGGGATGCTGCAATCCTTGTTCTTCTTTTCAAGACATCCACTGCGCCTTCCGACACAAGTGGAGTCCCCTTCAAGCTGCACAAGAATCGGCGCATCAAGCAACGAAAGCGGCTCAGTGCGGCGGAAGCTGGTCAAGTACTCTTCCAGTAAGTGGAAAGTTCATGCTCCCCTAGTACAGAGTTACAGGCCGCCCCTATTTCACACAATTTCATGCTCCCGGAGCACAGCAGAGCAAGTCTGTCAGAGCCGGACAAAGCGACAGGGCGAGCGAGAGAGAAAGAGAAGTAGGGGCCGACAGCTCCTGTTCCTCAATGGTTTAGCGTGGTGTTTATCTTTGTACTGTCTGCTCGAGGTCTAAGCATGATCACAAGTAATAAAAATAGGAAAGACACGTGGTGCAGACTTCTCAATGAACTGAGAGTATTGCATTTCAACAAACTAGCATTGTGGCCCTCACAAATCTGACGGTATCATTTGTACTTGGTTGATAGTGTTCAAAAAATAAAAGTATACAATAAAATTATGTGACAGTAAATACAATTATTCTTCACCTCTCGCAAATGCTTTGGTATACAATATATTATATACACGAGTAACATCATTGGCAATCTGAAATTTATGGGCAAATAATTGTCATGCCATATGCTGAAACATCCATGTAAGTGATATTTTATATGTAAACTGAACCATAGTTCTTATGTTATGTTTGATTATTATGTGATATTAGTTATATCTAACTAAAAATCATTGAATTAAGATAAAATTTATATCCTACTTAATAGGTAGGTCACATTAAGTAGTGAGAACCATCTTATTCTGATGTTTTTGCATCGCATTTAACCAACGCATAAACATGGTGAAACTTTGGGCACTATTTTTATATAAATATACATCTAATAATAACTTATTTTCCACTTGGCACATTGGTTAACATGTTTAGTTATAGTATGAATCTAAGTTTTCTAAACTCCTAACCTATCCTGATCTTTATTCAATAGTTCTAAATGTTTACTGACATGTATTTTATATGTGATGTAAAATAAATTTTAATCAATTTGTTTATTAAATTGGAATGAGATATATGTTTCTTGTGTCAATTTTGGTACAGGAGAGAACAACACATAAAATAGTCCAGATTGTGTCTACTGTAAAAACCTAGCAATATCCTCCAAAACAATTTATAAGAATTAAGTGCATGCTTTTAGATCCTCTAATTTAAAATAGTATCGATACTGTGTGGATACAATTAGATATCAAACATATCAAACGCAAATATGTAGTAACTCAGTCATGTGTGTATGATTAAGTAAAAAAAATTGTATAATTTTGAGAGACATTTCTGTCAATAGTGTGTTAACTAAAATTATATCTTCATTCAAGTTCTGTATCTCATCAAATCTGAGTATTTCTTTGGTGGAGGGGCATTCTCATCCTTGTGAGTATTTGTTGGCTTAGACCTGTGTATATCATTAAGGCGGTAAATGTTTACTGCAAGGGACATTCGTGTTGTCAGTGCGACACATGTCGTTATTGATCTTAAAATTTCATGACACTCCAAATTCCAAGCTTCCGCAGGCATTTAGAATGTTGATCTAATGGCATTCAAATACATTTTTCATTTCTATGCACTCTATCATAGAAAAAAATGTAATATGACACCTTGTTCAAAATTACCCTGAGTTACGGGTTTAATCAAAATAAACTTCTATAAGGTTTGACCAAATATATAGGAAAAAATATCAACATTAAAAATATTATTATTTTTAGAATCATCATAAAATATATTTTTATATTAGATGGAATTGGTGTTAAAGATGTTGATATTTATTGCTACAGCTCTGGTCAATCTTTATAAAACTTGATTTTAAATAAATTTAAAATAAAGGGTAAATAAAAACGGAGAAAATATCGATTGACATTTGGAATTCTTTTGCAAACTACACATATCCTAGTAGCTCCTACAATTTGCCATCACATTCCCCCCTAGGGTATTTATTTCCTTGAAGCTACCACTTTTGAGCCTTTTTTTTTATTTGGCTTGCACTATCACGATTCTAAAGTCACGTACACTTAAATTTTAGAATAGAAACAACTATTTATGGATAAGTGTCTAACGCTGGCAGCTTAAATACGAAAGAAATTCCGCACATATTTTAGATCTAACTATGGAATTAATGTAGGTGATTTATGAATTAATGTGATATCTCTGTTAGACACTTGTATATTGATCAGCGTCAGAGTATATGCAGCGCAAAATTCCATCAAAATTAAATCACTATGGTGTACTTTGGATACAAGTTTTAGACGCAGACTCTAGTCTCTTACTATGCAGATTTTGGATAACGTGACCATGCAGACTCTTTTTTTCTTTCTTTCCGGAGTTGTCACGTACGTGACATAATGTGTATCTCTCCTTTTATTTTTTTCTTTCCAGGGCTGTTACGTACATGACATAATATGTATCTCTCTATGTTACGCAATTTTTTTTAAATCTTGTCCATTAAATTTTAGATCTAACGGCTAATATAAAGCTAGTGATGTGGATCAATGTGGTGTCTCTATTTTAGACATCATTGTGCTTTTTGTATATAATAACTAGCATTGTGGCCCTCACAAATCTGACGGTATCATTTGTACTTGGTTGATACTGTTCAAAAAATAAAAGTATACAATAAAATTATGTGACAGTAAATACAATTATTCTTCACCTCTCGCAAATGATTTGGTATACAATATATTATATACACGAGTAACATCATTGGCAATCTGAAATTTATGGGCAAATAATTGTCATGCCATATGCTGAAACATCCATGTAAGTGATATTTTATATGTAAACTGAACCATAGTTCTTATGTTATGTTTGATTATTATGCGATATTAGTTATATCTAACTAAAAATCATTGAATTAAGATAAAATTTATATCCTACTTAATAGGTAGGTCACATTAAGTAGTGAGAACCATCTTATTCTGATGTTTTTGCATCACATTTAACCAACGCATAAACATGGTGAAACTTTGGGCACTATTTTTATATAAATATACATCTAATAATAACTTACACTAGTGGAAAACAGAGCAATAAAACCGGTTTGTAACCCCCATTAGCACCGGTTTTGGAACCGGTGCAACGCATCCGGGACTAAAGCCTTAACCTTTAGCACCGGTTGCGTTACGAACCGGTGCTAAAGGCCCTCCACGTGGCCTCCCACACGCGCCCCCGTCGGAGGACCTTTAGCACCGGTTTGTAATATGAACCGGTGCTAGAGGATGGCGACGTGGCAGCCCCTGCAGTGTTTGGCTAAAACCCTAATCCCTAGCCTTTTGAAATACGGTTTTTTCGGGTATTTGAAAAATGTTGATGCACATATAAAAGAAACCATCATATATATTACACAATATCGTCATACATATAGAGATCGAAGCTAGTATGTGTTATCTTTTATCGTGTTTGGTCGAACATATTACATAATGAAACATTGTACACGTTCATGAATATATACAATATAATTTCAGCTACGATTTTCCAAAATTGTAATGCCGATGGTATTCACCGGTTGGTACTATGACCTCATCAAGTAAGAACCCCGCCAGTTCCTCTTGAATTGCTCGTATACGCTCAGTTGCTAGAAGACGATCCCGCTTCAGTTCGATCTAATGTAAAGAAGGGGGTCAATATATATGAATGAAGAAACTCAACATAAATGATGGTAATAAAATAAAATTGTGAATATTGTTTGCGTACATCTAGTTGTTCTAGTCTTCTCTTCTCACGACAAGTCTCTCGCATGAACTCGCAGACATAGAATCCACATAAATTATTCCCGTCTTCTTGCTTCAAGCACTTTACAAGAATAGAGTTCAATCAAAATAATAATCAAGGATGATAATGGTATTGAAACTAGAACCAACGAGATGCGCGGACCTAGCTAGTAGTACTTACCGGTACTTGTTTAAATTCAAGCTCATTTCTCCAGGGACCCGGTGCCTTAGCCGTGAACCGTTTCCAAGCACTGCCCCGAAAGAAAATGAATAAAGAAGTTAGTAATTAGTTGATATCGGGAAATGAACGAAAGTAGCTGATATAGTGCCATGCATAATGATTGAAATTACCGCTGGACTGTATCAATCATGTCCCCGAATGTCTCAAGGGATTTTTTTTTCGAGTCCATGACTAGTACTCGTCCTCTATCAAGTTCAATAACTAGCAGAATAAAATGATAGCTGCGCACACACATAACACACACTTAACATCGAGTAACCAAAATATATAGTAATGTGTATAAGACAGTTAACACACTCACTTGAAATTGTAAGGAAATAGTATTTTCGTCATGGTTTCTTGTTTCCTTAACGCCCATACCAAGTTATCCTCCGTGTCCTTGATATGGTTATGGAGAGTTACCTCGTTCACGGTATATGGGTCAATGAACCCAATATCATAGATTTGTCCTCTTTTGCATTCGAGTTTCTTCAGTCTGCATAATATAGTGAGTAAAATTATGCATGCAATAAACGAGATGAGATAAAAACTTATAGTTACAAGGAAAAATAATACTTACAAACAATAGGCACTGATCATCGATTTGTCGAGGGCATCATGATTGTATAACTGAAATAATTCAGCAAATTCGATGTTTATGTCGTCGGTTCCACGAAAGTAATGCTCATCGTTAATTCCTATTACGATCCAATTCTGCCCACGCTGTGAGGCTTCCAAGTACCAGTTATGCAATTTTCGCATTCTTGTTGGTAGATTCGGAATCTCCTCGGGTCTGACGAGAGGGCTCCCATACCGGTATTTGTATGCTACTACTTCAGCCGTGGAGAAATCACACCTGCTTAAGTATTGAGCAACAGACATACCTGCAGCTTCGGCCTCCTCTTTGTACAGTGCTATGATCTCTGGATCATACTGGACATCGGGAAACACTTGGAGCGGGGGGCAAGAGTTCATCTGTTCTCCGAGCTGAGGAACTGATTTACCTTTCGACCGCTTTGCTGCATCTGACTTGAGAATAGTGCGGTCATAATCTGATGCAAGCCTTGGCTCGGGTTGGTGAAGGTTCTTCAACATTTTTAACACTTTTGGATCTAGAGGAGGCTGCTCGGCGGACTGCTCGGTCTTCTTTCTCTTCAAATTTTCAAAGAAGTTCTTTGATTTCTCTTGTACCTTCGCCACAGTTTCCTCCGGAGTATAGTCGTAAGGTCTCTTTGGAGGAACCTTAGGTACTCTTGGAAGGGGCTCCTATCGACGGATCGGTGATCGGTTACTCTTGGGAGCGGCGATGGTACGCTTCTGCCTTTGGCTATGAGCCTCAGTGGGTGGAGGTGGCGGAGACGGCTCACTAGCTGGCGAAGGCTGGTATGCTGGAGAAGGCTGACGCGGAGATGGCGGAGAAGGCTGACGCGGAGATGGCGGAGAAGGCTGATGTGGCGGGGGAGAAGGGTGACGTGCTGGAGACCTTGGTGTCCAATTTGGAAGCACGATTAATTCCTTTAGCCATAGAACTGTGGTCTTCTTGGCTTCTCCCAGCTCGTACAAATCCCCTTCACCCGCAGGGTGGTCAAGCTTCAGCTGCTCAAATCCGCCCATAACTTCATCCACCCCGGCAACAGCATAGCCAGGTGGAATCGGACGGCAATGATAGGTTGAATCAGGTCCAATGGGTAAGGCATAGCCGACCGCCACCTTCATGGTTATGTTCACGACCTTCACATGTAGCTCGCAAGATGTCGACTCCGTGATATCATCCACTGGGTAGCGGATCACCGGTTCATCATCATCCGCTGGGAGGTCCGTGGAAGCCACACTGCTTTTCCGCTGAGATGGTGGGCCGGTAGCATCATATCCGGCTTCTATCTGTGGCTGAGATGCGGCGGTTCCTTGCTGGCTTATCCGATTTAACAAGTCTGATTGTCGCTTCAGCTCTTGTTCTATCTGAGACATGCGGTCTGCTTCCCTTTCCTTTCTTCTCTGACGGCTTCTATCGGGAAATTTCTTCATTTCCACGGGAAACCCGAGTTTCCACGGTTTGGAGCCCGGAGTGGTTCGTGTTCGTCCTGGGTGTTCATCATTCCCAAGGGCACGCGTGAGCTCGTCCTTCTCTCTATCGGGATGGAACCTTCCCTCTTCAACATCCTTTGATGCGCTTCTAAGGGCATCAATGGGAAGAGGGTCTTCGTCATGCTTTTTTCTGTATACACACTTCCCTTCCGAGTCCAACTTCCCTCCATGCCCGTAAAACCAATCCCTTGACCGATCATTCCATTTCAATGTCTCCGGAATGATCCCTTTGGCAATTAGATCGTCCTCCATCTTCTTCCACTTAGGCTTGCCAGTCTTGTAGCCTCCTTGCCCCATAGTATGGTGATACTTCTTTTTAGCAGCATTTTTCTTATTTATTTCTGACCTTCGCTTAGCTGCCTCTGAAGTCTTGTACTCCACGAATGCGTCCCAGTGATCTTTTATCTTCTCATATTGTCCAGTGAACACCGGAGTCTTTTTTTGGTCGACAAAATCCTTGTACAATCTTTTTTTCCAGTTATTGAATTGTATTGCCATCCTCGAAAGAGTCCACTTCTTGACTTTCCGCTCTATGATATTCAGATGACGATCATCGTCATCTGAATCCTCCTCATTTGAATCCTCCTGATTTGGATCCACCTCAGTTCGATCCACCTGTGGCGCCTCTGGTAGGGTAAAATTAACCATGAGCTTCTTCCAAAGAATATTCTTCAATCTGTTGCGGACATATTTAACTGGTTCCGTCTTTGTCTTCTTCCATTCTCGAATGGTGATCGGAATGTTGTCCCTAACAAGAACTCCGCATTGTCTTATAAATTTACTTGCGTGAGCCGCGGGAGCAATCGGTTCGCCATCTTCACCGATTTCTTCTATTCGGTACCTTTCATGTTCTTCCAACCTTCTGGCCGGACCTCTTCTATTTACAGAAGAGTGGCTCGATCCAGAGGGCTAAAAGAAGAAGGAGCGTTAATATATGTATATACACAAATCAAATAATCCAACTATACAACAAATGCTTAATTTATTATTAATACACATCTACCTCGCCGGCGCCTTCTCCCTCATCTCTGGCACCTTCTCCCTCTCCGGCACCTTCTCCTTCATCGGTGCCTCCATCCACTCCGGCACCTTCTCCCTCTCTGGCACCTTCTACTTCACCGGTGCCTCCATCCTCTCCGGCACCATCTCCCTCATCGAAGCCATCTCTACGATTTCGTTCGTCTCCCTCACCGGAGTTGTTTAGAAACACCGAGGTGACATCGTCGTCATTATTGCGGATGATGTCCTCGATAATATTTTCCTGGAAGTCGTCTCTTCCGAGATCCATAGTTTCTGCAAAGAATTATTACAAATTATTCTAATGATACGGAGACCAAAAAAAAGGGGGCGTTGGCCGAGCGCCGGCGCGGTGGGGGAAGATTAGGTCTTCCTTCCCCACCACGCCGGCGCCCGGCCAACGCCCCCATTTTATAACAAAAGCCTTAATTTAGCACCAAAAATTGTCTTTATTCATAGCCACAGGAAAACTCAATTTTCATGAAATGGCATTGTGATCATGTGTAATATGGAGATCTACGTGCGGAATTTTGTTTCAAATTTTTTGACATTTCGAAACACGATTGAAATATATTTCACATAAAGTAAAATATGCTAATAACTAAAATATGCTAATAACTAACAAAATGATATATTTTATAACAAATGCTACTAACTAACTAATTAACTAACAAATCCTAAAAATAACTAAAGTAATTAAAAAACCTAAAATAACTAAAATACCTAAAATATACTAATTAACTAACAAATACCTAAAATATACTAATTAACTAACAAATACCTAAAATATACTAATTAACTAACACATACCTAAAATATACTAATTAACTAACAAATACCTAAAATATACTAATTAATTAACAAATAACTAAAATCCTAAAATAACTAAAAAAATAACAAATTAAATGCATGCAGGGACGTCGACTTACAGCGAGTGCGGCCGGCGACGGTGGCGCGGGCGCGGGCGCGGGAGCGGAGCGGCGAGCAGGCGCGGGCGCGGGAGCGGGAGCGGCGAGCGGGCGCGGGCGCGGGAGCGGCGAGCGGGCGCGGCGCGGGCGCGGGCGACGGCGGCGCGGTGCGGCCACGGTGGCGCGGAAATTTTCGGCAGCCTGCCGGCGTCGTTCTGCTCCTAGCGCGCGAGTCCTTAGCAGTTTCTGATGCGGGCAGAGGAAGAAGAAGAAGTTATAAACGCCGGCACCTTTAGCACCGGTTCGTGGCTTGAACCGGTGCTAAGACCTTTAGCACCGGTTGGTGGCTTCAACCGGTGCTAAAGGGTGCTTTCTGGAGACTGCACCGCCACCCCCTTTAGCACCGGTTTGAGCCACGAACCGGTGCTAAAGGGTGTTTTAAAATTTTCAGTTGTTCCCGCCAAATTCTTTTGATTAGTTAAATTTGATTTTCTATTTTCTTTTGATTAGATATATTTGATTTTCTTTTTGATTAGTTATATTTGATTTTCTATTTTCTTTTGATTAGTTATATTTGATTTTCTTTTTTCTTTTGATTAGTTATATTTGATTTTCTTTTTTCTTTTAATTAGTTATATTTGATTTTTTATTTTCTTTTGATTAGTTATATTTGATTTTCTATTTTCTTTTGATTAGATATATTTGATTTTCTTTTTGATTAGTTATATTTGATTTTCTTTTTTCTTTTGATTAGTTATATTTGATTTTCTATTTTCTTTTAATTAGTTATATTTGATTTTTTATTTTCTTTTGATTAGTTATATTTGATTTTCTTTTTTCTTTTGATTAGTTATATTTGATTTTCTATTTTCTTTTGATTAGATATATTTGATTTTCTTTTTGATTAGTTATATTTGATTTTCTATTTTCTTTTGATTAGTTATATTTGATTTTCTTTTTTCTTTTGATTAGTTATATTTGATTTTCTTTTTGATTAGTTATATTTGATTTTCTATTTTCTTTTGATTAGTTATATTTGATTTTCTTTTTTCTTTTGATTAGTTATATTTGATTTTCTATTTTCTTTTAATTAGTTATATTTGATTTTTTATTTTCTTTTGATTAGTTATATTTGATTTTCTATTTTCTTTTGATTAGATATATTTGATTTTCTTTTTGTTTAGTTATATTTGATTTTCTTTTTTCTTTTGATTAGTTATATTTGATTTTCTTTTTTCTTTTGATTAGTTATATTTGATTTTCTATTTTCTTTTGATTAGTTATATTTCCATGAGAGGAAAAGGGCGGGAAGAAAAGGGCGGAAAGAAAAAGGGCGGGAAAACGATTGAACAGGAAAAGAAGTACATATCTCAACTGAAAATTAAGATACATGGCCAGATTAAGTCACAATCGGCCGAGCTTGTTTTCGAATGTTGGATGATTCAGTCATAGTCGTGCCTAGCCCTATAAACGTCGCCACTGTAGTCGTCGTAGTCGCCGGTGTCATCGTCGCTGGCATCGGGGTCGCGGTAGTCGAACCTCGACTGGTGAGCACGCGTGGGCTGAGAGTGAGGGTAGCGCAGGCGGGGGCCATGGTAGGCCATGACGCTCTGGAGAGTCCGGCCGCGCCACCATAGCCGACGGCCGGCCTCGTTGAAGTTTGAACGAGGCGAGCCGTCCTCCTCGTGCCTGGCAAGCGCACTCTCACGCCGATTGATGAAGAAGGCGTCCCAAGTCGGGCTGTAGTCGGGATGCCACTGAGGATTCCTTCGCTGCTCTGGCGTGAGCTCGAAGTAGTAGTGGTTCGTGATGGCCATCTGGCGCGCCACACCTACAGGGACAGGAGGGACCGGTACGCCTCCGACGCTCAGCATCCAGCCGGTGGGGACGCGGTAGCCCGGCGGGCAGGGGTAGTTTGAGGCGCAAAGCGCCTCCGCCTCCTGGGGGGTTAAAGATACGATGGAAGCCATGGAAGAGAGTGATGAGGTATGCAGATATGAGTCTAGATGTGATATGTAAATGGAGGCCAAGCCTACATATTTATAGTGAAAAATGGCGGGAAGACGAAGGCGGGAAGTGGTCGAAAGCGCGGGAAGAAAATAGGCGGGAACACAGTGGCGCGGGGAACCATCTAACCTTTAGTCCCGGCTGGTGGGTACAACCGGGACTAAAGGTGGTTTTTGTGTCATCTAACAAAACTGTCGGTGGGATAAGGACGTGTGGGAAACCTTTAGTCCCGGTTGGTGGGTGCAACCGAGACTAAAGATATCGGCAGGATAAGGACGCATGGGTGGATGCACTGCTCGATGAGATAAGGACGCGTGGGTGGACGCACGATGCCCCTGTCGGAGGTAGGGAGAGTGAAAGACTCTATCTCCTCTAAGAATGTTGGGTAAATTATTGGGAAATCTCCCGTGGCGGAGCTTCTCACAGATATCGTTGGTGCTCACGCCCTACGATATCTTTGGAAGCTCCGCCTCGGAATAATTTCCCTCATACAATAACATCATTACACAAAAAATAAATGGGAAAGTGATTTCCATATTGAGATACACAAGTTATGATCCCTATCTAGTCTTCTGAGTTTTCTTCTTGTGTTTCCCTTTCTTCTAATTTTTCGTCTTGGAGGCCATGAACCTCCCTTCGCGTATCTCCCTTGATTAGGATCGCTTCGGTCGTAACCATGGAGTATGTTCACCATTTAACGCGATGATTGGGTCAATATTCACTCTGAAGGGCGGAATTTCATCAAACTTATTATAATCTTCTGACATGTCTGTCTTATCCTCAACTCCCACGATGTTTCTTTTCCCTGAAAGAATTATGTGACGCTTTGGCTCGTCGTATGATGTATTCATTGTCTTATCTTTTCTTTTTTTTTTGGTTTGGAGGACATGTCTTTCACATAGAAAACTTGAGCCACATCATTGGCTAGGACGAATGGTTCGTCTCTGTAACCAAGATTGTTGAGATCCACTGTTGTCATTCCATACAGCTGGTCAACCTTTACCCCTACTCCATCTAGCTTGACCCATTTGCACCGAAACAAAGGGACTTTAAAAGAAGGTCCATAGTCAAGTTCCCATATCTCCTCTATGTAACCATAATAGGTGTCCTTTTGCTCGTTGTTGTTTGTTGCATCAATGCGGACACCACTGTTTTGGTTGCTGCTCTTTTTATCCAGGTGCTATGACTGCAGCTCTGCTCTCCAAAAGGATTCATGCAATCTGCACTCAGACCAAACCTTAAGTTCCTTGCGTCGCCTGCAAAGTCCGGGTAGTCTCTCTCAATTTTTCTCCACTGCGACCCATCAGCGGGGTGTCTCAACATCGCGTCTTTCTTACGGTCTTCTTTGTGCCATCGTAACAACCTGGCATGCTCTTTGTTTCTAAACAGACGTTTCAACCGTGGTATTATAGGAGCATACCACATGACCTTGGCAGGAACCCTCTTTCTGGGGGGCTCACCATCAACATCACCAGGGTCATCTCGTCTGATCTTATATCGCAGTGCAGTGCATACCGGGCATGCTTCCAAATTCTCGTACTCCTCACCGCGGTAGAGGATGCAGTCATTAATGCATGCATGAATCTTCTGAACCTCTAATCCTAGAGGGCAGAGAACCTTCTTTGCTTCGTACGTACTGTCAGGCAATTCATTATCATTTGGAAGCTTCTTCTTCATTATTTTCAGTAATTTCTCAAATCCCTTATCAGATAAACCAGTCTCTGCCTTCCATTGCAGCAACTCCAGTGTGGTACCGAGCTTTGTGTTCCCATCTTCACAGTCTGGGTATAACTTCTTTTTGTGATCCTCTAACATACCTTTTAACTTCCGCTTCTCATTCACACTTTCTGCTTCTCTGTGTGCATCTACGATGGCCCGACGAAGATCATCATCAGGCTCATCTGATGCCTCTACATCTTCAGCTTCTCCTGTCCCTTCAGCTTCAGCTTCCCCCGTTGCAGTATCACCATATTCAGGGTACATATCATCATCCTCTTCTTCTTCATTGTCTTCCATTATAACCCCTCTTTCTCCGTGCTTGGTCCAACAATTATAGCTAGGCATGAAACCTTTCCGAAGCAGGTGGGCGTGAATGATTTTCCAGGAAGAGTACTCCTTCTTGTTCCCACAGTCAACACATGGACAACACATAAAACCATTCTGAATATTTGCCCGAGCCACATCGCCAAAATTACGAAGACCTTCAATGAACTCGGAAGTGCGTCAGTCACCGTACATCCATTGTCGTTGGTTCATCTGCGTCATATAATTAGGTTTACTAATACTATTACCGAACATCATAAATAGTAAAATGACGAAACATGCATTTGTATCAATGACAAATAAAAGAATAGAGTTGCTAACCTCGATCGAGGAGGAAAGAACGAGGAGAAGACCTAAGTATCGCTCGGGCACCTCATATCATTTTTATTTTGTGTGAGCTTAAGTTGGTTCATGCTCTTAGGCATTTCATCAAACACCTCTTGTGCATAGGGGAAAAAACCAAACTAGCACACCCCCTCTCACACCTTCCAAAGGAAAAAAACAGAGGAGAAGGCTGGTGACGGCTGTATTTATAGGCAGGATCTCTAGAACCGGTCCGTATCCAAAACCGGTGCAAAAGGTGGCCATTAGCACCGGTTCGTGGCACGAACCGGTGCTAATGGTTCCTAACAAACCGGTGCTAGAGCTCCACGGGCTCCATTTAGCTCTCTGGCAACTCGAACCGGTGCTAAAGAACCCCTTTAGTCTGGGTTCGTAAGCCAACCGGTGCAAATGCCGTTTGGAGCAAAAAACGAAAGCCCTATTTTCTACTAGTGTTATTTTCCACTTGGCACATTGGTTAACATGTTTAGTTATAGTATGAATCTAAGTTTTCTAAACTCCTAACCTATCCTGATCTTTATTCAATAGTTCTAAATGTTTAGTGACATGTATTTTATGTGTGATGTAAAATAAATTTTAATCAATTTGTTTATTAAATTGGAATGAGATATATGTTTCTTGTGTCAATTTTGGTACAGGAGAGAACAACACATAAAATAGTCCAGATTGTGTCTACTGTAAAAACCTAGCAATATCCTCCAAAACAATTTATAAGAATTAAGTGCATGCTTTTAGATCCTCTAATTTAAAATAGTATCGATACTGTGTGGATACAATTAGATATCAAACATATCAAACGCAAATATGTAGTAACTCAGTCATGTGTGTATGATTAAGTAAAAAAAATTGTATAATTTTGAGAGACGTTTCTGTCAATAGTGTGTTAACTAAAATTATATCTTCATTCAAATTCTGTATCTCATCAAATCTGAGTATTTCTTTGGTGGAGGGGCATTCTCATCCTTGTGAGTATTTGTTGGCTTAGACCCGTGTATATCATTAAGGCGGTAAATGTTTACTGCAAGGGACATTCGTGTTGTCAGTGCGACAAATATCGTTATTGATCTTAAAATTTCACGACACTCCAAATTCCAAGCTTCCTCAGGCATTTAGAATGTTGATCTAATGGCATTCAAATACATTTTTCATTTCTATGCACTCTATCATAGAAAAAAATGTAATATGACACCTTGTTCAAAATTACCCTGAGTTACGGGTTTAATCAAAATAAACTTCTATAAGGTTTGACCAAATATATAGAAAAAAATATCAACATTAAAAATATTATTATTTTTAGAATCATCATAAAATATATTTTCATATTAGATGGAATTGGTGTTAAAGATGTTGATATTTATTGCTACAGCTCTGGTCAATCTTTATAAAACTTGATTTTAAATAAATTTAAAATAAAGGGTAAATAAAAACGGAGAAAATATCGATTGACATTTGGAATTCTTTTGTAAACTACACATATCATAGTAGCTCCTACAATTTGCCATCACATTCCCCCCTAGGGTATTTATTTCCTTGAAGCTACCACTTTTGAGCCTTTTTTTTATTTGGCTTGCACTATCACGATTCTAAAGTCACGTACACTTAAATTTTAAAATAGAAACAACTATTTATGGATAAGTGTCTAACGCTGGCAGCTTAAATACGAAAGAAATTCCGCACATATTTTAGATCTAACTATGGAATTAATGTAGGTGATTTATGAATTAATGTGATATCTCTGTTGGACACTTGTATATTGATCAGCGTCTGCAGCGCAAAATTCCATCAAAATTAAATCACTATGGTGTACTTTGGATACAAGTTTTAGACGCGGACTCTAGTCTCTTACTATATATGCAGATTTTGGATAACGTGACCAGACTTTTTTTTTTCTTCCCAAAGTTGTCACGTACGTGACATAATGTGTATCTCTCCTTTTATTTTTTTCTTTCCAGGGCTGTCACGTACATGACATATGTTACGTAATTTTTTTAAATCTTGTCCATTAAATTTTAGATGTAACGGCTAATATAAAGCTAGTGATGTGGATCAATGTGGTATCTCTATTTTAGACGTCTGTATTAGGCTTTTAGTATATAATAGATAGATAATCGATAGATAGATGTAGTTTCATATGCTACAGCTCACTCAAAAGAAAATGCTCCTTCAGCAGCAGCAACACTAAACCATATGACGTCAAACGAACCACAACGAACATACACCGATCATCACACAGATGCATATGCGATAAAATCAAAGGAAGATGAGAAGGAGGAGCAAGACAGGGCAGGAAACTAACCGATGATTAGCATGGCGTGTGGGAGAGACCGCAGATGCAGCAAGATGCGCGGAGTTGGCGTGGCCCAGACCCAACCTCACCATGAACGGAGCGAGCTCCAGCCGTAGCACATCGGTGGCATGCACTCCGCCTTAGGCGCATAGTACTTGGCCGCCCGCCGTCCACCATGCTCCCACGTTCACCATGCGCCCCAACCGCCACGACACGGCACCATGGCGCTGCACATATCGCCGCCGCCGAGCTCAGCCAGCAGGCCCGTGTAGCCAATCCCTGTGCCGGCTGCAGACGCTGAGATGGAAAATCGGGAGCGCACGAGGACCTTCGCCGGGGGTACGCGGAGACCAATGGCGGCGCTGGGCTGGAACGCCGAGCCAGCGCACCGGAGCCTCCGCCCAGGCACGCGGAGACCAACGGCGGCGCCGGGGCGTCTGCTGATAGCACCGGGACCTCCACCCGGGCACGCCGAGACACCAATCAGCAGCGGTGTCGCGGGGACGTCTGCTCGAAGACCTCCGTCTGGGCACGCCGAGACAGAAATGAACGGCGGCGTTGGGAACCACCTCTGTCCAAGATACAAAGCATCATTGTTGGTCGTTGAGGCTGAACAACTACACGACGGACCAGCCACATCTGAGGAGCTGTGTCGCCAAGGCCGGAGAGCCTTGGCCACGACCCGACCCACACCAGAGCGCCGGCGACGGATGTGCTCAGCCATGGGGAGCTCGCGGCAGCGGAGAGCTCGAGCGGGTGTCGCAGCTCCATCTACCGCCGATCTTGCCTTGCCCCTCGCGGCCGCCAGTGTGGTGACCCTCGCCAAGAACGTCTCCCCGCCGCTGCCGGCGCCCGTATGGCCGCCGTCGTCCTCGGGGGACGACTGGGTCCACCAAGGCACCAACTCCCGCCCAACAACATGGCCAGATGGGGAAGACCCGCACGCAGCCGCAATGCCGGAGCAGGCGTAGCCCCTGCCGCCGCCCTCACAGCAGGACACCTAGGAGGCGCTGTCGCACCCGCCATCGCAGTCTGCGCAGAGGTACGCTGGCTCGCCTCCTCCCGCCGCCACGCGCGTCGCGGCCGAGCGCGCTGCGCGCACGTGCTTCCGGGAGAGTGTGTTCGCGCGCGCCTGCTAGCTCGCCACCACCCTGTAGGCTGCCGCCACCCACCTCCGTGCAGGCGTCTTCATCGTAATGGTCGCCGCCGCCAAACCTGCATCCGCCCGTGGTGATTCTGCCGCCGCCGGGAAAGAGGTCCAGGCCCGAGGGCGCAGCGAGCTCGGGCGCCACAGGGCGGCCTGAGAAGCCCTCGACGGGAACTCGGGCGGCGCTGTCGCACCCACCGTCGTAGTCCACGGCAGACGAACGCCAGCTAGCCTCCTTCCTCCGCCACGCATACCGTGGCCGCCGCCTTGGACCGCGTAGAGAGCATGTGCGCGTGCTTCCAGGAGAGCATGTTGACGTCTGCTAGCTCGCCGCCTGCCCTGCATGCCGCCACTGCCTGCTATCTTGCCACTACCACCCGTTTTCTTGTAAGTCGCCGCCGTTCACCTCCCTGACTCCTTGATTCTCACAGCGTCGCAGCTCGTCCCGGCCGACATGATGCCTGCCGCTGTTCTCCGCCGCCTCGGCAGCACGGGAGGAGCAGGCGTCGTGCCGCCCCGAATCAGGCCACCCCCGCCCACCTGCTAGCTCGCCGTCACCGCTCACCTCCCTGCAGGCCGCCGCTTGCCAGCTCGTCGACCGGTAAGCGCGTTTGAGCGAGGAGTTCAGGAGGAGGCCGATGGAGCAGGCAGGAGGAATACCAATGGAGGTGAGGATGAAGAAAATATTGGGTCGAGGGTGGAGACCGAGAGAGAAGTAGAAAAATCTGGAAAGGACACGCGGCAGACTTAACTCACATGCACCGCTTTGAATGGTCAAAATACTACAAATATGAGACATGCAATGGAACTGCTCTGACCATATAAAGACACCAAATGCTGCCCACTCAAAACATCCGACAGATCAGATACCCACGACAAGATAAAACAAAACACCACCGTCTACTAACTAAAATGCTAGACACACACCAAGAGCTACCCAACATAAAAAAAGCATAGACATCAATCAGTCACACACATGTACACCCAACACACTCAACAAATCGCTAGAGATCCCCAAAGTGCACACAGAAAGATTGCACCAGAAGAAATGAACTCAGAACTTGCATACGTGTCACTGACGTATATATAATACTAGTTTAATGTCTGTGCGTTGCCACGGTTTTTAAGTTTTTTTTGCTGCAAATATTATTTTTTTCGTGCCATAGATGTACACACAATACATTTACAAAATCACCATGTACAGAAAAAGATAGCTACATAAAAAAAAAAATTAGATTTCACTTTTCTTCAAATGTAACTCGAACAATTGTAATTTAACATCACATGCATAGAAAGCAACAACCCAACAATTATCTCTTGTTGACTGACATTTAGCTAGTGACAGCTTCGAGTAATAGCTTTCGTATACCCGCGTACAATCTCTCTCGCTAATGGTCAATCTTCCTGCTGCTGGTTAGAACATGAACTCAAATGTATCCTCATTCACCTTTGGTACAGTACGCCCGCATGCCAGCGCCACCTTGGACTCGTAGCATGGCGTCTAGAGAAACCTTTCGTCTATATAACAACGAAATGCAAATGAGTTTGTGTTGAAGAGGACTAAAGACAGCAGAAGACTACCAAAGTCTGGAAGAGTTCCATGTATATATAAACAATTATGCAAGCACAAGCACAAGCACAATCACAATAGGTTATGGATGTGAATGGTAGCCTTATATCAAATAGAATCTTTTCACACGTTTTCCATGAACCAAGTACAAAATTTTCACATAGCAGAGATCAACTGTTGTTCTTCTGATAAGCTAATTGAATTCTACTATCTATCTACATTAAAGCGGTTTGATAAAAATCTTGAAAATGCCACAGAAGACTTTGCCATCACCTAGTAGGTCAAATGAATTTAACACATAATCTCCCTTATCTTAGCATGGTCTTTGGATCAATCTTACATTGGCATTAAAGCACCAGAGCAAAACATTTTGCCATCCACATATTGGAAATGCAGGATTCAGATGACTGAGATGTTTCAGAGGAGTATATAGAATATAATTTGGGAGCTACAATTATACTTACTAAGAACACATCTAAATCTGATTTATGATGACATCCGCCTCTCTGCTCTATCCCATTTTAAGTTACCCAACTGTCATCACTAAAAGTACAAAACTATGATTTATTTATGTTGCATCTTGCTTAAACCTAGAGGGGATGGCCAAACCAAACCAGTCAGGATGAATGTTGTTACCTCCTCTGATGCATAGTCAAACTCGAAACTAAAAACACATGACTTGTTCTTGCATGCTGACTAACCAAATCTTAGGCCTGGTATGTTTGCCATGTCCATCTATGTAACCCATGAAAACAAGAGTAGAAATCATTGCTCATGCTTCTGGAATTTGAACAGGCTGAGGATGATAACTGAGGGATTGTGTGCTTACGCTAATCGTCTTTCCGAAGTTCCTTGGATCCTCGGGGTCTTTCATCCATGAGCATCAAATACAACGTCATGCCACAGGAACAAACGTCTTCTACCTGAACAAAGAAAACTGTTTTGTCATAAGATGTGGAGTTAGAAGTCAATCATGTAATGTCTCAGAACAATGATAAAGATTGAAATAAATTATTTTTTGCAACTTGATAAGATTGACATTCATGAACTTGGAAAACATCACCAGACATTACTGCAGATCTTTACAGAAGATATACACATTTAAATATTGGTGTTTATCTATGGCGAGTGTAAGCATTTTCAATTTCATTGGATCAGTGGTAAACTAATGCCTTCTTCGGCGTTGGAAAAGAAAGCCAGATTCTACTACTACATGAACAGAAAAAATAAATTTGTAATAGTCAGCATCCTTACTCCTCTTACTTTCAGCATATATTATGATGTTCTGCAAAAGGAGTATGTCATAAACAAGCTAGATACATATATCTCAAATGAGGGAGATTCAACAAAAAAAATCTTTTAGCTCAGTCTAAACTAAATCACAATTTTAAGTTTCTTTAAGTACTAACTGATATTCCTAAATGTTATTTACCCTGTTTGCCAGGAAAAAGTGATCGACGCAAAATTGCAGTAAATAACCGAAGATTGCTAAAGTTTGAACTGACCATTCGGTCATATTCTTTTCTCGAAAGAATTTCCGGCGCTATATATGCCAGAGTACCAACTCCTGATTTTGGGTTGGGATACAGCCAAGCAGACTAAAAACCACAAATAGCCAACTCGTCAGTACGGAAAGGGCAATGACAATTTGTAGAAAGACTGGCAAACATACCAGTAACTATATTAACACCTTTGAGTAGCCAAAGTCGCAATTTTATACTCAAAAGTGTTGGACACCCATCCTAGAGTGTGTTTTTCAGTTTAAGATCATAGTGGTAAATTTCGTGCATTTGCAGATTCAGTTCATGGGCACTTCATCTCTGCTATTTGTGTACATTGATGATTTTCAAAAGCAAGCATACCATGGAATGGTATAGCTGACCCCCAAAAGTAGCTGCTGAAAAAAGTACCTTGCCTATCGACACGCATAGCAAACAGCTTACATCAGTTAGCCGTGGTTCAGAACTAAAAAAGATAACCATACACCATAATAAGGTAATTCCGTTCCTTGCATTCAACATGCCCAAAAGCTGTATCTAATTCAGCCAGAATCCTGCTGCACAAAAATAACAAGGCTATAGATTGTTGAATTTAAAACAAGAAAAAGCTGTACAAATGACTTGCCAATCAATCCTGCTGCACAAATGTCAGTTAAGGTTAACTCCTTAACTGACATATTGGTTAAGAATGTGGTCAACTAACAACGACAATATGTGAAGTGATTTAATTATACAGGTATGGAGTTAACCTTAATTGATTGGATTATACAGGTAAGGAGTTAACCTTAACTGACATTTGTATACTGGGCCATGGAGAAATAACCCGAATAGATGAAATCTCTCGAGAAAACATTGTAAACTGCACTCTCGTGTCCAACTCACAATCTTTGTGTAATCTTTGAGAGGGACCAAGAAAATGATTAGCAGTACCATGTGCAAAATGCCCACCAGCTAGCTGCCTTTGTTACTCTTCCCAGGCTCCATGTACGGGCTGAGCTCCACCACTGCTTCTTTTGAATCAATATTCCACTAATCCAACTCCTAATCACAACACCTAAATTTAAACCAAGCAATACATACAATTTAGGAAACACGAATTAGAAAATAATTGAGGCACACACTTGACAGGAGAGATCGCGAACTTGCCATATTTTTTTTGCTCCATATCTCTGATTCAGAAGGGGAGCGGCAACCAGTAGATCGCAGAGAATAAGTGCACATATGACCTAGCTGATCGATCAATATGTGGGCTGCCTCCCGTGGCTAGTCGTGCACACCCGGCAAGATGGGCTGCGCAGGCGCCGGCGCCCGCCTGACTTGTTTCCTGGTTTCTGATATTTTGACACCAGCCAGACGTAGCTAGGTCCGCCCCTGTTACAAGTTGTGTTTGGCCCAATCTCCAATCAGATCAATGGATCACATACTGCAAGAAATGAAATAAAATTGCACTGACCTGATGAATGCGCCGAGGAAGTGCTCGTTCTCCTCTGGGCACCACTTCTTCCTCGGCATGGGAGCCTTCCTCATCTTTCCTTTATCTGCCCCCTCTCCCCGGTGCGGGAGCAAGTGTGGGCATGGATCTGTTGGATGTGGGGAGGAACGACAGGCCGGTAGCATCCCTCCGTGTCCTCTCGACGGCGCCACCCCCTCCTACCACGTTTCACAGACACGCGAGTTTAGCTGGGGATCTAGAGGGTGGATCTAGGTGGAAGAGAAACAGGCTCAAGGTCTCAATTACCTCGACTGAGCTGGCCCGGCTCCTTTTTTTTTGCTCCAGAAGCTGATCGATAGACCCTCTTGGTAGTCCCAAAAATACATCACGCTCGCTCACGGTCCATGCCGCCGCCCGCGCGCGCATCGCACTCCATTTCCCGACAACTAAGCCGTGCGTGCTCTTTAGCGAGGCCGAGGAGATCAGGGCGCAAGCATCGTCGGCGCCAACGTGGCAGATCCTCCTCGACGGGCTAGGAAAGGTCATCGGCGACGACCTCAGCCAGGTCGGGCTGGAGGCGCTGCGGAAGGAGGAGGGCATCTGGTTTGAAGGTGTTGGGCTGCTAGCGCTCATGGGAGGGCAGGCCGGGTGAGGAAGACGGGAGCGCCGGCGGCGGCTGACTCTCTGCTAGGGTTTCATAGGAGGAGGTCGTTTCGTGCGGGATGATGGGGTGGGGTCGTTTCTTACTTTTTGGCTTGGCGGTGGTAAACGTTGTAATATGACTGGTTTTCTAGGGGCAAAACGGGAATTTAAATGATGTATTTGCAAAGTGGCTTCACCAACTCGAAACCAATATTAAAGATGTATTCTACCCCGTCCTTTCCATGACAAACAGCATGCATCAGTGCCGCTCATGTTGCCGTTGTTGCCGTCGTTCGTATTTACGCCAGTGACGTTTAGAGGCATCTAATGGATGATCGTACGTCGAAAGTGACGGATGGACGGATGGCTCGGTGCCCGGCAATATCCAAATGGAAGCTCGTCGGCGACGAGGAAACGATGGCAGCGCGATCACCATTTCTCATTCAAGCCTCGTTTGGCACAAGCATTTTTTAGGATTTTTCTTTTGCTAAATTTATAGGAGTTTTGTTGTGTATTACCAGTTTATCACCCAGGTTTTTAGTGAAAACACCCCGTTCATTCAATCCACTTGTCTAATCTCCCGCTTCTCAATCCCAGCCCGACGCGTTTTCTGGCAAACTCGTGGGATCAGCCCGTCCGTTCCCGGCTTACCGAATGATCCACAAAGTAGATAGTGTGTTTTAGATAGGACTGAGTAATCTAAATTTATTTAAACTATAAAATTATAATCGGACTAGTCTATGGCGGTAAAATATGCTTTCCTTCAACTAAAAATACGTTTTCGTGCGAAAATTTTGTTTTCGAATTTACTCTCTCACCAAACTATATACATCCTCAATTTTTCCATCCTACCGTTTCATGTCTATTCGTCCCGTCCCCCCCCCCCCCTTCCCATCGCTACCTCACGGCATCAGCGGCGGCAGGTGGCGCATGTAGAACTGACTGGCTCCCGCGGCGACCTGGCGTGAGGAGCGTCCCGACTTGGCTAGAGAGAGAAGAAGGGAGGCGAGGGAGCAGGGAGGACAGAAAGGGCCGTGAGGAGATCGCGCCCTGCCCCGTTCCCCATGACCGCCGTTATCGATTGAATCTGTCGAAGGACATCCGAGCGGAGCTCATCTCCGAACTGATTGCTGACATTGTTGTGCCACGTGGGCAGCCACGCACCGAGCTGCCTAGCAACCAATAGCCGGCAGGGGTCGCAGCCATCCTCTGCCTGCACGGTAGTGGGAGGCAATTACAATTGGCGCGTGCTAGGCGTCAGGCGTGTGATTCGCGCCCCCGGATCGGTCGTACCAGCACCCTTGGATCGAGATCGTACGGTCAACAAATAATTGTTGTTTCTCGCGTCGCCTTCCGCTGCTACCCAGCGTCTGTGTTGTCAGGACTTAGGTCACATCACTTTCACAATTGTCAGATCAGTCAGTTGCTCAGTTTGGAGAGAGGACGTGTGCTCTTTGGTCACATGGGTGTACGCCACAATAGAAAGTAGTGTATTTTTTATGATCCTAGTACTGATGCTGATGTAACAAAAATGTAGAAAAATAAATTTATGTCAGCCAATGTAACAAATAAAGTTGAACTTGTAAACAAACATTAACAGTACAAGAGAAGTGGTTACATTTTTTTCTAGATCGATGTGTAACAAAAATAAGATTAATTACAATAAAAATATCATATTGTTGCATTAATGGAAAAAGTGGTTAAGCAAAAATAATTTGATACATATTGATTTACAACAAAAATAATCAACGCTTTTAACAAAAATTACAAACAATTACCACAGGAAAATCATGTGTTTGGAGCAATAAAAAATTGTTGAGCACCATTTTTTTGCCGAATATTCATTTGCAACGAAAATCATAAACTATCTCATAAATTTCAAAAAATCTTTACAAAATCACATAATTATCAAAAAAAATCTGAGGAAAGATACAAATTTGTAGCAAAATCTAGAAAACCTTGCAACATCTTGCCTCTGGTTTAGCAACAAAATTCATGGAAGTTTCTTACATTTTAAAAGCACATATGCAACATAAAATTTCTAAGGAAAACATAACACTTACTAAATGTGCAAAAAATATTGCAACATCTCAATTCCATTTTTACAACAAAACTTGCATCAGTTTTGTTACAATTTGAAAAAATGCATGTAACATCGAAAAATCCGAGGAAAACACAACATGCACCATCGTCCATGGAGGCCCCAATCTCGCGACTCAACTTCGCCGGCCATTAAACGGGCCACGATTATTTGGTACAGTGTTTTGATATTCTTTTGATTGTTGCTTGCATCAAGGACACACCACAATTAATTGGTACATTTTTTTGGTATTCTTTTAATACCCGAAGTCATCACAACATGTTGTGGTACACAGTCCATACCGTGTGGAAATTTTGATTGCTTGGTGGCGTTTTCTTGCGACTCCATGTGCGGTGAAAAAAAGATGAAAAACGCAACGCTAGCAGCTAGTTACATGCATGCATGTAGCGTAGCGGGAGAAGCTAGGTAGAGACGCATAGCTACCAACCTAGCTGCGAGCGTGCATGCATGCAGCATTGCAGCAAGCAGCGTTGTTTGCAAAACAGCTGAGAAGAAACCGCGAGGAGAGAAGGTATAGCACGCCGCACATGTGCGTTGATTCTAATTCATCTTCTACTTTGTCGCATCCTATTGCGACATGAGTCATTGCCATCTCCTCAAGTGTTTGTTTCAGGGGTATGAGTGATGAATATTGTTTGTCCATTGTCCCCTTGGAGCTCACTCCAACTTGCCATGGTTAATGTTGATTTTTTTTTCTGTTGTTGATGTATTGAATTGGGATGATATTAGATGAATTAGGTGTTCTGTGAAGGCGGCGACCAATGGTATTTGTGCGCAGCAGGTGCTTGCTTTCATGCCTAGCAAGCTTTTCTACAATACTTTATGGTGAATGATACATCCGGTGCTTTACAAGATGTTTCTTAAAATTTACGTGACTGAATTTACTCAGTTCCTATACAAGGTTTACTTCGTGGAGTTGGAGATTTAATAATGCTCGTAGAACACCAGGCTTTGTATATTCTTCGGCGAGGCTTCACTACTAGGAAAACCCTTATAGGGGTCAGCCTAGTAGCAGCGCAATGTTCTGGTGCAACGCCGTTGTTACGTGCAGCGGCATGCCAAAGAACGGCCGCACCACCATTTTGGACATGTCGGTAGCGCAGCAGCTTTGTTCGCCGGGCCGCTAGTTTGTGGGGCTCCGGGGACAGGTTCGGACAAAAACAATGGTGGCGCGGCATTCCGATCCCACGCCTTTGCTTCGCGGAAATTGTGGCGTTGGACAGCTTCTCACGCCGCCGGCGCGTGCATAGTAATAATTGTACAAGATATATAGCGCGCCCAGCCACGATTCCGGCCTTGCCCTATCATTTCTCAGATCTACATCCACATCGTTCTGGTGTAAGCTTGATCTCTCATCAACGGCGACACCCTTCCCTTACCCTTCGTCCTGGCTGGAATCACTGCGAGTGCCTCCCCTCCCTCGCCCTACAGCCTCCGCGCCTCAATTGACGTTGTCACTACGAGTGCATCTGGCTCAATGACCGACACTTTGTTTAGTATTCACATGCGTCCAAAGTTTGAAAATTATTTGGTAATTAACACAATATTGTCTTCACTTCTCTCTGTAACAAGGTTACTATAGGGTGGTAACAAATATTTTTTGCAACATTGGTGTATTTATATAGATTGTCCCTTGTACTTCATGGCTTTCGTTCAATCAGGTTGTACATGATCGAAGAGTTGTACAATTTCTGGCATTTGGAAATATATATGAATTTACAATGAAGAAAGGAAGAACAACTTGTGTGGGACGTGCCGGTTGGAAGCGTTTCGTGCAAGAAATTGGCCTTACCAGCGAAAAAGAGATAATATGTTTTTTCCGTGGGAGAAACCGTATGGAGAATAACTGTGGTCTATGGCAACTAGTGTCATGTTTGTTTAAAGGATACTATTTAATGTGTGTAAGTTGGTCATGTTGTATGTGTTAATTAGTAGCTCAATACATATATGTAGATTGAAAACCATGTGTGAGACTTTTACTTATATGTTATTTAATTAGGCAATGTCAAAGTATTGTTTATTATGTTTCGAGTTTGATAGAAGACCCGCAATCGTCTAGTTGTACAAGACCGGCCAGCACCGTACGCACAACTAGTGGCACCTGTGAAAGCGATAGTGGCGTGGACCCAAACGCCACCGACCGCGGATATGGTGGCATGAGTCAGCCGACACGCCATTAGTGCTCAGGACAATGGTGGCGTGCCACACCACACCACCATTGAAATATAACAGTGACGGCAGGTTGGTGACGTGACATCGTCATGCCATCAATGGGCTATTATGTACTAGTGTTTTGAGCAATTTTATTTTGATAGTAATTCTAGAGCTTTTATGAAGGTTCGCATGGAGGAGTTGGAGCTGGAGGTGAAACCCTGGAAGCATCATAGGCAATAGCATCTATGCCCTTCTCACTGTTGTACGAGATGCGTTACAAGAAGGCATGTCTTTATGGTGAGGTAAACACCATTGTAGTCAACGTAAATGATGGACCATAGTCTTCTTTCTTTTTTGCGGGGGATGGACCATCGTATTCAAGCTTGAATTTTACGGTCTAGATCTAAGTAAGAATAGAAGTAATAAGTGAAGAACAGAAGTAAACTCTTTATGTTACAGTGTCCATGTTCTTTGGTCACAAGTGATTTTATACACGTATGAACGATAAACCCACACATCTCAAATCAGTGGTTGAAGAACGCATTAGTATAGTGAACTTGAAAACTAACGAGTGGGTACATGTGGGAATATTTGGATTTTGGATGCAATCGGTTAATCGTGGTCATACAGGCTATCTTTAAACAGGCTGACTCATGACAACCTATTACGACACAAGACGCATAAAGGCCTTTTGTTATGATCTTTTCTGCTTGTTGATTCATGGTGCAACATTTAGTGACTCAAAATTTGTAAAACTTATCTGGCCTTAATTGGTTGTGCCTGGCAATTGTCTTGTTGAAGGCATTGTTTTGTGAGCGCGGACTTTTCTCTAGGGTGAAAACCTAAGATCTATGATCGGGCGATGACGGTGTTAGTGCACTATTCCCTTCTTGGAGACGTTGTTTTTAGAGATGTTGGACTTTTGGTGCTGTCTTGGTGGTGTTAGTGTTGATGCTACAAGGAATTTATCACTGTAGCAAGACTTTTTCTTTTTCTGTAATTCTTCTTCTTCTTTTTGGCTGTGTGCATCTTGTGGGGCACTACGCTGTTGCAGAGGCTGGATGTAATTGGTATCATCTTGATATTAGTATATATATTCTTTATCTAAAAACTAAATTTAAACTATACAATGAAAAATTGTGTGTAGCACTTTAATGCAGAGGCCGTGCATCGTTCTCCTTCACCAAAATATTAACATATTGTGAGCTTGAAAACTGACCAAAAGAATCATCACTAAACAACTTGCAGTCGACGAAAGCCGCGCTTACGATTATCCGAGTATTCCGTATTAATGCAGTATAGTCCTTGGAAGCTTAAACTACAATAGCAACTAGGATAGATCGAGCAAAGACAACAATCCCCCTCGCTTCTCTACCGGATCTATCCCTGTACCCTCTCTCCCCTGTGTGTCTTTCTCTCAAGGCCATTATTTATTAAGATCTTCAGTGTAAAGTTGTACCATGCAATTAACCAAACATAAGACAAACCAACAAACATCTAGTACACTGCTAATAGTTTATATATAAACAACCACCACTGGATCACTTCATCTCGATGATGCACAATGCATTTTATTATCTTTCTGTGCTACACAACATGTTAGCAGAACCAATGGAAAATAGACATATACACAAGCACATATATATCGAGTGTGTTGTCTCCTTGTGTCAATCAATGGTATTCTTCTTTTTTGGCGGGGAGTCAATCAATGAGATTCAACTTCTTCCTCATCAACTTTTAGTAAAAATATGATTTCATGTGACAAAATAAAAAGAAATGGGATGTTACTGCTCGGGATTTGGAGACGTCAGGAAGAGAACGCTTAGTTCGACAAGAACTGTCGGTACTTTTGGATTTGGTGACCCAACAAAATAGTAGGCCACATCTGACCACTACAATGTTTCTCTAGCAGTCTTGTCTGTCACGAACTCCACAACGACAATAACATGTGGCCGGGGATTGAGCCTTGTAAAAACATAGTGGGTAAAGTTTCCTAGTTGGAAGAAAGCTTGATACTAGTCAAGGGCGACACAAGTGTGAGGCAATGATACTAGTCCAGAAGTGGGTATATTTTCTAGTCATGTCTCCCTGCCCTTCTCGATCAACTACCGCCTTCTCGTCCGATCCATCGTACTGTTTCCATTCTCTACTCAGATCAAAGTGAGATACTAATATCTGGTGAACAAGCTGAAACACATTTTTCTGTTGTCCAAATGAACAGGACGATTTGGACAAATCATACTAAATATGCACGTGCTGCATATTGATGAACAACCCTTCCCGAGAGAGGAGAAGACTATGCTATGTGCCCGATGTTAGTTATATATATTGACAAAATGGGATAAATTAAGGAAAATATATTTCGAACATACACCACCACGGGGATCGCCGTCTTAACAACCCGAAGATATGTGTCACATACGACACCACAGAGTAACCCCCCCCCCCCCCCCCACCCCATCGACTACCGAAGTTCGACAGCCCTTCTGTAATGTACTCGTCCAAAGAAGAAGTCATTCGTCTTCCCCATTCGGATTGACTGCTCATAGTTATTTGCTTCTGCCGATATATGATCATGAATTAGTCGCCCCGATGTCTTCCGCCACGCCCGTGTTGCTCCTGTGGCAGGATGGCCAGATTGGACGCTTCGGGCGGCAATGTCGACCACGTGAACTTGCAAATGAGCCTCCTTAAACCTGAAACTAATGCAATGCTAGAAGAACATAAATCATTTACACTTGTTTATTGTTGGCTTTTGCTAGGAAAATGTAAATTGGAAGCCCATGTCAGACATAATTAAGAAGAGAACGGGATTGACTCAATGCTTCAAACTATCAAAGGTGACTTATTTTATGAACCGGCCCAACCAAATTTGTATACATGTGGGTGCACACAAGTAAATTCAGCCTCCAACATAATAGTTGACTGGACAAATTTTTTCCAAATACCGTTTAATGAATGTTGTGAGTTGAAAATATCTCTCCTAAAAAAGGATACATGCGATTAGTTCAACAATGTTGCTGCAATAAAGAAAGCAATTTTGCTAGTAGAAGTCCTCACCTCTAGGTTAGCAGAGTTCAACAATGTTTCACAGTATGTTAACTTAGTGGAATAGAAACTGGGCCTTTATTTTAGTAAAATAGATTCTCCAAGTTCTATAATTCAGTAACCTCTACTCAGTTAGTCACCTAACTTTGTAGTGTCATACAGTAATCAACCTTGAACTTGGTTATTCTATCTAAATAATGCCTTCATATATGTACATTTATATGGAATCAGAATGGATGGTTAGAGAAGAGTAGCAGCAGCATCCAATTATACCGAGTGGTCATCCAACCGTTCTTTAAGTCATTAAATATGTTTATCTTCTCTTCAGAAGTATGCCTTCAAACACTCTTCTTTTCAGTTCTTGACGCACTCCCAGCCTTTGTCATATCAATGTACAGCTCAAGTTGTCCATTATAAAGAAAGGCAAAGAGTAAATAAATATAAAGTAGACTAATCACAATATATAAGTAGCCATTTCAGTATTTAAAACCAGATTCACAAAATAGATAGCTGATTGTAGTTTTGTTAATCCATTCATGCAACAAAAGGTCACAAATAAGTATGCTTTGTCAAATGAGTTAGAATCACCATACCAAAATGCTTGGTAGAAAGAAACAATTAAGTAGGGGAGCAACAAAAAGAATTATCGAAACAACCTTCCTTCTCACACCCTAAATATAATAATGATAGCACGGAAATAATAATATATGCAGGGAAAGTCCCTTAATTGTGCTTAATAGAGCCAAGAACTTTCGATGTTTCCACGGTGGTGTGCAACATACGGTAAACTTAAGACACTAATACTGCACCTTCTCTTAATTACCAAGGTTAGCTATAATAAGTAAAGAAGTCAAGGCATATTTGGGCTTTGCAAAGATTTAATCAAAACAATAGCTCCCCAATATGCTTCAGATCTGCAAGGGGGACCGGGGAGATGTAGGAGAGGCCACCTGTGTTCGATCTGCAAATGAGAAACTTGGGATAGAGGTTCCTAGCTACCTCAGTCACCGTGTCGGGTCATCATCAATTACCCCGGATAGAGCAAGGTTGTGTGGATGGGATAGGGTTGGAGAGAGTGGCCGGGGTGGAATAGTGGGGTTGGATGCATCGCATCGTATATGATTTTGTTTCTATCCGTGTGGCATGTTGATTTTTGGTCGCTTTAGTGTCGGTGCGGCACACGGTGCTCCCAACAGGCAACAGTTTTAATTTTTAGGGGTAGGGGATGATAACTATCGCACACGGAATTGATAAGGAGGCGTAGTGGGGGCCTTAAATGGCCAGTTATGTACTACTGTAGTTTGCACATCACGCCTCCTTCTCCATCCAAAGCTCTTGATCATAGACCGGTCAATCTAGAAGATTTTTTTTCAAAATGGGGAAGCCTCAGCCCCTGCATTGAAAAGATGCATACGGCTTTCTTTATTAAAATTAATCAACAAAAATCTGTCAGGAGCATACATCGCACAATGCGAAGCCACCAATCAACACCTACAAACCCGACAATGGGTGAAGTAAAAGGGCCTCTACCCTAAAAAATAGAAACAAAGCCCCACCAACTAATTACCGGGGGCATCCGCTGAGTCATCCTATGGCAAAAATAGGAGCTCACATCTGGTATAGCAGAACCATGGCGAGCGCCTTGTGCCCTCGCTTCAGAAGCCGTCACCACCATCACACCGCTTGTCCAGCTTCGAGACAGAGATCCGCATAACCCTTGTCAGAACTGTTGTCGATGCCACCATGGAAGAAATGTCGTGCGTAGCACCTGGCGAACAGGCATGACTGAGCGTAGCACCAGTCCGGCAGGCATGACTTGACCTCTCCTCCTTCAGCTCAGCATACAATGCTACTCCACAAACGATGCTCTCAAGAGATAAACGACACCACAGTGTCGTCATTGTTCGATCTAGAGAACTAGATCTTAGGGTTTTACGAGCGATTAGATAGTCATTGCATAAGAGATGTCTTCATCAAAGTAATGACGTAGACCGCCGCCATCGCCTGCCAATGGCTCCGTTTTCACCGACAACTATGTCTTCTTGACTCACAGTTGGGACTGGATGACGGATCGAGAGCCACCAACCACCCTTGACCAGCCGATCACCTCCGGCAAAGAAGGTGACCACCGCCGCCAATCCCTCGTGATGTGGAGCAAAGCCAAGACCAGATCCGCAAGCACCACCGCTGGAGGTCAGCCGAATGGCCACCAAGACTAGACCCAGGCGAGCCTCGCCCCATCCGCCCAATTGTCGACCAGCGTCGCGTGGTCCTTGTGTACGTGCTCCCGCCGCCGTTGCCCGCCCTCACCACCGGCGTAGGCCACAGATCGAACCGCCACCGCTCCTGGCCTGCCTGTGCTCGAGGAAAACCGCCGCTGGGCCGCTCGAGCTTTGCCCTGGCGTCTTCGCCGGCGGCGGCGGAAGGGAGAGGCGATGGGAGGGAGGGGAGGAGAGGTTGGGCGGTGGAGCCCCGGTGCATAGCGGCGGCACCGCACGGGAGTGGGGGGTGTTAGGGTAGGACGGGAGTGGCTGACGAATGATCTAGAAGATAGAAATATGGGGGAAAAAATTAGTAACCCATGATATCTATGAACTACACGCAGTACAGTACGAGGTGAGGGATAATATGGTAGTGCCTACATACCAAGCTTCTCAATGTTATCTTGCCTTGTAAGTTGTCAGTATCAACAAATCTTGCGAAGGTCGGCCAATACAGTGCAGGCTCAGAGATGACCTATAACGGTGTGACAAAGCAACAAACCTTTGTTATATTATGCTCCAAGTTTAGTAAGAAGGCTAACAGTGAAGGGAAGTAAGGTTCATCGCTAGGAGTCTTGCGCCAAATCGAAGTGTAGGTGTTACCCCACAATGTGCCCAAGAGGGACGCCTAGGGGTGCGGTGGAGGGGGGCAAAGCCCCCCCCCCCCCCCTCGCCCACTGGGTCGTATAGATCATTATTGATTGCTGGTTGATTGCGCCAGAAAAGAGTTGGTGGCGTGTAGATGAATGACCAGCCCGTTGGGAACCCCAAGAGGAAGGTATGATGAGTACAGCAGCAAGATTTTCCCTCAGTTAGAAACCAAGGTATGTCGATCTTGGAGAGGAGAGACAAACGACTGAAGGTGATGCGGACTGGCTTAATAGCACTCCAACAAGGGCGCCATTTAACGATACTTGTTGACTCATCTTTTGCCAGTAGCAACGCGGAACCTGCACACACACAACCAAGTACTTTGTTCCCAACTTGCGATGAGGTTGTCAATCTCACCGGTTTGCTTGAAACAAAGGTTATGAGCGTATCGATTATGCGATTTACTATGCGATTGATAGAATAAAGATAAACGTGATATGTCAAGAAGATCACTATGCGATTTACTCTGGGCATTACAACAAAATACATAGACCGCCATCCAACTGCATCTATGACTAATAATCCACTCTCGGGGATATCGTCCGAACACCCCAAGAGTATTAAGTTGCGAACAACAGATAATTGCATTAAGCAAAGTGTGTAATGTAAACAAAGCATATGCCCTCGAGCATATGAATGTTGTTTTCTCCCTAATGGCAACAGTACATCTACAACCTTAGAGGTTTCTGTCACTCCTCGAGGTTAAATAGAGATATGAACCCACCATCGAGCATAAATACCCCCTCTTGGAGTCACTAGCAACTACTCGGCCAAGATAGCTACTAACAACGGAGAGCATGCAAGATCATAAACAACATAGACATAACATAAGATATATTTCAGTATAGCAACTCAATCATAACACCAATATTCATCGGATCCCAACAAACCAAATATGTAGAATTACATAACGGTGATCTCAATCATGTAGGGAAGCTCATGAGATCTAAACATGAAGCACATGGTGGAGAAGACAACCATCTAGCTACTGCTATGGACCCATAGTCCAAGGTAGACTACTCACTCATCACTCCGGAGGCAAAGCATGGCGATGAAGAAGACCTCCGGTGGTGATTCCCCTCTCCGGCAGGCTGCCGGGAAGAGCTTCTGGACCCTCCCGATCTCGGGTCGACGACGGCGGCGGATTGCGATGTGTTTCTGGAAAATTGATCGGGTACTTAGGTTTTTCCCGTTGGGGGGTCTTTATAGGCGAAGGGGCAACGTCAGGAGTGGACCCAGGTGGTCTCACACCAGGGCGGCGCGGCCAGGGCCTGGGCCGCGCCGGCCTGGCGTGAGGGCCCCTAGTGGCCCCACTCCTCCTCCTCTTCGGATCTCTGGAAGCTTCTGGGCAAAATAAGACTTCAGGAACTTGTTTCGTCCAATTCCGAGAATATTTCCTGTGTAGCTTTTCTGAAACACAAAAACTGCATAAAACAGGAAACTGGCACTGTGGCGACTTGTTAATAGGTTAGTTCCGGAAAATGCATAATAGTGCCATGAAGTGTAACGAAACATTAGGCAAATGGTGTAAAAACAAGCATGGAGCATAAAAAATTATAGATACGTTTGAGACGTATCAAGCATCCCCAAGCTTAACTTCTGCTCGTCCTCGAGTAGGTAAGTGATGAAAGAAATAAATATTGAGGTGACATGCACCTACACAATCTTGATCATATATGTAAGCATTTGTGAGCTGGGATCATAAAAACTTAAAACATGGGCATGAAAGATATAATCTTGACAATAAGAAACTTAGCAACCATGTTGTAAACATGCAAATGAACACAAACAAAAGATCATGAAAATGAAACAATGAAAGTCAAACGTGTGTTCAAATCATAAGGAGAAACATACAAATGGTTTTCAGCTTGGCCTTCAAAGAGAGAGCAAAACATAAATGCATAGGACACCTTCAAGCTTAAGAGGGCGACTAGATACAAATAATTTAAGAACAAGTGAAACCAACAATATGAATCAATCAATGAAAACTTTGGGACAATGCACATTATACTAAGAATGACAATTATGCTCTCTTAATGGTGCATAAAGATAGAAGGTGGTGACTCAACATAAAAGTAGAAGAAAGGCCCTTCGCGGAGGGAAGCAGTGATTGCAAGTTTTAAATCCTTCAAAAATTATGTTACTTACCGGCTTGAGCTCTCATTGCCCCCATCATAAGCATCTTGAATGGTTAAAGTTAATGCGAGAATAATTATGATGCATATGCTTGACAAGTCATAAGTTGAAAACCTCATGTCCCGTGAATACGAGTACCCAAACCTCATGCTACTTTACTTAGAGTCCCAAGCAAGGCTCTTGTCATTGTAAGTATACATGTATCATCGAGAACCGCCAACGGGGTACCTCCGTGCCCGATGACATGGTACAAGCCCACATCAAAATGACAGGACAAGCAGACAATGAACACCTCGACATCTCTTTTATTTACCATTTGTATAGCTTTTTATTTTGAGATGCGTCGTCGAATGTCCACCATGGGTATGCTGCAAATTTCCACCATGAATTATGCATGGCTTAGATTGGCGGCCCAGGCGTTTCCCTAACACATATACAAACTCCATGATCCCTACAAGATTCCCAATTCATTTCACACCGCGGGCATCCATAAACAAAAGATCACGATATCAACTCAAATAGAAGTGCAATGTTGAAAGCTTGCCCATGACTGCATGGCTGGGCTAGTCTCCAAACTTACAACTTGCAAGCATAATAACTCAACATAAGAGACCACAATGTCAAATTTTTAAGAACAGGAAAAAGTAAAGTGTGCCTTCCGGTTCGTGAGAGCTTTACTGACCGGATTTCGCATAACACTGGTAAGAGTTTAATTTGAAGAGTAGATAAAAGCAAGTCAAATTTACTTGGAATAGCAAATTGCTAGTAGGTATGTATGGTGGACATTTTGGAAAACTTGGTTTTTTAGGAGTTGGATGCACGAGTAGAGCTCATACTCAGTAAAAGGCGAGGGCTAGCAAAAGACTGGGAGCGACCAACTAAGAGAGCAATAATGGCCATAATCATGCAAAGCGACAAAGCGACATTAAAAGAAGCATAAGCTGGCATCAAAAGTCAAAAACGAAATGATCATAGAGGCTATTGGCGACTTTGTAAGAGTCTAACATGTGTGAGCATGTGCCAAGTCAACCCAAATAAAGCATCAAGGAGAAAACCAAAATAATGCTTCCAAATAATTAAAAACAACGCATAATTTTTTCAAAGGCTCATTAAGCAAACTCAGTTATTTGAGACAAGTCATGCTACAGCAAAACCACTAAAAATACTATCAAAAAGACATCAAGCATGACATGAAAAAGCCTAAGCCGCAGTCTACACAAGCTCCTTCTTGTACCACTTTCTTGCATAAAGCTTTTTCTCTTTTCCAACACCATTCAAACTTTTTATAAACACCTCTTTTGATGAATACCAATAAAGATCAGAGGCAAAAATACACCTTGATAACCAAATATATGAAGATCTGAATGCAAATCAAGGCGAAAACGAAAACCAAAAGCAGTAGCGGAAAAAGAAGAACACTCAGTTCTTTATAAGAGTGAAAACTAGAGCGTTCTTGGCAAATGAAAACGAGTACATCTCCTCCAAAAGAAATTTGTTGGGGTCCAACCATTTATTGCAGCAAACAAACAAAACTAACAAATAAAACTAAATAAACTGATGCTCCAAGAAAAACACATAGTGCATGAAGCAATAAAAATATAGTGTTTTGAAAGGTGACCTGATTTTTGCCGATGAAGAAGGGGTGCCTCGGGGGCATCCCCAAGCTTTGACGCTTGTACTTCTTGGATATTTCTTGGGGTGATGCATGGGCATCTCCAAGCTTGAGCTTTTGTCCATTCTTCAACTCATCTCATCATTCTCCAATCCCTATACTTGAAAACTTCCTTCATACAAAACTAAACATAAATCTATTAGCAACATTAGTGTAGGCATAACATATAATCAACCTCTTTTTGCTTCAGGTTTCAACCCAAAACCACCACATATATAGCATATACTACTGTAGCAACTTCCCCAAAAGTTCTATGATCAAAAGAACTTGCAAAGAAAGCGATAAAGCGGCAAAAATGAATAGTGGCAGAAATCTGTCAAAACAGAACAGCTGACAAAGGACGATTTTTTAAGGGGTTTTCTGTTGCTCAAATCAAAAAGTGTTCAACTAACGAAAGTTTGGATATAACCTGGGGCATATGCACAAGAAATCGCAGGTCCAAAAGATATACAGAGAAGTTATACGAATTTTTACGGTGCAGCACCGAAAACAGTTTCAGGACAGCAACATCCCCAAATCTTTACCTCGCTCAAATTAGAGGCTTCTCTTGGCACAACAATGAAATAAACAAGATAAGGAGCAGTCATTACAGTAGTAATGACTTCTAAGACTCAAATAAAAGAAAAAGTACTGAATGAAAACATTGGGTTATCTTCCAAGAGTGCTTTTCTTTAACGCCTTTGAGCTAGGCGCAGAAAAATGCGAATCAAGTAACATCAGAAGAGGCATTAAGATCAACAGCAGAGGTCTTGTCAACAAGGCATTGTATTTCATCCACATAAGTTTTTGAAGACCCTTTGTGATCACGCTTTGGTTCACTCAAATCACTAAAAAGATTCTCAGGACAGATCCAGTTAAAATTATTTTCGAAAGCTTCATACAATCCCAAGAGCTTGCTAGGTATAGGTATTTTGGTTCCCTCATCATATGTACAAATAACCTTTATAGGTGAACCGAGTTTATTAAAACGCTTAAGAACTCTCCTAGCTTCAATAGCAACATCTTTAAATTCTAAGCGCAAGGTTTCCAAAATAAAAGCTTTCTTTTCAGGATCTTCAATTTCATGAAGCTTAAGGAACATGTTTTGAATAAAAGGATTAAAACTAGCAAACCTAGCTTCCAACATGTGAATTAAATAAGCAGAAGCAATTTCAATACTAGGAGCTAGCTAACCAAAGACTTTTCCTCAACTTCTTTATGCATACTAATGTGATTAAAGAACTCCTCAATGTTATCTTTCCCAATAATTGAACCACTACGTACTGAGAGACCCTCCAAAACATACTTAGGGAACAACATAATGAACTAAAAGCAAGAAATAACAACTACCAAGGATTCTAATTTTTTTGGGTTTTTGATAAAAAAAATGATGCAAGTAAAATAAATAAAGTAAAGCAAAATAAATAAACAAAGTAAAGGATGTGTGTGCAAAAAACTCCCCTCGCAGAAGTCTTCTACTTCCTCCTCGGCAACGGCGCCAGAAAAGAGCTTGATTGCTGGTTGATTGCGCCAGAAAAGAGTTGGTGGCGTGTAGATGAATGACCAGCCCGTTGGGAACCCCAAGAGGAAGGTATGATGAGTACAACAGCAAGATTTTCCCTCAGTTAGAAACCAAGGTATGTCGATCCTGGAGAGGTGAGACAAACGACTGAAGGTGATGCGGACTGGCTTAATAGCACTCCAACAAGAGCGCCATTTAACGATACTTGTTGACTCGTCTTTGGCCAGTAGCAACGCGGAACCTGCACATACACAACCAAGTACTTTGTTCCCAACTTGCGATGAGGTTGTCAATCTCACCGGTTTGCTTGAAACAAAGGTTATGAGCGTATCGAGTGGAAAGTGATAATAGTATGCGAGTAAAGTAAACAGTGCGAGAAAAGTAAACAGGTGATAGCAATATGATGGAAATAGGACCGGGGTCCATAGTTCACTAGTGGTGTCTCTCCATAAGATAAATAACACATGCTGGGTAAACAAATTACAGTTGGGCAATTGATAGAATAAAGATAAACGTGATATGTCAAGAAGATCACTATGCGATTTACTCTGGGCATTACAACAAAATATATAGACCGCCATCCAACTGCATCTATGACTAATAATCCACTCCCGGGGATATCGTCCGAACACCCCAAGAGTATTAAGTTGCGAACAACAGATAATTGCATTAAGCAAAGTGTGTAATGTAAACAAAGCATATGCCCTCGAGCATATGAATGTTGTTTTCTCCCTAATGGCAACAGTACATCTACAACCTTAGAGGTTTATGTCACTCCTCGAGGTTAAATAGAGACATGAACCCACCATCGAGCATAAATACCCCCTCTTGGAGTCACTAGCAACTACTCGGCCAAGATAGCTACTAACAACGGAGAGCATGCAAGATCATAAACAACATAGAGATAACATAAGATATATTTTAGTATAGCAACTCAATCATAACACCAATATTCATCGGATCCCAACAAACCAAACATGTAGAATTACATAACGGTGATCTCAATCATGTAGGGCAGCTCATGAGATCTAAACATGAAGCACATGGTGGAGAAGACAACCATCTAGCTACTGCTATGGACCCATAGTCCAAGGTAGACTACTCACTCATCGCTCCGGAGGCAAGCATGGCAATAAAGAAGACCTCCGGTGGCGATTCCCTCTCCGGCAGGGTGCCGAGAAGAGCTTCTGGACCCTCCCGATCTTGGGTCGATGACGGCGGCGGACCGCGATGTGTTTCTGGAAAATTGATCGGGTACTTAGGTTTTTCCCGTCGGGGGGTCTTTATAGGCGAAGGGGCAACATCAGGAGTGGACCCAGGTGGTCTCACACCAGGGCGGCGCGGCCAGGGCCTGGGCCACGCCGGCCTGACGTGAGGGCCCCTGGTGGCCCCACTCCTCCTCCTCTTCGGATCTCTGGAAGCTTCCGGGCAAAATAAGACTTCAGGAACTTGTTTCGTCCAATTCCGAGAATATTTCCTGTGTAGCTTTTCTGAAACACAAAAACAGCAGAAAACAGGGAACTGGCACTGTGACGACTTGTTAATAGGTTAGTTCCGGAAAATGCATAAAAGTGCCACGAAGTATAACGAAACATTAGGCAAATGGTGTAAAAACAAGCATGGATCATCAAAAATTATAGATACGTTTGAGACGTATCAGTTATCACCATTTATGTATAGCTCTTGTAGGCCGTCGGCTAGGGTTTATCGCAACATAAGATAATCCATGACATTTGTAAACACTGTCCATATAGTGAAGTTTTGCTACCCGACACCCGTGCTTTTTCTCTCTTTGTTAGAGATGTTTTCCACGTTAAAATCGTTGTGTTTCCGCGGGTTCATTTTATCTATTCTTGTTTATTTCCTGTCGTATTTGTAACAACCTTACATTATTTACTAATGAGGAAGGAGAAATGAGAGCGATGAGATGTCATTACTCAAGGAGTGCACATACCTTGTGGATTACCGAACATGAGCATTATAGGCTTTGTGTCGTTCTTGCCCAGTGTCCTGAGAACCCTGAAGAACACTATAGTTTTCTCCTTCTGTCCATCAACTTTGAGGGTGTTTGACCTTGTGTCGGGTAGGCAATGAGGTGGCTATTGATGTTTGCCATCTGCGTGTCGAATTCCACCTTTCGTGCAGTCTTGTGGATGTAGAATTCTTGGAGATCGGTAAGTATGGTGGAGTGGGCCACCATTGGTTGTATTTATTTGGTTGGCATTCTTTTATGGTGACTGCTGCATTGTCGGTGTGCGTGGGTGTGGTCCTGTTGTGTTGGTGTTAGGGTGGGCTTGGTCCTCTTTGTATTGGTTTTTTCCCATCTTTTTTCTCAAATCAAATGTGCATCTTCTTATTAATTAATGAATAATGCAAAGCTTTTGCTCTGGTTAAAAAATAAAGTAAGTCAGAAAACAAGATTTAGCCATTGTTGGGTGCAAAAATACAAGGAAGAGACCCTAGTACTCATGCTGCTTAGAAAGGCATTGTTTCCCCCTTAAATGCAAGCTTAATCCACAAGGAGAGGGCAATACTTGGAATCTTATTCCACTGGAATCGAGAATACCACAATCCTATATATGTACAGGCAGCCTCATTACTCATTAGCAGGTTCAACATTACAAGCGGAGGACCATGTGCAAATTGCGTGATCGCTGCAGGTCTGGGAGCCAAACTTCCTAACTGTTAGTTAATTAGATCTTAGCAGATGTAATAAGCACAGACCCGACAAACTATCCTAGACACTTGACCCAACTTTCATTAGTTTCTAAGGGATTTTTTTTATATAGAGGCAAAAGCTTTGCCCAGTCTATTAATTAAGAAGAAGTAATTTGTCTGGTTAATTTAGTGGAATATTGGGCAAAAACTGTTACAACAAAATCACAAGAGAACACACCTAGAGCATCAACTTGACGACTGACTAGACAAATCAAAAAGGCCTCTCGACCTACTACCACCACAAACTGATGACACATGGAGCACGATGCCACGAAGAATAACAACCTGAATTGGGTTTATCAATCAAGCAGCTGCAAAAGCATTCCATGTGACATGCCTCTTTCTTTCTTTTGCTTGAGTGAGACTTCTATGTCTTTCTGATTATTTTCTCTGTTGCTTTCCCGACCAAGACGCAAGCAATTTCTTGCCACATCTAGAGATAGCCGCTTCTAAACGGACAAGTAAGTCACAAAACTCTTTTTCAAAAAAAAAACCTCAGAATTAGGTGCCCACACAGCTTCCTAATCAATCTGGTAACTCAAAGTTACCACATGCCCAGCGACCACAGACGAGAGAGCGTCAGAAGCATGTAAACCTCCACAGTCCATAATGATAAGCTACTGCCAAGGCTTTGACCGAGGAGGTGAGGGCATCATGGCCACCGCCAAGGCCTCAAAATCAAGAGTCTTCAAGATAAGAGTGAGAACAATATTATTGTCCACGGGCATGCGGACGAGGCGATCAATTCTCATACCACATGAGCTTGTTCTTTTGGTTGTATAGGAACTAGACACCCCTCACATCTTTGCCCTATTAAAAGCTGGTATCTACACTTACATGTGCAATTCTACACATTACTGTTAGTAACTTGTCAATAAACTAAATGAATAAAATTACGAGTTGCCAAAAACAGCATCAGTAACTTAGAGCAATACCACACGAGAAATTTGTTAAGATAAATGACCACTTAACAAAATAAACAACAATGCTGTTCTTGTTAACCGATATGTAATTCCATGGAACAAATATTGATGCATGCATTCTGTATCAAGTAATATCAATGCATTTTTTTCAAAAAATTTACATAGTATGCGCATCTTTTATCTAGGTTTTGTGTTGTTTCTAGACCAGATTTTCTTACCCGCAAAAAGGAAAGGTTTTTTCTCGTCTGATATTTCTGAAATATCGGTGGTAATTGTATTTGTTGGTACCCTCCAGAAAGGGACTCGAGAACTGGATACATGCTGTGAGTGTAAAGATGTAACCACTCCGCCGCGCAAGCAAATACAGCTTAATTGGGGTACATATTTCACTTGTTTGACACTAGAAAAATGAATTTCAAATTTCTTTGAATAATTTCGGATGGTAAATTGGCGAGATTTTTGAGATTTCGCGGTTACAGTTCATTCCAGTGCCTCGATAAATAATATTGATCCAGAAAAAAACCTGCTACTGCACTCTGAAACTGTGACCCACTTAAACCGCATGTACGGCTAAGCTCAGGTTGGTTTGACGGTTTCGCCGGGTTCGGACCAAACTATGAAAGCCTCCCCCAGCGCCCTGGAATCTCTCCGACACTGTCCATTCCACAGCCATCCTGTACAACCTCCGAGTTTCCTACGCGTTGCACTCTTGAGACTCTACGAGGATGACGTGGTTCTCGGGTGGTCCACGAGCGCAGCAGCCAAGTTGGGTTCAACAATTGGAGACAAGCGGCTCAGGCACGCGCGCCCTGCCTACCGGAGGACCATTCATGACTTCAGGCACTTGATGCAACCCAAGTCTTTATAAGGAGCATGCCTTTTGCAAGCAAACAACCGATAGCTTACTGCTCATATTACTTTCTATATGTCATTACTTTTTTTTTTTAAGATACAAGGGCAAAAGATTTGCCCAATTCATTCATTAAGAGAGGAGTTTGGTTTACAACGGAAAGCACAACCCGATTACAAAAGAGACTACTCTCCCGGCATCAAATCACCCAACTTTCTCGCCCCCGCGAGGACCCACAATCTCGCCTCGCATTTAATCTTATCTACGACTACAAAGGTTGGGGAGAGCCTATTGTTGAAGATGCGAGCATTACGCTCTTGCCAAATTTCCAACACGGTTAGCAAGGTTAATGACGCCAAGCCCTTCCGGTTAGGACTCGGCCCTTCCGCCATGGATGACCACCATTCTTGAATATTTAGACCCACCCATTGTCTTGGATACACGCCATGGACACCAAGCCACTCCGTGAGTAGCTCCCAAACCCGAATGGTGAAGCGGCAATGCACAAAAAGGTGGTTGTTGTTTTCTTCCGTTTGCTTGCAAAGAGGACAAAGGCCGCAATTATCCCATCCTCTCCTCCGGAGCCTATCCGCCGTCCAAAGCCTATTTTGTAAGGCAAGCCAAGCATGATTCTTCGCCTTTGGCGTCCCCCAAGCCTTCCAAATGATCTTGTGGAAACTAGACTCAATAAGGCCAAAGAATTGAAGCTTATATGCCGAGGCCGCGGAGTATTCGCCATTGTTTGTGAGCTTCCAAGTGATGTTGTCTTCCACCTCATCGTTTAGTTGGACGCCCCGGGTGAGAACCCAAAGTTGCACAAATTGGGTAAGGTGCTCAATAGAGATAGTGACCTCGGTGCTAAGCTTTGTTATCCACTCATTATCATGAAGAGCTTGTGCCACCGTCCAATTCTTTCTTTTACACAAGTCGTAGATTTTAGGAGCAACATCCTTGGGCGACTTCCCCCCAAGCCACGGGGCATTCCAAAAAGATGTCTTGCGGCCGTCTCCAAGGGAGATGATGGTCGCGGCATAGAAGATCTCCATGTCTCTCTCGTTGCACGGGTTGCCGTAGCCCACCCAAATTTTAGTATTGTCCTTCCATTCTAACCACGGCCAACGTAACCGTAGAGCCGTGGCAAACTTATCAATGTGGAGGATTCCAAGGCCACCATAGATTTTTGGCCAGCAAACCGCTTCCCAATTTACCTTGCACTTTGCTCCCGAAGCCGTTTCCTTAGCCGCCCACACAAAAGCCCTCTCGATCTTATTGATATACTTCAAAGTTCCCGGCGGGACGGATAGAGGTGTCAAGTGGTAAATGGCTTGGGAGGCCAAAACCGACTTGACGAGGGAAACTCTACCGGCCATGTTGATGAACTTGCCATTCCAAGTGGGAATCTTGCCGGCGCATTTGTCCTCAAGGTGTTGGAAATCCCTTCTCCGAAGGCTCCAAACCGAAAGGGGGAGGCCAAGGTAACGCAACGGGAAGGAGGCACGGTTCGCCGGCATCCCCTCAAGGACCTCGTCTAAGTCAATATTACCGCAACGTATGGGAGCAACGGAGCTCTTCGTGAAGTTAGTGCAAAGGCCGGTAACCTCGCCAAAGCTACGGAGGATCCCGGCAATATTTTGAATATCTTCCTTTATGGGCGCCACAAAGACCGCCGCATCATCGGCGTAGAGAGAAGTCCTCAAGATGGCACCGCGACCTCTTAGCTTGTGAAGAAGACCCAACCTTGTGGCCTCCTCAAGGATAAACGTAATGGGGTCGATTGCGAGCACGAAGAGAAGAGGAGATAAAGGGTCTCCTTGTCTTAGCCCTCGCCCATGCGCAATGGGGGAGCCCGCAATGCCATTTAGAAGCACCCTAGACGTGGCGGTAGAGAATAAGGCGGCGATCCAATTGCGAAACCGGGTTGGGAAACCTCTCCTTTGCAAAAGGTCAAGAATGTACTCCCATTTGACGGAGTCAAAGGCCTTGCGGATGTCAAGCTTGAAGAGAAGAGCCGGGGTCTTTGCTTTGTTGAACCTCGTGGCAAGGTTCTTGACATATAGAAAATTGTCGTGGATGCTCCTCTTCTTGATGAACGCACTTTGAGCGTTGGAGACTAGGTCATTCATGAAAGGAGCAAGGCGGAGGGCTAGCATTTTCGCAATGATCTTGGCAATTGCGTGAATAAGGCTTATTGGTCTATAGTCGGTAACTTCCTCCGCCCCCTCCTTCTTTGGCAACAAAACAATGTTGGCGGAGTTTAGCCAATGGAAATTGTGCACATGGAGGTTCCCAAATTGGTCAATGACCTTCATAATGTCATCCTTGATGATGCCCCAACATTTCTTGAAGAAGATACCCGAAAACCCATCGGGGCCGGGAGCTTTATCACTAGGCATTTGGTTAATGGCACTTCTAACTTCGTCCTCGGAGAAGGCATCACCCAAGGTTGCTAAGTTTGACTCTTGCAAGTTTATTGCGTCCCAATTGAAGTCCACCGAGCTAGTGTCCCCTTTGCTCATGACCGATTGAAAATGCGTTTGCACCACTTGCTCCTTGGCTCTATGGTCGGTTACCCATCCTCTATCATTTTTTAATCTTTGGATGTAGTTTTTCCTTCTTCGCGCATTCATCCTTAGGTGGAAGAACTTGGTGTTTGCATCACCTTCCTTTATGTTAGCAATCCGGGCACTTTGCTTTTTTCTTGCCCTCTCCACGACGGCTAGCGCAATGACCTTTCTCTTGAGCCTAGCCCTTAGAACCCTCTCGCTTGCACTCAAGCTCCTATTCTCTTGCGCTAAGTCAAGGTGCAAAATGACAAGCAAAGCGGCGTGCACAAGGACCTTGGTGTTGGAGAAGAGCTTACGGCTCCACATAGTTAGGGCTTTAGCCGTGCGACGCAACTTGTGGAATAAGACTTGGCAAGGCTCCACATGCGTTGAAGGGGCACCCCACGCTTCATTCACCACCTCCATGAACCCGGGGATCCTAGTCCAAAAGTTTTCAAATTTGAAAGAGCGGGGCTTCCTCGGCCCCCTATCATCGGCAAGCAAAAGGGGGCAATGGTCCGAGAGGGACGACGATAGAGCATTGAGCACATGAGTGCCAAAACACAAATCCCATTCATTGTTGCAAAAGAAGGCATCGAGCTTGCACAAGGTAGGGTTTTCACGTTCATTACTCCAAGTGAAGCGCCGGTTTTGGAGGTGGATCTCATGAAGCTCGCAAGATTGAAGGGCGGCCCTAAAGCGGTTGATTCGACTACGGTTCACATTGCCATTGTTCTTGTCCCTCGCACACCGAATTTGGTTGAAATCCCCGAGGGCAAGCCATCTAGTTCCCGCCGGCGGCTTGTGGGCAATGAGTTCCGCGAAGAAGTCATCTTTACGGTTGTGAGCCGTAGGCCCATAGACCGTCGTTATTTTAAAATCCCCTTCATTGTTGCAATTTAGGACATGCACATCGGCGGAAAGGCAAAATTCGGAGACTTGGATGTTTGACATTTGCACGACCGACTCATCCCACAGCAAAATGATTCCCCCTCTCGTGCCAATTGCCGGACGCTCGGCAAAACCCCGCAACTTGTGCCCACCAATGTAAGCCGCATCGAAAGCGGAGACGGACTCAAGCTTGGTCTCTTGGAGACAAACAATGTGGCAGGAGGACGCCGCAATAGTCTCGTGCACGGTGTCTTTACGGTCTTGGTCGTTGAGGCCTCGCACGTTCCAACCCAAAAAATTTAGCAGTTGTTCTAACATTTGTAACCATTGTCAACCCAGACATTGCAAACACAAACAGGCATTAACACCAACAAACTGACACATGGAGAAGGTTCACAGACGACGAAACGCATAGCCGCCGACACACACCCAGCATTACAAACGATTTTGTCTAACATTGGAAACTAGCTTAGCTCTAGCATCAACAGACAGGCAGGAACGATCAAGCTGCATCAGCAGCCAGGTCTTCTCCAAGCTCCAGGCCAGCAGCACCACCGTGGCTGAGCAAGGCTTCATCGACGTCGTCGTTCTCCTGGGAGCCCACCTGGAAGAGCTCCCGCATTGCCTGAAGGATATGGTCATGAACCTCTCCCTGGAATCGGCGCGCAAACTCCTGCATGGCCTGCTCAGTGACCATTTCCCCGTCCTGGACGATGCCAAGTCCCCTGCAGATGAACTCTTCAGCTGCCTGCACGACAGGCCTGCTCTTCTTCTGGGCCTTGAGACGGCCGCTCTCGCGTCGCAGCGAGTAGTTGACAGTGCGCACCATGTTCATGCCGGCCAGCGTCTTCCTGCGGTTGGCCACCCTGCGGGGCAGCGTCGAGGACATCAGCGGCCGCGTAGCTGCGCGGAAGAGCGGCTCGAGCGGCTCGAGCGGCGTCAGCGGAGCACGCGGAGCGCCAGCCTCAGTGGTGCGCACAATGGAGCCCTGAACCAACAGCGGCGGCGTTGCCCTTTGCGGCGAGTCGTCGAAGCCCGGCGAGGCGTCGAAGCCTGGCGAGGCGCCGAAGCCTGGCGGGCGTGACACCGACGAGCTGGACGGCGCGAGGAAGTCGAGCACCCTGCGCGCGCTGGCACTTGGCGAAGCAGAAGAGAGCGGCGCCAGCGTGATCACCCTGGCCTTGGCGTCGCCCCTGCCAAGGAGCAGCAGCGACTGGCAGCTGCCCTTGGACGATGGCGAGGAAGGGCAGACCGCTGTGGGAGAAGACGGCGGGTCCGGAGTCACCGGCGGCGTGCGCGCGGCCAGGGAGCTGCGCCTGCTCGCCCGTGGCGAGGCCGAGCGCACCCGACCGCGACCCTGAGGGCCAGCAGCCTCAAGGTCACCGTCCTCACCGCGCAGCTCCAGCACCTCCAGCTCCTCGAGCTCACGTGCATCCTCCTCGCCTGGCCTTGCAGCTGAGGAGCCGGCGCCTGGTGCAGGCTGGAGGTCATCAGCACGGCGGCGTCCGCCATCCCGGTTCCCCGACCGGTCCCTGTCGCGGCGCTCGCCACCACCCGCGTTCCGCGACAAGCTGCGGCGGATGGAGTCCCGCCACCCCTTGGACTGGCCTCTGCCACGCCAGTCCCTGTCGCCCTCGTTGTCGTCGCGACGCTCCCTGTCCCTATCGCGGTCGCGGTCGCCGTCACCGTCCCGGGCCGAGATGCGCTCGGAGCGGTCACGGGCCTTCCGCTCACCATCGACGATGCCGTAGGCCCAGTCGTGCTTGTCTGGAAACGGAGCCGGCGCGTCAGCAGGGCCGGACATGTCCTCGACGATGTCCAGATGGATGATCGCCCGCCGCTGCAGACCACGACGCCCACGCTCCGGCATGCCAGGCACCGCGGCAGGCCCAGGCAGGGTTACCCAGCGCACCCTCGGCACCAAGGCAGGGCTCTCCGCCCAGGCCCAGACGCAGAGCGCCTTGGTGAAGGTCTTGGCCCTGCAGCTCTCCTCGATGTAGTCCAGCGAGCAGGAGCGCCCGATGATCTGCTGCGCGACGAGGGGGTTCCAGGCGTAGAGTGGAACGCCCTCGATGCAGAGCCGCACATGGTGGAGAAGGTCGACCTGCTCCGCGTGATCCTCAAGCCGCCAGGGACGAACCTGAATTTTGTGGCCCTCGAAGGGGAAGTCGTGCTTGGTGACGGCAATCGAGCGGTGGTGCGGATGAATGAAGCGGACGAGGAACGGCTCGGGGTAGTGCTCGGTGACGCACACATCGTCGGGAAGGGTGGAGACGGTGGCGCAGATGGCGCGGTGCAGCAGCTCCTTTGCCTCCTTGGCGTCGCACGACGGCGTCCTGTCGAACCAGGCGTAGGCCGCACCGGTGAGCAGCAGGGCGGCCTCGTTGTTCATCTCGGGCGTGGAGTGGATGACGACGAAGTCCTCCGCCGGGCGGGAGGCGGAGATGTCCTTGGCGCGCGGCATGTCGACTTTGGCGCCGCGGGCAGACACGGCTGCGGGCGGACGCAGGGCAGGGGCGACCTCAGGGGCAGGTGGAGGCCGCCGCGCAGGCTCCGGAGACGCAGTGGAAGGGCTAGGGGCAGGCTCACTCGGGTGCTTGCAGAAGCGTGCACGGTGGCCGGACCTGAAGCAATTTCTGCACTTGACTGGGTCTCTGCACTCCGACGCTCTGTGGCCGCGCCTCCCCTTATAGAGGCAGTGGAAGCACCTTCCATGGAGCCAGGCTGGCGGAGGGGGTCGTTGGCCTGCATTGAAGCCCAACTGCGATGAATGCAAAGCCGCGCGGCGCGGCGGACGGGACGCAGGCCTTTCCCGTCGTCCTTGCCCACGACCCGGTGGCGCGGCGCGGCGGACGGGACGCAGGCCTTTCCCGTCGTCCTTGCCCACGACCCGGAGGCGCCGGTCGAGGTTGCAGGGGTTGCCTTGAAGAGCTTGCGCCATTAAAGGCCGTCCTCCATGCTCCCCACCCACCGGCCGCATTGAAACGGCTGGCAGCAAGGCCGGCCTTAGGCGCACGCAGCTCGGCGGTAGGGGTGTCAGGGACAACCTCGCTCCCGCTGGAGATCGATGCGCAGGCCGATGGCGATTCGAAATCTTGATCTGCAGGGGGAGAATGGGGGCGGAGTACCTGGGGGATGAATCCGTCGGGGATCCTGGCCGGCGGCGGTGGGAGCAGACACGGGAGCGCTGCTGCGGCCGCGGCGACGGTGGGCGGGGTGGTACGGGCCGCCGGCGGCGCGTACGGCGCGGGTCGCCCACGGGTCGCAGGAGCGGGGCGGTTCCAGTCTTCCATCACGGGGCTCATTCATATGTCATTACTGGACAATCTTGTTTGGTGCATTAGTTGCTATAATGCTTTACCTTTGCATGTTGAGGTTGCCAATGTTACAGATGTGGACATAGAAGGCATCAGGAATTAGCAAATCATCACCAAAATTACGACGATATGTAGAACATTTGAACTTCGCTGCCGTTGTTTTTAGAAGGGAAGAACGAAGAATTAGCCACCTACAAAGTATAATGGGTACGATAGATGTCAGCTACATGTATGTAACTTATTTTACTGAGCCTATCACACCCAAGATGGGTATAAAAAAAGTTAGTTGGGTCCTACAAGCTTCCTTAGAAGTTAGTTGGGTTGCATTTCTTAATCATGCTGCCACTCGGAAGGCACCTCCACCTTCCCTGCCATGAAAAGGAAAAGTGTGTCTTAATTGATTACGTGACCTCACTCGATCACAGGTGGTTTTCTCTCCCCATGTTCTTCAAGCTAACATTCGGGGGTTATTGAAAGACTGTGGCATTATTGGAGCCCAATTTTTAGAACAAAATACATTGTATTTGGCCATTATTCCCACAAAACGACAAACCAAGATTTCAGTGTACTATGCACCGGCGAGAACTATAGATTAGTCTTTTTTGCTGAGCCCAAACTACAACATATTTAATTTCTTCTGAAATGTACATGCTTGCCAATTAAAATATTGCCTATATTCGTTATTTTTTAGGTCCTTTTTGAAATGTTTCAATGTGAATTTGCAAAGGTTCAAAGAGATCTCGATGTAGAAAATTCATTATCTATTACTGTAGTTTTAACTTATAAACTAATTATGAAAATCTGATATTAAGTTATCATCCTTGCATTCGGAGAATAAAAAACTCACAAAATTTTCTAATTTTTTAGATGACTTGGTGCAAATAGGTTCATTTAGTGGGTCTATTTATGCATGTACGTCCAATGAGTGTGTGACCATCAATTTTATTTGATTCTTTGTTGATAGGAAGGTGTTGGTTTAGTCATCTAACTGAGTTGAATTGGGTTGGAATTTATGGCAAAAAAAATTATGGGTAACAAGTTTAGTTCCAAAGTTCCAAGCACAATTCACATACGAAAAGCGAGGAATACGCATTGTTCATCTTTTGTTTCCACGGCTGATAAATTAACCGCTGACCTAACAGAGGATCAAGCTCATAACCCATGTATTTTAACTATTTGCCTACCCAAGGATCAATGACTTCAGCCACTTGACGCAACCCAAGTCTTTTATAATGAGCAAGCCTTCTCCAAGCAAACTGCAGGTAGCTCACATATTACTTCTGTATGTCGGTATTGGCCAATCCAATTTGGTGCATTAGTTGCTATAATGTTGTATCTCTGCACATTGGGATTACCAATTTTATAGATGTGGACATAGAAGGCATCAGGAATTAACGAAGCACAACCAAAATTACGATGATGGGTAGAACCTTCTCAAATAGCTACCATTGTCATTAGAAAGGAAGGATGAAGTATCGGTCACCTACAAAGTATAAAGGGTATTGCCATTACATGGGACCTCCATGTATGCAACTTATTTTACTGCGCCTATTACACCCAGGACGTGTACACAAAATCGTCGTTGAGCCCTACAAGATTCTTTAGAGTGCGGCTGCATCTCTTAATTGAGCTGGCACAAGGAAGGCACCTCCACCTTCCCCACCACTAAAAGGGAAAGTGTGCCTTAATTGATGATATGACCTGTGACCTCATCCCTCGATCACAGGTGGTTTTATCTCCCCATGTCTCCGAGCTATCGGTAAGATTGTTTTGTTACCTAAAGTTAATGAAGCAGAAAAAATCCAGCAATATAGACCAATCTGCCTCCTTAACGTCAGTTTCAAAATATTCACGAAAGTGGCCACCTTAAGACTAAACACGGTTGCGGATCATGTAGTTCGGCCGTCTCAAACTGCTTTCATGCAAGGAAGGAATATCCTAGATGAAGTTGTAACCTTGCATGAAACAGTTCACGAACTACATTTGAAAAAAGTTGAATGGGGTTATTTTAAAGTTAGATTTTGAAAAGGCTTATGATAAAGTTAAGTGGTCTTTTCTCCAGCAAACACTCAGAATGAAAGGTTTTTCTGATGAGTGGCGTGCCTTGATCAATGCCTTCGTGTCTGGAGGTAGTGTTGCCATCAAAGTCAATGACGATGTTGGTACATACTTCCAGACATTAAAAGGTCTGAGACAGGGTGATCCCTTATCGCCAATGCTATTTAATATAGTGGCTGGTATGCTCGCCATTATGATCGAACGCGCAAAGAATTATGGTCTCATTGAAGGAGTCATTGCCCATCTTGTTGATGGAGGATTATCCATCCTTCAATATGCCGACGATATAATTCTTTTTATGGAACATGATCTTGAGAAAGCACAGAATCTAAAACTTATACTTTCAGCTTTCGAGCAACTATCAGGTCTAAAAATTAATTTCCATAAAAGTGAATTGTTTTATTTTGGTGAGGCTCAAGACGAGGTCGATGCATACGCCGATTTATTCGGCTGTGGGCAGGGACAATTTCCTATGCGGTATTTGGGAATTCCGATTCATTATCGGAGACTAACTCTTGCCGAATGGAAACTCGTCGAGGAGAGACTACAAAAACACCTTAGTAGTTGGAAAGGTAAATTACTATCCCTGGGAGGGAGACTGATACTCATTAATTCAGTACTATCTAATATGGTACTTCATATGATTTCATTCTTTCTCTTACCTAAAGGAGTCTTACACAAACTGGATTATTACCGGTCTAGATTCTTTTGGTAAGGGGACAGTGAGAAAAAGAAATACCGATTGGCTAAATGGAGTGTCGTGTGCTCTCCTAAAGACCAGGGTGGGCTTGGTATTCATGATCTTGAGGTCAAAAATACAGCCTTACTGGGAAAGTGGCTATTTAAGCTACTTACTGAGGAGGGGACATGGCAAACCATTCTTAAGAGGAAATACATTGGTCAAAAAGCTGTATCTCATGTTCTTTGGAAACCGGGGGATTCACATTTTTGGGCTAGACTCATGGCAACGAAGAAGTTTTTCTTTGGCTTGGGTTCCTTTTCGATTAAGGATGGTTCGGAGATACGGTTCTGGGAAGACAAATGGCTCGGCAATGCCACTCTTCGGGAACAGTATCCGGCCTTATATAGCATTATGCGTCACAAAGGTGATACTATCGCTAAAGTAATGGAGACTTCTCCACCTGCTGTGGCGTTTAGAAGGGATTTATCTGGGCAAAGACTTGTAGCTTGGGATGCCTTACTTCAGCGTTTGGCGAATATCCAACTACAAGATGGCCACGATGAATTTCGCTGGAACCTACATGAAAATGGCAAATTTTCAGTAGCTTCCATGTACAATGCTCTTATTTTACCCGATGTGCCAATCGATAAAATTAGTAATGATAAGCTCTGGAAGTTGAAGATTCCATTACGGATAAAGGTATTTGGATGGTACCTACGTAAAAGAGTTATTTTAACAAAAGATAATCTTGCAAAGCGGAATTGGCATGGAAGTAAGAAGTGTATTTTTTATCATCAGGATGAGACAATTAAACACTTATTTTTCCATTGTCGTGTCGCTAAATCTATATGGTCAGTCATCCAAGTGGCCTCAACCTTATTTTCACCATGCAGTATTACCAATATATTTGGGAATTGGCTAAATGGAATTGACAATAGGTTTAAAAAGCATATTAGGGTGGGAGCGATTGCCTTTATTTGATCGCTATGGCTATGTAGAAATGATAAAGTGTTTAACGATAAAAACTCTTCTATTTTGCAGGTTATCTACAGAGTTATTGGTACACTCCGTTTGTGGTCGTCTCTGCAGCGTCCACAAGATCGAGACCTTTATATGGAGGTCTGGAAGCTACAGCGAGGGATACTTTTTCCCAACATGGATGGCCGCATAGCTTACGGATTGGTGCTTCTAGCTAGGCGATATTACAATTGCTCAACATGATATGTATTTTTGCCTTCATATTTTCAGTTGATACTTGTTTTTGGGGCTGTGTGCATCCTAGTTATGCAGAGGCCGGGTGTAAGCTTAATGACTATTAAGTAATAAAGCGCTCTTTATAAAAAAAAATGTCTCCGAGCTAAAATCTGAAGGTTATTGACAGATTATAGCGTTCTTGGAGCATGATTTCTCTCTGTTTTTTAATGAACAAAGTCTGCTTTTCCCCCCTATACTTTTCACATGGTTCATATTTGCCCCCCAAACTTTTCTTGGCTCACTAAACCCCCCTAAACTATCACTAATGGTCTGTGTTACCCCCTTAATTTATGATTTTACTCAACCAAACAGTGGACTTATGACCGTATCTTCACAAATCTGCAATTAGTCACATACAAACACATGACCATGATTAATATGAGCCAAATTTAATGGGTTATATTTGTTGTTTAGGGGGGTTTATTGAGCCAAGTAAAAGTTTAGGGGGGAAATATGAGCCAAATGAAATGTTTAGGGGGCAAAAACAGACTTTGTTCTTTTTTAATAGCTAATTTTGCTGTTTTGTTTGGTTCACGGGGAAGAGAGAGAGCCGGAGTTTGCGTTGTTGTTTCCAGAAAAGATCTCTTAAATTTAGAGATGAAAGTTGTAGCCTTTGGCCAAAACTGCTCGGATTTTCTAGTGTCCGGCCGAGTTTACGCAAAACTGATAGTTGCAGTTCCTTCTATATGGTGTCCATTCGTTGGTGCTCTTGGAGAGAGCCTTTCAATGACACATTCAGAAATTATGGTCCGACGACCAAGGGAAAAGCTAAAGAACGCAAGTGCCCGTGAATTAAGCATATCATCAAATCCATCATAAGACAATCACACGTACGTTTTTAATAATTATCTCAAGTCGCAACAAGTAGAACCATCGATGGTGTTTACCATGTTCTATACAGAGTGACTGACGATGGCGTTACCAAGGAACCCATTGGAGTTGAAAGTATGCAAAGCTATGAACATCTCTACCGGACGCTCCGAATAGCCTTCTGAATGTGGGTCGGGAGGCACAAATTGATTCACACCAGGTCCTTGAAATGATGCTGGTATCGGGCCACGTCCGAATATGTATTCAACAACCCAGTGCCGAACCCGACCCTTTGGGCTGGCGCCGGCACGCGAGCCGCGTCAAAACCAGACGACCCAGCCGCCGCACTCACCCTCTTTTTCTCTTGCTCGTCTCTGACCCCAGAATCGCCCCGCAAAATCGCCACCGCCGCCCTGACCGTTTGAAGCGCCGTATACATAAATCACTGGCGCGTTCCTTCCCAAGAGCCCGCCACCCGCCTTGTCCGCATTTTTGTCCTCCCCCGCATCTCAAACTTCCTTGTGAATCCACCACCGCTGCATGGGAAATGCCGAGCTAGAACGACGGCGAGACGTCTAGCTAGCGAGGCGTATTCACTCGATGTGAGTTTCCTTTTCGCCGATTTATTCTCGATTCACTCAGATATTTTTTTTCGCAAATGCCATTTGATCGATGTAGTGGCCGGAGGTGGAATACAAGCTGGAGACCATCGAGGATACCTCGTACCAAGGGCTTGCCGACGATCGATGATGTTAAAATGGATGAATCTGAATATAAAGTAGTACATGGTAAAATTCTAAAGCACTGCGTATATACTCACTTGCTATTGCTAATATCTTGCGGGCATTTACTCAAACAGCCACAACGTGTTAATCCTTGGAGCCATATAAAGAGCTACTCCCTCCATATTGGATTAATGAGCAATTACACGTAAATCCTTGGACTTTTCAATGGTATAATTTTTATGTCATGTTTCTTGATCGAAATTAATGGTCAAAGTATTTCTTGAACTACGTAATTGCCCATTAATCCAATATGGAGGGAGTAACATCGTGAAATTAATGGCAATCTCAATCGTCGGAGCCAAGAACATCTGAACATGTATGGGGAGCAGATGGATTTGTGTAGAGGAAATGTGTTGGTACCCTATCATTTTCAAGGATTTCTTATTGGATTGTCTCAGTCCAGTGCAGGATTGGCGACCGCCTCGACCAAAGCCCATAGGTGGAGGAAGCGGCCACCGCGGGCCGAGTGGATGGTCGATGCCCCTCCCCACCCCCTACCTACGGCTGTAGAAGGCAATCAACCACGCCATGGCCCGAATGTCCGTGCCTGAGTGAGCTTCGTTCTAGCACAGGAACTCCTTCTCCGCATCGTCTCATCCCGTCGGCGCCACCCTGGCCTCCTCGAGCTACACGCAGATGGATTGGGGTGTTACCGCCCAACCGGGAACTGACCACCACCGCTCACAAACCAACAAGTAGCACCAAGGTAGCGCCACGGGGGCCGGGCATGAAGCAAGCCTTGCCGAAGACCGTCAAACGAAGAGAATGCCATTCGAAAATAATGCACCTCTGCCGTCCAACCGTCGGAGAGCCACAAGCTATGAGCTCCAAGACGGTGTCTTCAAGAAGCACACGGCACAAGAGCGCCGTCACCACCCGATCCGAAGATCTTGGGTTTTCACCCGGAGAATGAATGGGGACAGAGAGAAGCTGCAACGACGCCTTCAAGAAGGGAACGGCGTCCGTGAACGTCGCCTCCGTGGCCCAGGAAGATCCAGGGCAAGAGTTTCATCTCAACAACATCTCCCTGTCACCCAAGCCACAAATTGCAGCCCGCTAAGTGCCATGTCATCCCCATGACCATGGCCTCAGCCAGCACCAGAACCTCGGGCTCGCTCGCCAACCCACAAGGTCCCCACCATCCAGGGCCGCCGCCCCGGCATCCTCGATCTTGCCACCGCTAGACGAAAGCTACCACTTTGATGGACCATGGGACACACACGAAGAAGGTCGAAGCCAGGCGGCAGCGGGGGGAGACACCCGATGGACACAACCACCGTGCCGCTGGCCTAGCATGCCCTGCATACCCCTGGGTTTGCACGATGACGTCCAGGAAGATGCAACCAGGACCAGGCCCGCCAGGCCCAGATCGCCCCCCCAGCCCAGATCTGGCCCGTGCAACCGCCCATCGGCACCCCGCTCGCCCACCTCCACTGTAGCTGCGCCAAGGAGTCCCGCTTCCGTCGCCCGTTGCCGTCGCCATGAGAGCCAACCGCCGCCCGGTCAGATCTCGTAGGGGGAGCACGAGCCGCCAACCTCCGTCTCCCATGAAGGCAGTGTCCGCACCGCTCCCCCACGCCGCCTCGAGGAGCGAGAGCCTCGCCGACCGTAGGCCAGCCTACGCCGAGATGCACTGAGAGCCACACGCGACGCCTCCGTCGGTCACGCTACCCTGTACAGCTGACCAGGGACGCGAGGAGAAGGAGAGCCGCCGCCGAGCACCGACCAGGCTTTGCCCGGTGGCGGCAGCGGGGGAGGGAGAAGAAGGGGCTAGAAAGGGGCGAATCTAGGGTTCGCCCGAGCGCCCGCGGGAGCGCTCCAGACGAACTGTTTTCCTTCTTCACAAGTTGTCAAGCATCCAAATCATATAATTAATCGAACATAAGACAGCCAACAAACATGTACTACTAGCAGTCTATATACAACCAACAATGAAGCGTTTCACCTCCATGTTGCACAATACATTTCAGCATCTTCATGTGGTACACAACATGTCAGCAGAACCAGTGAAAAAAATATATAGGCACACATTTAGTGTATTGTTTTCATGTGTCAATCATTAAGATTCAACTTCATCCTCATCAATTGTTAGCAAAAAATAGCATTGCATGACCAAAGAAAAAGAAAGGGGATATTACGGCTTGGGCTTTGGAGACATTAGGAAGAGAAAGCTTGGTTCCACTGTGTGGCTCGGTACTTAATATTTTTGATTGCACGACAAGATACTAGGCCACGTCTTAGCAACATATGTTAATGACTGTGTGGCTCGGTACTTATCTTTTTGATTACTTATCCAATGTAGTGGCATCCACCTACAACAATAGAGACGACGACAAACTGAACATGTTGGTGCACCTAAAAGCATGTCTTTTAAGTTATCAACCATCATTGCAGTCAATGTTAATGATGGACCATCGTATTAAAGATTGAATTTTGCGGTCCATCTGATAAAAAATGGAAGCAATTTGTGAAGAACAAAATTGAACATACTAAGTTACGCGTCCATGTTCTTTGTTCATGAGTAATTTTCTATACGTATGATTCACAAAACCACACATCTCAAATCAGTGGTATTGCGAACTTCAAAACTGACCAATAGGCATATGTGGTCGTACCTCGCTGCTGCGGACCAGCGGAATATTTAGATTCTAGATGCTATCAGTTGATGACGATCGTACGGGCTATCTGGCAATCGATTAGGATACATGATGCATAGAGGCTTTTTGTATGCTCTTTTCAACTTTAGGTGAGCCATAATTTGTAATATTTATCTTTTAAACTAAATCTGAAATTTTGTAATAGCGGGTTGTGTGCATCACTTTAATTCAGAGGCTAAGGCATCACTCCTCTTTTCGAAAAACTCTTAACATAGTGTGAGCTTTAATATTGACAAACAAGATCATCTGCAAACATGTGATGTCAACAAAAACTGCTCTTACAATTACCCAAGTATTCCGTATCAGTGAAGTAGAAAGTGCGGTTCTTAGAAGCTAAAAGCACATCAACAACTACGACAAACCGAGCAAAAGACATCGATCTCCCTCGTTTCTCTACCGGATCTCTCTCCCTCTCAGGTTCTCTCCCTATTATGTGTATGTGCGTGTCTTTCGCTATGCCATTATTTATATAGATTTTTGGTGTAAAGTTGTATCATACAATTTATCGTACATAAGACAACCCAACAAACAGGTAGTACACTAGTAGCAGTTTATATACAACCACCAATGGAGCGTTTCATCTCCATGTTGCACAATGCATTTCAATATCTTCCTGTGGTACACAACATGTCAGCAGAACCAGTGAAACAAAACATATACAAGCACATAGTGTGTGTATTGTCTCCGTGCGTCAATCATTGATACTCCCTCCATGTCGGATTATAGGGCAAATACGTACTTCGAGACAAACTTTGACCTTTAATTTTAGTCAAGAAAATATAAGATATATTATATAAAAATTATACCATTGGATTCATATTCAAAAGAGCTTTCCAATGGTATAATTTTTATGTCAAATATCTCAGATTTTTTTGACTAAAATTAATGACTAAAGTTTGTCTTAAAATACATATTTGCCCAATAATCCGGTATGGAGGGAGTATTCAACTTCATCCTCATCAATTGTTAGCAAAAAAACAGCATTGCATGACCAAGGAAAAAAGAAAGGGGACATTACGGCTTGGGATTTGGAGACGTCAGGAAGAGAATGCTTTGTTCCACCAGAAGGCTCGGTACTTCTCTTTTTGATTTTTCAACAAAATACTAGGCCACGTCTGGCCACTAAAATGTTCCTCTAGCGATCCTCTTGTCCAGGTCTCATGGTCTGTCACAGACTCCACTACTCTATACAGCCACTACGGGGATCTCCGTCTTAGCAACAAGAATATATGTGTCGCACACAACAGAGCGGAGCGCGGGAGGTGCTCCCGGACACGGAGGACACACGTGGAGCTGATGCGTCGGCCTACATCGCCACCTGAAAATTTTCCCATCTAGTCATGCAAGATCGAGTGAAGAACATCACACAACTTGGACTTGATTTCTTACACCCTGTTTGGTTGCAATGAATTGAGCCTGGAAATGAGAATTGAGGAATTCGCGCCCGAATTTTGTTGTTTGCACAAAATAATCATCTATTGCTGTAACTTTTTACTGGTACTGTTCCATCTAAAATTAATAAAGTAAGAAACATCTAGGACATGGTAAAGTAACAAACATCCAGGACAGGGGCTGGGGATGTTACATCTAAAATTGGTTCGCATCGTATTTGTAGTAAAAAAATAACATGATCAATACTCCCATCTACTACACTGCATGGTACTACAGAAAAATACATGATGTCTCTGCTTGGTTACATAGTGCTCGGCAGAAGTTCCATCTGCTTGAAACAAAAATATTTAAGACTAAAACATATACTGCAGTCTCAAAATGTTCCATCCACTTGATTTGCATGGTACTAAAAAAACCTGCTACATCTAGTTGACATGTTCCATCTACTACACTTCATGGTACTACAAAAAAGGAATACAAAAAGCTATGCATGCTTGGTTACATAGTGCTAGTAAACTGCAGTCTAGACATGTTCCATCCAACTTGATTTGCATGGTATTACAACATCCTGCTACATCTAGTTGATTTACATGGTACTAGACATGCTACAGACTACGTAGTGGACTGTATGTAACATTACCCAGAACACCAAAACAAACAAAAAGTACCATCTACACCGATAAAGTACCATATCATCGTCAACCAAAAGTACCATCTACCAGATACATCTACTAGATACATATACCAGATACATGGGTTCCATAAAAATAAAACTGCTACATCTACTTCATTTACATGGTACTAGACATGTACAGACTACACGGTGGACTGCATGTAACATTACCTAGAACACCAAAACGACTAAAAAGTACCATCTACAACGATAAAAGTGTCATATCATCGTCAACCAAAAGTACCATCAATCAGGTACATCTATCAGATGCATGTTCCATCAAAAATTTACATAGAACAAATTCAGGCCGCACAAAAGCTCCATCTATCAGGAAGATGTAGCAGGAGGGTAGGGGTTAGGTACCTTACCGGCGGCGCGGGAGAATATGCACGGCAAGACAGGGGGTTCTGGGGCGAAAAGCAAGCAGTAGACTCAACGACGTCGCCTGGATTCTCGATGATGTGTGGCCGAGAACGCGATGATGTAGCAGGGGAAAACGTCGATTGGCTGGAGAATCGACGTTGGCAGCTTGGACAGAGATGATGCGGTCAGCGCACACCCCCACCCCCCGCAGGAGTACGAAGAAGGCAAATCAGATATCCTAGTGCTCATATATTCTCTCGATGTGTGTAGCTGTTGTGTGGATGCTTTGCTTAAGGCGATAATCTGTTGCTTGCAACTTAATACCTAACGGTTGTTCGGATGATATCCGGCGGGTGGATTATTAGTCATAGACGCAGTTGAATTACGGTCTATGTATTATGTTGTAATGCCCAAGTGAATCTCATAGTGATCCGCATGACATATACATGTATTGCTTGCATTCTTTATTCTGTCAATTGCCCAACTGTAATTTGTTTACCCAGCATGTTATTTATCTTTATGGAGAGACACCTCTAGTGAACTGTGGACCCCGGTCCATTCTTTTACATTCATATTGCCATTTACTTTCTACAAGCATTATTTACTTTTTTGCAAACAAATATCTTTTACCACACGATACGTTTAATCTTTTGTTTACAGCAAACCGGTGAGATTGACAATCTCACTGCAAGTTGGGACAAAGTACTTTGGTTGTGTTGTGTGCAGGTTCCGCGTTGCTGCTGGTGCCAAGCTACGCCCAGATAGGCGCCATAAACAAATTATCTGAGCCATCGCCAAGCCAGCTAGCATCAATCTTCAGAAGTGGTTTCTTTCTCCTACTGGTTCGATTAAACCTTGATTACATACTGAGGGAAACTTGCCGCTGTGCTCATCATACCTTCCTCTTGGGATTCCCAACTGGATGGCTAGCACCACCAATCACCCACCCACAACCTTCAAACCCAGAATCAAGCTTACCTATCCAAAACAATACACAAACATATGGCAATGTTAACTCAGATCACCACCTGCAAAACCAACAATGGTAGAGCCACTTTGTTCTGGCACGACCGATGGCTACTCGTAGAACCTTTAGCTGTTATTTACCCAGCTCTTTACACCCACCACATATCGCCCCAAGCCCGAGTTGCCGACGTATTGCTTGCAGGGATTGAAACGGACCTACGCCGTAGACTAACCAACACTACGACTGCAGAACTCTCCTCTCTACTTGCCTTGTTACATGACTTGCAGGTTAACGGCGACGCCGATGTTCGAACCATGATCGACGGCACTCCCTTCTCCTCACGGGCGGCATACAAGGAACTACATGCGCACCTCGCCAACGATGACTTCACACCGATCTGGCAATCTAGGCTACCGCACAGGATCCGCGTCTTCTCATGGCTACTCACGCTCGACAGGCTCAACACCAGAGAGAAGCTCGCACGCAAGAACATCATCGACAACGACTGCTGCCCTCTATGATCTGGCACCACCGAGGACTGGGCGCACCTCTTCCTCACATGCCCCGCAGCACAAGCAGTATGGAACAAGATCGGCATTCTGACGCCCTCCTTCGACCGCCAAGATGTTTGGACCCAAAGCACGCACGACATCCTCCCCGACGAGTCATGCACCTTTGTCATGATTGCGATTATGTGGCGAATTTGAGATGCTAGAAACTCTGTAATCTTTAAGCAACAATCGCTCACCTGCACCATGATCATCACACGGATCATAGAGGACATGACACTTTGGTCACATAGGATCAAAAACTATGATCACAAAGCTAGAATAATGCTTTGGCGTGATCACCTCTCCTTTTGTATACTGGTAAATTAAAAGGAAATGAAAAGTTCTTCTTATGGAATTTTAAGAGAGCTTCCCATATGCACATATACAGAGTTATTTGCCGCTTTAACTGGAATTACTTCAAGGAGAGTGTCAAGGATGAGATGACACAGATCAGTCGCCATACAGACATAGTAGTAGCATTAGGTGGTATATGTTTGTTTCCCATCATATGTGCATGACCCAACTTTCGGTTCTAGGGCTCATATATTCTCTCGATGTGTGTAGCTGCTGTGGCTGATGGACGCCGAGCGGCTCAACATGGTCTTGGTCGCTGGCACCACCACCCTGCCCACAAACCCACCAGCAAGCGACACTCGGCAGCGCCGATGATGACGAGCCGGCGGCCTGGAGATGAGTTTGTCAGTCTGCAGCTTCACCAACCTAGATCACCTGGGCCTTTCTGTGCTCAGCAGCTGGCCGCCGTGGAGGCCAGGTGGTGCTGCACTTCTAGCGGCGGCAGTCTCCGATTGACCTTGCAAGGTGCATACTGCACGCTTTTTGTTGACAACCTGGTACTTGACTTGCAAGTTGAGAAGCTGGGCATACTTAGAGCTTGCTCCATCTGTCAAGTGCTTTTTTCTGCTTAATTTAGCTCTGCTATCCAACACTACCTGAATTTGTGGTCTGAATGCCAACTTGTGTCGTGTACATTTGCAGGGAGCCCAAGGAAACGGCCATCTTGCTGTGGCATTTTTGCCGGAGTGTGCACCTGGATCCCCCGTTCGACTCCATCCGCTTACACCCGGAGCCCAAGCTGAAGCAGCAGCGGCCAGAAAGCATAGCATGGGCAAGGCACCTCATGGTGTTGAAATATATCATTAGTTTGCGTGGTTGTTTTAACCGTGGCTGGCTGTATGTACGCATAGTGTGTGCCTTATGGTGGTGTGAGAGCAGCCCATCATTGATGTAGCAGGTACAAAATAACTTGTGTGCGTGTGTCTACTATAAACTGATTTGTTTTTTTTGTTGAATGAAAGTTAATTGGTACTTCTGTATAAGCTCAACCAGATAACATGCGTATGTTTTGTTCGGTTCGAACCATTCTTTGATGACATTAACAATATATATTTTGATCGATGTGAAATACATAAGCGTAAGTGTTTGTTCCTGGATGCCTATAGTTGTTTGTATTTTATACCTGAAAACACATCCCTGCTTTATATGATTAAAACACATTATACCGGCTAACATACTACTGCCGCTCTGGCTAGCTTTAGCAGGAACAATTCTAGATGCAGCAGTATATATATAGGAATAATAACCAGCGAGACTCCGTTCCATTCGCTGGAAATATGGATAATGGATGGATTGATTGAGCTGTGGAAGCAGCTCCCGGTGTATAAGTCCTGCCTGTACTCCTAGATTGTTATTTTGACAAATATAATTCAATTCAACAATCTGCGGCGCCTCAACTGATCGATACTGATCATGTTGCTGAAGAAGCAAAACACTCTTGATATCCAGGAGTACCGACCGATAAGCCTTATTCATGGCTTCTCAAAAATCTTAACCAACCTGATGGTTGCCCTTGCTTTCTTCGCTTATCTCTCAGGCACACGGTGCGCATTTGTTAGACACATGAGCATACACAAAAATTTGCAAGTACCCAATTCAGGGAATCATCTCCATACAAGGAAAAGAAGACCAGTCTGCTTTAACCCGCCTCTCTATCATTCACTCACTCAGCCGCTAACCCTTAATCATTCTAGTGCACTAACAGTGTTCTTTTTCGCGGTCAGAAATACCGGTCATAATACCAGCCAACATTTTTATGTATATGCTCGGTGAACCAAATATATTATATATGTATCGGTTTATATATTATGTTGTAATACTGTATGAATAAGTATATAAGAAAACTTGTTTGAAATGAATCAAGCAATTGAATGGAGCAAAATACAAATATACCCTAAACCCTAAACCCCGAAATAACAATTGAAATCCAGAAAAATAAAGAAGCAGCAGAGGCTGCCACGTGTGGACACTTTAGTCCCGGTTCGTAACACGAACCGGGACTAAAGGTCCTACGCCCACGACCGCCCGGCCCCTGCCACGTGGTCACTCTTTAGTCCCGGTTCGTATAGTAACCGGGACTAAAGATTGGGCATCAGTCCCGGTTGGTTAGTCCCGGTTGCGCAACCGGGACTGAAGGCCCAAACGAACCGGGACTGATGCCCTGTTTTCCACTAGTGACAGAGGACTAAGCTCATAACAAGGGTTGTTTTACTATTTACCTACTCGAGGACTAATGACTTCATGCACCGCCTACAACCCAAGTCTTTATATGTAGCAAGTTTTATTCAAACAAAACTTAGATTGTTCACTTCTCAGTTTACTTTCGTATATTGGTATATCCAATCATGTTTGGCGCATTTGTTCGTATTTTATTTTATCTATGCACATCTAGATTAGATAATTTATAGATGGAGGCTTAGTAGGCGTTAGGAATCAACGTTAGATCACTGAAGTTACGAAGATGCACAGGATCTACCGGACATGTTTGGCATGTAGACTCTATGGAGAGGAACTTTTTTATTTTTTATATTGTCTAGTCATATGCAAGAAGGTTGCATGTTGTCCTACATGATGCCTAAAGTGGCTTGGAGCTAAGATCCGCTCGGGAATAGTCGGATCGGCAGTTTCTCCAAAATGAGATTCCCTCGCAAGTGCGCAAGGTTGCATTGACTTTCTCACATGATACACCGAAACTAAAAGGAGGTCATGAACCCAACCAACCTATGTAAAAGCAACTAAAAATATGACAACGCCGTTTTCCTCATCATTTTCATGGGGCAATGACCTCTAGAGTATGTCCCATTGTTCTCACAAATCTATTACTCCCTCCTTTCACAAATACTTTGCGTTCTGGGTTTGGCCAAAGTCAAACTTTCTAAACTTTGATCAAATATCTATAAAAAATACAAACATTTACAATATAAAAACTATTGCATTAGAATCTTCTCAAAGCATATTTTCATATTATATCTATTTTGCATTATTGGTATTGATACTTTTTCCTCAAATCTTAGTCAAAGTTAAATTTTTTTACTTTGACTAAGAGCATCTCCAGCCGTTTGAGGCCCCCAGGCCAAAATCCGGCGCTATTTAACGTCGGATGAATGTAAATTTCGACCTGGGGAGGCCCATGTTTCCGGCGGCGAGCCTAGGGGAATTTTTGAATTCAAACGCAATATGACGAAAAATGTTCAAAGTTCGGCGAAATATAGAGATATTTTTATATATAAGGCGAAATTTTACATAGATAGGCCGAATTCGTAATATATTCGAATTCGGCCGATAGAATAACTAAAAACACGGCGATGTGCTCGAGAACGGCCTCGAGGGTGCGGCCGCGGGCGCTCCACCAGCGGCAGCGGCCTGCGACGTTGTTGCGCGCAGGAGGAGGAGAAGGACCGTCGTAGGCGGCGAGCTCGCGTTCGTACCTTCTCTAGAAGAACACGTTCCACGCCGGATAGTTGTCCGGGTAGAAGCGCGGGTCGGCGCGCTACTCGTCGCTCATGCCCTCGATGATCTCGTCGATGGCGGCGTCGAGGGCGGCGCCCGTTGGCGGCGGCGGGATCGGGACGCCGCCCGCGCTCATACGCCAACCTCCGGGCGCGCGGAAGTCGGGCGGCGCCGGGTAGCCCGCCGCGTAGAGTAGCCGTCCCTCCCACTGGTGGAGGGAACGCCGGCCAAAGGCGTTGTTCGTCGCGCCGCCGTCGTCGGAGCCGTTGTTCGCCATTGCTCGCCTGGAAGAGGTGGGGGAGATGGACAGTGGATTTGGGGAGAAGTGGGTAAATGTGGCCGGCCAGACGCGTGGTAGGCCGCGATATATAGGCGGCCGCGCATTAACTCGCCTCGCCGCGTGGCTGGATGTCCATCGGCGGCAGCTTTTACAGCGCGCGAAAGACGATGCGCGCTGAAGACGACGATGCGCGGAAGACGAGACGATGAGAACGACGACCGATCTCTCTCGCCGACAAGTCGGGGCCACACGACGCGCGGGAAGTTTCTTCACCGTTTCGCGCGCATTTTTTCGTCCGGAGTCCCTGAGCGCGCCTCGGAAGGCCGGGGATGGCCTGGGCTCGCCGGATGGATGAAGGCCCAAATCCGGGCGAAATCGAGGAACCGGGGACGCGACTGGACCGATTTTCGCCGTCCGGATGAAAAAACAGGGTGTCGGGGGCCTCGCCGGGCTCGTGAGTGGAGATGCTCTAAACCTAGAACGTGAACTAAATAAAAACAGAAGGAGTACTCCCGCCGACCACTAATACCTGTCTGCGACATGATGTATTTAGATACTAAAAGGTGTCTAGATATATCATATTAAAGACATATATTAGTGGTGCAGGGAGCACCTCTATTTTAAAATATTAATTTTTTAGAAAGCTAGTTAAATTTTCTAAAAAAAATATATTTTAAAACGGAGGTAGTAATTAAAAAAACAGCTGCTAGAATGGAAGAACAAATATTCATTAGCAACGAAACACAGATAATAAGCGAGCGTGTAGTCGCCTACTAGCCACTAATTTTTTACTGAGCCCATCCTAACATACAAGACGGATAATAAAGAAAAATGTCGGTGAACCCTACACCGTTTGCAAGAGGAAAAAAAGGGGAAAAACTCCAAGCAATTATTTCACACACACACACTGTAATGAGAAGGAATAATTAGGGTTCTTGCTTTAACTGCACTCCACCTCATTCTCTCTCTCTCTCCTTCCCCGAATCAATTCTTCCACCGCTGCCACACGGAAGGCACCTCCACCTTCCACCTTCCCCACCGCCGAGAGCGAAAGCTTCCGTCTTTGTCCCCATTCACCCGCCGCAGCTCCTCGTCGTTCTCGTGTGTCGGTCCCGGTGATGCCTCACTCCATGTGACCCCCGTCCCCCGCAGGTGATTTTCTCTATCCGCGTTTTCTGAGCTGAATTCCTGCGGGTGTTTGCTGAATGCCGCCTTTTTTAGCGTGATTTATCCCCGAATTATTTCTGGGAAATTTCTCTGTTGTTGTTGTGCACGGGAGAGAGGGCGGGTGGAGAGTTTCTTGCTGTCGGCGACTTTTTTTTTCCACTTAATCATGGAGCTGGAAGCTGCAGCCTTTGACCAGCTGCTCGAGCTCTTCTAGATCTGCCCGGCCGAGTTCACCCGAAATTGATAATCGGGATTCCTTCTATATGGTTCTTTTCAACCTTTGAGGAATCGATTTGTTGTGCTGCTGGAGAAGGTTTCTAATTCTGGTCACGATTTTGTCTTGCAGATTCAGCGGTTGGAGGCGGCTAATTCGCGTCTGATTACGGGGGCGGAATTGTTCGTAGTATGAGTAATTGGAGATTCGTGGAGAGCTCCAGCGTCTGGGTGAATTTGGTCGCCGTCCCCGCCAATTTCGCCATCGCGACGGTGGAATCCGCGCTGTGGGGCTCCGCCTGGTGCTTCCTGGCCATCTTCTCCGCCAGTTTCTGAGCCAGAATCTCGTGCTTTATTGGTTGATTCCCCAATTCGCGGGGAGCAGATTCGATGAGGATTGCCAAAACTGGGGATGAAATGGCCTTCTAATTGATTTTCGAGGGAAGGTCATTCTGACTGGACTGGATTCGAGGATGGAGGATGCCGGCGATGGGTTCGCTGGCCATTCGAGAGTCGAGGACGACTTCAGGAGCTGCTGCGGGGACGAGGAGGAGTGGGAGGACACGGAGGAGTCCTTCACGGCCGGCATTGCCGACGAGGAGCTCGACGAGACCTCGGTGCGGCTCTTCTTCAAGGGCGTGTCTTCGAGCTCGGACGAGCCGGAGGGGAAGAAGCTGTCTGGGATCGGCGTGGTGATGGAGCGGTCCCCCGGGGTGCCTGTTCTCAGGGTGCAGAAGAAGCTCGACTTCTACGTGGACGAGCTGGTGGCCGAGCACCTGGCGCTCATGGACGGCCTGCTGGTCGCATTGCAGAGCGGCATAACCAAGATCTTCGCCTTCACCAATTCGGAGAAGCTTTATTTTCAGGCAAGTGTTTGTTATTTTTCAGTAGATGATTTGCTCATACATTTGTCTATACTCTATAACGGTTCATATAACTCCATACATCATGCTTAGATTCATTCAGCTCACTGACTGATCAAGTGATCATCACAAAAAAACACTCAGTGTACTGTACTGTTTAATTCGGCTGATCGTTGTGCTTGATTTGTTGAGGTGTGTGACACTTCACAGGATGGTGCATTTTGTGCTTGAAAGAAAATTCCCAATCCTGATTGCTAAATCTGAATGACCGCAAACTAATGATTCAGAATGAACACTGATTGCTAAATCAGTCAGTAATGTGTTTATACATTGCTGTTAAGTTGTAAGATCAATTTTTGCATAGGGAAAACGTTGTATAAATAAAAATGCTAAAAAGTAAGAAAGGCAGTGATTGTGTAGGTATTACTACTATGTACAGAAGCTATTGAATACTTGCTAGTCTGGTGTTTTATTTTTGTTTAATCAAATTATGTAACTTTCTTGTGGCAGTGTATCAAACTGTGACTATTCATATTCGTATCAACTCAACTTGACAAGTCGTTGTTTTATTATATTTTGCAACAGATTGCAGAGGCTGAGATTCTTGAAGACCAGCTTTTGGTAGCTTTAGGACACAGGATTCTTGAACTGGTTGATAAGCTGGAAGACTTTGATCTAATATTGCTTCCTAGCTTTGAACTTGAGAGGCCCTTGAAGTTGGCCAAAGAAGCAATAGGCATCATGTATGTATCTCCCTATGAGGTTGCCACCTGCCCAATATGCTGCGAGGAACGACGAGGCTCCCAGATGATCAAGGTGGGCTGTTCCCACACATTTTGCTACAGCTGCTTGATCGCATATGTCGAAGAAAAGCTGCACGTCTCGAAACTGCCTATAAGATGCCCACAGTTAAGGTGTAAATATCACATTTCAGCCGGTGAGTGTAAATCATTCCTTCCAGTTAGCAGCTACGAATCCCTCGAAAGAGCTTTTGCGCAGGCTGGCACCTCGGACATGGAAAGGTTTTATTGCCCCTTCCCGAACTGTTCGGTTTTATTAGACCTCAGCCAACATTTCTCGAGGGCAAGCTCGTCTAGTCAGTCAGACCTCAATTGCATCGAATGCCCAGAATGCCATGGAGATATCTGTATCAATTGTGGCGTACCATGGCACATCATGATGGGCTGCGATGAGTACCAGAGCCTGCCCCTTGAGGACAGAGACGCAGGGGACTTGTCTTTGCATCGACTGGCACAAAACAATAGATGGAGGCGCTGTCACAGGTGTCAAAGCATGATCGAGCTCACACAGGGCTGCTTCCATATGACTTGCTGGTATGTTCCACATATTTGTAGCTTATGTTGTATAGAAAAGCTTTCTGGTTGTTACAGTTTAACCCTCAGATGTCCTGAGATTCATGAGACTAATAGAAAATAAACAAATATATGTAGAAGTAGAACTAAGTTGTTCTGCTGTACTATGGTTTACTGCATTTTCCAGTTTTTACCTTCATGCTGAAGGCCTCTTTGGAAATTCTGCAGGTGTGGCCATGAGTTCTGCTACTCCTGTGGTTCTGAGTACAACCGCGGCGTGCAGACATGTCAGTGCGTATTCTGGGACGAACACAGCATCGCTGAGCCCTCGGCTGCGCAGTCGTGCCAGGCGTCTGAGATCTGGGCCTGGGACACATTCGACTGCATGCCGACGGCCATTGAGGGCTACTCGGAGCAGGAGAGGTCGCAGCTGGCGCTCATCCAGCGATTCCTTGCAGGGGGCTTCAGCCTCGGGGGCGACCACCACCCGAGCCAGTCGTCACCGCCCCGTTGTGCAGACTCATACGTTGCCGATACCATGAAGGACCTCCACCAGCTGCCATGGCTCGAGCGGTTCGTGTCGGTGATCAGCGACAGCTATAACGACGATTACGTCCAGTGAATGAAAATTGAACATCATAGATAGCATTAGAGAAAAGAAATATGTCACAATACTGATTCCCGTTCGTTCGGAATAATATGTTCTTCCCGTGACCCTGTCAAAAATTGAAACAGGAAAATTATATGCTTCTGTCGACTTTTGTATTGGCTTTCCCTTTATTTATTCTTTTCACCTTCTGTTACATTATAAATCTGATTATTGTGACAGATTGCAGGATTTGCATTCCAATATTTCTGTGATTTTTACACGCATTAAATATATATAATCGACACAAAAATCCTTCAGTCAAGTCATCATCCATAAATACTTGCATGAGAATTCATTGTAGTAACATATCTGAATATCTGCAGAAACATTCTACTATTCACATTTACAGAACGAACAAGACAAGAAACAAAAGGGCTAGACTGTAACAAGCTGGGATACACATTTTTCGCAATCATCGAGGGCACATATACATTTTCTGTGAATTTTAAAGCCATGGCTGTCCCTGCAGTGGTCTCTTTGGAGCATTTACGACGAGCAGCATGACGAGCTGCTCACCATCCTCTCAGTTGGTCTCTGCGAGAGGACCATCCCTGCCTGCGGGTTCTGATTCTGCTGTCCCTGGAGCAATCCCTTCGCTGAAATCAGATGTGCCAACAAAGAAGGATTTCAAATTAGCAAGAGCAAGGAATAGACATTTTTGTTTGCATGTCACAAAGATATGCAGCCAAGAGTAGAATTATTGACAGTATGTATGCTTACCGATCTCGTGAAACACATCGTTCACATTGGCTGCGGTTTTAGCGGATGTTTCCATGAAGAATAGTCCATTCTCTTGAGCATAAGTCTTTGCTTCCTGCACCACGAATAGTTCACATCTGAATAAACCGTTCAAATAACAGGAGTGGATTGGGGGGAGGGGGTGGTACATCATTGTGCATTCTTGTTCGTACGATACCAAAATGTTGTTCTCGCATGTAATGGAAAACTACGAGAACCAAACAAGCTGAAAATGATGCATGCATTTGTTAGCAGGTTTTTCTCCAGCACATTATGATGATGCTTATTTGCCCCCAATTGATGAAACCAATCTGCATAATATCCCTCTTGCAATTCAAGCACGACATTTCTTCCCAGTTGTGATATTTTGTGGTAAATAATGATATTTTTTACTAATCTTGTTCACTATTTAATGGAGAACCCAGCTCTAAAGAAACATATGAAACTTGGCAACCAGCTACTGGATTGGCAGCGGCATGTAAGAGAAAATTGTGGAAGTTATAATGCCATGTCATGGAAGCAATTAGAAGTGAGATTCAAGAAGCAGGGTTTACATACATCCACTGGCACCTGCCTTGCCTCTACAATATCAGCCTTGTTCCCAGCAAGAGCCATTACTGTGTTTGGATTTCCTGTATTGAAACAATCTAGAATTAGAAACTATATCTGCCAGCTCATCTACATGAAAACATCCTGTCTCGACACTAGCAGTGCGACAATGGCACTCACAAGATTAAATTTTATTGAACAGACAATAGCCACATAAATATAGTTTCTAAGCCTCAAATAAAGAAAAGAGTACAATGAGTACCTTGAGCTTGAAGTTCTTGAACCCATTTCTTTGCACGCGTAAAAGAGGCCTGTAAGGTAGAAAAATGATGTTACAATTAACTAATATATTCGCCTAGTTTTACATAATAGGTACACTCTAGATAAGGAGATGAGCATGGATTCAAAGTTGTCTGTGGTACCAATCAGGATTGGTTTGAATTCACATGGTGCAAATCAGGACGTAATTAAATTTGCATGTAGTGCAGGTCAAGTCATGATTCACCAGCTATGCATTGCGTGGGAGTAGATACAACCTAAGAAACTAAGTACTGGTAGCAATATATAAGATCCTCATAAGGATTTTCTTATAGTTGTCAAACTAACAAATGACTATAACTTGGTTAAAATCAAACAAATAAAAGGCAAGGAGTAACAAAGTGCAAAGGGGTTTGTTGGTTCAGCTTTGGAACAACACCATACTTCAGTCTGAATTCTTGTTTAGCAAATCAACTTGGCAACGTATGCAAAAGTAGGGCTTAAATAGCACATCCCATGAGAGATCAGCGCATTGAACTATACAGCCGCTACAATGCCTATGTCCACATACAGCAATAGGACCATATACTCACTAGAAAAGCCAATTTAGAGTAAGTGGTCAGCAGACAGATACCACACAGGAAGGTGCTGAACTGTCAGAATTAGTGCTGAGCTATTCTTCCAGATTACAGTTAAAATTATATGCCTGCTCAGCAAAATGATTTTTGTGCTAAGATTTTTAGTGTCAATACATTTCAGCTACACATTCATATCATTGTCAGGACAAAAAGGCGTAGCTCTGTCAACAGAGCATCCAAATGTTCCACTCAATAGCTAATAAGTTGAGATCATCTAGGTTTGCACAAGAAAGCTTGACAGAGGCAGTACTCGCCCTGAAGTTGTAGGTGTAACCGTTCTGTGGTTCGGGAAAAGTGCAAACAACAAGTCCACCAGAGTTTTTCCATTTAAACTATAGGAGCTCAAACCTTTTGCTCCAATGATTGATGTATGGAAGAGCAAGATTTTGTACAGACTTAAAGTTGGTCCCAGTTTCTTCCCAAAGATCGCAGTTGGTGATTCGGTAGAAGGAGCAAAATAAATTCTCACAAAGAACTACCAATTATGGCTGCACTGTCAATCCTACCTACGGAATTAAGGTTTGATATAAAAATAGTTCTATGCCAAGACATTCACATGCTCTACACATACTACCATGGCCGTGATGTCAATCCTACCAAGTTTAAGATTTGCCACATACTTAGTTCTCAAGCAAACCGTTCGCATGCTCAACTCATACTCACCGCATTGGTGATGTCGTAGACGACGATGGCAGCCGCAGCGCCGCGATAGTACATGGGCGCCAGGCTGTGGTACCGCTCCTGCCCCGCCGTGTCCCAGATCTCAAACTTTACCGTCTCATCGTTCACCGCGAGGGTCTGCGAGAAGAAAGCCGCGCCGATCGTCGACTCCTGCAGCCAGCCAAGCAAACACACCGGCAGAGTTAATTAAGCACGACCACCAGCACACACACACGCATACACCTTTCCAATTTGTACATGCGAGCATATCAGGACATGACTCTCACCTGGAACTCGACGAACTGGCCCTTCACGAACCGGAGGACCAGGCTGGACTTGCCCGTGCCCACGTCGCCGAGAAGAACCTGGTTACATCACGGGGACACATATATCAGCATAAGGGGGAGGTCACACGATAAATTAAATCCTCGCAGCGCTAAAAAATGTTTAATTTGATGATCAGATCTGTTCCTAATCCGTTGTTGACCCGATCGCGGGGGAGCGAATCGCAACGAGATGAGCCTAAAACCACGGATCAAAATTTTATCTTTCCCCGGCCGTAGCGCGGCGCCTGCCGCAGGGGGCGAGGAACGAGAGGGAATAAGAGCCGGGGGATCGAGCAGGGTGTCCTCACCAGCTTGGCGTTGCGGACCTTGCTGCCGCCGCCGGCGCTGGCCGCCATCGGATCGGACGGAGTGACGACTGGCCGCCGGAGAATCACGCGCGCGAGAGGGAGAGATGGAGAGGGCGAATTCGGGGAAGAAGTCTTGTGGCGAGAACGGTGGATCGAAGGGGAAAAGATTGGGAAATCTTGGCAGCTCGTGGGAGGTTCTGTTGTGTTCTTGTTGTTGCGTGGCGTGGGCGATGGGTTGACGTGTTGGATCCTTTCCTTGTTTCCTCGTAACTTCCGGGTTAAGGCTAAGTGAGACAAGAGGCCTTTTTTCTCCCAATCCGGCCCCTCTACTACTGTGTAATTACAGTCCGATTAGGACACCCCAGCAATTTCTATGAGAGAAAAAATCGACTTTATTATTACCAATTATAATCAAACATGATCATAGCATAGAATTTCGGTAAAGCAGTAATATACAACGGTTATCAACTACTCCAAGTTTAATTTTATGCATATCTACATAGCGAAGCAAGTGATGCGAACAAATAATAACCATTGCTAGGTTTCAGTCAAGCCACAACGTCATTGTTAATTTCTTTCATCTAGTTTTACCGGGTCAACTGCTCATGTAAAGTGGTCAACACCAGCCACGCCGTATATCTTTGTAATTCAGCTCAAAGGAAGGTGCTTTGAAGAAGATAGCATGGCAGCATATTTCGTGCTTTTTGGATGACACGGCACGCTCCATAAATGTTTTCCTTTTGCTAGCTGCCACAGAAAGAGACGGAATGTTCAACTTTTGCACACCCCTGCTCTACAGACCTTTCAGAAAGGTAGCAGGTCAGGTCAATCCGAACTTTCTAGAACGCTCCGTCTACCTCACACTTTGGTTCCTTTGTTTTTATTGGCATTTATCTTGTGAGAAAATTTTGACCTGGTGTAGCGTCATTAGCAAAGTTTATTAGCATGTCATGGTGGTCGCAGGGATAAGATCATGATTAATCTGTCGCAAGTGCTGCGCTAGATGTTTGGGTTGGGTATTAAACTTTGTTATTTCTTGTATCCCTGTTGGATTCGGTTGCTGTAAACTTTTGGGCTTTTAAAATTTAAAGTCGGGCAGCTCTGCCTTTTATTCTAAAAAAAGATCATGATTAATCTGTGATGCTTGCAACTATGCATTCTCTACAATATTCCTGCAGGACGGGGACATTCAACGTCTACATTTTCTATTCTTGCCCAATTTTTTTTGACAATCATTTGGGCATGTACGATGGTATAGAATGCACACCCTCTCTTAGTTCTCCACATTATTTAGAGAAGTCAATAAATATTAATGATGCAAATGCATTGTATGCTCTTAGTACCAAGAGATCAGATCACTGTCGCGATTTCCCAACTCAGTGGCTAGTGGCTTGGTCCTTTATTTCATAGCTACTACCTCTGTTCTGAAATATAATTTTTTTACACCTAAATTTAGCTTTGTAAAAATGGCTTACATTTCGAACGGAGGTAGTCCTTATTATAAGAAAATTCCAAATTAATTAACCTTACATTGGCGGGCTATATAGTTTTAATGTCAAGGATGTACAGGGAATGATGTTTGCCGACAATGTCATGCAATTAGGATCAGTTTTTTTCTCAAAAAAGGATCATTTTATTATTATTTAGTTAATACATGTTCAGATATATATAATTTGCTTTGATTTTAAAGCAATGGATGCAATGCATGTAGTTGGACATGTTCCTGCGACCGCGAACAGAGTTTTACGAATTCAAGAGACGCATTTCGTGGAGCATGGCTATGGAAGGACCGACCGATACACGTATACATGTTTTTTTTCTACACAACTATATATCATGACATTACACTTGAACAATCAATCCGGTTTCAACACATCACGCTTATGACTATGTTGAACATATACAACATGATTAACTAATATAAGTAGTGCACCATGCAAAAAAATTCACGTCGATCGCAAATTAATAATATTAGTTCGTTGCTAATATTTAAATAACATCCTTGAAGAACTTCGACCCTATGTATGTGGGCATGCCATGTATCATGTATGCATATGTATTAGCGGGGAGATGAATGTAGTCAAACTCAACTTTTAAAGGGGCCCAGAGTTTACCTACGTACAAGCAACCATCGGGCCAATTTTATCCCTCTTACTCTTTGTTTTTTGAATTTTCATATTACTCTTTAAGTCTTTATAGAGTCATCCTTTGTCTATCTACCTTTGTGAGAGAGGACACAAACACTTATTAACCCCATATATAAAGTCTAGGAGGAAGCTCTCAGACATCCATAGTTCCCACTAAGATACCATGCCTTACCTCATCCTCATTTTCTTGACTTTTCGATTTGTAGGCATGTGAGGTGTCTGGAAGATCCAGCAAACATGTAACATTAGTTCCACAACTTTTATCATCTCATCAGGAGAACTTTTAACGTTTTGAGATTCGAAACCGATGAGTGTTATCAAGTTTTATACATTAGGTTGTACCAACTTCACTTGTCAGAGCACATCTTTGCAGGTCTCGGCTACAATAAAACTGAACCTCGTAATTTTCTACCGAGATGGTCAAGGGTTGAAGAAAACGTTTGGAATTATTTTCATATTATCTCTAGGAGGATTTCACTTTTCAAGTATTGTGCTCCTTAGTCTTTTTCTCCTAGATATCAACCATTCTCGTTCCTCTGGGTGTCGTGGTTGCTGGACTTGTCGATGTAGTCCGACAATTAGCATGCCCCACTCCAGTTAGACATGGCGAGGCAGAGAGTGTGTGTACATAACGTGACAATGGTGATTGAAATGTAAGCATATATGGCGGTTGGGAGTACGAGATCATCCAAGTGAAATCATAGACCAAAGTTTGATTCCCTGGCTGTAACGCGTGCGCCGCCTACCGTCAAAAACAATGAATGAGACGGAAGTAGTCACTGGATCGATCGGGGTGTGTGCTCACCATGCATCTTGGCGTTGCGGATCCTGATGTCGCCGTCGGCGCTGGCGCCATTAGATCAGGCGAGCGTTTGGTTGAGACCGACGGAGGGAGAGACGATTGGGCGCCGCAAAATCCAGCCGAGAGTTGTTAGCATAGAACCATGATTTTTGGACTCAAATTTTGAAAAACCATGACTTTATGTTTGAATCGTATAAAACTGCGATATTTTTAAAATTATTCGCAATATGCACTGATTCTGAATTGACACAAAAACTGACAGATAAGGCTCACCTATCAGTGCTGATGTGGCAAAAAAAAAATAGTTCATTTGTTGAGGTGGATAGAAGCCCCACATGTCCAATAAAAAACCCCAAATCTCTTTTTGAAAAAAATAAAAAATAGATTATCTAAATATCTATGAGAAATAAAAACTATTTATAAAAATAAAAAAACTCCACGTGCCATCCCCGCTGGGCGCCATGGCCGACAGGTCGCCCCCTCCTCCGAGCGAGTCCCTGCCGTCGCGCCAAGGTTGGGGACAACCGCCGGTAGGGCTCCTCCGCCAAGGAGGAGCTCGCCTATGCCCGGGACCTACGCCATCACAGCTCCGCCACTAGAGAGGAGCTCGCATGCGCCCGAGACCGCCGCCGTCAGGGCTCAACCACCAGGGAGGAGCTCGCTCGCGCCCGATACCTCCGCCGCCAGCCTCCTCATGTTCGCGCCCGTCAGGGAGGAGCTCATCGGGACTTGCGCTCGCCAGGCCGTACCTCACCCGCGCCTGCCTCAAGCTCGCCCCACCGCCACAAGTTCGCCTTGCCCCGCGCTCGGCCTTGCCGGAGCTCGCCGCCGCGCATGCCCCGAGCTCGCCCGCGCCCGGCCAGGCCAGACCTCGCCGCGCACGCCCCAAACTCGCCCGCGCCCGGCCTGGCCGGAGCTCGCAGCACCACCCCGCGCCCCGGCTGCGCCCGGCCCTCCCCGAGCCTAGATCGGCGGTGCTCCGCCGCCGGACCAACCTCCGCCGCAAGCTCCGCCTCCCTATGAAAGAAGCTATATGTGACAAAAAAAGTTACTACATCTAACACCTGTTGTGAAATGTGGGTTTGGAAATTTATGTATCAGATGGATGAATGGACGACATGAATCTGCCTTGGGGAGTATCCTCAATACTCTTCGCTAATATAGATATATCTAGACACATTTTAGTGCTAGATACATCTGTATTAGCAAAGAGTAATATGGATCGGAGGGTCGTAGGGACAATAACACGATTAATCTGTGGTGTTTGCAAGTATGCATTGTCTACAATATTCCTACACGATGGGGACGTTCAACGTCTACATTTCCAGTTTTTGCCTATTTTTTTCAAACAGTCATTAGGGCATGTCTAAGGATGGCAATTGGTAGGGTATAGGCAGGATAGAGCAATACCATACCCATACCCGTATAGTTGATGGGTACAAAATTCCACCCGTATACGTGCCCATGGGTATGAAACTTCACCTGTATCCATACCCGGCGGGTACCCGTACCCGTTGGGTACCCAACGGGTAGATCAAATATTACAGATGATATTCACTATTTTACGTAAGCTCAATGGCACTAGTAGAAAACGGGCCTTTGGCCTGGACCCTTTAGTCCCGGCCTCCATCTGGGCCGGGACTAAAGGCCCGGCCACGTCGCCCCAAATTCGCCAGCCGCCCGGGAGGCTTTAGTCCCGGCCCGTAACGAGGCTTTAGTCCCGGTTTGAGACACAAACCGGGACTAAAGGGCTATGCGCTGAGCGGCCCGCATGTGCGCCCCCTTTAGTCCCGGTTTGTGTCTCAAACCGGGACTAAAGTCCTCTGCCTATATATATGGCAGCCCCTGCAGCCCCTCTCTCCCCTCTTGCATTTTTTTGGATGAAAGTGTGTGAGTGTGTGCTAGCTCTCCTTTTTGCTTGGATGCACTAGAGGTGTTTGTTGAAATGTTTGTTAGAGCGATGCCGCTTCAGTTCACCGAACACAACTACGATATGAGGTGCCCGAGCCACGCTTAAGCCTCTTCCTCTTTATTTCCACTTATTCTAAAAGGTTAGCAACTATATTTCCTCGTTTAGACCGTGCGGTACTAATTTTTAGGATCGTGATTGTGTTTGATATACCGTTGCATAACGCAGATGAGCCATCCATGGATGTACGGTGATCGACGCACCGCCGCTTACAGAGAAGGCGTGCATTCTTTTCGAGATGCGGCCGATGCGAACAAGCATGGTGGTGGCTATATGTTTTGTCCATGTGTTGAATGTCGGAATGAGAAGGATTATACTTCCTCAAGAGTCATTCAGAGCCACCTGCTTCGGTCCGGTTTTATGTCGGGCTATAATGTTTGGACCAAGCACGGAGAAAGAGGGGTTATGATGGAAGACGACGATGAAGAAGAAGAGAACGATGATGACAACTACCGATCTATGTTCCCTGAGTATGCTGATACCACAATGGAAGACAATGAAGAAGAAGATCAGGGTGCAGAACGGGAACCAGATGAGCCCGCTGATGATCTTGGCCGGGTCATTTCTGAAGCACGGCGAGGCTGCGACACAGAAAAGGAGAGGTTGCAGTTCGAGCAGATGTTACAGGACCACAACAAATTGTTGTACCCAACTTGTGAAGATGGCCAGAAGAAGCTGGGTAGCACACTGGAATTGCTGAAGTGGAAGGCAGAGACCGGTGTGACTGACTCGTCATTCGAAAAGTTGCTTGTACTGATGAAGAAGATGCTTCCAAGAAAGAATGAATTGCCCGCCAGCACGTACGAAGCAAAGAAGCTTGTCTACCCTCTAGGATTAGACGTGCAGAAGATACATGCATGCCCTAATGACTGCATCCTCTACCGCGGTGAGAAGTATGAGAATATGGATAAATGCCCGGTATGCACTGCATTGCGGTATAAGATCAGAAAAGATGACCCTGGTGAGATTGAGGGCGAGCCACCCAGGAAGAGGGTTCCTGCCAAGGTGATGTGGTATGCTCCTATAATACCACGGTTGAAACGTCTGTTCAGAAATAAAGATCATGCGAAGTTGTTGCGATGGCATATGGAAGATCGTATGAAAGACGATAAGTTGAGGCACCCCGCTGATGGTCGGCAGTGGAGAAAAATCGAGAGAGAGTTCCCGAGATTTGCAGGTGACGCAAGGAACTTATGGTTTGGTCTGAGTACAGATGGCATGAATCCTTTTGGGGAGCAGAGTTGCAGTCACAGCACCTGGCCCGTTACTCTATGTATCTACAACCTTCCTCCTTAGTTGTGCATGAAGCGGAAGTTCATTATGATGCCAGTGCTTATCCAAGGTCCAAAGCAACCCGGCAACGACATTGATGTGTACCTAAGGCCATTAGTTGATGAACTTTTACAGCTGTGGGCTGAACCAGGTGTACGTGTGTGGGACGAGCACAAACAAGAGGAATTTGACCTTCGAGCGTTGCTTTTCGTAACCATCAATGATTGGCCTGCTCTTAGTAATATTTCAGGACAGTCAAACAAGGGATACAATGCATGCACGCACTGTTTAGATCAGACAGAAAGTATATATCTGGACAAATGTAGGAAGAATGTGTACCCGTACAATCGTCGTTTTCTTCCGCCCAAGCATCCCTTAAAGAAAAAAGGCAAGCATTTCAATGGCAAGGCAGAACCCCGGGGGAAGCCTATCATCCGTACTGGTGCTGAAGTATTTGATATGGTCAAAGATTTAAAAGTAATCTTTGGAAAGGGTCCTGGCAGCCAACCTGTTCCTAACGGCCCTGATAAGCGCGTACCCATGTGGAAGAAGAAATCTATATTTTGGGAGCTACCCTATTGGGAAGTCCATGAGGTCCGCTCCGCAATCGACGTGATGCACCTGACGAAGAATCTCTGTGTGAATATTCTAGGCTTCCTAGGCTTGTATGGGAAGTCAATAGATACACCGGAAGCACGGGAGGACCAGGAACGTCATAAAGGAAGAGATGGCATGCATCCAGGGCAGTTTCAAGGGCGTGCCAGCTACGCTCTTACTAAGGAAGAGAAGGAAATCTTCTTTGAAGTCCTTTTCAGTATCAAGGTCCCGACTGGCTTCTCATCGAATATAAAGGGAATCGTAAATATGAAAGACAAAAAATTCCAAAACCTAAAGTCTCATGACTGTCATGTGCTTATGACGCAATTGGTTCCGGTTGCATTGAGGGGAATTCTACTGGAAAATGTTCGCCTGGCAATTGTGTAGGTATGTGCATTCCTGAATGCAATTTCTCAGAAGGTAATCGATCGAGAAAGTCTATCAGGGTTACAGATTGATGTGGTCCAATGTCTGGTCAGCTTTGAGTTGTTGTTCCCGCCATCCTTCTTCAATATAATGACACACCTCCTAGTTCACCTAGTCGAAGAGATTAGAATTCTCGGTCTTGTGTTTCTACACAATATGTTCCCCTTCGAGAGGTTCATGGGAGTCTTAAAGAAATATGTTCGTAACCGTGCTAGGCCAGAAGGAAGCATCTCCAAGGGCTATGGAACAGAGGAGGTCATTGAGTTTTGTGTGGACTTTCTTCCTGACCTTAAGCCGATTGGTGTTCCTGAATCTCGGTATGAGGGTAGGCTGACAGGAAAAGGCACACTAGGAAGGAAAGCAAAAGTATGTATGGACGGGCATTCTTTCTCGCAAGCACACTACACAGTTCTACACAATTCCACCGTGGTGGCTCCGTATATCGTGAGACACAAGAATATTCTACGCTCCAAAAACCCGGGGAAGGCTGACTCTTGGATTAAAGGGGAACACGAGAAGACTTTTGGTAGTTGGTTGCAGATACATCTCATGAATGACGACACCATTGGAGATCAGCTGTACTGTTTGGCCAGGCCACCATCTTCGACTATATGTACTTTCCAAGGGTATGAGATAAATGAGAATACATTTTACACGGTTGCCCAAGATAAAAAGAGCACGAACCAAAACAGTGGTGTCCGCTTTGATGCAACAGACGAGAATGGGCACTGTTTGGAAACATATTACGGGTACATAGAGGAGATATGGGAACTTGACTATGGACCTACTTTTAAGATCCCTTTGTTTCGGTGCAAATGGGTGAAGCTGACAGGTGGCGGGGTATTTGTAGACCAAAAGTACGGCATGACAACAGTGGATCTCAACAATCTTGCATACATGGACGAACCATTCGTCCTAGCCAACGATGTCGCTCAGGTTTTCTATGTGAAGGACATGTCTACAAAAATGAGAAAAAGAAATCAGCAAAAGAAGACATCGTCCGATGAGCCAAAGCGCCACATAGTTCTTTCAGGGAAAAGAAACATCGTGGGAGTAGATGACAAGACAGACATGTCAATAGATTATAATAAGTTTCATGAAATTCCGCCCTTCAAAGTGAAGACTGACCCAAGCATCCTACTGAATGATGAAGATTCTCCATGGCTACGACCTAGAAGAAAACAGAAATAATAGTTAGGATTGTTGGTGCAATAATGTAATAATGTATTAAATCTTGTATGTAATGCATGATGAAGATTCTCACTAGTTCTTTTCCCGTCCTGCTCTTTTTACACACCGTGCTGCGTCTTTCTAAAGCCCCTCCCCTCAAAGCCAAAACAAAAGCAATGGCCGCCGTCTCCCGCCTCAACCACTTTTCATTTTTATAGTTTTGTCAAATTCTCAAATATGCAAAAAGAATATTAATAAACATAGTTTTTAATTGAAAATGGCAAAATAATTAATACTTAGGATAGTTAAAATAATTAATTTGTAAAATAGAAAATAGTTTTGAATTATCTATTCAATTTCAAACACTTTTCATTTTTATAGTTTTGTCAAATTCTCAAATATGCAAAAAGAATATTAATAAACATAGTTTTTAATTGAAAATGGCAAAATAGTTAATACTTAGGATAGTTAAATTAATTAATTTGTAAAATAGAAAATAGTTTTGAATTATCTATTCAATTTCAAACACTTTTCATTTTTATAGTTTTGTCAAATTCTCAAATATGCAAAAAGAATATTAATAAACATAGTTTTTAATTGAAAATGGCAAAATAATTAATACTTAGGATAGTTAAAATAATTAATTTTTAAAATATAAAAGAGTTTTGAATTATTTATCCAATTTCAAACACTTTTCATTTTTATAGTTTTGTTAAATTCTCAAATATGCAAACAGATAACTATTTATAAACCAAATAAAAGAAAAAACAGAAAATAGGCCTTTAGTCCCGGTCCGTGCCACAGACCGGGACTAAAGGCCCTGGCTGCTGAAACCCCCACCCGGGGCCTTTAGTCCCGGGCGGTGGCTCAAACCGGGACTAAAGGGGGGCTTTTAGTCCCGGCCTGAGCCACCGCCCGGGACTAAAGGTCCCGGGGTATAAAACTTCCTCTTCTTCCCCGCCGCGAAACACTTTGCAGTTTCGCGCGCGAGGAGAACAGAGACAGACGCCGCCAGGCTGCCGCCGACGACCGCACCAGCCGCCGCAGCGCCGCCACAGTCCGCCGCCCCGCCGCATTCACCCACCGCGCCTGCAGCACCCGCCGCCCGCCGCGCCTGCCAGCAGCCGCGCCGCGCCGCCAAGCGCCGCCGCGCCGCCAAGCGCCGCCGCGCCGCCAAGCGCCGCCGCGCCGCCAGCGGCCGGTCGCCTCCAAGCGCCGCCGCTCCTACGCCGCCGCGCCTGCAGCACCCGCCGTGCCGCCGACGTCTGCAAGGTTTTTTTTGCAAAAAAAGTTAATTTGTTAATTAGTTAGAGTGTTAGGGTTAGGGTTAGATATAGAATTAGTTAGCTAGTTAGATATAGAAGTTAGATATAGAATTAGTTAGATAGTTAGAATAGAATTAGTTAGCTAGTTAGAATAGAATTAGTTAGCTAGTTAGATATAGAATTAGTTAGAGTGTTAGGGTTAGGGTTAGCTAGTTAGATATAGAATTAGATAGATATAGAATTAGTTAGAATAGAATTATTTAGATATAATTGACATGACATGACGTTTTTTGGCTCTTCTTTTCAACTGTTGATGCGTAAATACAACTAGTTGTTACCGTTGAAAGAACATCCATGAGATGTGTGCATGCGTTTGATCCAAGTATGGATTGCACGTGACTTTTATTTTCAGTGGATTACGGTATATTAATAGAATTAAAAATAGATAGTTTCTTGTTGCTTCTTATTTTTAGATGATTTATGTATATATCTTAACCCATGCTGATCCGTAATTGTCATATGTTGATCTGAACAAAGTAATAAAAAAGGTTGTGTGTATCGCCTCAATGTAGAGGCTAAGGCTAAGCTCTCATTTTTTTTAAAATTACGAAGGGTTAAATAACATCGTATTGCAACTCTAATCACTTAGTGAGATATCCTCTCCCCTCCCCCCTCTCTCACCCACACACATCCCTCCCTCCCTCCCTCTAGGTTATCTATGCTAGTGAATCTTCCAACCTCGAGTATCTCGGCTCTTTTTTATACACATTTATTAAGAATGAAACTTGGCGATTGTTCTAGAATTCTTCTTGTTCCCATTCATGAATCGATTTGCACAAGTGTGAGTTGGCGATTAGCGTGTGAATAGAATTATTTAGATAGATATAGAATTAGTTAGAATAGAATTATTTAGATAGACATAGAATTTATTTGCAAATAGAATATTATTTAGTTAGAATATTATTTAGTTAATCAAATGTTTATTTTTTGCAGAACTATGGATCCACATAGCAGGAACCTCGAAGAGGAAGAACTTATCGAAGATATAATCAAAGACGCCCCCGACGTTGAACCTGCTGAATCTCCGTCGTCATATCTAAACCCCTCCGGAGATGGAATGGAGGTTGATCGACACGAAGATGAAGCCGATGGGGCCGGAGATAGCTCCAATGACGGAGAAGGTGATAGCTCCACTGATGGAGAAGCCGATGGAGAAGCCGGTGGAGAAATAATAAAGTCCGGCGAGGTATACATATGAAGTTCGACAATCACTTGTAATATGTGAATAATATTGGAGATAGCTCTATATTGTATACATATACATTCATTTGACGAATGTTTCTCCCTCTTAGGCCTCCACATCGAGCAAATCTACGAAACGAGGCCCGACTAAAAAGTTGGACGCACGGACGCATTACACCTTTGAGGTGATATTGCCTACGGGCGAACCAAAGCTTCCTAAGAATGCTGCTGACACATTCAAGAAGCAATGCGGAGTTCTCGTTAGGGATCACGTCCCGATCAGCGTTCGGGAGTGGAACAAGCGCAAAGGGGCAGCCGATAGTGACTATGTCGCCGAAAGGTACAAAGATAATCTTTGGAATGATATCATGTCACATTTCAACCTGCCAGAATGTGAGAATCAAGACGCCGCAAATAAACTGAGGGCCAAAGTCAAGCAGTGGACTCTAAAGAAGATGGCCGAACTGTTCCGTAGCTGGAAGAAGAAGCTATGGAAAGAATACCGGAAGACAAAGAAAGTGCTAGTATTCGAGGGGTATCTAGCCAAGCAGGCGAATCACTGGAAGGCATTTCAGGAGTACAAGGAGTCAGAAGATGCCAAGGCATTATCAGTAAAGAACAAGAAAAATGCCGACAAGAAGAAATATCACCACACGCTTGGGCCAGGGGGCTATGAGACTGCCATCCCAAAGTGGGATAAGAAAGAGCAAGATTTGCTAGCTAAAGGCATCATACCTGAACCCATCCGTGATGAGTGGGAAATAAGAGCAAGGAATTGGTTCCTTGCGCATGGTGGTTCGTACGACGAAGAAACAGGGGACCTTATCTGCAGTGACGGTCTTAGGATACCCAGGGAGAATTGGAAAAAGATAGTGAAAGAAATTAAAGAGGGAAAAAGACAGTTCACTGCAGATAGAGAGAAAGATTTGCTCACACTGGTCCTCGGCAATGACGAACATGGAGGACGAACGCGAGGCTTCGGTCCTTCTTACCCGTGGTGGCTTGGGTTTGCCAGAGACCAAGACACTTACAGAAGCCGGGCGAGAGCAAAGAAGCGACAGCAGGATGAGGAGAATGACAAGTTCAACCAGTTGCTTGCCAGGCTTAACGAGCAACAGAAGCAGATCGACGAGGTTAGAGGAGTAGCACGCCAGGAAGATCCTGGACTCGATATTATCGGCGCCCCATCTAAGCGGAAAAGCAGCGTGGCTGAATCTGAGGCCCCGCCCGACGATGCACGAAGAATGATAGAGGGCGGTCCCGGCTACCCCGTGGATGGAATCAAGGAGTCAACATCATGTGAACTCCATCAGAAATTCAAGAACATATCCATGAAGGTGGCCGTCGGACAAGCTTTACCTTCTGGCCCTGATGCACGCTGGCATGGCCGTGAGATTCCAGCTGGCTTTGCTAAAGTCGGGGTGGATGAAATCATGGCGGGGTTTCATGATATGGAGCTCGACATGGCTGGACCCGAAGATGAGAGGACACTCGGAGAAGTACTGGGTGGAGTCATCCTATGGGACAAGAACTACATCAAGCTTCCAGGCTCGGCCCCAAGGACAACACCGCCTCCGAGTCGTCGCAGGTCACCTACACCTCCATCACCTCCAAGCCCTCCACATGACGACGGCCACCACAACACGAGTCCATCTCGATCACCGCCGCCGGACTTGGGTCGGCCGTCTCCACCGCCGCCCGCTAAGGATACTAAGCGGAAGCGTGCCAGCAAGAACGCTCCGTCCATGAGTTCTAAGCGACGGAGCTCCCCAAAGCGCAAACTGTCGCCCCTCCCAAAGGTACCTCATGCTAATCTTCCTATCAGACCTTATGATCGTACCGACGAGGAAAACGCCAGGATAGCAAAGGAACATTATGATGCGCAGATGAAAAAGAAGGAACCCGAGCCCCGCCCGGAATACACCGAGAAGCAAATAGCATATGCAAAATACTTCACGACCCTTCCATCACAGTATGAGTTACACCATAAGCCTGACGACTATACACGTACATTGCAGAAGGAAGGGAAAAAGAGCAGGTCACGTGCAAGTGCAAGTGCAAGTGGGAGCAAATCAAGTTCAACTACAAGCAAAATAAGATCAGACGTTCCTCAGCTTGGACAACAGGCCAAACAGTCGATCCCACCCCTCAGGGTGTTACCCGAGAATGTTCCCTCTCTGGTGCAGGGGCAAGATTTGGGATTAGCAAAGAAGTGGGCGGATGAATGGGGTATCCCGGTTGAAGTCATTCTGGCTTCCCAAGACGACGTGGTACCCAAGGCTGTGGTAGCCCCTAAGCCACAGTTTGTCATGGGAGCGCCTTTGGTCAGCAAAGATAAGTTTGATGATCTCCCAACAAATATGCGTTACTTGCATACATGGTACTTAAGTGAATCAAATAAAGGGAGAACGATGATCGTGGCGCTTGTCCCACGGGAGTACTACGGCCGTCCCGAAGACATCCATATCGACTTTGATGAACTCTTCCAGATGTACAATGCTGACGCCCTCGACAAATCGCTTATGAGTTGCTATTGTCTGTAAGTTTTTCAATTCGTTGTCTACATATAACTTGTTCAGTTATTTCAATTCATTGTCTACATATAACTTGTTCAGTTATTTCAATTCATTTTCTACATATAACTTGTTCCGTTCTGACTTGTACTCTATTATGCAGAATGAAGATTCTGGAATGTAAAAGTAGGAACATCCACAATATTGGGTTTATTGACCCAGATAAAATACATATAGCGACGCTAACTGATAACCCCAAGGAGACGGAGGAAAACCTTCTAAGGTTTCTAACAGATCAAAATTTCTGTGACCACATATTGTTTCCATACAACTTCAGGTGAGGGTCTTACTGTGTTGTGTCCATTCACTTATGAGTGTAATTGATAAGTTACTAACACATATATATATACATGTGCAGCTACCACTGGATTCTGTTGGACATTCAAATTGATAAGGGAAGAGTTGATGCCTTCGACCCATTATCGAGACCCTTGGAACAGTTCCAAAGCCTGCAGGACATGCTCCAAGGGTAATTTCAATCATTCTTGTGCTCTATCGGTCTCTTTCGATGATTTTCTGATATATAAATTAATTAAAAACTTAGCAAATCATTTTCCTTGTCGGGCAGGGTTTGGAAGCGGTTCAAGTGCGTGACTCCCGGTATCCGGCATGAGAAGCTGACCTTTACAGCGGCTCAGGTAAGTAGTAGTATGATATACTTCTATTTTCAATACATTTGTAATGCTAGATTATTATTTTGATTATATATATTCTATTCTCGTAAAGTGCGACCAGCAGCCACGGGGGACGCATCTATGTGGATACTATGTTTGCGAGACCATTCGCACGTTTACCTCTGAGCACAAGGATTACAGATACGATGTAAGCAATAAACATTCACACCTCTATTTTTACTCGTCATTCTTTGTTATCATGATTGATATTCATATTCATCTCCTCTTCTTATATAGTACACGGCCATGCGGGAGAAGTACCTACCAGAGCAACGCGCGATTGCTGTTGCAGAGGAGCTAGCGGCCTTTCTGAGGATAGAAGCTATAGACGACAAAGGACGATTTAGTGTAGCTAGGGGCCATTACTGATGTTGGTCCATGTAATCGAATAGACGGGCTCTTGTCCCGATAATTCTGATCTCTATATAATTGTATATATATGCTCGCTTGTAAGATAAGTTAATCTTATATATATGCATAAACTAATTCCCGAACACCAAGGCACCAAACGGGGCATCACGTTAATCCCCCACGTAAAACCCTAAAACCCCTAAACCCTAAAACCCTAAAGCAAAAAACAAAAATCTGCAGATGCCCTTTAGTCCCGGTCTGTGTTACAAACCGGGACTAAAGGTCCTGGCCCTGATTCGCTCCGAGGTGCCCACGTGGACACCCTCCAGTCCCGGCTGGTAAGCGGGCCGGGACTAAAGGTTCAGCCTTTAGTCCCGCGGCTGGGGTCCCGGTTTGCAAACCGGGACTAAAGCCCCTTACGGGCCGGGACTGGAGGCCCCGTCCCCACTAGTGTGGCTAAAAAAAACACGCATCCCAACTCAATAAGAGGTGGTATATGAAAAATTATCATGATTTAGAAATCATTGTCTCTCATAATCATAACATAAGTCAACAAGAGTTGACGAGTCACATGATGACTATCTAATATATATTCACATGCCACTGTAAATGGGTATGATATGTGTATACCCATGGGTATAAGTCTATATCCGTACCCTACCCATGACTTAACGGGTAGGGTATGAGTATTATCCATGGGTATGAAAGTACGCCCATACCCTACCCATGCGGGTACGGTATCCACGGATACCCGTACCCATAGGTAAAATTGCCACCCTTAGGCATGTCAAATGGTATAGAAGGCATGCCTTGTTTTAGCCCTCTATGTTATCTAGAGAAATTAATAAATATTAGTGATATATAATGTATTATATCTTATTGTCATCCATAGCAACTAATACAGTTAATTAAATTTTGGTAGAAAATTATATTGCCAAAGGAAGGACATATAGTATAATGGAAAAATTAGCCTTCTTTTATTTGAGATCATCCCTGAAGTAAAGAAAGACAACTTTCTTTCTCTTTATTATCTCTCCTTCAACTAAGCAAAAATAAAAAATCTGATATGGAAACTGTAAGAGAAGACGTCACCTTATTGTACAAGCTCTTAGTACCAAGAGATTGGATCATTGTGGAGATTTCCCAACTCAGTGGCTAGTGGCTTGGTACTTTCTTTCATAGCTACTACCTCCGTTCCATGCACAAATTTTCACATCGATTGCAAATCAAGTAGTTTTTTCATTGCTGAATGCTCGCGCGTTGCCGCGGAACTAATGAAAATAATTAAACAGAATTTATAAAATGAAAATGATTTATTTAAACGGATTGCTCAACTTGAGATGTTCCATCACTCCGCTCTGTTGTAACACATCATTTTCTCGATGAACTCTAGTACATCTCCGGATACTCTTGCCATATATAGAATAGAAGATTACCAAGGTTATTATTAGTACCATTTTTATCTTAAACTCCGCTTTAAAATGATCAAAAGATATAATTCTATAATTTCAATCTCTTACTTTATAGTCAGCCTTACAAGTGTCCTAAGATATTAAGTTCACCTAACATGTATAGTATAAACCCGTGCCTTGTTACAGAAAATAATAGAATACTCAGACATTGATTAAAATATGGCTCTATTTTTTGTTTTCTTTCTTTCCGACGTGTCTCTTTTATATTTGAATACGGTTTTTTTTCTTCTAGTCCATCTTTTGTTTCCACCTATATATAACAAGACACTGCGTTCAATGGCAGTTAATGAGATGGAAAGGCTCAAGTGGCAGTTAAACTTACCTAGCAAATATTATCTATCCACAAAGTTGGCCTTGATGGATTAATGGCACCATGGCAGCATTGCACGGAAACCTTCATGCAAAACTGAGGTAGCTCTTATCTTGTAATCCATCGTCAAGGCAACGGCCCTCTTCGTCGTGCACGAAAGAGCTGACCATGAACGGGTTCCTGGTGTGTTGAACACCTCTAGCTAGCGCAGCTTCCTCTCGCTGACCCCTACACGCGTATACCTGACCAACATCGGAGTCCCTGCCATGCCAGCCAGGTTAGGCAGCAAACTAGCCTTGGGCAGCTCGACGAAGTGATGCTCCGGCTGATCACTGAACGGGTTCGCCATAGCTCACATCGACCTAACATAGCCAGTCGCGGAAGGCCACTACATCATGATTCTGGTTGATCTGCAATCCCGCCCAGCCGGCATCATGGACGGAACCGGCGCACGACTTTGCGGCTTCCCAGTTTCATACACCCGCCGCGGCTGAGCTGAGCGACCGCGTACCTATCAGGCGGGCCCAAAGGACTTGTCCATCTTCGCGGCGTCCATGTTTGGGGTAGGGAGGCGGTCAGGCGGAGCATCTGGCCGCTTGATAACGGCATGGACTGGACACCGGCTAGCTAGTCCTTGAACGACAACTGATCTGGCCCACGTCTATCTGGTGGCGTTGTCCCCTTGGTCCCGACGGATATAAATGCCATTTGAAGGTTTCTGTGCAGTGTACCTATTTTTAACTACAAGCGGCAACTGATTCGCAACCTTCGACATAGCATAACGATGTTTGCTTGCAATATAGTAGAGAAAAGAAAATAGAACCCTAACAAAATGGTTGCTTGCTCACCAAAAATACATTCACATACTGCTGCTTTTTACATCCAATCTTGAGTTGTGGTCATCATCTTCACATCTTGATCTCATCCTTTTGGGAAATTCTCTGGCAATGGCTGAGAAGATGGATGGCGCGAAGGCTGCCAGCCTCGCCTTCCTCATCGTTTCCCTCGCGCTGTCGGTGGCTGCCACCGTCGTGATGGGCACCGCGAGCCAGCTGATCATCAACTCGGGCAGGGGCACCGTCGTTTATGTCTCCTACAGCAACTACATCGCTCTGGTGTAAGTTTTGTCAAAGATACGTAGCAGTAGCACACTACATATTCCTAGTCGGGCAGCACTGAATTTGCGTGGTGATTCATGCCGTCACAGGTACTTTGTGGTGGGTAGCGTTATCTCGGTCGTCTGCTCTGCGCTGGCGCTCTACCTGTTCGTGCACAGGGGTGGCGGCTCACTGGCCGTTTCGCTCCTCGACACTGCTGCCCTGGCCATCCTCTTCTAGGCGTCCGGCGTAGCTCTCGCCTCGCGCCGCTGCCTCCTAGACTGCGTGGACACGTTCCGCGAGAGGACGGGCACCACGGCGTCCATCGGTGTGTGCGCGGCCACAGCCGTCTCTGTCGCGGCGCTGACCAGGGAAGCGATGGGAACCGCGGTGGCCCTCGGCGTGTGCGTGGCGTAGCCGTCTTCGTCGCAGCGTTGACCAGGGAAGCGCCGGGCACCGCGGCAGCCATTGGCGTGTGCGCGGCCGCAACCGACTCCGTCGCCGCGCTGACCAGGGAAGCACCGCTCGGGGGATTCTCTCTCGCTTGGGGCAATGGAGGTGGAGGGTCCAGCGGACGGGAGGCGCTTTGTTGTTACTGGTTCGGTACGTGAGCTGCAAACATATAAAAAAATGTTTTGGGAGTGTGGATTGAAAACATATTTTTGGTGGATTGAAAGCGTACTTACGAGCCACGGACCATACATCCTTGAAGAAATTCGACTCTATGTATGTAGGCACGGCATGTATGTATAAGCGGAGAGATGAATATAGTCCAACTCAACTCTTAAAGGAGTTTACCTACATACAATCAACCATCGGGCCTAATTTATCGGTCTTACTTTTAATGTAGTCATCCTTTGTCTATCTACCTTGATGAGAGAGGACACAAACACGTATTAACCCCATATATAAAGTCTGGGAGGAGGCTCTCGGACATCCATAGTTCCCACTCATATACCATGCCTTACCTCGTCCTCATTTCCTTGACTTCTCGGTTATTCGTAGGCATGTGAGGTGTCTGGAAGCGCCAACAAACTTGTAACATTGGTGCCACAACTTTTATCATCTTATCAGTAGAACTTTTAACATTTCGGGATTGGAAACCGATGAGTGTTATTAAGTTTAGTAAATTAGATTCTACCAATATCACTTCTCAGAGAAAAACTTTTCAGGTCTTAGCTACTAGAAAAACTAAACATCGTAATTTTCTGCTGAGATGGTCAAGGGTTGAAGGAAACAATTGGAAGTGTTTCCATACTAGCATAAAACCCGTGCCTTGCTACGGGTTAATTTTTATTAAAGCAATGTTGAAAAACCAATCCTACCACCTCGTTCGGGTGGATTATCATACCCTTCCATTTTTCCTTTTGTGCTTTAAGATTTGTATGATCGATGTTTTATACCCAAGACCTTCAACTAAATCTGGTTCACATCAGGATGCTATTCTGCCCTTATAGAAGATAGCTTAGATTTTTTTTCTAGGTCTCCACTTCATTTTACATGTTTATATCACGTTTATCCCTTACAAATTCATAGCATATGCACAGTATACAACCTTGAAAACTGACATGTTCACGTCCTCTTCAACGAAAAAAGTTCAAATATGGTTACAACTTAATTTCACATAACCATGATATGCTTCTGCAATACATCCAAATGGGATGCCAGAAATGCTAAATGATTTTAAGTGGAGAATCAAAGAGCAACATTAATCTTAACCAATCATGTCACTGTTATTGTGTACGCTTGTGGTTCTTGTGTATTATGTCATGCAGATATGCCAGTGCAAGGTCATGTGCTCACTAAGACACGTAAAAGAGGACAGATAAGAAATTGCAAATCCACTTTTACCCGAGGAATATTAATGTTGGATCCATCTATCTCATTCATAGATAAATCTAGTAATGATAAGCTTTGGAAGTTGAAGATTCCATTACGGATAAAGGTATTTGGATGGTACCTACGTAAAGGGGTTGTTTTAACGAAAGATAATCTTGCAAAGCGAAATTGGCATGGAAGTAAGAAGTGTGTTTTTTGTCATCAGGACGAAACAATTAAACACTTACTCTTCCAATGTCGTTTTGCTAGATCTATATGGTCAGTCATCCAAGTAGCTTCAACCTTGTTTCCACCATGCAGTATTACCAATATTTTTGGGAACTGGCTTAATGGAATCGATAATAGGTTTAAAAAGCATATTAGGGTGGGAGCGATTGCCTTTATTTGGTCGCTATGGCTATGTAGAAATGATAAAGTGTTTAATGATAAAAACTCTTCCATTTTGCAGGTTATCTACAGAGCTATTGGTACTCTCCGTTTGTGGTCGTCTCTGCAACGTCCGCAGGATCGCGACCTTTATACGGAGGTCTGTGCACGACTGGAAGCTACGGCGAGGGATACTTTTTCCCAACATGGATGGCCGCATAGCTTACGGATTGCTGCTACTAGCTAGGCGATATTACAATTGCTCGCCATGATATGTAATTTTGCCTTTCTACGTTATTATACTTCTTGGTTGTGGGCTGTGTGCATCCTAGTTATGCAGAGGCCGGGTGTAAGCTTAATAACTATTAAGTAATAAAGCGCTCACTAGTGGAAAATGGGCCTTTGGTCATGACCCTTTAGTCCCGGTCGTAATCTGGGCTGGGACTAAAGTCCCGGCCACGTCGCCCCAAATTCGCCCACCCGCCCGGGAGCCTTTAGTCCCGGTCCGTTACGAGCCTTTAGTCCTGATTTGAGACATAAACCAGGACTAAAGGGCTATGCGGTGTGCAGCCCGCATATGCGCCCCCTTTAGTCCCGGTTTGTGTCTCAAACCGGGACTAAAGGCTTCTGCCTATATATATGGCCGCAGCCCCTCTCCCCTCTCCCTTGTATTTTTCTTGGATAGAGGAGTGTGTGTTTGTGCTAGTTCTCCATTTCATTCCTATGCACTAGAGGTGTTTGTTGAAATATGTGTTAGAGCGATGCCGCTTTAGTTCACCGAACACAACTACGATATGAGGTGCCCGAGCCACTCTTAAGCCTCTTCCTCTTTATTTCCACTTATTCTAAAAGGTTAGCAACTATATTTCCTCGTTTAGACCGTGCGGTACTAATTTTTAGGATCGTGATTGTGTTTGATATACTGTTGTATGACGCAGATGAGCCATCCATGGATGTACGGTGATCGACGCACAACCGCTTACAGAGAAGGCGTGCATTCTTTTCGAGATGCGGCTGAGGCGAGCAAGCATGGTGGTGGCTATATGTTTTGTCCATGTGTTGAATGTCGGAATGAGAAGGATTACACTTCCTCAAGAGTCATTCAGAGCCACCTGCTTCGGTCCGGTTTTATGTCGGGCTATAATGTTTGGACCAAGCACGGAGAAAGAGGGGTTATGATGAAAGACGACGATGAAGAAGAGAACGATGATGACAACTACTGATCTATGTTCCCTGAGTATGCTGATACCGCAATGGAAGACAATGAAGAAGAAGATCAGGGTGAAGAACGGGAACCAGATGAGCCCGCTGATGATCTTGGCCGGGTCATTTTTGATGCACGGCGAGGCTGCGACACAGAAAAGGAGAGGTTGCAGTTCGAGCAGATGTTACAGGACCACAACAAATTGTTGTACCCAACTTGTGAAGATGGCTAGAAGAAGCTGGGTAGCACACTGGAATTGCTGAAGTGGAAGGCAGAGACCGGTGTGACTGACTCGTCATTTGAAAAGTTGCTAGTACTGATGAAGAAGATGCTTCCAAGAAAGAACGAATTGCCCGCCAGCACGTACGAAGCAAAGAAGCTTGTCTACCCTCTAGGATTAGACGTGCAGAAGATACATGCATGCCCTAATGACTGCATCCTCTACCGCGGTGAGAAGTACGAGAATATGGATAAATGCCCGGTATGCACTGCATTGCGGTATAAGATCAGAAAAGATGACCCTGGTGATATTGAGGGCGAGCCACCCAGGAAGAGGGTTCCTGCCAAGGTGATGTGGTATGCTCCTATAATACCACGGTTGAAACGTCTCTTCAGAAATAAAGATCATGCAAAGTTGTTGCGATGGCACATGGAAGATCGTATGAAAGACGACAAGTTGAGGCACCCCGCTGATGGTCGGCAGTGGAGAAAAATCGAGAGAGAGTTCCCGAGATTTGCAGGTGACGCAAGGAACTTATGGTTTGGTCTAAGTACAGATGGCATGAATCCTTTTGGGGAGCAGAGTTGCAGTCACAGCACCTGGCCCGTTACTCTATGTATCTACAACCTTCCTCCTTGGTTGTGCATGAAGCGGAAGTTCATTATGATGCCAGTGCTTATCCAAGGTCCAAAGCAACCCGGCAACGACATTGATGTGTACCTAAGGCCATTAGTTGATGAACTTTTACAGCTGTGGGCTGAACCAGGTGTACGTGTGTGGGACGAGCACAAACAAGAGGAATTTGACCTTCGAGCGTTGCTTTTTGTAACCATCAATAATTGGCCTGCTCTTAGTAACATTTCAGGACAGTCAAACAAGGGATACAATACATGCACGCACTGTTTGGATCAGACAGAAAGTATATATCTGGACAAATGTAGGAAGAATGTGTACCCGTACAATCGTCGTTTTCTTCCGCCCAAGTATCCCTTAAAGAAAAAAGGCAAGCATTTCAATGGCAAGGCAAAACCCCGGGGGAAGCCTGTCACCCGTACTGGTGCTGAAGTATTTGATATGGTTAAAGATTTAAAAGTAATCTTTGGAAAGGGTCGTGGCAGCCAACCTGTTCCTAACGGCCCTGATAAGCGCGCACCCATGTGGAAGAAGAAATCTATATTTTGGGAGCTACCCTATTGGGAAGTCCATGAGGTCCGCTCCGCAATCGACGTGATGCACCTGACGAAGAATCTCTGCATGAATATTCTAGGCTTCCTGGGCTTGTATGGGAAGTCAAAAGATACACCAGAAGCACGGGAGGACCTGGAACGTCATAAAGGACGAGATGGCATGCATCCAGGGCAGTTTCAAGGGCGTGCCTGCTACGCTCTTACCAAGGAAGAGAAGGAAATCTTCTTTGAAGTCCTTTTTAGTATCAAGGTCCCGACTGGCTTCGCGTCGAATATAAAGGGAATCATAAATATGAAAGACAAAAAATTTCAAAACCTAAAGTCTCATGACTGCCACGTGCTTATGACGCAATTGCTTCCGGTTGTATTGAGGGGAATTCTACCGGAAAATATTCGCCTGGCAATTGTGAAGGTATGTGCATTCCTCAATGCAATTTCTCAGAAGGTAATCGATCGAGAAAGTCTATCAGGGTTACAGATTGATGTGGTCCAATGTCTGGTCAGCTTCGAGTTGTTGTTCCCGCCATCCTTCTTCAATATAATGACACACCTCCTAGTTCACCTAGTCGAAGAGATTAGAATTCTCGGTCCTGTGTTTCTACACAATATGTTCCCCTTCGAGAGGTTCATGCGAGTCTTAAAGAAATATGTTCGTAACCGTGCTAGGCCAGAAGGAAGCATCTCCAAGGGCTATGGAACAGAGGAGGTCATTGAGTTTTGTGTGGACTTTCTTCCTGACCTTAAGCCGATTGGTGTTCCTGAATCTCGGTATGAGGGTAGGCTGACAGGAAAATGCACACTATGAAGGAAAGCAAAAGTATGTATGGACAGGCATTCATTCTCTCAAGCACACTACACAGTTCTACACAATTCCACCGTGGTGGCTCCGTATATCGTGAGACACAAGAATATTCTACGCTCCGAAAAACCGGGGAAGGCTGACTCTTGGATTAAAGGGGAACACGAGAAGACTTTCGGCAGTTGGTTGTAGACACATCTCATGAATGACGACACCGTTGGAGATCAGCTGTACAGTTTGGCCAGGCCACCATCTTCGACTATATGTACTTTCCAAGGGTACGAGATAAATGGGAATACATTTTACACGGTTGCCCAAGATAAAAAGAGCACCAACCAAAACAGTGGTGTCCGCTTTGATGCAACAGACGATAATGGGTGATGCTACCGAGTTGATGAAGTAAATAACCGGCCAGTTGGGAACCCCAAGAGAAGGTTTGATGAAGATAGCAGCAAGTTTTCCCTCAGTTAAGAAACCAAGGTTATGTCGATCATGAGAAAAGTAGACAATTATGACTGAAGGTGATGCGGACTGGCTTAATAACACTCCAACAAGGGCACCGTTTATGATACTTGTTGACTCGTCTTCGGCCAGTAGCAACGTGGAACCTGCACACACACAACCAAGTACTTTGTTCCCAACTTACGATGAGGTTGTCAATCTCACCGGTTTGCTTGAAACAAAGGTTATGAGCGTATCGAGTGGAAAGTGATAATAGTATGCGAGTAAAGTAAATAGTGCGAGTAAAGTAAACAGGTGATAGCAATATGATGGAAATAGGACCGGGGTCCACAGTTCACTAGTGGTGTCTCTCCATAAGATAAATAACACATGCTGGGTAAACAAATTAAAGTTGGGCAATTGATAGAATAAAGATAAACGTAATATGTCAAGAAGATCACTATGAGATTTACTCTGGGCATTACAACAAAATACATAGACCGCCATCCAACTGCATCTATGACTAATAATCCACTCACGGGGATATTGTCCGAACACCCCATGAGTATTAAGTTGCGAACAACAGATAATTGCATTAAGAAAAGTGTGTAATGTAAACAAAGCATATGCCCTTGAGCATATGAATGTTGTTTTCTCCCTAGTAGAAACAGCACATCTATAACCTTGGAGATTTCTGTCACTCCCCCAGGTTAAATAGAGGCATGAACCCACTATCGAGCATAAATACCCCCTCTTGGAGTCACTAGCAACTACTCGGCCAAGATAGCTACTAACAACGGAGAGCATGCAAGATCATAAACAACATAGAGATAACATAAGATATAATTCAGTATAGCAACTCAATCATAACACCAATATTCATCGGATCCCAACAAACCAAACATGTAGACTTACATAACGGTGATCTCAATCATGTAGGGCAGCTCATGAGATCTAAACATGAAGCACATGGTGGAGAAGACAACCATCTAGCTACTGCTATGGACCCATAGTCCAAGGTAGACTACTCACTCATCGCTCCGGAGGCAAGCATGGCGATGAAGAAGACCTCCGGTGGCGATTCCCCTCTCCGGCAGGGTGCCGGGAAGAGCTTCTGGACCCTCCCGATCTTGGGTCGACGACGGTGGCAGATCGTGATGTGTTTCTGGAAAATTGATCGGGTACATAGGTTTTTCCCGTCGGGGGGTCTTTATAGGCGAAGGGGCGATGTCAGAGGTGGCCCCAGGCCTCCTCACACCATGGCGGCGCGGCCAGGGCCTGGGCCGCGCCAGCCTGGTGTGAGGGCGGCCTGTGGCTCCTCTCCTACTTCTCTTCAGATCTCTGGAAGCTCCCGGACAAAATAAGACTTCAGAAACTTGTTTTGTCCAATTCCGAGAATATTTCTTGTGTATCACTTCTGAAACACAAAAATAGCAGAAAACAGGGAACTGGCACTATGGCAACTTGTTAATAGGTTAGTTCCGGAAAATGCATAAAAGTGCCACGAAGTGTAACGAAACATTAGGCAAATGGTGTAAAAACAAGCATGGAGCATCAAAAATTATAGATACGTTTGAGACGTATCAAGCATCCCCAAGCTTAACTCATGCTCGTCCTCGAGTAGGTAAGTGATAACAAAAGAATAATTTTTGAGGTGACATGCACCTACACAATCTTGATCATATATGTAAGCATTTGTGAGCTGGGATCATAAGAACTTAAAACATGGGCATGAAGATATAATCTTGACAATAAGAACTTAGCAACCATGTTGTAAACATGAAAATGAACACAAACAAAAGATCATGAAAATGAAACAATGAAAGTCAAACGTGTGTTCAAATCATAAGGAAAAACATACAAATGGTTTTCAGCTTGTCCTTCAAAGAGAGCAAAACATAAATGCATAGGACACCTTCAAGTTTATGAGGACGACTAGATACTAATAATTTAAGAACAAGTGAAACCAACAATATGAATCAATCAATGAAAACTTTGGGACAATGCACATTATACTCAGAATGACAACTATGCTCTCTTAATGGTGCATAAAGATAGAAGGTGGTGACTCAACATAAAAGTAAAAGAAAGGCCCTTCGTGGAGGGAAGCAGTGATTGCAAGTTTTATAACCTTCAAAAATTATGGTACTTACCGGCTTTGAGCTCTCATTGCCCCCAACATAAGCATCTTGAATGGTTAAAGTTAATGCGAGAACAATTATGATGCATATGCTTGACAAATCATAAGTTGAAAACCTCATGTCCCGTAGATACGAGTACCCAAACCTCATGCTACTTTACTTAGAGTCCCAAGCAAGGCTCTTATCATTGTAAATATATGCATATCATTGAGAACCGCCAACGGGGTACCTCCGTGCCCGATGACATGGAACAAGCCCACATCAAAATGACAGGACAAGCAGACAATGAACACCTCGACATCTCTTTTATTTGCCATTTGTTTAGCTTTTTATTGTGAGATGCGTCGTCGAATGTTCACCATGGGTATGCTGCAAATTTCCACCATGAATTATGCATGGCTTAGATTAGCGGCCCGGCGTTTCCCTAATACATAAACAAACTCCATGATCCCCACAAGATTCCCAATTCATTTCACACCGCGAGTATCCATAAACAAAAGATCACGATATCAACTCAAATAAGAAGTGCAATGTTGAAAGCTTGCCCATGACTGCATGGCTAGGCTAGTCTCCAACTTACAACTTGCAAGCATAACAACTCAACATAAGAGACCACAATGTCAAATTTTTAAGAACATGAAAAAGTAAAGTGTGCCTTCCGGTTCGTGAGAGCTTTACTGACCAAATTTCGCATAACACTGGTAAGAGTTTAATTTGAAGAGAAAATAAAAGCAAGTCAAATTTACTTGGAATAGCAAATTGCTAGTAGGTATGTATGGTGGACACTTTGGAAAACTTTGGCTTTTAGGAGTTGGATGCACGAGTAGAGCTCATACTCAGTACAAGGCGAGGGCTAACAAAAGACTGGGAGCGACCGACTAAGAGAGCAATAATGGCCATAATCATGCAAAGCGACAAAGCGACATTAAAAGAAGCATAAGATGGCATCAAAAGTCAAAAACTAAATGATCATAGAGGCTATTGGCGACTTTGTAAGAGTCTAACATGTGTGAGCATGCGCCAAGTCAACCCAAATAAAGCATCAAGGAGAAAACCAAAATAATGCTTCCAAATAATTAAAAACAACGCATGATTTTTTCAAAGGCTCATTAAGCAATCTTAGTTATTTGAGACAAGTCATGCTACAGCAAAACCACTAAGCATACTATCAAAAAGACATCAAGCATGACATGAAAAAGCCTAAGCCGCAGTCTACACAGGCTCCTTCTTGTACCACTATTTTGCATAAAGCTTTTTCTCTTTTCCAACACCATTTGAAATTTTTATAAACACCTCTTTTGATGAATACCAATAAAGATCAGAGGCAAAAATACACCTTGATGAAAAGATATGACAAGGTCTGAATGCAAATCAAGGCGAAAATGAAAACCAAAAGCAGTAGCAGAAAAAGAAGAACACTCGGTGAAATTGTAAGAATGAAAAATGGAGTGTTCTTGGCAAATGAAAACAAGTATATCTCCTCCAAAGGAAATTTGTTGGGGTCCAACAATTTATTGCAGCAAACAAAACTAAACTAACTAAGAAAACTAAAACAACTGACGCTCCGAGAAAAACACATAGTGCATGAAGCAATAAAAATATAGTGTTTTGAAAGGTGACCTGATTTTTGCCGATGAAGAAGGGGTGCCTCGGCGGCATCCCCAAGCTTTGACGCTTGTACTTCTTGGATATTTCTTGGGGTGATGCATGGGCATCCCCAAGCTTGAGCTTTTGTGCATTCTTCAACTCATCTCATCATTCTCCAATCCCTACACTTGAAAACTTCCTTCATACAAAACTAAACACAAATCTATTAGCAACATTAGTGTAGGCATAACATATAATCAACCTCTTTTTGCTTCAGGTTTCAACCCAAAACCACCACATATATAGCATATACTACTGTAGAAACTTCCCCAAGAGTTCCGTGATAAAAAAAACTCGCAAAGAAAGCGATAAAGTGGCAAAAATAAATATTGGCAGAAATCTGTCAAAACAGAATAGCTGACAAAAGTCGAATTTTTGAGGGGTTTTCTGTTGCTCAAATCAAAAAGTGTTCAACTAACGAAAGTTTGGATATAACCTGGGGCATATGCACAAGAAATCGTAGGTCCAAAAGATATACAGAGAATTTATACGAATTTTTACGGTGAAGCACCGAAAACAGTTTCAGGACAGCAACATCCCCAAATCTTTACCTCACTCGAATTAGAGGCTTCTCTTGGCACAACAATGAAATAAAAAGGATAAGGAGCGGTCATTACAGTAGTAATGACTTCCAAGACTCAAATAAAAGAAAAAGTACTGAAAATAAAACATTGGGTTATCTCCCAAGAGTGCTTTTCTTTAACGCCTTTGAGCTAGGCGCAGAAAATTGTGAATCAAGTAATATCAAAAGATGAAGCATCAAGGTCATAATGTGCTCTAAGAATAGAGTCAAAAAGTAATTTCTTCCTTTTCCTAGGGAAGTGTTCCATGCCTTTCTTTAGTGGGAATTGATATTTGATGGTGCCTTCTCTCATATCAATGATAGCACCTACAGTTCGAAGAAAGGGTCTTCCCAAAATAATAGGACATGAAGCATGGCATTCAACGTCCATAACAAGAAAATCAACGGGAACAAGGTTATTATTAACCACAATAAGAACATCATTAATCCTTCCCCAAGGTTTCTTCTTAGCAACATCAGCAATAGGAACATCAAAATAACATTTTTCAAGCGGCGGTAGATCAAGCATATCATAAATTTTTCTAGGCATGATAGAAATACTAGCACCTAGATCACATAAAGCATGGCAATCAAAACCATTAACATGCATATCAATGATGGGTTCCCAACCATCTTCTAACTTCTTGGGAACAGAGGCTTTTTGCTTCAACTTTTCATCCCTAATTTTTATGAGAGCATTGGTAATATGCTTAGTAAAAGCAATATTTAAAGAACTAGCATTGGGAGTCAAAGCAAGCTTTTGCAAGAACAAAATTACTTCAGATATATTGCAGCCATCAACATCAAAATCATTAAAGGAAATAGAGCTATCATCTCCCACACTCCGAAAAATTTCAGCACTCTTTTGAGAAAAAGTTTTGGCAGTTTTAGGCTTTTTAACACAAGGAGTGGGAGTTTTCTCTACACCAATCAAAGTAAGAGGATTGCTAGCATTAGGAACAACATCATTAGAGGTAGTAATAGTACAAACTTTCATATTCCTAGCAATCTCATCCTCTCTTTCCCATCTAGCATGCAATTCTGCTAACAATCTAAGATTTTCATCAATTCCAACTTGTATAGCATTAGCGGTAGCAAAAACATTGTTATCTTTAACATCATTAGGCAACACTTTTAATTTTAGAAGTTCAACATCATGAGCAAGGCTATCAACTTTAGAAGCAAGAATATCAATTTTGCCTAACTTTTCCTCAACAGACTTGTTAAAAGCAGTTTGCTTACCGATGAAGTCCTTGAGCATTACCTCAAGCTCGGAGGGCGCGGCCCTAGTGTTGTTGTAGGAATTACCATAAGAATTACCATAACCATTACCATTGGTAGAAGGATACGGCCTATAATTGTTACTAGCAAAATTGTTCCTATAAGCATTGTTGTTAAAATTATTGTTTCTAATGAAGTTCACATCAACATGCTCTTCTTGAGCAACCAAAGAGGCTAAAGGAACATTATTAGGATCAACATGAGTCCTATAATTAGCAAGCATAGCCATAATGGTATCAATCTTATCACACAAGGAAGAGGTTTCCTCAACAGAATTTACCTTCTTACCTTGTGGAGCTCTCTCGGTGTGCCATTCGGAATAATTCACCATCATATTGTCAAGTAGCTTTGTTGCGGCGCCCAAGGTAAGGGACATAAAAGTGCCTCCAGCAGCTGAATCAAGTAGGTTCCTTGAAGAAAAATTCAGTCCTGCATAAAAAGTTTGGACAATTATCCAAGTAGTCAGTCCATGAGTGGGGCAATTCTTTATCATAGATTTCATTCTTTCCCACGCTTGAGCAACATGTTCATTATCAAACTGAGTAAACTTCATAATATTGCTACGCAGAGATATAATCTTAGCAGGAGGATAGTATCTACCAATAAAAGCATCCTTACACTTAGCCCATGAATCAATACTATTCTTAGTCAAAGACAGCAACCAATCTTTAGCTTTTCCTCTCAAAGAAAAAGGAAACAACTTGAGCTTAATAATATCACTTTCTACATCCTTATATTTCTGCATCTCACATAGCTCAACAAAATTGTTGAGATGAGCTGCAGCATCTTCAGTACTAGCACCAGAAAATTGCTCTTTCATAACAAGGTTCAACAAAGCAGGCTTAATCTCATAAAAGTTTGCAGCAGGAGCAGGTGGTGCAATAGGAGTGCAGATAAAATCACTATTGTTCGTGCTAGTAAAGTCACACAACTTTGTGTTTTCAGGATTAGCCATTTCAGCAAAACTAAAAGTAGACAAGTAAAAACAACTACCAAGGATTCTAATTTTTTAGGATTTTTGATATAAAAAATGCAGGTAAAAATAAAGTAAAGCAAAACAATAACAAAGTAAAGGATGTGTGTGCGAAAAACTCCCCTTGCAGAGGTCTTCCACTCTTCCCCGGCAACGGCGCCAGAAAGAGCTTGATGCTACCGAGTTGATGAAGTAAATAACCGGCCAGTTGGGAACCCCAAGAGAAGGTTTGATGAAGATAGCAGCAAGTTTTCCCTTAGTTAAGAAACCAAGGTTATGTCAATCAGGAGAAAAGTAGACAATTACGACTGAAGGTGATGCGGACTGGCTTAATAACACTCCAACAAGGGCGCCATTTATGATACTTGTTGACTCGTCTTCGGCCAGTAGCAACGCGGAACCTACACACACACAACCAAGTACTTTGTTCCCAACTTACGATGAGGTTGTCAATCTCACCGGTTTGCTTGAAACAAAGGTTATGAGCGTATCGAGTGGAAAGTGATAATAGTATGCGAGTAAAGTAAATAGTGCGAGTAAAGTAAACAGGTGATAGCAATATGATGGAAATAGGACCGGGGTCCACAGTTCACTAGTGGTGTCTCTCCATAAGATAAATAACACATGCTGGGTAAACAAATTACAGTTGGGCAATTGATAGAATAAAGATAAACGTGATATGTCAAGAAGATCACTATGAGATTTACTCTAGGCATTACAACAAAATACATAGACCGCCATCCAACTGCATCTATGACTAATAATCCACTCACGGGGATATCGTCCGAACACCCCATGAGTATTAAGTTGCGAACAATAGATAATTGCATTAAGCAAAGTGTGTAATGTAAACAAAGCATATGCCCTTGAGCATATGAATGTTGTTTTCTCCCTAGTAGCAACAGCACATCTACAACCTTAGAGGTTTCTGTCACTCCCCCAGGTTAAATAGAGGCATGAACCCACTATCGAGCATAAATACCCCCTCTTGGAGTCACTAGCAACTACTCGGCCAAGATAGCTACTAACAATGGAGAGCATGCAAGATCATAAACAACATAGAGATAACATAAGATATAATTCAGTATAGCAACTCAATCATAACACCAATATTTTTCGGATCCCAACAAACCAAATATGTAGAATTACATAACGGTGATCTCAATCATGTAGGGCAGCTCATGAGATCTAAACATGAAGCACATGGTGGAGAAGACAACCATCTAGCTACTGCTATGGACCCATAGTCTAAGGTAGACTACTCACTCATCGCTCCGGAGGCAAGCATGGCGATGAAGAAGACCTTCGGTGGCGATTCCCCTCTCCGGCAGGGTGCCGGGAAGAGCTTCTGGACCCTCCCGATCTCGGGTCGACGACGGCGACGGATCGCGATGTGTTTCTGGAAAATTGATCGGGTACTTAGGTTTTTCCCGTCGGGGGGTCTTTATAGGCGAAGGGGCGATGTCAGAGGTGGCCCCAGGCCTCCTCACACCATGGCGGCACGGCCAGGGCCTGGGCCACGCCAGCCTGGTGTGAGGGCGGCCTGTGGCCCCTCTCCTACTTCTCTTCGGATCTCTGTAAGGTCCCGGACAAAATAAGACTTCAGGAACTTGTTTCGTCCAATTCCGAGAATATTTCCTGTGTATCACTTCTAAAACACAAAAATAGCAGAAAACAGGGAACTGGCACTATGGCAACTTGTTAATAGGTTAGTTCCGGAAAATGCATAAAAGTGCCACGAAGTGTAACGAAACATTAGGCAAATGGTGTAAAAACAAGCATGGAGCATCAATAATTATAGATACGTTTGAGACGTATCAATGGGCAGAAGGAAACATATTACGGGTACATAGAGGAGATATGGGAACTTGACTATAGACCTACTTTTAAGATCCCTTTGTTTCGGTGCAAATGGGTGAAGGTAACAGGAGGCGGGGTAGTTGTAGACCAAAAGTATGGCATGACAATAGTGGATCTCAACAATCTTGCGTACATAGACGAACCATTCGTCCTAGCCAACGATGTCGCTCAGGTTTTCTATGTGAAGGACATGTCTACAAAAACGAGAAAAAGAAATCAGCAAAAGAAGACATCGTCCGATGAGCCAAAGCGCCACATAGTTCTTTCAGGGAAAAGAAATATCGTGGGAGTAGATGGCAAGATAGACATGTCAGTAGATTATAATAAGTTTCATGAAATTCCGCCCTTCAAAGTGAAAACTGACCCAAGCATCCTACTGAATGATGAAGATTCTTCATGGCTACGACCTAGAAGAAATCAGAAACAATAGATAGAAATGTTGGTGCAATAATGTAATAATGTATTAAACCTTTTATGTAATGCATGTATGGAATGTACTAAACCTTTATTTAAGGAGCATGTACTAAACCTTTTATTAAACCCTTTATGTAATGCATGTTAATAGTTTGATAAGTTAGAATAAGTTAACAAAACTGTCGGTGGGATTAGGACGTGTGGGTAACCTTTAGTCCCGGCTGGTGGGTGCAATCGAGACTAAATCTATCGGCAGGATAAGGACGCATGGGTGGATGCACTGCTCGATGAGATAAAGCATGTAGTGCACGACGCCCCTGTCGGAGGAACAAGACAAAGTAGAAGCGGCGCCGTGCCTCTAAAAGAAGCATCGATACGCCATGGCAAGCAGCTCAACAAGCCAACCTAGAAGGCAGGGAGAGTTTCATCCCCATGGATGGAGGAAAGGGTTGTGAAATCTCCTGTGGCGGAGCTTCTCGAAGATGTCGTTGGTGCTCACGCCCTATGGCATCTTCGGAAGCTCCGCCTCGGAAAAATTTCCCTGCAAGCCCGTGAAAGACTCCATCTCCTCTAACTGTGTTGGGGAAAGGGTTGTGAAATCTCCCGTGGCGGAGCTTCTCGAAGATATCGTTGGTGCTCACGCCCTACGGCATCTTCGGAAGCTCCGCCTCAGAAAAATTTCCTTGCAAGCCCGTGAAAGACTCCATCTCCTCTAACTGTGTTGGGAAAGGGTTGGGAAATCTCCCGTGGCGGAGCTTCTCGAAGATGTCGTTGGTGCTCACGCCCTACGGCATCTTCGGAAGCTCCGCCTCGGAAAAATTTCCCTGCAAGCCCGTGAAAGACTCCATCTCCTCTAACTGTGTTGGGGAAAGGGTTGGGAAATCTCCCGTGATGGAGCTTCTCGAAGATGTCGTTGGTGCTCACGCCCTACGGCATCTTCGGAAGCTCCGCCTCAAAAAAAATTTGAAAATAGAAAATAGTTTTGAATTAGTCATTCAATTTCAAACACTTTTCATATTCATAGTTTTGTCAAATTCTAAAATATGCAAAAAGAATATTAATCAATATAGTTTTGATTGAAAATGGCAAAATAGTTAATAGTTTGGATAGTTAAAATAATTAATTTTGAAAATAGAAAATAGTTTTGAATTAGTTATTCAATTTCAAACACTTTTCATATTCATAGTTTTGTCAAATTCTAAAATATGCAAAAAGAATATTAATCAATATAGTTTTGATTGAAAATGGCAAAATAGTTAATAGTTTGGATAGTTAAAATAATTAATTTTGAAAATAGAAAATAGTTTTGAATTAGTTATTCAATTTCAAACACTTTTCATATTCATAGTTTTGTCAAATTCTAAAATATGCAAAAAGAATATTAATCAATATAGTTTTAATTGAAAATGGCAAAATAATTAATAGTTTGAATAGTTAAAATAATTGATTTTGAAAATAGAAAATAGTTTTGAATTAGTTATTCAATTTCAAACACTTTTCATATTCATAGTTTTGTCAAATTCTAAAATATGCAAAAAGAATATTAATCTCTACTAATAATATTGCTAGAGGTATGATCCGTGCCCGTCACAAGTACGCTTTCAATCCACCAAAAATACGCTTTCATACAAACACAAAATTATCCACCGATGCCACCGGTAAGTCAGAAAAACGGTTCGCTCTTATTTTTCTCTCTCGCGGTCCAACTCCTGACAAGCCCAGTTAATATTGCTAGAGGTATGGTCCGTGCCCGTCACAAGTACGCTTTCAATACACCAAAAATACGTTTTCATCCAAACACAAAATTATCCACCGATGCCACCGGTAAGTCAGAAAAATGGGTTGCTCTTATTTTTCTCTCTCCCGGTCTAACTCCTGACAAGCCCAGTTGTCTACTAATAATATTGCTAGAGGTATGGTCCGTGCCCGTCATAAGTACGCTTTCAATCCCCCAAAAATACGCTTTCATCCAAACACAAAATTATCCACCGATGCCACCGGTAAGTTCGAAAAATGGTTCGCTCTTTTTTTTTTCTCCCGGTCCAACTCCTGACAAGCCTAGTTGATCCTCCATTGATTTTTTTCATCGCGCCTTGATCGCTCTGGTCCTCCCGCCAGCGCCGCTCTGAACCTCCCGTCGGTTTTTTTTCATCGATCTCGGTTGGTACAACTGTGTCGGCGTAAGATTATTCGCCTCCGGCGGCCGGATCCTTCTAGGAGGGCGACGATGCGGCCACGTACGAGGAAGAGGAGGGCTACGAGTGGGAGGGGCCTCCCGGCCCTGTTGGCCTGGTCGAAGTGGTGGGTCCGTCTGGAGGGCGGTGAGACGGCCTCCTACATGGAGGAGAAGCTCTGCGAGTGGGAGGAGCTTCCTGGCCCCGGAGACGACGACCTCACGACTTGCGCACGCCGACAGCCACCCTTATGGCTGTCTGTGAAAACTGCACTTGGTCGTGCTGAATCATAGTAATATCCCCCAAATCGCTCCTTCATTATTTTGTGGTTGTTGTGGGTAAGTGCCATGTTTCTATAGAACATAGGAGCAAAAGACATTTGTAGACGTTGATTAAATAAAAATTTATTATATTTGACGAGTGTGGTATCTATATTAAGCCATTCGTCCCAAAATAAGTTAATCAACTTTTTTTAAATACAGCACACTGAAAACTTCACTTTTTAAAAAACTGAGTCACTTGTTTTGGATAGAGGAAATATTAGGTAATCAGTGGAATCGATTTTCCAAATACCACAAATTAATATGGGATTGAAGGAGAAACAAAAAGGAACACTTGTCGTTAAACACTTATTTATTCTTGATTAATATTTGCACCACCATAACACATTTAAATTGTAAGACATAGGTGAAGAAGAAACTATACACAGATATAGAGATTCGCAGCAACGCGCGGGCATTTAGCTAGTCAATATAGTTTTAATTGAAAATGACAAAATAGTTAATAGTTTGAATAGTTAAAATAATTGATTTTGAAAATAGAAAATAGTTTTGAATTATTTATTCAATTTCAAACACTTTTCATATTCATAGTTTTGTCCAATTCTAAAATATACATAAGTTATTCAATTCAAATTTCAAATACAATAGTTTTGAAATTCAAAATTCATATTTGAAATGAAAATATGAAAAAAATTCAGCATTGGCGCGCATTTATTGCACCTTTAGTCCCGGTTGGAGCCACCAACCAGGACTAAAGGGGGGGGGCTCGGGCGCGAACCGCCGACCCCCCTTTAGTCCCGGTTGGTGGCTTCAACCGGGACTAAAGACCCCCCTTTAGTCCCGGTTTAAGCCACCAACCAGGACTAAAGGGGGGGGGTATAAAAAGCCCGCACCCTTCCTCTTCTTCCCCACCCGCTCACACTTAGCGAAAATTTCGATCGACGCCGGATGCGTAAGGAGCTCGCCGCGCCAACGTTGCGGCCGCCGGTCCGATTAAACGCCGCCGGCCGTAGCCGATGCCACCGCCGCTCCGCCACCGGCCTCCGCGCCCGCCCCGGCCTCCGCGCCCGCCGCGCACGCTCGCAGCACCGCCCCGGCCGGCCACCGCTCCGGCCGCCCCCGGCCTCCGCGCCCGCCCGCACGCCCGCAGCGACCACCCCGGCCACCGCTCCGGCCGCCCCCGGCCTTCGAGCCCGCCCGCACACGCCCGCAGCACCACCGCGCCCGGCCACCCCCGGCCCTGCAAGGTTTTTTTTTAATTTTGTTAAGTATTAATTAGGGTTAGTAATAGTTAGAAATAGTGTATTTGTTAGAAATAGTTATAAATTTTGTTTTATTTTTTTTAATAGTGTATTTGTTAGAAATAGTTAGAGTTAGTATAGTTAATTTTTAGGGTTAGTAATAGTATATTTGTTAGAAATATTGTTAGTGTTAGTTTTTGTTTTAATTTTTTTAAATAGTGTATTTGTTAGAAATAGTTAGAAATTGTTAGCGTTAGTAATAGTGTATTTGTTAGAAATAGTTAGTGAATTGTTAGGGTTAGTAATAGAAATAGAAATAGTTAGAAAATAGAAATATAAATAGTGAATTGTTAGGGTTTTTTTTAATTTTGTTAAGTATTAGGGTTAGCAAATGTAGTTTTTGTTTTATTTTTTTTATAGTGTATTTGTTAGAAAATGTTAGAAATTGTTAGTGTATAGTAGTTAGAATTATTAGTTAGGGTTAGTAGTTAATTGTTAGGGTTAGTAGTTAGAAAATTGTTAGGGTTAGTAGTTATTTTGTTTTGTTATTAGTTAGGGTTAGTAGTTAGAAAATAAGTTATGTTATTTTGTTAGATTAATTATTTGTTAGTTAGGTTAATCTAATGTCGGTATTGTTCCATATAGCGTCCATAATTGAAATATAAATGTCGGTATTTTGCAGAAACTATGGATCCACATAGCAGGAACCTAGAAGAGGAAGAACTTCTCGAAGATATAATCAAAGATGCCCCCGACGTTGAACCAGCTGAATCTCCGTCGTCATATCTGAACCCCTCCGGAGATGGAATGAAGGTCGATCGACATGAAGATGAAGCCGACGGGGCAGGCGATAGCTCCGATGACGGAGAAGGCGATAGCTCCGCTGATGGAGAAGCCGGTGGACACATAACGAAGTCCGGCGAGGTATATATATGAAGTTCGGCAATCACTTGTAATATGTGAAAAATATTGGAGATAGCTGTATATTGTATACATATACATTAATTGATGAATGTTTCTCCTCTTAGGCCTCCACATCGAGCAAAGCTACAAAACGAGGCCCAACCAAAAAGTTGGATGCATGAACGCATTACACCTTTGAGGTCATATTGCCTACGGGCGAACCCAAGCTTCCTAAGAAGGCTGCCGACATATTCAAGAAGCAATGCGGAGTTCTGGTTAGGAATCACGTCCCGATCAGCGTTCGGGAGTGGAACAAGCGCAAAGGGGCAACCGATAGTGAATATGTCGCCAAAAGGTACAAAGATAATCTTTGAAATGTCATGGCACATTTCAACCTGCCAGAATGTGAGAATGAAGACGCCGCAAGAAAACTGAGGGCCAAAGTCAAGCAGTGGACTCTAAAGAAGATGGCCGAACTGTTCCGGGTGTGGAAGAAGAAACTATGGAAAAACTATCTGAAGACAAAGGAAGTGCCAGTATTCGAGGGGTATCTAGCCAAGCAGGCGAATCACTGGAAGGCATTTCAGGAGTACAAGGAGTCAGAAGATGCCAAGGCATTATCAGAAAAGAACAAGAAAAATGCCGACAAGAAGAAATACCACCACACGCTGGGGCCAGGGGGCTATGAGACTGCCATCCCAAAGTGGGATAAGAAAGAGCAAGAGATGATTGCTAAAGGGATCACACCTAAACCCATCCGTGATGAGTGGGAATTGAGAGCAAGAAATTGGTTCCTTGCGCATGGTGGTTCGTACGACGAACTAACAGGGGACCTTATCTGCAGTGACGGTCTTAGGATACCCAGGGAAAATTGGAAAAAAATAGTGAAAGAAATTAAAGAGGGAAAAAGATAGTTCACTCCAGATAGAGAGAAAGACTTGCTCACACTAGTCCTCGGCAATGACGAACATGGAGGACGAATGCGAGGCTTTGGTCCTTCTTACCCGTGGTGGCTTGGGTTTGCCAGAGACCAAGAGACTTACAGAAACCGAGCGAGAGCAAAGAAGCGACAGCAGGATGAGGAAAATGACAAGTTCAACCAGTTGCTTGCCAGGCTTAACGAGCAACAGCAGCAGATTGACAAACTTAGAGGAGTAGTGCGCCAGCAAGATCCTGCACTCGATATTACCGTCGGCCCATCTAAGCGGAAAAGCAGCGTGGCTGAATCTGAGGCCCCGACAGACGATGCATGACGAATGATAGTGGGCGGTCCCGGCTACCCCGTGGATGGAATCAAGGAGTCAACATCATGTGAACTCCATCAGAGAATGAAGAACATATCCATGAAGGTGGCCGTCGGACAAGCTTTACCTTCTGGCCCTGATGTACGCTGGCATGGCCATGAGATTCCAGCTGGCTATGCTAAAGTCGGGGTGGATGAAATCGTGCCGGGGTTTCATGATATGGAGCTTGACATCCCTGGACCCGAAGATGAGAGGACACTCAGAGAAGTACTGGGTGGAGTCATTCTATGGGACAAGAACTACATCAAGCTTCCAGGCTCGGCCCCAAGGACAACACCGCCTCTGAGTCATCGCAGGTCACCTACACCTCCATCACCTCCAAGCCCTCCACATGAAGACGGCCACCACAACACGAGTCCATCTCGATCTCTGCCGCCGGACTTGGGTCGGCCGTCTCCGCCGCCGCCCACTAAGGATACTAAGCGGAAGCGTGGCAGCAAGAACGCCCCGTCGATGAGTTCTAAGCGACGGAGCTCCCCAAAGCGCAAACTGTCGCCCCTCCCAAAGGTACCTCATGCTAATCTTCCCGTCAGACCTTATGATCGTACCCCCGAGGAAAACACCAGGATAGCAAAGGAACATTATGATGCGCAGATGAAAAAGAAGGAACCCGAGCCCCGCCCGGAATACACCGAGAAGCAAAACGCATATGCAAAATACTTACTGACCCTTCCATCACAGTATGACTTGCACCATAAGCCTGATGACTATACACGCACATTGCAGAAGGAAGGGAAAAAGAGCAGATCACGTGCAAGTGCAAGTGGGAGCAAATCAAGTACAAGTACAAGCAAAAAAAGATCAGACGTTCCTCAGCTTGGACAACAGGCCAAACAATCGATCCCACCCCTCAGGGTGGTATCCGAGAATGTTCCCTCTCTGGTGCAGGGGCAAGATTTGGAATTAGCACAAAAGTGGGTGGATGAATGGGGTATAAGTGTTGAAGACGTTCTGGCTTCCCAAGACGATAGGTTACCCAAGGCTGTGGTAGCCCCTAAGCCGCAATTTGTCATGGGAGCGCCTTTGGTCAGCAAAGAAAAGTTTGAAGATCTCCCAACAAATATGCATTACTTGCATACATGGTACTCGAATGAAGCAAAGAATGGGAGAACGATGATCGTGGCGCGTGTCCCACGGGAGTACTACGGCCGTCCCGAAGACATCCATATCGACTTTGATGAACTCTTCCAGATGTACAATTGCGACGCCCTCGACAAATCTCTTATGAGTTGCTATTGTCTGTAAGTTTTTCAATTCGTTGTCTACATATAACTTGTTTAGTTATTTCAATTCATTGTCTACATATAACTTGTTCAGTTATGACTTATACTCTATTATGCAGAATGAAGATCCTGGAATGTAAAAGTAGGAACATCATAAATATTGGGTTTATTGACCCAGATAAAATACATATAAAGACGCTAACTGATAACCCCAAGGAGACGGAGGAAAACCTTCTAAGGTTTCTAACAGATCAACTTACTGTGACCACATACTGTTTCCATACAACTTCAAGTGAGGGTCTTACTCTATTGTGTCCATTCACTTATAAATGTAATTGATAAGTTACTAACATATATATATATATATATATATATAGGAAGCTGATATGGGGCACCTTGGTGCCCGGGCACCATGCTTCAAATACGTACATTTTGCTTATAATTATGCATACCCAAGGGTATACATACCTAAGATACATATACCCAACTCATACATACCCAAAATATGCATACCCAAGATACATATAGCTAGGATACACATACCCAATATATATATACCCGGAATACGTATATATATGTACTTTTACATACCTTAGGTATATATTCCAAAAAAATAACATACCTAAGGTATACATACCTCATTTATATCTACTAAGTATGTGCAAAGTCATACATACCTTGGGGTATATACAAAATATCACGTATTTTATACGTATTGAGCATGGTGCCCGGGCACCAAGGTGCCCTGGTTATTTTACCTATATGTATATATATATATATACATGTGCAGCTACCACTGGATTCTGTTGAACATTCAAATTGATAAGGGAAAAGTTGATGCCTTCGACCCATTATCGAGAAACTTGGAACAGTTCCAAAGCCTGCAGGACATGCTCCAAGGGTAATTTCAATTATTCTTGCGCTCTATCGGTCTCTTTCGATAATTTTCTGATATATCAAGTAATGAAAAACTTAGCAAATCATTTTCCTTGTCGGGCAGGGTTTGGAAGCGGTTCAAGTGCGTGACTGACGGTATCTCTCATGAGAAGCTAGCCTTTAGAGCGGCTCAGGTAAGTAGTACGATATACTTCTATTTTCAATACATTTATGATGCTAGATTATTATTTTGATTAAATTCTATTCTCGTAAAGTGTGACCAGCAGCCACAGGGGACGCATCTATGTGGATACTACGTTTGCGAGTTCATTCGCAAGTTTACCTCTGAGCACAAGGATTACAGATACGACGTAAGCAATAAACATTCACACATCTATTTTTACCCGTCATTCTTTGTTATCATAATTGATATTCATATTGATCTCCTCTTCTTATATAGTTCACGGCCATGCGGGAGAAGTACCTACCAGAGCAACGCGCGATCGCTGTTGCAGAGGAGCTAGCGGCCTTTTTGAGGACAAAACTTATAGATGATAAAGGAAGATTTAGTGTAGCTAGGGGCCATTACTAATATTGGTGTAATCGAATAGACGGGCTCTAGTTCCGATAATTGTTATCTCCATATAATTGTATATATATACTCGATCGTAAGATAAGTTTTCTTACATATATATATGCACTAACATGTATGCGTAGAATTATATGAAAAGTATTTTTAAAATGAAGAAAAAATAAAATAAAATACAACAAAAATAATTCCCCCGAACACCTAAACCCTAAAACCCTAAAGCAAAAGACAAAATCTATAGATGCCCGTTAGTCCCGGTCCATGTTATAAACCGGGAATAAAGGTCCTGGCCCTTGATGCGCTCCGAGGCGCCCACGTGGAAACCCTCCAGTCCCGGCTTGTAACCGGGCCGGGACTAAAGGTTTAGCCTTTAATCCCGCCTCTGTAGTCCCGGTTTGCAAACCGGGCGACGAGGGGTTAACTCGACAAATGCCCTAAATGAAGGACTTAGGATCGGGGAGATAGGGCATCAGATGAACTCGAAGGTAAAGTTAGTCGAAATAGGTGTGTGTCGAAAGTAAACTTTGGGTGTTAAACCTGGCTTGCTTTCAATCTGGCCTACACCGTCCCCTCCTGGCCCCTTTATATAGGTGGCCAGGTCTCGAGGATCGGGTAGGGTCCGATACAGATTACAATATCGACATACGGTAGGAACTCGTATTCGACTATCATTACAATTGGGCCTAGCTATACGGGCCTTAGGGGTACTAAACTAACGGGCTCTATTAACTATACACTTGTCAGTAGCCCCTGAGATTCTACCAGAATTGAGATTCGGGTTGAATCTCTAATCTTTAAATCTTCGACTTGATCAATTCTTCGACTTCTTCTTATCTTCAAATCTTCGACTCCGTCTTTCAACTTATTTTCATGATATTTTTTCGCAAGGGGTTTTGATGAACAAGCCTGACAACTCTGACGGATCAAGAGGTCAGTTAACTGCCGGAACAGATACTTGCCACCTACTTCAAATTCAATCCCCTTGGACTTGAATTCGGGATACTGGTCAAACCCATTCTTTTGCCGCATTTAGGACTTACAAAGAATGAATCCCAGTGATTCTCAGGGTACCCAGTGCGTCCACCAGGATTTTTTTCACATCGTAGACACGGATACATTCCAGCAGAGCGCATCCATGTGCGTATACCAGGCCACACAGGACGGATCCCGGGGTCTTACCTTTGTGATAAGTCACGACATTCGAGTTGCGTTGCGATAATGCAACTCGAGAATCTCATGTCGCAGTCAAATTTTGACTAATAATATTCGGGTTTCTTCAACCATAAAACTCGCTCCCGATGGGAGTAACACTACTGCACTTCTCCAACTCTAATGCTTTACCAAGAAATATCGTCGGGTGCGCGCTCAGCGCTCCCGATGGGAGTAGCCCCCGAGGCTATAGTCGAAAAAGACTTTTTCGAGTATAGGCTCAAAATATAGTGTAATCCATCATACTTCAACTCGAGATACTTCAACTTCGAGATACTGCAACTCGAGATACTTCAACTTCGAGATACTGCAACTCGAGATACTTTAAAAACATCTTGTCGTCGAATACTAGTCCACCACTTCAGAGAGAAGTTGTATTCACCATTCTTGAAAATAGTAGCCCCCAAGGCTAGAATCGAAATTCCTTCGTATACAGTCTTGTGCACCTATTTTGCACTTGTCGGCGCAATCTTTCTTCTTTCTTATATTATCTTCTTTATGACATAAATGAGTACGTCACTCTGTACCATTGCAAACCGTTGCGTGGGCAATACTGTAAATTTCTTAATTTTTGACCGTTAGTGGGCTTACCGTTTCCGCTCTTTGCGTCACGTCTCAGCCCACGATCCTTCTCCCAGAAGGTATATAAGGGGCGTAGTGGGGGATTTTACTGTTTACCAGCTCGTTCCCTCCGCCGCCTCCATTGCCGATCTCTTCTCCTCTCCCCGCTCGTGCATAGCCCCCAAGCGCGGTGCGATAGATGCGCGTGAAGCACCTAGCCACCAAGAACACCATGGCCAAGAACTCCTCTGCCACCAACTTTGTACGCTCTGCCATCACGCCGAAGGAGGTGGAGAAGGCCAGGGCGGATGGCCTCATCTCCGCCCAAGATTCCATCAAGTTTCCTAGTACTGAACGGATCCCACAGCCCCCAAGTGGCTATCGGGTAATGTTTCTTGCTTTCCTCCTCCGCGGTCTTTCTCTTCCTGCCCACGAGTTTCTCCGCGGGCTCCTCTTTGTCTACGGTGTGCAGCTCCACCAGCTCACACCAAACTCCCTTCTTCATATTGCTTGTTTCGTGACTCTCTACGAGTCATTCTTGGGCATTGAGCCCCACTTTCTTCTCTGGAGGTCAATCTTTCAGCTTCGCCCCAATGTTTCCCTGGCTAGAAAGCCTGAATTGGGCGGAGCTGTTGTTTCGGTGCGTCCTGAGGCACAATATTTTGAATTTTCCATGGCCGCGTCTGTCCAAGGGTGGAGAACCAAGTGGTTCTATATCAAAGATCGCAAGGCTTCTCCTGAAGATCAATATGGTCTAGCCCCCTTTGACGCCTCCAAGGAAGTAAAGAAGTTGGCATCGTGGGATGCACTTCCCTCAGATGCGGAGATAGCACAAGTTCTTCCTCTTCTGTCTCGCATTCAGGCTTTGAAAGGAGGCCAAGGAGGAGCATTGTCGGGTATCCAACTCATGGCGTTCTTTCTGCAACGTCGAGTTCAACCCCTGCAGCACCGCCTCACCAAGCTTTGGAATTACTCTGGCTTGGAAGATCCTACTCGCGTCTCTGAAGATTTGATAGAGAAAAAAGATGTCGACAAGCGAGTTAGGAGTCTTACCAAACTCACCAAGGATCATGCGGTCGCTGACTTGACTGCTAACTACTTCGACTCTGTGCACCCTTTGCCCGAGGTATGCATCTTTGTGTTCGTTTGTTGTCGAATTTTGTTTGCTTCGACTTACGTTATTCTTTGCCTTTGTACTCTGCTGACTTATTTTATATGCAGGGTCACCAATTCCTTATTTCGCACCCTCCTCTTCCAGAGGCAAGGCCCCTTCCGGCTGAGCTGGCCTCGTCCGTGTCTGAAGCCCCCGAGGCTGACGAGAATCAGGACGAAGATGATACCGAAGAATCGGAAGAGGAAATGAGCTCGTCGACATCGTCTCCCCCCGTGCTTGCTGAAGATGCTGGTGTCGACAAGAAAAGGAAGCGAGTCGAAGAATTTGCTTATTCGAGTTCTGCAATGGTTGATAAGGCCTCTGTTCCTGCAGGAGATATGGAGTACTATGACCTTCTGGCATCGTAAGTATTTTTATTCGAGTTCCTCAATTGCATCTCTCTTGCCTTCTTTCCGTCGTGTTACTCATTAGTTTTTTGCTTCGTGTAGAGATGACGAAGAGCTGTCAAAAGCTGCTACAGCTACTCCTTCAATTCCTCCTGCTGTTGACGATGAGCCCCCGGCCCAAGAAGTTGCACCTAGGGTTACCAGGGCTTCTGTAAAGAAGGTTCCTGTGCCCCGAAACCCCAAGCGCTTGAAGAAGGCTAAAGAACCCAAAGTTTCTCTGGAAGCCCATGAATCCTCGGCTTCCCCCCATGATGTGAGCAATTTCTCCTGACTTATCTCCCTTGCATACACTCGTGCTTCTTACACACTTTTTCTCACAGGCTTTATTGAAGAAATTCGTCGCCTTGGGCACCGAATGCGCTGAGTACCTAAAGGTTGCCAAAGCTTCCGAAGGTATGTTTTATATCCATTCATGGTTTTTCCTCCACGCATATCTTTTGCTTTTTATCTGACTCCCTTTCTCCTTCTACTGTAGCTTCTCTAGCAACAGCCAACGCCCGAATCGCGTCATTGGAGGCTGAGCTAAGTGCCTCGCAGAAGGCATATGATATTGCGGCCGCTGCCAAAGCAAGTGCTGAGAAGTCGCAGAAATCAGCACTTGGTAAGGCGAAAAAGGCTGAAAAAGCTTTAGCCAATGCCAACAGGGAGCACGCTCAGCGAGAGCAGGCCGTAATGGAGCGCCTCCACACGATGTCTACTTCTGCTGAAAGTAGGTGTTTCTTCTTGCCATCTTTTTCGACTTCTTGTGGTACTTATTGATCTTTGCTAATTCTTTCTTTTACTTCTTTCTTTTCGACATCCTTTGCCGCGCAGGATTTACCAAGGTGTCTTCTTCATCTTTGCCATCGGGCGATGATCCTCTGCTGACCGCAGTTAACCTACTCGAGGCAAACTGGATATCCATCCAGGAGACTTTTGAGTTGGTTAACCGCGTTCTGTCGCGGTTATTCGTCGGGTTGTGGCCGAAGAAGAAGGCAGAAGTCCCGCAGGATAGCTTGGAGAATCTTGCCAAGTCCTTCGATACAATTGAGGACCCGACCCTCCAGCTGAAGGGGCTCTCTCTGAAGCGCGGCGCCGAGGGTGCTATTGCACTTTCTTTTGCGCATGGGGCGGATTTCGACTGGGAGAAGGTGAGCTCTGCCCATGGCCGCACTCGCGATGAGATGAAGGTTTTCTTCGAGAAGGCGAAGAAGTTGGCGCCTGCACTAGCAGCGATTATTTCTCCTTCTGTGGCCTCCGTGGCATCTACTACACCGGCTCCAACTATGGAAGAGCCTGCACCTCCATCGACTTCTGGCGACGGGTTTGCCACGCCCTCTTCTACCACGGAGCAAAATGCTGAGGTGGCGTAGACTTCGGCTCCTCTGTAGCTTTCAATTTGTTCCTTTTGAATGTAAAAACCTTTAGTCGCGTGCAACCCGAGAACTTTAGTCAAAGGGTTTTGCACTTATGTAAATATATTTTCGCCTTATGAGGTCTTGTGCTGCCTTTCTGAAATATTTCTTCTTTCTTTTCTTTTGACTTCCAGTCGATGCATATCAACGATCCCTTGACTGGCGGACCTGCTCCTTCCGCTGCCCGCACCTTCGATTCGATGGTTTTTTCACCTCCTAGTCCATGCACTCAATGTGCAGAGTATTCTTTAAGGATTTCTGATCTCGAATCTCGCTTGACTTTAGCCAAACGCCAAGCTCAGATGGCATTTGACAAAGCTAGCAAAGCTTCTAATTTGACGAAGCAGGTATCCATTCTTGATGATAGGGTGTCCAGCTTGACGGCGAAGATTTTGCATCACGAGGAATGCAATTCTTTTCTTCTTGGCATTATTGAATCCGCCTGCGAAATGTTAAGATGTAAGTTTCTTCTCGACTTACCTTTTCCTCTTTCTTGTTCCACTGCTGTTCTTATGGTATCCTCTTGCCCTCATAGGCACTTGTTTAGATTTCGCCGCTGAAGATCGTCGGGTTACCGAGCGAAATGCGGCCCTAGAGAAAATGTCCGCATGTGTTGAAAATTTGTGGTCTGATCCTCGTCGCCGGTGTGCTGTTGTATTGCTTCAGGACCGTGCCCAACATGTTGGCGAGGCGGTAGATGGCTGCAGAAGATCTCTCGTAACTATGCACTCGGTTATGCTTCCTCGCAATCCTGTGCCTTCGACTTTCCCACTACTTCTTGATACTTTTAGATCCAGCCAGCGAATTCATCGTTTGATAGAACTGAACTTAGTGGCAGGTGCCAACTTTGCCCTTGGGTGGGTACGCAAGTGGCATCCAAGACTCAATTATAGTTCTATGTCGCTGAGTTACCCTCCAGGTGGAGCTAGCCTTCGGGTACATTTGGAGAGTACCCTGCAGCCTGCCCAACGAATTATAGCCAGGTTATTGCAAGAAGATGCCGCGTTTTTCCGCGAGTTTCATTATTTGGACCCTTTGGGTGTGGATGATTCTGACAACCCGATGTTGTAATACTTATGGAAAACGCGAGAATTTCTTATTTCGCGACTGTATGTCTGAGATATATTTTCAGAGCGCTTTATATATATATATGACTCGTGCGTTTGCCGCATTTTCTCTTTGAAAGACTCGTAGACTCGAACCTGAGGAATGTTCTGTCTTTATTATACTTGTAATGTAAGATACATGGGGTGACCCAAGAGATCCGGCCTATGGCCTGTGTTCTGGATCTAGAGGGCATTGCCCCTGGTATAACTCGTGGCTTTTACAGCCTTCTTCTTCTACTCTATTTTGGATTCTTATGCCATTATGGCTTTCTCTTCTTCTCCTGCATCTTTGACTTCTTCTATTGATGCTCCTACTCGTGGTTTTTTCATCTCCGGCTCCGCAACGCGTCCTTCGAGTAGCTTGACGCCTTCTGTAGTCGTATTGTTCGCCTTTTCTGCGTAGTTGGCTATCATGCCAAAGTTTTGCGCCATCTTGTGGAACTCCCTGTCGCAGAGATCTGAAACTTCAAAACTCCCTTTGACTGTAATTATTCCTCTTGGTCCTGGCATTTTGAGTACCAAGTATGTATAGTGAGGTACTGCCATAAATCGCGAAAATGCGGGTCGTCCGAGGATTGCATGATATTGAGACGGCCAATCCATGACTTCAAAGTCGAGCTTTTCTCTCCTGTAGTTTTGCCGGTTGCCGAAGCAAACGTTGAGTGCTATTCGTCCCAGTGGATAGTTGGCACTTCCTGGTACGATTCCGTGGAAGGAACAATCTGTTGGCTTCAGGAACTCTAATGATATATGCATTGCTCTGAGTGTTTTTGCATATATCAGATTAATTCCACTTCCTGCATCCATGAATATTCTGTCGACATCATATGCGCCGATTTGAGCTTTGAGTACCAAAGGCGCGTTCCCTGGCCGAGGTACTGTTATAGGGTGATCTTCTCTGTTGAACTCGATTGGCTCCGTTGTGGCTGGAGGTGAAATGACTGCCAAGTTAACTTGTCAAGTAATGCTCTTTTCTTCTTTGTTCGACTTGGGCACATGTTGTATCATTGCTGTGATGTGCCCTTTTGATGGAACGTATCCTTCGTCGTCGTCGTGTCCCTGGTTTTTCTGGTCTTGTCCTTGAGGAGCTCCGTTGTTTCCTTGCTGTTTTGCCGGAGGATTGTTGCTTCCTTCGAATCCTTGTCGCGTTGCTTCGGTTTGCTTGTTTAACGCTGCCTCTTGTAGTTTTAAGAATGTTGTGCAGTCTTTCATTGCGTGCCTTGATACTCGCTTCCCATCGACGAATGCTGAGTGTATATGACAAGGTCCGTTGAGCATATCTTCTGGTGATGGGTTGTACTCTCTGGGTTCTCTTGTAGGGAACTTTTTATAGTCCTCCTTTTCGTAGCTTCGATATCCCGAGCTTCTGCGATCACCTCCTTGATAGCTGTTGTCTTTGTATCCCGCGGCGACTTGGCTATGGGAGCCGTAGGTGTCGTAATTTCGGGATCGTCTCCTTTGACTTCCATATCTGTTTCCTCTATCGTCCTCTGGAGATCGCGTCCGCTTGTTGTTGCACGCATCTTCTCCATCTGCAAATCTGTTTGCTGTGTCCATGAGGTCTGACACTGTTTTCGGCTTGATTCTACCCATCTCTTCGACTAGGTCTCTTCGCCTTAATCCAATGATGAACGCATCTATTGCTCTTTCGTCTGAAACTTCGACTGCTGAATTTTTGATAAGGCTCCATCTTTGGATGTATGCCCGCAGTGTTTCATCGCGTTGTTGCACACATGCTTTGACTTCTTCTATTGATGCTGGCCGTTTGTATGTCGACCTGAAGTTGCTTGTAAATTGCTTTATGAGGTCTTCCCAGCTTCCAATAGATTCTTTCTCTAGTTTGCTCAACCATGACCTTGCTGCACCGGTGTGGTGTAGTTGCAAACTTTGCATTGCTGTTTCTTTGGTTCCTCCTAATATTTGAACTGCTTGTAAGTAGTCTGCGAGCCATGATTGTGGTTCCTGTGATCCGTCGTACTTTTGCTGATCATGAGGTAGCTTGAATCCCTTGGGGACTGGAGTGGTGCAAACCCTGCGGGTAAAGCACGATGCCCCCATCTCTTTTTCGTCATCTTCATAGTCGCGTTTTTCATTTGGGGATCGCGATCTTCGAGTTCCTCCGTGCTGTTTTGGTGATGGCGATCGAGATCGGTGCTTGCTGCTTCTGCGCCTAGGACTATTGTGACGGCGAGGTGACCTTGCTTTATGCACTTCCTTATGATGATATGCTTCTTCTCCTTTTGCTGATAGCTTGTGGCCCACCATGTTGAGTCCGTTCAATGCTGCTCTATGCATATGTTCCCTAGGATCTCCTGGACTTGGTCGAGTTGTAAGAAGATATGTTTGCGCTGCTACTAGTTCTGCTTCAGGGGTTTTTGGTAGGATGTTCCCCTGCTCGTCGACCGATAGGAAGGACGAGTCAAGGTTTTTGGAAATACTTTGCCTGTCGGAGTACTCGAGGTTGTCGTACCTTGAGCCATGTCGACGATTTTTCCTTGCGTTGCTATATGATGCGTCGCTTCGTGCTTTACGAGCAGCTTCGCTAGCTGCAATAGCTGAATCTTTTCTTCTTTGTATCTCTGTTTTCTCCTTTGCTAATTGCTTCGCCTGCTGCCTTAGGGCGTAATGATACCCCAAAAGCATGTCTTTGCTGGAATTTGATGGTATTGGCGTGCCGTGTTCTACGTCTTCTCTTATTACCCTTCACTCGTCGGCTGATAGTCGAATTTTTTCCCTGGCTGTGAGGGATTCTGCTGTTTGCCCTTCTGCTAGGTGATTTGCTCCTCTGTCGATATTTGCTGGGTTTAGCACTGGGTTGTTATTTTCATCGAATTCTTCTGAGTTGTCTCCCACAATGGCGAGCACCTGGCATTGTTTGCCGATGTTATTATTGAAGCTTGAGAAGATTGAGTCGCCATCTTTAGAAAGCTCTAACCCTGTCTTCCATGTGTCTGTTGATTTGTCTGAGATATCGTCGAGGCAGATCATGAGATTATTGAGTTGGACTCCTGCGTCGAGTTTTTCCTTTGCTTTATTATCTTCTCCGATTTCTTTTGGTACTTCTTCTAGGCTGACCGGCGAGTTTACCTCGCTAGATGAGCCATCGGAATACTCCATCATTGCTACTGTTTCGGGCTCACTTGCCGACGGATCTTGTTTCGTCGGATCTGAAAGGCGAGATGAACCCGATGGCCCGATGAGGATGCTCAAACTTCCAATTGTCAACTCCATCTCTTGATTTTCGTCGACTTCTGTACTGCTGTTGGCTAAAAGCGAAAAAGCCGTCGAATTCATGATTCCAACGCCCAAGTCCCCACGGTCGGCGCCAATTGACGAGGGGTTAACTCGACAAATGCCCTAAATGAAGGACTTAGGATCGGGGAGATAGGGCGTCGGATGAACTCGAAGGTAAAGTTAGTCGAAATAGGTGTGTGTCGAAAGTAAACTTTGGGTGTTAAACCTGGCTTGCTTTCAATCTGGCCTACACCGTCCCCTCCTGGCCCCTTTATATAGGTGGTCAGGTCTCGAGGATCGGGTAGGGTCCGATACAGATTACAATATCGACATACGGTAGGAACTCGTATTCGACTATCATTACAATTGGGCCTAGCTATACGGGACTTAGGGGTACTAGACTAACGGGCTCTATTAACTATACCCTTGTCACCGGGACTAAAGGCCCTTACGAGCCGGGACTGGAGGCCCTGTCCCCACTGGTGGCTCTTTATCGAAAAAAATCTATCTCATTCATGCTTGACTTTCCATGGAAAATATCCATGATATTCCTTGCGTCTTCTTTTGCATACAACACTTATATTCATGAACTACAACAAACTGTGTCATATTAGTGTCGCAAAAGTTATTTTGTTTCATGCCAAGGCATGGGACTGGAACTTTGCATGCTAGAATTAGCAGCTGGATGCAATTAAATTTAACAATCTAAATCGTTTAGATATATAGACAAATAGCATAATGATTATCTTGTTTTCCGAGTAATACAAAAAGCACCGGGAGTCTTCGGCAATCTTCCTCGAGATCTTGCATCTCATTCTCTCATCGATGGAAGCTTCTGTGTAGTGACGTGCTCTAGGTAGCCTGAACCTCTTGGCAATAGGAATGCAAAAAAATCTAAATATCTTTCAGCAAGCCATACAGAGATATGGCCATCGACGACCCCTCCGTGCTTCCCTGGGCGAGCGCAGCTAGGTGCACGTGAACTTGCTGCGCCCTTCTTGGCGAAACACACGTACGTGCGGCTGAAGGAGCTCTGCCCCTGCCCATGCTTCTTCCCGATGCCGCGATTAGCACGTTAGCCGCCTTGTGTGGCAGACCGCAACACTGATACCAAGGGCATGGACGCCGCGTCGGCACACACTGGCGGCGGTGTTATTTTTTTCCAACCGTTTTTCTGACTTACGGGTGACATTGATGGGTAATTTTATGTTTAGATGAAAGCGTATTTTAGGTGGATTGAAAGTGTACTTGTGAGCCACGAACCATACCTCTAGCAATATTATTAGTAGAGATTATCTCTAGGATAATTTCACTATTGAAGTCTTGTACTCCTAATTAAGTCTCCGCGCCCAGATATCAACCATACTAGTTCCTCTGGGCGTCGTGGTCGCTAGATTCGTTGCCGGAGTCTTCAGTAATTTATGTGAGAAATCAATTTGACTTTATCAAGTAAGCTGTTTTACTTTTTTTGTGGATCTTTATTACTATTGTTGGTTATTATATTAATATGTTTGATTAGCACTTCGGTAAAAAGGTTCATATACAACGGTTGCCAACTTCTCCACGCTGAATATAATATATGCATATTTACATAATCTAACAAGCGATGCAAAGTACTTCTAATCCTTGCTAGTAGGTTTCAGTCAAGCCACTGACATTATCAATAGTTTCTTTTATCTAGTTTTACAGGATCAACTGCGAATGTAAAAACGCGAACCATAAAATTCGAGTACACGCCACCGTATTCAGATTTTTTATTTTCAAAAGTCACAGCGCGGATCAGTACTCGTAAATCGGATCCTTAAAACCGAATATGCTAAAAAGATTCTTTTTTTCTTTTTTTTTCCATTTTCTTCTTCCCCGTGGCATCTTCTTCCTCCTCCCAACCTGCCCCTACCGTTCGACCGCCCCCGGCCGTCCCTGCCCCGGGAAACTTCACCCTTGGCCGCCATTCCGCCACCCGCCCCTGGCCGCCCTCCCGCCGCCCGCCCCCACCCCTGGCAGCTCCGCCCCTGGCCGCGGCGTGTTTCAATTCTGGTGTGGCAAGCTACGATTCCAGTCGGGATGGGCGGCGGCGGCGGTGGCTGGGCGGCGGTGGTGGCGGCCGGTCAGAGCTCTACATCGCCGAAATTTTGCCGGTCTCCAGCGAGACTGCCGGTGGAAGGGCACCCACGGAGGTGAACTTTCAGGCTGCCAACTGCTTTCGCGTGGATATATAGGCCGCGTTCGGTTCGGTGCCAAAAATTGGATATTCCAGTTTCGTCTCTGAAATTTGTAGCCGCTCATAAATTTTTTTTTGGTTTTGGCCAGTTTACGATGACTAATCTACGCCTTTTTTTGGCCTGAAACAATAAAATGATGGTTATTATATTGCATGTTTACGATCACCGCTAGAGATGCTCTTATGGCCACTAGCCACGTTGTATCCTTGTGATTCAGCTCAAAGATAAGGTAGAATATAACATGGAGCAGATGGTGTGGATTTAGAGCCTTTTGGGATGACACGGCACGCTCCGTAATTATTTTCCTCTTTACTCTTGCTGGCTGCCACTGAGAGAGACGAAATGTTCAACTTTTGCACACCCTGCTATATGGACCTTTCAGAAAGGAAGCAGGTCAGGTCAATCTGACTTTCTAGAATGCTGTCTGTCTCACTTTGGTCCTTCTGTTTTTATTGGCAAATAGATAATTTTGACCTGGTGTGGCGTCCTTAGCAAACTTAATTAGCATGTCAGATCGTAGGGACAAAGAACATGATTAATCTGTGGTGTTTGCAAGTGTGCATTGTGTTCAATATTGCTCAAGGACTGGGAAATTCAACGTCTACATTTCCGGTTCTTGCCCAATTTTTTTCTAACTGTCATTGGTACCATGAGATCAAATAATTGTCGTGATTTCCCAGACCCTTTCTTTGATAGCCTTTAAGAAATCTTTAAGTTAATTTTTCCATAAAGAGCGCTTTTATTACTTAAATGTTTTAAGTATACACCCAGCCTATGTATAACTAAGACGTACACAGCTAAAATTCAGATTCGAGTACCACGGCGGAATTACACTACAAGTGAAGAAATATAATCGCGCGTAAACTTAGAAGCCAATATGGAGTCTATGCGGCTACTCATGTTGGGAAAAAGTATCCCTTGCCGTAGCTTTTAAACGTGCATATACCTCCACATAAAGGTCTCAGTCCTCCACCCTCTAAAGAAAGGACCATAAACAGAGAGTACCGATACCCCTGTAGATAAACTGCAACAGAGAAGAGTTTTTGTTGTTAAACACTTTACTATTTTTACATAGCCATAGCAACCAAATAAAGGCAATCGCTCCCACCCTAATATGCTTTCTAAACCTATGAGCGATTCTGTTAAGCCAATTCCCAAAAATATTGGTGATACTGTGTGACAAAAATCCCTAAGTTAATTAACCCTATATTGGTGAGCTATATGGTTTTATCATCAAGGATGTGTAGGGATGATGACACTAGTACAGATCAGGCCTTTTAAGGCTCCCCGTCACAAACGGAATAGTTGTACCGTGTGCGCTCTGAGCAACTGTATATGGGTCGGAAAAACACGCATGTGCCGAAGGCCCAGGCGGGCTCCTACGGGGTGAGAAAGCAAATGAAGTATGTGCCAAAACCGTCAGTAGGTATCTCCACTAGTGGAAAACCGGTCTAATATTCCAGGGCTTTAGTCCCGGTTGCACTATGAATCGGGACTGATGCCCTGGGCCCCACTACTTTTTCGGCCGCAGGACCCCAGAAACCATTAGTCCCGGTTCGTTCTGAACCTTTAGTCCCGGTTCGTAATACGAACCAGGACTAAAGGCTCTGGGGTTGAATCCGACCGTTGCCAGACTCATTAGTCCCGGCTGGTAACACCAACCGGGACTAAAGACCAAGCCTTTAGTCCCGGTTGATATTACCAACCGGGACTAATGAGTTTCCTATATAAAACAGCTCCTTCTTCCTCCCCGAGCCAGCCACTCCCCCTCTCCACTCTCAAGTGTTCTTCATGCAACAAACCTAGCTCGAGTTCATCCTCTTTGACCACCATTTTTTTGTCACAAATTGGTGTCCCCACTTCAATCTAAGTGGACTAAAAGGTGAGGAACTTTGTGCTTTTGTCTTTCATTGGTAATTTAGCTCATTTAATGCTCTAGAAGTAGAGAGATTTGTGATTTTTTTATGGGAGCAATTATTTAGATGTTCATTTGATTATGTGTAGAAGTAGATGAAGATAGAGGTAGAAATAGAGGTAGAGATAGAAATATAAAATAGAAAATTAAAATAAAGATAGAGAGATAGAGATAGAGATAGAATTAAAAATAAAAATAGAAGTAGACATAGCTAACATAGAAATAGAAATAGAGATAGAGATAGAGATAGAAATAGAAAAATAGAAATAGCGATAGAAATAGAGATAGATGCCGTAGGGCAGAGCTTCCGAAGATGCCGTAGGGCGTGAGCACCGACGACATCTTCGAGAAGCTCCGCCACGGGAGATTTCCTAACCCTTTATCCAACATTGTTAGAGGAGATGGAGTCTTTCACGGGCTTGCAGGGAAATTTTTCCGAGGCGGAACTTCCGAAGATGTCGTAGGGCGTGAGCACCAACGACATCTTTGAGAAGCTCCGCCACGGGAGATTTCCCAACCCTTTACGCAACACTGTTAGAGGAGATGGAGTCTTTCACGGGCTTGCAGGGAAATTTTTCCGAGGCGGAGCTTCCGAAGATGCCGTAGGGCGTGAGCACCAACGACATCTTTGAGAAGCTCCGCCACGGGAGATTTCCAACCCTTTACCCAACACTGTTAGAGGAGATGAAGTCTTTCACGGGCTTGCAGGGAAATTTTTCCGAGGCGGAGCTTCCGAAGATGCCGTAGGGCGTGAGCACCAACGACATCTTCGAGAAGCTCCACCACGGGAGATTTCCCAACCCTTTCCTCCATCCATGGGGATGAAACTCTCCCTGCCTTCGAGCTGTGCTTGCCATGGCGTATCGATGCTCCTTTTATAGGCATGGCGCCGCTTCTACTTTGTCTTGTTCCTCAGACAGGGGCATCGTGCGCTACATGCTTTATCTCATCGAGCAGTGCATCCACCCACGCATCCTTATCCTGCCGACAGCTTTAGTCTCGGTTGCACCCACCAGCCGGGACTAAAGGTTACCCACACGTCCTTATCCCACCGACAGTTTTGTTAGATGACACAAAACCACCTTTAGTCCCAGTTGTACCCATCAGCCGGGACTAAAGGTTACCCACACGTCCTTATCCCACCGACGGTTTTGTTAGATGACACAAAAACCACCTTTAGTCCCGGTTGTACCCACCAGCCGGGACTAAAGTTTTGTTAACTTATTCTAACTTATCAAACTAAAATTAGAGATAGAAATAGAAATTGTATATTTGTTTTGCGTTTGATATGTACTTATATAATGCAGATGAGCCGAGCATGGATGTACGCCGATCGACGCTCTGGAGATTTCATTAAAGGCGTGCATTCTTTTCTCAATGTGGCTGAGGCAACCAAGCGGAATGGTTTTATGTGTTGTCCATGCGGTGTATGTCGAAATGAGAAGGATTACCCCTCCACAAAGACCCTTCACATCCACCTGTTCCGGTTCGGTTTCATGTCTGGCTATAATTGTTGGACCAAGCATGGGGAGAGAGGGGTTATGATGGAAGACAACGATGAAGAAGAGAATGATGACAACTATCCTGAGTTCCCTGAAACCACCGATACCGCAATGGAAGATAATGAAGAAGAAGAAGGTGAAGAACGAGCATCAGATGTGCCCGCTGATGATCTTGGTCAGGTCATTGTTGATGCACAGATTGACTGTGAAAGTGAAAAGGAGAGGGAGAAGTTGGAACGCATGTTAGATGATCACAAAAAGGATTTGTACCCAAATTGCAAAGACGGCCAGAAAAAGCTAGGAAGCACGCTGGAATTGCTGCAATGGAAAGCAGAGAGTGGTTTATCTGACAAGGGATTTGAAAAGTTGCTGAAAATTATGAAGAAGATGCTTCCAAAGGATAACGAATTGCCCGCCAGTACGTATGAAGCAAAGAAGATTGTCTGCCCTCTAGGATTGGAGGTGCAGAAGATACATGCATGCATTAATGACTGTATTCTCTACCGCGGTGAGTACGAGAATTTGAATGCATGCCCGGTGTGCAGTGCATTTCGGTATAAGATCAGGCGAGATAACCCTGGTGATGTTGAGGGCGAGCACCCCAGGAAGAGGGTTCCTGCCAAGGTGATGTGGTATGCACCTATAATACCACGGTTGAAACGTTTGTTCAGAAACAAAGAGCATACCAAGTTGTTGAGGTGGCACAAAGAAGACCGTAAGAGTGACGAGATGTTGAGACACCCCGCTGATGGGTCGCAGTGGAGAAAAATCGACAGAGATTTCCCGGAGTTTACGGAAGACACACGGAACCTGAGGTTTGGTCTAAGTATAGATGGCATGAATCCTTTTGGGGAACAGAGCTGCAGTCATAGCACCTGGCCCGTGACTCTATGTATCTATAACCTTCCTCCTTGGTTGTGCATGAAGCAAAAGTTTATTATGATGCCAGTGCTTATCCAAGGCCCGAAGCAACCCGGCAATGACATTGATGTGTATCTAAGGCCATTAGTTGATGAACTTTTACAGCTGTGGCAGACTGAAGGTGTTTGTGTGTGGGATGAGTACAAACAAGAGGAATTTGATCTACGAGCGTTGCTGTTCGTGACCATCAATGATTGGCCTGCTCTTAGTAACCTTTCAGGACAGACAAATAAGGATTACAATGCATGCATGCACTGTTTAGGTGAGATCGATAGTATATATTTGGATAAAAGTAAGAAGGTGGTGTATCTCAGGCATCGTCGATTTCTTTCGCCCAAACATCAATTGAAGAAAAAAGGCAAGCATTTCAACGGCGAGGCAAAAGTCTGGGGCAAGCCTAAACGCCATACTGGTGATGATATATTTGATATGGTCAAAGATTTAGAAGTAATCTTTGGAAAGGGTCCTGGCAGTCTGTCTGTTCCGAATGACGCTAGCGGACATGCACCCATGTGGAAGAAGAAATCTATATTTTGGGAGCTTGAGTATTGGAAATTCCTAGAGGTCCGCTCTGCAATCGACGTGATGCACGTGACGAAGAATGTTTGCGTGAACCTACTAGGATTCTTGGGCTTGTATGGGAAGACAAAAGATACACCGGAAGCACGTGAGGACCAGCACTGTATGAAAAGAAGAGACGGCATGCATCCGGAGAATTCTAAGGGTCCTGCGAGCTACGCTCTTACCAAAGAAGAGAAGGAAATCTTTTTTGAATGCCTGAGCAGTATCAAGGTCCCATTTGGATTCTCGTCAAATATAAAGGGAATAATAAATATGGCAGAGAAAAAATTCTAAAACCTAAAGTCTCATGACTGCCACGTGCTTATGACGCAATTGCTTCCGGTTGCACTGAGGGGGATTCTACCGGAAAATGTTCGAGTACCGATTGGGAAGCTATGTGCATTCCTCAATGCAATTTCGCATAAGGTAATCAATCCAGAAGATCTACAACGGTTACAGAATGATATGGCCCAATGTCTTGTCAGCTTCGAGTTGGTGTTCCCACCGTCCTTCTTCAATATTATGACGCATCTCTTAGTTCACCTAGTCGAAGAGATTACCATTCTCGGTCCAGTATTTCTGCACAATATGTTCCCCTTTGAGAGGTTCATGGGAGTCTTAAAGAAATATGTACATAACCGCGCTAGGCCAGAAGGAAGAATCTCCAAGGGCTATCTAACAGAGGAGGTCATTGAGTTTTGTGTTGACTTTGTTCCTGACCTAAACCCGATTGGTCTTCGTCAATCGCGGCATGAGGGGAGACTGAGTGGAAAAGGCACGCTAGGAATGAAATCAGCATACTGTATGGACGAACATTCTTTGAGTGAAGCACACTAAACAGTTTTATGAAATTTGACGTTGGTGGAGCCGTATATGGAGCGACACAAGAATATTGTACGCTCGGAAAACCCAGGACAGTCTAACTCCTGGATTACAAAGTTGCACATGGCAACTTTTGGTGGTTGGTTGCAAACACTTCTCATAAATGACGCCACTGTTGGATATGAGCTATCCATGTTGGCCAAGAAACCATCTTCAACTATATTGACTTTCCAGGGTTACGAGATAAATGTTAATACATTTTACACGGTCGCCCAAGATAAAAAGAGCACCAATCAAAACAGTGGTGTCCGCTTTGATGCAGTATACGACAATGGGACAAAGGACACATATTATGGTTACATAGAGGAGATATGGGACCTTGACTATGGACCGTCTTTTAAGGTCCCTTTGTTTCGGTGCAAATGGGTCAAGCTGACAGGAGGCGGGGTAGTTGTAGAACAAAAGTACGGCATAACAACAGTGGATCTCAATAATCTTGCGTACATGGACGAACCATTCGTCCTAGCCAACGATGTTGCTCAGGTTTTCTATGTAAAGGACATGTCTACAAAACCGAGAAAGAGAAAAGATAAGAAAATGAATACATCACACGATGAGCCAAAGCGACACATTGTTCTCTCAGGGAAAAGAATCATCGTGGGAGTGGAGGACAAGACAGATATGCCAGAAGATTATAACAAGTTTGATGAAATTCCGCCCTTCAGAGTGAACACTGACCCAACCATCCTCTTAAACAAAGAAGATACTCCATGGTTACGGTGCAGAAGGAAACCCCAACACTAGATGGGGATGTTGGTGATGTGTAATAATGTATTAAACCTTTTATGTAAATGTATGATTTTGGGTTAGTTATTCAAATTCGAACACTTTTTATATTCCAAGTTTTGTCAGATTCAGAAGTATGCAAAATGGCAAAATAGTTAATTGTTTGAATAGTTAGAATAATTGATTTTGAAAATAGAAAATAGTTTTGAATTAGTAATTCAATTTCAAACACTTTTCATATTCATAGTTTTATCAAATTCTAAAATATGCAAAAAGAATTTTAATCAATATTGTTTTAATTGAAAATGGCAAAATAGTTAATTGTTTGAATAGTTAGAATAATTGATTTTGAAAATAGAAAATAGTTTTGAATTAGTTATTCAATTTCAAACACTTTTCATATTCATAGTTTTATCAAATTCTAAAATATGCAAAAAGAATTTTAATCAATATTGTTTTAATTGAAAATGGCAAAATAGTTAATTGTTTGAATAGTTAGAATAATTCATTTTGAAAATAGAAAATAGTTTTGAATTAGTGATTCAATTTCAAACACTTTTCATATTCATAGTTTTATCAAATTCTAAAATATGCAAAAAGAATTTTAATCAATATTGTTTTAATTGAAAATCGCAAAATAGTTAATTGTTTGAATAGTTAGAATAATTGATTTTGAAAATAGAAAATAGTTTTGAATTAGTTATTCAATTTCAAACACTTTTCATATTCATAGTTTTATCAAATTCTAAAATATGCAAAAAGAATTTTAATCAATATTGTTTTAATTGAAAATGGCAAAATAGTTAATTGTTTGAATAGCTAGAATAATTGATTTTGAAAATAGAAAATAGTTTTGAATTAGTTATTCAATTTCAAACACCTTTCATATTCATAGTTTTATCAAATACTAAAATATGCAAAAAGAATTTTAATCAATATTGTTTTAATTGAAAATGGCAAAATAGTTAATTGTTTGAATAGTTTGAATAATTGATTTTGAAAATAGAAAATAGTTTTGAATTATTTATTCAATTTCAAACACTTTTCATATTCAAAGTTTTGTCAGATTCTAAAATATATAGAAGTTATTCAAATTGAAATTCAAAATTCATATTCAAATGAAATCTGAAAAAATATACAGCACTAAAGGTCTGGGGCACGGGCGCGAACCGCCCAAAGGTCTTTAGTCCCGGTTGAAGCCACCAACCGGGACTAAAGGGTCTTTAGTCCCGGTTGGTGGCTTCAACCAAGACTAAAGACCCCCCTTTAGTCTCGGTTGAATCCACCAACCGGGACTAAAGGGGGGGTATATAAGCCCCGCGTCGCCCCCTCCTTCTTCCCCACGCTCACACTTAGCCGTTTCAGTTCGTCGCGCGGAGGAGACGTCGCCTGGATTGTTGCGGTCGCCGGATTCCCTGGCCGAGCCGTGATACTTCTCAAACGTATCTATAATTTTTGATGCTCCATGCTTGTTTTTACACCATTTGCCTATTGTTTCGTTACACTTCGTGGCACTTTTATGCATTTTCCGGAACTAACCTATTAACAAGTTGCCACAGTGCCAGTTCCCTGTTTTCTGCTGTTTTTGTGTTTCAGAGTGATACACAGGAAATATTCTCGGAATTGGACGAAACCACATCCTGAAGTCTTATTTTACCCGGAAGCTTCCAGAGATCCGAAGAGGAGTAGGAGGTGGGCCACAGGGGCCTCACACACCATGGTGGCGCGGCCAGGCCCCTGGCCGCGCCAGCCATGTGTGAGGGCACCTGGTCCCTCCTCTGACGACGCCCCTTCGCCTATATAAAGCCTCGGGACGGAAAACCCTAAGGGAGTCGGCAATTTTCCAGAAGTAGTTCCGCAGCTCCGCCGCCACCGTCGACGAATTTCGGGGGACAGAAGTCTCTGTTCCGGCACCCTGCCGGGACGGGGAAGTGCCCCCGGAGCCATCTCCATCGGTCTCCATCGCCGTCTCCACCGTCTCCATCGACCTCACCGCCATCTCCATCAACCTTGCTGTCTCCTATGATGAGGAGGGAGTAGTTCATCCCCGGGGCTGAGGGCTCTACCGGTAGCTATGTGGTTCACCTCTCTCTCCCATGATGTGATCTTTATGTGATCGTGAGCTTTGTATCATGTTGAACAAGTAGATGTTATTATTCATATATTATGCTACTCCTATGCTTAATTATTATAGTGTACTCTAGTGATGTTATTAAAGTAATCTATTCCTCCTGCCATGGTGTAACGGTGACAGTGCGTGCATCGTGGTGGTACTTGGTTTAGGCTATGATCGTGATCTCTTGTGGATTATGAGAGTAATTATTACTATGATAGTATTGAGTGATCTATTCCTCCTTTCATGGTGTAATGTTGACAGTGTGTGCACCGTGTTAGTACTTGGTCTAAGTTGCAATGATTTCTATCTTGAGTTGTGATCTGATTTGGATATCTCTATAAGTGGTGTTTGTCAAGTACTTGATGAACTTTAAGGGGTGCTTCTGTAGCCACTACGCAATGATTAGTGTTATTCAATAGGAGAGTAATTCAGAGTACCATAGTGGAGAGAAGTTGTTTATTTGTTCAATCATGTTATATTGTTGGGAGTGTGTCCACTAGTGAAAGTATGATCCCTAGGCCTTGTTTCCAAACTTTGCACACCGTTTACTTCCTGTTTTGTTACTTGTTTGCTCACATCAATATTTATTTCACATCACGTTTGCTACTTATAATCATCACTACTACTTGTATTTCACTATCTCTTCGCCGAACCAGTGCACCTATACATCTGACAAGTGTATTGGGTGTGTTGGGGACACAAGAGACTTTCTGTATCGTAATTGCAGGGTTGCTTGAGAGGGATAGCTTTGACCTCTAACCTCCCTGAGTTCGATAAACCTTGGGTGATCCACTTAAGGGAAACTTGCTGCTGTTCTACAAACCTCTGCACTTGGAGGCCCAACAAGTGTCTACAAGAATAGAAGTGCGTAGACATCAAGCCGCCGCCGCCGCGCCCGCGCCCGTGCCCCCACGCCCAACCGCCGCATCGCCCGAGCCGCCGCGCCCGACCGAGCCCGCGCCGCCGCGCCGCCTGAGCCCGCGCCGCCCGAGCCCGCGCCGCCCGAGCCGCCGCCGCATCGCCCTCCGACGCCCCCTCTCTGCAGGTGAGCACGCCGGCCACCAACCCCCCTCCGATTCTAGTTAGAAAAAAAATGTTAGGAAAAATATTTCGAAAAATAGAAAGAAAAATAGAAAGAAAAATAGTTAGAAAATAAGTTAGAAAAGTAGTTAGAAAAATGTAGTTAGAAAAATATGTTAGCAAATGTGTTAGAAAAGTAGTTAGTAAATATGTTAGAAAAGTAGTTAGAAAAATATTTTAGATTTTATTTAGGTTAAATTTAATTTATGTTAGATTTTATTAGAAATGCTATATAGAAAATAGTAATAGGAATTTATTTAGTAATAGAAATGTAGATATATAGAAAATAGTAATAGAATTTATTTATGTTAGATTTTATTTATGTTAGATTTTATTTAGGTTAGATTTTATTAGAAATGCTATATAGATTTTATTTATGTTAGATTTTATTTAGGTTAGATTTTATTAGAAATGCTATATAGATTTTATTTATGTTAGATTTTATTTAGGTATGGGCATAGAAAAATTGTTAGTAATAGGAATTTATTTGAAATAGATTTATAATTAGAAAATGCAATAGTTAGAAAATGCAAATAGTTAGAAAAATGAAATACTAGTTAGCAATAATAGTTAGAAAATGAAAATTTAGGGTTAGCAAAATTGTTAGTAATATAGTTACAAAAAATAATAGAAATAGAGTTAGAAAAAGAAATAGTAGTTAGTAATAGAAATTGTTAGTAATATTGTTAGTAATAGAAATAGAAATATATAAATATAGTAATGTTGTTGATCTATGTTATGGATTTCGGCGCCGGAAGAGAAGGTGAAGAAGAATTGTTGAATATTATAGGAGAGGGTACCCGTGCAGAAGGAGACGACTCAGAATTTTTGAACGAGTCGGGTGAGGGAATGGAGGAGGAGCAGCCGCATGAATCGGAAAATAATGATTGCGAGGACGGCTCACAAGAGACTGGACGTGACTTAATAACACGGTCCGGCGAGGTATATATATATGAAGACTCTATTCATGAATCAGTAGATGACGATGCATTATGTGGTATATATATTAACGAGTGTTTTCTTATTTTAGACATCTGAATCTTCTAGAAAGAAGAGAGGCCCGGCCAAACGGCTGGCATCGAATCAACATTACACGATTGGGCGTCTCTCACATGAAGGCGAACCGTTGGAACCCAAGAGTGTCGCAAATGCGTTCACACATCAATGTGGATGTCTTGTCAGGGACATGGTGCCGATAAGCATTCAGTATTGGTATAAGCCCAAGGCGGCAAAGGGAGAGCCAGCAGAGCCAGAGCCAGAAGAGGGTGCAACAGTCAATTATGTCACCAAGGTCTTGAAAGACAGACTTTGGGAATCCCTCATTCCACATTTCAATCTACCGGTCACCGAGTCCCTGGAAGACGCAGAGAAACAGAAGGAGAAAGTCAGGGAGTGGGCTCTCAAGAAGATGGCTGCACAGTTCAATAACCACAAGAAGAGGTTATGGAACGCCTATGTCAACGCCGATCGACAAGCTCCAGAATTTACTGGCCCCAATGAGTTCCTGCGGGATCACTGGGACGCATTTGTAGAGTACAAGGAGTCCGAACTGGGTAAGCTAAGGAGTAAGAAAAACCAGTTAAATGTCGCGAAAAAGAAATATCACCATACGTTGGGTCCAGGTGGCTACAAAAGGGCCAAGCCTAAGTGGGATATGCAAGAGGCCGCCCACCGAGAAAAAGGCATCGAACCAGAAACAGAACAATGGCCCAGAAGGTCAAGAAATTGGGCACTTGCCCATGGGGCTGTCTATGATGAGAGAACAGGGAAATTAGTCGAAAAGAAGAAACAAATTGCTGAACCCCTGGGAGCACTTGTCAAGACAATCGCCGAGGTTTAAGAGGAGACGTTCAAGCTGGACAGAGAGAACGACGAGCTGACAAAGGCCCTCGGGAACAAATAACACACAGGACGAACACGGGGTCTGGGTTCTGCCATTCCGTGGAGGTCTGGGTTCGCCGAAGAGAGCCAGACTTATAGAAGCCGAGAGAGAGAGCGAAGAAGCGAAAGGCGCAGGAGGAGGCCACATGGATAGAGAGCATAGAAAGGCAACAGGCTGAGCTGAGAGAGTTGTATTTACTGCAGCAAAAGGCACTGGAGGAATTAAAGTCGCAAGGGGCAACTCAGCATCAGCAACAACTAGAACATGCATCAGGCGACCGATCTCAGCGGAGAAGCAGCGTGGCTTCCACGGAGGTACCGATGGATCACTACCCCGTGGATGATATCACCAAGAAGACAAACTGTGAGCTGCATGTTCCCATGAAGAACATATCGATGAAGGTGGCGGTTGGCTATGTGTTACCATCTGGACCTGGACAAACCTAGCATGGCCGTGAGATTCGAGCTGGCTATGCTAAGGTCGGGGTGGATGCAATTGAAAGGGGGTATGAGTCCCTCGATCTTGACGTCGCTGGACCTGAAGAGAAGGCAACACTTAGAAAAGTATTGGGTGGTATAATTCTTTGGGATAAGAAACACATCGTGTTTCCAGGCTCGGCGCCAAGGCGGCCACCCTCTCCTCCGAGTCCTCGCAATTCACCACCTCCCGACGACGACATGGACGACTACCACCATACCCCGAGTCCACATCGATCTCCACCTCAATGTCAGCCGCCTCCGCCACCTCAGCCGCCTCTGCCCACTCGTAAGTCCCAGAGTTATGGCAAGTCCGCTGCTATGTCCACTAGCAATGTCTCTCCGAAGAAACGGGCCAAGAAAGTTAAGGTGATGCCGCCTCCTCCTATCGAGAAGACAGCTGAAGAAATTGAGGCGGAGGACAGAGCCAAAGTGAAAAGAAAGCTCGCAGCGCTACGCCCGACCCCTACACCAAAGCAGGTATATACTCTAGAACAGAAGGAGTGGGCCTTTGATATGCTTACCCAACCTTCGCAATATGAAAAGCGTAAGCCAGATGACTACAAGCGTTGTTTGGATAAGCAGGTAGATGCAAAAAAAAAGAAGCTAATAAGACAAGCGCAACTGCAAGAGGGAAAAGAGATGTTGCCCAGCTTGGAGCACAGACCAAAAAATCGATCTCCCCACTAAAGGTCTTTGCTAGTGATGCTGGTGGGAGTGTTGCTCAACCCAATCCCGCCGACTTTACTGCTGAAGCTGGTTTGACTCTTTCTCAATTGATACATGAAGATATCCCAAAGGCGCCTATAGCACGGCAATATGAAAAGGGGAAGAGTCTGGTCCCACCTGAGATTTAAATAAATCTATCAACACAAATGCGAAAATTGCATAAGTGGTACCTGCAAGCCGCAAAGGGCACGCAAGATTTTCTCCTTATGAAAATCACACAGGACCATTTCTTAGGTGAAGACTTGGTGCATATTGAGTTTGATGAATTATTTCAGCTATTCAATCAAGACGCGCTCGACAAATCTCTCATCAGTGCCTATGTTCTGTAAGTGATTCATTATTTCTATAAGTCTCTAGCTCAACTCGTTCTTTGCATGTAATTATCCTCACTACGTTGTTTATTATGCAGAATGAAGAGTATGCAATGTAAGAAAAGGAATGACTTCCAAGTTGGATTCATTGATCCAAATCGAGTTAACGGAGCGATGATACAGAACAAACGCAAGGAGACGGAGGATATCTTGCTAGAGTTCCTACTTACGCAGGAATACTGAGCTAGAATATTGTTTCCATACAACTACAGGTGAGTGTTACTATCTTATACACAGTTACTTTTCCTTACTCGATGTTATAAGTGTAATTGATGAGTTTATTAACTTATATAATTAAAATTGCACGCAGTTACCACTGGATTTTGCTAAAGATTGAACCTGACTATGGAAAGGTTGAAATCTTTGACTCGTTGAATAAACCACTTAATGAATACCAAAGCATCATTGATATGATGGATAGGTAATTTCAATCATTACGGCATTATATCGGTCTCTTTCGTTCATCTATAACTCATCTATTCATTTTGTTTGCTCGGCAGTGTTTGGAAACGGTTTATACGCACAGTAAAAGGTGAATGGAAAAATGAGCTGATTTACCGTCCGATCGAGGTAAGTCGTATGAGCTAGGTCCACACATCCTTTTAATTCTAGTTTCAAATACCATTAAGTATATCAATCTTGATATGTCACTGACTAAAATCTCGTAAAGTGTGTGAGGCAGCCATCGGGGACTAATCTATGTGCATACTACGCTTGCGAGAACCTTCATGCGGAGGTCACTGAAGGAATTGATTTTCAAATAGTAAGTGAACAATATAATGACAAATTCATTTATTGGCATCAATTTTGTAATGATGATTCATATTCATATTGATCTTCTTCTTCGTAGTTCGAAGCAAAGCGGAATCGACTCTCACCGACTGAACGCATAGTATGAATTCAAGAGGAAATAGCCGGATTTCTGCTTGACCATGTCATTAACCCAAAGGGTGAATTTCATGTCAGTTTTGATTAGACAATGTGTGTAATTAAACACAAGTCGTGATCTTATGTGTGTGAACAAGTTGTATATATACTTGTATGTATATACTCGGCGGACCAAATATATTATATATGTATCGGCTTGTATATTATGTTGTAATGTTGTATGAATAAGTATATAAGAAAACTTGTTTGAAATGAATCAAAAAATTGAATGGAGCAAAATACAAATAAACCCTAAACCCCTAAATAACAATTGAAATCCAGAAAAATAAAGAAGCAGCAGAGGTTGCCACGTGTGGACTCTTTAGTCCCGGTTCGTAACACGAACCGGGACTAAAGGTCCTACACCCACGAGCGCCTGGCCCCTGCCACGTGGTCGCTCTTTAGTCCCGGTTCGTATAGCAACCGGGACTAAAGATAGGGCTCCAGTCCCGGTTGGTTAGTCCCGATTGCGCAACCGAGACTGAAGCCCGAAACCAACCGGGACTGATGCCCTATTTTCCACTAGTGCTCGTACACGCCCGCGAAACCACAGTCGTCAGCAATATCACACACGATAACTTTTCGACGTGTGCAATTATTTTATGACCCGTTTTTTATTTTCCACCGTTTCCTTTATGTTGCCCGTTGCTAACGCGTATTTGCAATTACTCATATGTGTGTGTGGTAGATTGGAAAAGAGTGTCCATCGCGCGCTGACCTTGTTCTAGCTTAGTGCAAAAGTAATAATATTTGTACGAATCCACCACCACGCTACTCTTTTCTGATTATATATATATATATATTTAATTTGTGTGGTGCACAACTTGTAATATCCGTGCACTGCGTCACCGCCCTCTATCTTTTACTAGCGCATGACTCCATCACGGCTCCTGGTCACCGGCGCCACCATCCTCTAAATTTTTGTGTGCTTTCATGCGTCGCCCTCCTCTCGCTTTCTGGAATTCCCCCACATGCCGCCCATCTTAGGGACCAATCGACCTGCACCACATGTCGCCCTCCCTTGGGGAACCGAGTACTTGACCCATACTACCGCCCCGATCGGTTCCTAGTTTCACATCAGGGTAGAGTCTAGCCCAATCTGTCGCTTGACGGAAAGAGGGCCGCTTGTCGTTGATACGTCCATTTTGCATCACTATTTTGTATCATAATTTACTGTTATTTATTGATATATTTCATATTTAGAGATGATACTTATGTTGTTTCCTTTGTTTTTACATGTTTGATGATCGTTGGAGAACTTGCTGCCGGAGTCAGGATTCTACTGGGAAAAGGACCGTCAAGACACCATATTTCTGAAGATCAATAATTCCAGAGGAATACCCAGTAATTCATATAATATTAGAAGAAGAAGGTAGCCAGAAGGAGGAGGTGAGAGGAGCAGCAGGGTGGGCTCACCACCAGGGGGCGCGGGCCCACCCTAGGCCGCACCGCCCTGTGGTGAGGCCACCCTGGCCCACTACTGCCATCGCCCCCTCGGGTATATCATCGTCCCCGAAAACCTAAGTGAGGGGGGGCCATCAGAGATAGACACCACCGCCTCTACGGGGCGGAAAACACCGAGAGAGAAAAGCTCTCCGGTAGGGAGAAATCTGCCGGGGAACTTCCTTCCTAGAGAGGGGAGACCGTCGCCATCGTCATCATCATCGCACTGGACTTCATCGGGATCATCATCACCATCATCATCATCATCAGCACCTTCATCTCCACCATCACCACGCCATCTCGCTGTAACATCTTGGGTTGAATCTTGTCAAATTCTTAGGGGAAACTTTCCCGGTGTTAATTACCTTTGTAGTTGATGCTATTGAGTGGAACTGTTGAATTAAGGTTTATGTTCAGATTGTTATTTACCATTACTTCACCTCTGGTTATAATCCATATGATGTCTTGTGAGTAGTTCGTTTAGTTCTTGAGGACATGGGAGAAGTCGAGATGTTAGTAGTGAAACTATGTTGAGTAATGTTTAATGGTTTGATATTTATGTTGTGGTGTTATTCTACTAGTGGTATCATGTGAATGTCGACTACATGATACTTCACCATTTATGGGCCCAGTAGAATGAATTGTGTATTTGGCTACTAATTGTGGGGTTGGCGGAGCTACAGAAACCTAAACCCCCGTTAGGAAACTATTGCACCAGGGAGCGTAGGATCTCAGAGTTTAAGGCTGTGGTTAGATTTATCTTAATTACTTTCTTGTATTTGCGGATACTTGCAGGGGGTATAATCACAAGTGTGTATTAGTCCTAGTAAGGGTAGTACGCTAGCACAGGTTCACCCCCATAACACTTATCAAACCAATAAATATTATTTAGCAGCATGAAGCGAAAGCTCTCGATAGAAACTCCCGTGTGTCCTCGGGAACGTTTGGTAATTATAAGTTACACAACCGGCTTGTCCTTTGCATTAGAAAGGATTGGGCCACTTGCAGCAATTACTATTATTGTCTTTTATTTACTCGTACTTTATTTACTTGCATTACCAAATACCCCTGAAAACCCGTTTGTTAGTATTTACAGTGAATCCTTGATCAAAACCACTTGTTAACACCTTCTGCTCCTCGTTGGGTTCGACAATCTTATTTATCGAAAGTACTACGATACACCCCCTATACTTGTGGGTCATCAAGACTATTTTCTGGCGCCGTTGCCGGGGAGTGAAGCGCTATTGAAGAGTGGAATTGGTAAAGGTAACTTTCACTGTGAGTATTGTTTTTATTTCTGTCTTTTATTCTATTTTGCTATGGAGAATTCTCTATTTGGTTCCCTATTTGGGAACGCTACTGCCTCTGCTATGGTAGTTGATGAACCGCCGCCTGCTCAATTGGATTATCTTTAGATACCTATGAAAATTGTTGAACGTGTTATAAATAACCGCTATTCAGGAGATGGAACTGTCCATCCGGGTGATCATTTACTCTTTATACATGAACTATGCGAGTTGTTTAAGTGTGCAGGTATCTCATTAAGCCAGGTTAAGAGAAAGCTATTCTCTTTAGCACTGAAGGACAGAGCTGCGGAATGGTATAGGATGCTCAAGGATGGGCCATCTATTGGCTGGGAGGAAATTGTACCTCTCTTTTATTCCAAATTTTATCCTCCAAGTGAGATTCATAAAGATCGTAATCAGATATATAACTTTTGGCCTCATGATGGAGAGAGTATTGCCCAAGCATGGGGGAGGTTGAAGTCATTAATGCTCAAATGTCCCATTCATGATCTCCCCAGGAATATTGTTATCAATAACTTTTATGCAAGGCTTACTCTTCATGATAAGGATTTATTAGATGCTTCTTGCTCCGGATCATTCACACGTATGAAAGAAGAAGTTAAATGGGATCTTCTAGACCGTATTCAAGAAAATACTGAAGGATGGGAGAACGACAAAGGTAGAAAGTCAGGTATAAATTATGATTATGAATGCATTAAAGCTTTTATGTGAACCGATGATTTTCTCAATGTTAGTGCTATTTATGGTCTTGATTCCCAAGTACTTGCTAATTGTTTTAAGGCCTTTGCTTCTTATCGTGATGTTCCAAAGAAAGATTGGAACAAGTACCATGCGCCTTATGAAGACACTGTTAGTTGTATTCCTGCTAGAACTACTGAAGTTTGTATTGTTGATCGCATTTTGCCTGAGCCTTATTTTGAGGAAACACCTTTCCCTGCTAAGGTAAAGGAGCATTCTACTTTAATTAGTGTACTTAAGAAAAGTGCAAAGAAAGCTGTAGAACCTGATGAGCAAATTATTATTAGGTCTCCTGTTGCTATAGTGAAGAACCTTGTTACTAATTAAGAATGTAGGAGATGAACATATTGTCTTTTGTGAAGATGCTTCTAACATTATTTCTCATCCTAGTAGACCTAGGAAAACAAGTGTTCATGTGCTTTCTGCCAGGATTGGTGATCATTGCTATTATGGTTTATGCGATATTGGTGCTCGTTCAAGTGCTATTCCTTTTGAGCTTTACAGAGAAATCATGCATGAAATTGCTCCTTGTGAACTTGAAGATATTGATGTGGTTATTCAGCTTGCTAACAGAGAGACTGTCTTGCCAATTGGAATTGTTCGAGATGTGGAAGTTCTATGTGGTAAGACTAAATATCCTACTAATTTTCTAGTACTTGGTAAAGAAGTTAGTAAAACTTGTCCTATTATTTTTGGTAGACCCTTTTTGAATACTTATGGCGCTGTTATAGATTGTAAGAAGGAGATTTTTTTTACTAAGTTTGATGGAGAATCTTAGGAGTTTAATTTTTTTAAGTTTACTAAGACTCCTTATGAGAATGAATTGCCTAATGAAATTTTTTTGAGTTGAACATCTTGCTTCTATTGCTCTTCCTCCTAATAATGCTTTGCAGCAATTTATGGAGGATCATGAAAGTGAGATCTTCAGGGAAGAAAGAGAAGAGATTGACGATATTCTTCTTCGTCAACCACCGTTGATTAAGCATAATTTACCTATGGAGGATTTGGGTACCACTTTTGCCACCTAAGGAAGATCCTATTTTTGAATTAAAGCCTTTACCTAATGACCTTAAATATGCTTATATTGACGATAAGAAAATATATCCTATTATTATTATTTCTAGACTTTCAGGAAAGGAAGAAGAAATATTTTTGGAAATATTGAGGAAACACCGAGGAGCTAAGGGATATACTCTTGACGATTTAAAAGGGATTTCTCCTACTATATGTCAGCATGCTATTAACATGGAGCCAGATGCAAAGCCAGTTGTTGAACATTAACGCCGCTTAATTCCCAAGATGAAGGAAGTGGTAAGAAATGAGGTATTGAAGCTCCTTGATGCTGGTATTATTTATCCTATTGCTGATAGTAGATGGGTTAGTCCTGATCATTGTGTTCCTAAGAAAGGAGGTATCACTGTTGTGCCTAATGAGAATAACAAGCTTATTCCTCAAAGGGTAGTTGTTGGTTATAGGATGTGCATTGATTTTAGAAAGGTCAACAAAGTTACTAAGAAAGATCATTATCCTTTACCGTTTATAGATCAAATGCTTGAGAGATTATCTAAGAAAACCCAATTTTGTTTTCTTGATGGTTATTCTGGTTTCTCTCAGATTGCTGTTAAAAAGCAAGATCAAGAGAACCACTTTTACTTGTCCTTATGGAACTTATGCTTATAGACGTATGCCTTTTGGTTTGTGCAATGCTCCTGCTACTTTTCAAAGATGCATGTCTGCTATTTTTCATGGTTTTTGTGAAGAAATTGTGGAGGTATTCATGGACGATTTCTCCTTCTATGGAACTTCTTTTGATAATTGTTTGCACAATCTTGATAAAGTTTTGCAGAGATGTGAAGAAACTAATCTTGTTCTAAATTGGGAGAAATGCCACTTTATGGTGAATGAAGGAATTGTTCTTGGACATAAAATCTCTGAAAGAGGTATTGAAGTTGACAGAGCAAAGATTGAAGCAATTGAGAAAATGCCCTGTCCCAGAGATGTTAAAGGTATTCATAGTATTCTTGATCATGCTGGTTTCTATAGGAGGTTTATTAAAGATTTATCTAAGATTTCAAAGCCTCTTACTAATCTTCTTCAAAAGGATGTACCATTTGTCTTTGATGATGATTATAAGGAAGCTTTTGAAACTCTTAAGAAGGCTTTAACTACTGCTCCTATTGTTCAACCACTTGATTGGAATTTACCCTTTGAAATTATGTGTGATGCTAGTGATTTTGTTGTGGGTGCTATTCTTGGACAGGGCGTAGATAAGAAGTTGAATGTTATTCATTATGCTAGTAAGACTCTTGATGCTGCTCAGAAGAATTATGCTACCACTGAAAAAGAGTTTCTTGCTGTTGTATTTGCATGTGATAAGTTTAGACCTTATATCATAGATTCGAAGGTTACAATTCGCACTGATCATGCTGCTATTAGATATCTTATGTCAAAGAAGGATGCTAAGCCTAGGCTTATTAGATGGGTGCTGCTTTTACAAGAGTTTGATTTGCATATTGTAGATAGGAAAGGTGCTGAAAATCCTGTTGCTGACAATTTGTCTAGGTTGGAAAATATTTCTTTTGATCCTACCTGTTAATGATAGTTTTCCTAATGAACAGTTGGCTTCAATAAAGGTAAATTCGCGAGAAATACCTTGGTATGCTGATTATGCTAACTTTATTGTTTCCAAGTATTTGCCTCCAACCTTTACAACTCAGCAAAGAAGGAAATTCTTTTATGACTTGAGGCATTACTTTTGGGATGACCCACACTTATATAAAGAAGGAGTTGATGGTATTATGCGAAGATGTGTTCCAGAGTATGAACAACAAGAGATATTGAGAAAATGTCATGGTAGTACTTATGGAGGACATCATGCTGGAGATAGAACTGCACAAAAGGTTCTACAATCAGGTTTTTATTGGCCAACCCTCTTTAAAGACGCTAGAAAGTTTGTTTTATCTTGTGATGAATGCCAGAGATAGGTAATATTTCTAGACGCAATAAAATGCCTATGATTTATTCTCTTGTTATTGAACCATTTGATTGTTGGGGATTTGACTTTATGGGTCCTTTTCCTCCTTCAGAAGGTTGTACTCATATACTCGTAGCTGTCGATTATGTTACTAAATGGGTAGAAGCTATACCTACGAAGAGTGTCGATGGTGAGACCTCGTTAAAAATGCTTAAGGATGTTATTTTTCCTAGGTTTGGTGTGCCTAGATATCTTATGACTGACGAAGGTTCTCATTTTATTCATGGCGGTTTTAGAAAAACTCTTGCTAGATATGACGTTAATCATAGAATTGCTTCTGCTTATCATCCCCAAACTAGTGGGCAAGTAGAGCTATCAAAAAGAGAGATCAAGTCTATCTTGCAGAAGACTGTTAATAGATCTAGGAAAAATTGGGCTAAACGATGCTTTATGGGCTTATAGAACTGCTTATAAAAACCCCATGGGCATGTATCCTTACAAAATGGTTTACAGAAAAGTGTGTCACTTGCCCTTAGAATTACAACACAAAGCTTTTTGGGCAGTGAGAGAGCTTAATAGGGATTTTAAACTTGTCGGTAAGAAAAGGTTGCTTGATTTGAGTTCTTTAGATGAGTGGAGAAACGAAGCTTATGAAAATGCCAGACTTTTCAAAGAAAAAGTCAAGCAATGGCATTATAAAAGAATTCTTAAGAGATAGTTTCATGTTGGTGAGAAAGTTCTATTGTATAGGTCTCGTCTCAGATTTTTTGCAGGAAAATTATTCTCAAAATGGGAAGGACCCTTTGTTATTGAAGAGGTGTATCGCTCAGGTGCGATAAAGATTGCTTCGTTGAAAGATAACACTACACAAGTGGTAAATGGGCAAAGACTCAAACATTATATTGCTGGAGATTCTTATAATGAAGATGTTGATGTTATTCAAATGATTACTCCAGAAGAATTCATCAAAGAACATATGCAGGAAACTGCAGAGTCAGTTTCCAAATAGGTAACAGTTCTAGTCAGAAAAGGTTCACGGTAATATTTATATTTTTGTTGTTTCTATTAAATATGAAAAATCACAAAACGAAAACGGGCAGGAGACGGAGTCCGGTGGCTCCTCACCACCAGGGGGCGCGGGCCCACTCCAGGCCGTGCCGCCCTGTGGTGAGACCACCCGGAGCTCGTTTCCGTCCTGGTTTCCTCCCGTGACTTTGTTTTGATGTTTAATTTTCACATATATAACCCCCCGGATTGCCCGAGGTCTGTATATCATGTTCTCATCGTGTTTTCGTTTCGATCTGTTTCTGTCTGGACATTGTTCTCAGTTTTAGAGACATCGTGGCTTCTTCAAGCGACAACAAGGGAAAGATGCCTCCGGAAGATGATCACCAGGATTCCCAGTTGAAGGAAGAAGTTGGGGGTGAAGCCGAAGGAGAAGAGATGGAAGAAGACCAAAGCGCGCGCCCAAGCACCCTGATTGCCAGCATTGGGGTGGTGACAAGACATGACAAGTTCAAGAAGAGTGCGAGTATAAGAACTGGAGGAGGTGTTTCATGTCACTCCTTAGCTCCAAGGACATCCTCTTCAGGCAATGATACGTCTCAAACGTATCTATAATTTTTGATGCTCCATGCTTGTTTTTACACCATTTGTATATTGTTTCGTTACACTTAGTGGCATTTTTATGCGTTTTCCGGAACTAACCTATTAACAAGTGCCACAGTGCCAGTTTCCTGTTTTCTGCTGTTTTTGTGTTTCAGAAGTGATACACAGGAAATATTCTCGGAATTGGACGAAACAAGTTCCTGAAGTCTTATATCAAGGGGAAGCTTCCAGACATCCGAAGAGCTGACGGAGGGGGGCCACGTGGGCCCTAGACACAGGGGCGGCGCGGCCACCCCCCTGGCCGCGCCAGCCCCGTGTGAGGGGGCCTGGTCCCTCCTCTGACATCGCCCCTTCGCCTATATATACCCCCCGACGGAAAAAACCTAAGTACCCGATCAGATTTCCAGAATACATCGCGATCCGCCGCCACCGTCGACCCGAAGATCGGGAGGGTCCAGAAGCTCTTCGCGGCACCCTGCCGGAGAGGGGAATCGCCACCGGAGGTCTTCTTCATCGCCATGCTTGCCTCCGGAGCGATGAGTGAGTAGTCTACCTTGGACTATGGGTCCATAGCAGTAGCTAGATGGTTGTCTTCTCCACCATGTGCTTCATGTTTAGATCTCATGAGCTGCCCTACATGATTGAGATCACCGTTATGTAATTCTATGATGTTGGTTTGTTGGGATCCGATGAATATTGGTGTTTATGATTAAGTTGATGTACTGAATTATATCTTTTGTTATCTCTATGTTGTTTATGATCTTGCATGCTCTCCGTTGTTAGTAGCTATCTTGGCCGAGTAGTTGCTAGTGACTCCAAGAGGGGGTATTTATGCTCGATAGTGGGTTCATGTCTCTATTTCACCTAGGGGAGTGACAGAAACCTCTAAGGTGGTAGATGTGCTGTTGCTACTAGCGAGAAAACAACATTCATATGCTCAAGGGCATATGCTTTGTTTACATTACACACTTTGCTTAATGCAATTATCTGTTGTTCGCAACTTAATACTTTTGGGGTGTTCGGATTGATATCCCCGAGGGTGGATTATTAGTCATAGATGCAGTTGGATGGCGGTCTATGTATTTTGTTGTAATGCCCAGAGTAAATCTCATAGTGATCTTCTTGACATATCACGTTATCTTTATTCTATCAATTGCCCAACTGTAATTTGTTTACCCAGCATGTTATTTTATCTATGGAGAGACACCACTAGTGAACTGTGGACCCCGGTCCTATTTTAATCATATTGCAATCACCTGTTTACTTTTCCCGTACTGTTTACTTTACTCGCATACTATATTGTTTTCCACTCGATACGCTCATAATCTTTGTTTCAAGCAAACCGGTGAGATTGACAACCTCATCGCAAGTTGGGAACAAAGTACTTGGTTGTGTGTGTGCAGGTTCCATATCACCTTCAGTCGTCACCGTCTCTCCTCTCCTGATCGATAAACCTTGGTATCTTAACTGAGGGAAAACTAGCCGCTACACTCATCATACCTTCCTCTTGGGGTTCCCAACGGGCTGGTCATCACCACGCACAAGGACTGTCTGTTACGCATCAACTAGCCACCAGCAGCTAATTTTCTGGGCGCCATCACCAAGTAGCAGCTAAATTTTCTGGCGCCGTTGCCGGGGAGGAAGAGAAGACTTCTGCAAGGGGAGTTTTTCGCACACACATTCTTTACTTTGTTATTGTTTTGCTTTACTTTATTTATTTTACCTGCATTGCTTTTTTACCAAAAACCCAAAAAAATTAGAATCCTCGGTAGTTGTTTTTACTTGTTTACTTTCGTTTTGCTGAAATGGCCAATCCTGAAAACACTAAGTTGTGTGACTTTACTAGCACAAACAATGGTGACTTTATCTGCACTCCTATTGCACCACCTGCTACTGCTGCAAACTTTTATGAGATTAAGCCTGCTTTATTGAACCTTGTTATGAAAGAGCAATTTTCTGGTGCTAGTACTGAAGATGCTGCAGCTCATCTCAACAATTTTGTTGAGCTATGTGAGATGCAGAAATATAAAGATGTTGATAGTGATATTATTAAGCTCAAGTTGTTTCCTTTTTCTTTGAGAGGAAAGGCTGAAGATTGGTTGCTGTCTTTGACTAAGAATAGTATTGATTCATGGGCTAAGTGTAAGGATGCTTTTATTGGTAGATACTATCCTCCTGCTAAGATTATAGCTTTGCGCAGCAATATTATGAAGCTTACTCAGTTTGATAATGAACATGTTGCTCAAGCTTGGGAAAGAATGAAATCTATGATAAAGAATTGCCCCACTCATGGACTGACTACTTGGATGATTATCCAAACTTTTTATGCAGGACTGAATTTTTCTTCAAGGAACCTACTTGATTCAGCTGCTGGAGGCACCTTTATGACCCTTACCTTGGGCGCCGCATCAAAGTTACTCGACAACATGATGGTAAATTATTCCGAATGGCACACCGAGAGAGCTCCACAAGGTAAGAAGGTAAATTCTGTTGAGGAAACCTCTTCCTTGAATGATAAGATTGATACCATTATCGCTATGCTTGCTAATGATAGGACTCATGTTGATCCTAATAATGTTCCTTTGGCCTCTCTGGTTGCTCAAGAAGAGCAAGTTGATGTGAATTTCATTAGAAACAATAATTTTAACAACAATGCTTATAGGAACAATTTTGCTAGTAACAATTATAGGCCGTATCCTTCTACCAATGGTAATGGTTATGGTAACTCTTATGGTAACTCCTACAACAACACTAGGGCCACGCCCTCCGAGCTTGAGGTAATGCTCAAGGACTTCATCGGTAAGCAAACTGCTTTTAATAAGACTGTTGAGGAAAAGTTAGGCAAAATTGATATTCTCGCTTCTAAAGTTGATAACCTTGCTCATGATGTTGAACTTCTGAAATTAAAAGTGTTTCCTAATGATGTGAAAGTGAGCAATATTGTTGCTTCCGCTAATGCTATCCAAGTTGGAATTGATGAAAATATTAGATTGTTAGCGGAATTGCATGCTAGGTGGGAAAGAGAAGATGAGATGGCTAGAGAGACCAAGGTATGTACCATTACTACCTCTAATGATGTTGCTCCTACTGATAACAATCCTCTCACTTTGATTGGTGTAGAGAAAACTCCCACTCCTTGTGTTAAAAAGCCTATAACTGCCAAAACTTTTTCTCAAAAGAGTGCTGAAATTTTTCGGAGTGTGGGAGATGATAGCCCTATTTCTTTTAATGATTTTGATGTTGATGGCTGCAATATATCTGAAGTTATTTTATTCTTGCAAAAGCTTGCTTTGACTCCCAATGCTAGTTCTTTAAATATTGCTTTTACTAAGCATATTACCAATGCTCTCATAAAAATTAGGGATGAAAAGTTGAAGCAAAAAGCCTTTGTTCCCAAGAAGTTGGAAGATGGTTGGGAACCCATCATTGATATGCATGTTAACGGTTATGATTGCCATGCTTTATGTGATCTAGGTGCTAGTATTTCTATCATGCCTAGAAAGATTTATGACATGCTTGATTTACCACCGCTAGAAAAATGTTATTTTGATGTTCCTATTGCTGATGTTGCTAAGAAGAAACCTTTGGGAAGGATTAATGATGTTCTTATTGTGGTTAACAATAACCTTGTTCCTGTTGATTTTCTTGTTATGGACGTTGAATGCCATGCTTCATGTCCTATTATTTTGGGAAGACCCTTTCTTCGAACTGTAGGTGCCATCATTGATATGAGGGAAGGCACTATAAAGTATCAATTCCCACTAAAGAAAGGTATGGAACACTTCCCTAGGAAAAGAAAGAAATTACTTTTTGACTCTATTCTTAGAGCAAATTATGAGCTTGATGCTTCATCTCTTGATGTTACTTGATTCACAATTTTCTGCGCCTAGCTCAAAGGCGTTAAAGAAAAGCACTCTTGGGAGATAACCCAATGTTTTCTTTTCAGTACTTTTTCTTTTATTTGAGTCTTGGAAGTCATTACTACTGTAATGACCGCTCCTTATCTTGTTTATTTCGTTTTTGTGCCAAGAGAAGCCTCTAATTTGAGCGAGGTAAAGATTTGGGGTTATTGCTGTCCTGAAACTGTTTTCGGTGCTGCACCGTAAAAATTCGTATAAATTCTCTGTTTATCTTTTCGACCTGCGATTTCTTGTGCATATGCCCCAGGTTATATCCAAACTTTTCTTAGTTGAACACTTTTTGATTTGAGCAACAGAAAATCCCTCAAAAATTCGTCCTTTGTCAGCTGTTCAGTTTTGACAGATTTCTGCCAATATTTGTTTTTGCCACTTTATCGCTTTCTTTTGAGTTCTTTTTGATCATCGAACTTTTTGGGAAGTTGCTACAGTAGTATATACTTAATATGTGGTGGTTTTGGGTTGAAACCTGAAGCTTAAGGAGGTTGAATATATTTTATGCTTACACTAATGTTGCTAATAGAATTGTGTTTAGTTTTGTATGAAGGAAGTTTTCAAGTGTAGGGATTGGAGAATGATGAGATGAGTTGAAGAATGGACAAAAGCTCAAGCTTGGGGATGCCCATGCATCACCCCAAGAAATATCCAAGAAGTACAAGCATCAAAGCTTGGGGATGCCCCCGAGGCACCCCTTCTTCATCGGCAAAAATCAGGTCACCTTTCAAAACACTATATTTTTATTGCTTCATGCACTATGTGTTTTTCTTGGAGCGTCAGTCGTTTTAGTTTGTTTAGTTTGTTTGTTTGCTGCAATAAATGGTTGGACCCCAGCAAATTTCCTTTGGAGGAGTTGACTCGTTTTCATTTGCAAAGAACGCTCTAGTTTTCACTCTTATTAAAAATCGAGCATTCTTCTTTTTCTGCTACTGCTTTTGGTTTTCGTTTTCGCCTTGATTTGCATTCAGATCTTGTCATATCTTTTCATCAAGGTGTATTTTTGCCTCTGATCTTGATTGGTTTTCATCAAAAGAGGTGTTTATAAAATTTCAAATGGTGTTGGAAAAGAGAAAAAGCTTTGTGCAAAATAGTGGTACAAGAAGGAGCTTGTGTAGACTGCGGCTTAGGCTTTTTCATGTCATGCTTGATGTCTTTTTGATAGTATGCTTAGTGGTTTTGCTGTAGCATGACTTGTCTCAAATAACTGAGATTGCTTAATGAGCCTTTGAAAAAATCATGCGTTGTTTTTATTGTATGGAAGCATTATTTTGGTTTTCTCCTTGATGCTTTATTTGGGTTGACTTGGCGCATGCTCACACATGTTAGACTCATACAAAGTCGCCATTAGCCTTCATGATCATTTAGTTTTTGACTTTTGATGCCATCTTATGCTTCTTTTCATGTCGCTTTGTCGCTTTGCATGATTATGGCCATTATTGCTCTATTAGTTGGTCGCTCCCAGTCTTTTGCTAGCCCTCGCCTTGTACTGAGTATGAGCTCTACTCGTGCATCCAACTCCTAAAAGCCAAAGTTTTCCAAAGTGTCCACCATACATACCTACTAGCAATTTGCTATTCCAAGTAAATTTGACTTGCTTTTATATTCTCTTCAAATTAAACTCTTACCAGTGTTATGCGAAATTCGGTCAGTAAAGCTCTCACGAACCGGAAGGCACACTTTACTTTTTCCTGTTCTAAAAATTTGACATTGTGGTCTTTTATGTTGAGTTGTTATGCTTGCAAGTTGTAAGTTGGATTCTAGCCCAGCTATGCTGTCATGGGGCAAGCTTTCAACATTGCACTTCTTATTTGAGTTGATATCGTGATCTTTTGTTTATGGATGCCCGCGGTGTGAAATGAGTTGGGAATCTTGTGAGGATCATGGAGTTTTTATATGTGTTAGGGAAACGCCGGGCCGCCAATCTAAGCCATGCATAATTCATGGTGGAAATTTGCAGCATACCCATGGTGAACATTCGACGATGCATCTCACAATAAAAAGCTAAACAATATAGCAAATAAAAGAGATGTCGAGGTGTTCATTGTCTGCTTGTCCTGTCATTTTGGTGTGGGCTTGTTCCATGTCATCGGGCACGGAGGTACCCCATTGGCGGTTCTCAATGATATGCATATATTTACAATGACAAGAGCCTTGCTTGGGACTCTAAGTAAAGTAGCATGAGGTTTGGGTACTCGTATTCATGGGACACGAGGTTTTCAACTTATGATTTGTCAAGCATATGCATCATAATTGTTCTCGCATTAACTTTAACCATTCAAGATGCTTATGATGGGGGCAATGAGAGCTCCAAGCCGGTAAGTACCATAATTTTTGAAGGTTATAAAACTTGCAATCACTGCTTCCCTCTGCGAAGGGCCTTTCTTTTACTTTTATGTTGAGTCACCACCTTCTTTCTTTATGCACCATTAAGAGAGCATAGTTGTCATTCTTAGTGTGATATGCATTGTCCCAAAGTTCATTGATTGACTCATGATGATTGGTTTCACTTGTTCTTAAATTATTTGTATCTAGTCGCCCTCTTAAACTTTGAGGTGTCCTATGCATTTATGTTTTGCTCCCTTTGAAGGACAAGCTGAAAACCAATTGTATGTTTTTCCTTATGATTTGAACACACGTTTGACTTTCATTGTTTCATTATCATGATCTTTTGTTTGTGTTTATTTGCATGTTTACAACATGGTTGCTAAGTTCTTATTGTCATGATTATATCTTTCATGCCCATGTTTTAAGTTCTATTGATCCCAGCTCACCAATGCTTACATATATGATCAAGATTGTGTAGGTGCATGTCACCTCAAAAATTATTCTTTTGTTATCACTTACCTACTCGAGGACGAGCAGGAGTTAAGCTTGGGGATGCTTGATACGTCTCAAACGTATCTATAATTTTTGATGCTCCATGCTTGTTTTTACACCATTTGTATATTGTTTCGTTACACTTAGTGGCATTTTTATGCGTTTTCCGGAACTAACCAATTAACAAGTGCCACAGTGCCAGTTTCCTGTTTTCTGCTGTTTTTGTGTTTCAGAAGTGATACACAGGAAATATTCTCGGAATTGGACGAAACAAGTTCCTGAAGTCTTATATCAAGGGGAAGCTTCCAGACATCCAAAGAGCTGACGAAGGGGGGCCACGTGGGCCCCAGACACAGGGGCGGCGCGGCCACCCCCCTGGCCGCGCCAGCCCCGTGTGAGGGGGCCTGGTCCCTCCTCTGACATCGCCCCTTCGCCTATATATACCCCCCCGACGGAAAAAACCTAAGTACCCGATCAGATTTCCAGAATACATCGCAATCCGCTGCCACCGTCGACCCGAAGATCGGGAGGGTCCAGAAGCTCTTCGTGGCACCCTGCCGGAGAGGGGAATCGCCACCGGAGGTCTTCTTCATCGCCATGCTTGCCTCCGGAGCGATGAGTGAGTAGTCTACCTTGGACTATGGGTCCATAGCAGTAGCTAGATGGTTGTCTTCTCCACCATGTGCTTCATGTTTAGATCTCATGAGCTGCCCTACATGATTGAGATCACCGTTATGTAATTCTATGATGTTGGTTTGTTGGGATCCGATGAATATTGGTGTTTATGATTAAGTTGCTGTACTGAATTATATCTTTTGTTATCTCTATGTTGTTTATGATCTTGCATGCTCTCCGTTGTTAGTAGCTATCTTGGCCGAGTAGTTGCTAGTGACTCCAAGAGGGGGTATTTATGCTCGATAGTGGGTTCATGTCTCTATTTCACCTGGGGGAGTGACAGAAACCTCTAAGGTGGTAGATGTGCTGTTGCTACTAGGGAGAAAACAACATTCATATGCTCAAGGGCATATGCTTTGTTTACATTACACACTTTGCTTAATGCAATTATCTGTTGTTCGCAACTTAATACTTTTGGGGTGTTCGGATTGATATCCCCGAGGGTGGATTATTAGTCATAGATGCAGTTGGATGGCGGTCTATGTATTTTGTTGTAATGCCCAAAGTAAATCTCATAGTGATCTTCTTGACATATCACGTTATCTTTATTCTATCAATTGCCCAACTGTAATTTGTTTACCCAGCATGTTATTTTATCTATGGAGAGACACCACTAGTGAACTGTGGACTCCGGTCCTATTTTAATCATATTGCAATCACCTGTTTACTTTTCCCGTACTGTTTACTTTACTCGCATACTATATTGTTTTCCACTCGATACGCTCATAATCTTTGTTTCAAGCAAACCGGTGAGATTGACAACCTCATCGCAAGTTGGGAACAAAGTACTTGGTTGTGTGTGTGCAGGTTCCATATCACCTTCAGTCGTCGCCGTCTCTCCTCTCCTGATCGATAAACCTTGGTATCTTAACTGAGGGAAAACTAGCCGCTACACTCATCATACCTTCCTCTTGGGGTTCCCAACGGGTTGGTCATCACCACGCACAAGGACTGTCTGTTACGCATCAACTAGGCACCAGCAGCTAATTTTCTGGGCGCCATCACCAAGTAGCAGGCAACAACCCCTTCCATACTCTCATACATGAACATCAATTCCAAAGGGTGCCTAAAGCAAAATTACCCTCTAGTTGGCATATATATCATTCTAACCGTGCAGAGAAAGAGAGTTCAAAAAGCGAAGAAGGTTGGGGAAATAACTCCAAGAGTTGGGATTCGCAGACCGACAAGTTTATGAGCCGGCTTGAGCACAATTCGGATATGATTCGCAACCTCACCTACAAGATTGATGAGTTGAAGGAACTTATTGAGAAGCTCATCAAAGACTCACCACCACCGCCGAAGGAGTAATTCGTCATTGGTATAGGCATCCCCTTGGCTTGTTCCAAGCTTGGGGGAGTGCCGCAGTATCACATCATTATCTTTTACCCATTTACTTTTCAAGTAGAGTCATATCATGAATAGAGAAGTTATCTTATAGAATAGTTTGCAGTGTGGAAGTATCCTCCTTTAGTTAGTTATCTATGTATCCCTTGGTGTGAGTTGCGGTTGAGAAATATTAATGAGAAGTTTTATCATTTACTTTCCGCACACTTTATTTTAGTTTGCAATCTTTCTTATATGATTAGCCTTGTTGATTAGTATTGGTATCACTTTGGGAGCATGAGTAAATCTAGTTGGTTTTGGCAAACTTAGCTTGGTCAGTAGCAGCATTACCTTGAGGCTTGAGTAGAAAAAGAAGAAAGTGTTAGTAGATACATCATTTCAGTTTTCTTCATGATTAGCTCATAAGCAATAGTATTCTTGAGTTAAAATCATTTGTGCTTTCAAGGAAAATTTGCATGATTGTTTTCTATCATATGTATGTATGTTTGTTTCATGCACTCTTATGCTTGCTACCCAGCCTTGCTAGCCAAACACCTGTACTGAGAGGGAATACTTCTCGTTCATCCAATCCCCTAAAACCCAGTTACTTCCAAAGAGTCCACTATAAATTCCTATGCATGGTATTTCAAGCTATTCCAAGTAAATTTTCATGTGCTACCTTTCAAAAACCTTCAAATACTTCTTATTTTGTGCCACTATTTTTAGCTCATGAGGACGTAGTGGTTTGGCTTGTTATCTTCCATACTAAATTGAGTACCCCTCGACTAGGCAGCTTCATCTGCTCATCATTAATTTTGCAAGGGAGCTGGTCAGACCATTGTAATCTAAAAAAAGAGAAAGAAAAGAAAAAGGCACTCCTCCATGGTATGGGAAAGTTGGTGGGCACCTGATGAAATCGGTTAACCATGGTTTGAGAAAGGAAAAAGGTGAGGAGAAGTGCAAAGCTATAAAAGAGCACAATTGTGCCAATTAATCAACATCTCGGAACCGCTCTCACTTGTTTAGTATGGAAGATATCAAGAACTCTGTTGCTAGTCGTTGACAAAAGCAACCACCTCTCAAAATAACTTTTACCTATGTTTTACAAATGAAAAGCTCTAGCACATGTTTAATCCCTGCTTCCCTCTGCGAAGGGCCTATCTTTTACTTTTATGTTAAGTCAACCTATTCCCTTCTATCTCAAACAAGCATTTGAGTTGTTATGTTTCATTCATCCATATGTTGATCTGTTCAATCATGTTTATTATTTTCCTTTGTTTAGTACAATGCTTTTATCTGAAGGAATATATCTTTGAAAGCTTTCTATGATTATAAAGAGTTTGTTTCATTGAGCATATGGTTTTTGCTATATTAGCTCTGTTATAAAAGGCTCTGTTCAAAAATAAGTATAGTTTGTTCATTATTCTCTGACCAGGAACTAAGGTTTGCCATCACCAATCATGATTTACCTTGTGCATATTTATTTGTGATTCCCTTTTACTTATTGCAAGTCTATATTATATATAGGGAAGTTGCTGTCTATGATAACTTGTGATGCTTCTTGTCCGTATTTTGTTTATCAACACTTCACTCCATAACTCTGTGGTCATGTTTACCGAGTTCAGTTTTCGCTTGGGGATAAGCGAAGTCTAAGCTTGGGGGGGTTGATACGTCCATTTTGCATCACTATTTTGTATCATAATTTACTGTTATTCATTGATATATTTCATATTTAGAGATGATACTTATGTTGTTTTCTTTGTTTTTACATGTTTAATGATCGTTGGAGAACTTGCTGCCGGAGTATGGATTCTGCTGGAAAAAGGACCGTCAAGACACCATATTTCTGAAGATCAATAATTCTAGAGGAATACCCAGGAATTCATATAATATTAGAAGAAGAAGGTAGCCAGAAGGAGGAGGCGAGAGGAGCAGCAGGGTGGGCTCACCACCAGGGGGCGCGAGCCCACCCCTGCCCGCGCCGCCCTGTGGTGAGGCCACCCTGGCCCACTACTGCCATCGCCCCCTCGCGTATATCATCGTCCCCGAAAACCTAAGTAAGGGGGGGGGGGGCGTCAGAGATAGACACTGTCGCCTCTGCGGGACGGAAAACACCGAGAGAGAAAAGCTCTCCGGCAGGGAGAAATCTGTCGGGGAAATTCCTTCCCGGAGAGGGGATATCATCGCTATCGTCATCATCATCGCGCTGGACTTCATCGGGATCATCATCACCATCATCATCATCATCATCATCATCATCATCATCATCATCATCATCATCAGCACATTCATCTCCACCATCACCACGCCATCTCGCTGTAACATCTTGGGTTGAATCTTGTCAAATTCTTAGGGGAAACTTTCCCGGTGTTAATTACCTTTGTAGTTGATGCTATTGAGTGGAACCGTTGAATTAAGGTTTATGTTCAGATTGTTATTTACCATTATTTCACCTCTGGTCATGATCCATATGATGTCTTGTGAGTAGTTCGTTTAGTTCTTGAGGACATGGGAGAAGTCGAGATGTTAGTAGTGAAACTATGTTGAGTAATGTTTAATGGTTTGATACTTATGTTGTGGTGTTATTCTACTAGTGGTGTCATGTGAACGTCGACTACATGATACTTCACCATTTATGGGCCTTGTAGAATGCATTGTGTATTTGGCTACTAATTGTAGGGTTACCGGAGCGACAGAAACCTAAACCCCCGTTAGAAAACCATTGCACTAAGGAGCGTAGGATCTCAGAGTTTAAGGCTGTGATTAGATTTATCTCAATTACTTTCTTTTATTTGCGGATGCTTGCAGGGGGTATAATCACAAGTGTGTATTAGTCCTAGTAAGGGTAGTACGCTAGCACAAGTTCACCCCCATAACACTTATCAAACTAATAAAGATTAGTTAGCAGCATGAAGCGAAAGCTCTCGATAGAAACTCCAGTGTATACTCAGGAACGTTTGGTAATTATAAGTTACACAACCGGCTTATCCTTTGCATTAGAAAGGATTGGGCCACTTGCAGCAATTACTATTATTATTTTTTATTTACTCGTACTTTATTTACTTGCTTTACCAAATACCCCTGAAAACCCGTTTGTTAATATTTACAGTGAATCCTTGATCAAAACCACTTGTTAACACATTCTGCTCCTCGTTGGGTTCGGCACTCTTATTTATCGAAAGTACTACGATATACCCCCTATACTTGTGGGTCATCAGTCGCCATTTGATTTAAGAGCGGGGTAAGAGGTAGGACCATCTCTATGAATTTAGGTCCCCAGAGCCAAACATAGACATACGACCAAACCAGTCGGCATCTCGGTTCGACAGTTCACCCCTCACTTGTCGATTCAGCTGCTGGTTTTTATAAGCACCATAGAAAACATACTTTGTAAAAAAAGGTTATTGGCGTTGCAGCGTTAATAAATGGTGCTCGCCACTATTGAAAAATTTAAAATAAAATATACCATATAAACACATAGTTTTTTTTCTCACAATAAAGCTGAACTATCAATATCATGATAGCAAGTAAACTTATGTGTAACTCCTTTTATTGTCCGTACTTGAAGGAAACGAGCTAAAAATCTAGGACAAAGGCTTGCGACTTAATTTGCATGGTATTTTTTCAGTGGCACTTGATTCGCTCGAGTCAGTCATGTCTTTTTTTTTTGGATGAAATATGGTCCATACGCGTGTCGACATGACATCTGATTGAGCCCCGCCCGTCCTTAAATCGTTGGTATGCTCGATCGTAAGCTAGCTAGCTCGTATATCCGTTATGAATGGCTCACAAAAAAACCTGCATATGGACATCATGTTTGGACCCTTCATATATGAGGCAAAGAATTGGCCGAGTGTCGATCCTCCACGAGAAAAAGACGTTCATCCAACAGAAATGGAGGTTCCTAAAAAAAGGACTTTTTGGTCCTTCAAAATACCCCGACCTGCTTCTCATATCTCTTGTGACGATTGCGAATTAGGGCTGGCCGGAAGAGGTTGCATGATGAATTGATGATTGGTTTGCGGCATATGATGTGATTTGATCGCATATATTTGGCTATTACTATTAGTAGCGTGTGATTTATTGGGTTACTAATTGTAGCAAGATTAATTGCCTGATTACTGCTAATTGTGGGCATCTCCTGATTGTCCCGATACCATGATTGATTATTGTTTTTGTTATTAATTTCCATAATTCTTGTTCTGTTTCCGTGACTGTTGTTCTGTAATTGTGCTATACAAGACGCATGTGATTGCAATTAGGTGTTTGTCAGGATAAAATCGAAAATAAAATGATGTAGAGAAAAGTGACTTCACCATCACCAACTTCCATTTAATACTAGTAAAGATTGTTCAATATGCCTGTTTTATTTATAGAACATTTTGCTTCTTATTTCCTTGATGAAGAAAAATAATGATTTTAGCTCATAGCCTTTTTAGTCATGCAAAAGTTGCCTGCTATTAGTATTAGGACAAAGAAACTAGTATTTTGAACTTTTTGACCAAATTTCTCAAAAAGAAAAGGAGATGGAAATTATTGTGGAGCATTTCATCAATAGTACAACTTGACTTTCCTTCAAAGAAGAAAACAGTTCAACTTGACCTGGGTCCACGTGTCCAGTGCCCACCGAAGAAAAATATCTCCCTGTCCGGTAGTTCAGTGCGCCACACCTTCGCAGCCATGGCCGCCGCCGCCGCTCGATGCCTCCTGCTCCAGGCATCGCCACTGCCTCCGGCGACGGCTCTGACCCCTGCGGATTCCGTGAAGGCCCCTGGCTCCTTCCCCACTTCACTCCCTGTCCGTGCGGCCGCCTCCCGGAGCTCATCCAGCCGTCTCCGGACTCCGCCGTTCCGGTGCACCTCCCCGTCCTCGGAAGGCTCCGATGATCCTAAGCTCGCCGTGCTTCTCGAAGTCGAAGGGTAAGACTCTAGAAATCTCGATTTTTTTGCTTATTGGCTATTGATTTGTAGCACTCCTTGGATGTGTGTGTATATGTGTCTGTGTGTAACTCATGGCTAGTGTTTAGAAGTGCGCTGCACATGGCTTCAGTTTTTTTGAAATGGGGCAGCCCACCCTCTGCATCAATAGGGCCCTTTATTACATTATTAAAAGTCTGGTTTACAGTTTATTACAAATCATTGATCACACAAAGTGAATACTTCGATGGGGCCATCTGGATTCAGTTTACTTAGCTGCAGAGATTGCTGCTACTCATCGAGTCATCTGGTTGCAGTGATAAGAGTAGGAATTATGGGACAGAGCTGCTCTGTAAATGTCGAAATGTTCAGAAATTACTAGTCACCCTGATGCTAGAAATGGCTGCCGGTATCTGGTTATTGTGATTGCGCTATTACATCGATTTAAAACATGATCAAAACACATCATGTTTCATTCTTTGTGCAAATCCTAGCGATTGCTCATAGCTTGATTCTGTTGAGAGAATGTGTTTGATGTGGGGCTTGCCTGATCATGGATACTGATAGTTGATTTTTGCAAGCCCTACATGTAAACACATCATTTTTCATTCTTCGTGCAATTTCTACAGGTTGTGGCATTCTGATACTGGGTTTGGCTGTGACTGGCATGCCATGTTGTTCTGATATCTTTGTTTGTGGTTACCTCATGAGTACTGATATCTTTGTTTCTCCATTTTTGCAATTCAATTGGGTTGCTCTTTCTGATGATTAAATAATCTCTGTTTATTTCTTCCTCCAGAGTGCTTGCAGATGTCTACCGCTTCGGCAATCGCCAAGCTTTCAATGTAGGTGCGCACAATGTAAATATACATCTTTCCTTAATGGACTTACGTACAAATTCCTTTTCTTTAATACTTAGTTTTCTCTGGTCTATGCAATCCAAGATTTAAGTGGAAAATTTGACATAAGTAGATAATGTCACAGCTTTAGCATGCAGCATTTGCCTGTAGAAGCAAACGTGCAGGGCTAGGAGGTCAACATAATAGAAATGTAGCATGTGCAAGTTTGTACTGTCCTTATTTGCCATCTTGTGTTAACACTGTCCAATTTTTTCTTTGATCAGCATTTCAAAATCTTGGCCTAGATTGTGCGAATTGGACAGAGCCAATATATGCTGATTTAGTGAGGTGGGTTATACAACTATTTAGCTTCACAGATATCATGGATTTGAATAATCCCTTATATTTGTTCCATTTCGTGTCTTATAAGTAATTCTTATGTGCTCTTGAAATGCTTATTTGGACTTGGCTGAATCAGATCGTGTCACCATTATATTCTTATGCTTCTCATTTTCCTAAACCTTCATAGCTTTTCAGGAAAGCTAGAGGTGACGAGGAAAGGATGGTGATGCTATTCTTTGACAGGGTGCCCTCTATTTCTTTTCTCAACTGCCTTACTTGGTCAAATATTATTATCTATTTATTTCTCCTGTACAACTTAACTGTTCTTTGTGTATAGTGTTGAGAGGCTGAGTATTTACGTTTTTTGTGAATTGAAACATTAAAAGTAAATACATACTTATATCCGTCATTTCTCCTACCTTGAGGCAGATTGGCTGGCCAACATCTTTGCCGACAAGTGAGAAAGGGTCATTTGCAAAAAGTGTTCTTCGTGAGAAGGTATATATATTCTGCCATTCGTTAGTAGCTTTACTTCTACACATGCACTCAAAATATTATCCTAGTCATATCACCAGGCTGGTATAATAACTATCATTTTGATCACATGATCCTATTATGGTTCCAACTAAAACTTTCAAATTGGGTTCACCTTGTTTCACGTTCAAAACTAACCATATTTAGTCTATATCATCATTCTCATGGGGATTTCATATTTAGTTCTGCTAAGGAAGGTGGGTAGCAAACTGATATTATCTATTGTCTGTTCAATGCACTCAATTTGATGCTTGATTTCTAATTTAATGTTGTTCTTGATTCAATTTATGAGTTCAGATTTTACATTATAAGTTATCTTTCCTTCTTCCTTTATATTAGAATTAAAATATGCTTATAGTGACTTCCTTAACAACGATTCTTCTCATAGTTGAAAGCGTTGGAAAAGATCTCTTCTTCTGATGCTTTACCACTGCGGCCTGGAGTTGAAAAGTATGTTCCTTGTTTCTGTTTATCTCTGTTTGTTGCAAACAGTTCTAGTCTAAGAATTCCAACATAGTTTGAGCTATGATTGAGCACTTTCAGGATCATCATTAATTAAGTGTAAGAAGCCATGACCATAGCAGCTGGTATGCTTGGTAGCTCTTTCTCGGCCGTACAAAGTTTGCAAGAAGTGTGGGTCATTGTATAAACTGGGTGTATCATAGGTATTTCTTTTACGTCGTACAAAAACTCAAGGAGTTATTTGTAATAGGATTATGGGTCATAACATCTTTAACCAGAAGATTCTGCGATATGATTAATATTATCTGTCCCAGTTACAGTCTTATGTGTACAGTTATTGTCTCTTTCTGTAACTGCGTTTGCTTTACGGATTACTCTATCTTGGACTCTAAGTTAACTGATGTCTGATATTGTGTGTGATTATTTCAAAGGTTCATCGATGATGCCCTTAGTGAGGGTGTGCCTGTAGCCATATTGGCAACATATGGCAGAAATGGAGAGAAGATATCAAGGTTCAGTTTAATGTTAACTGGTCCTGTTTGTCTTTTTTAGTGAAAATTTTCCTTATAAACATTTGCATTTCGTCTGAAAATAAGACTCACTCTGATATATGCGGCAATGTTGTTCTGTCAAAACATCCAGTTAATGTTGTTATGACGTTCAACAAACACTGTTTACGGGTTTCTTACCCACTGCAGATCAATAGCTGAAAAGTTAGGCCCCGAGAGAACATCGAAAGTAAAAATTGTTGGTACAGAGGAGGTCGAAAGAAGCTTTTATGGACAGCTTGTTCTTGGCGAAGGAGTCGCCTCCAGTTTGGATGAACAACTTACCAAAGAAGCACAAAAGGCTGGTGAGCTTTACTAATTAGAGCAATAACATTCTTGTTCATATTTTGTAGTGCTAGTACCATCCAAACTTATTTCCATACATTGTGATGTGACAGCTTCTGCAGAGAAGCAGAGGGTAGCACAAGAGGTTGCATCACTTCTGAAACTCAGTGTGGACATTAACACAGCATCCAAAAGGTTATTACTATCAACAGATTAAACATATTTTCTTGCGCCGGACAAAAATATCTGGAATTTATTGTTCAAATATGATTTGCAGTTCAGAGAAGATAATAGTCACGCTGCGAGCTGGGTCTGAATATGTCGGGTGCGATGTGCAAAACTGCATCCTTGTCGCGGGTAGTCAACCCAGTGTCATCGCAGCTGAGCGCATTGGCATGCCATGCATAGTTGTTCGAAGCAGGTAACTATTTCACCTTTTGGATACTTAGTCAGTACCCAATAGTGACGTGTTCTATGTTGCTTGTTTCCTTACGTCTGTTTGCCCTTCCCAGCCTAACTGCCAGAGCAGAATTTCACTCGGCGAAGGCCGTCATGGATGGATTTGGTGATACGGACCTAACCATATCGAAATTATTGAGTAAGAAGTGGTCTTAATGTATATGTTGTAAACTAGGCGTCCAATGTGAGCTGACTGTGATGAACGCAACAAGGCTTTATGTAAACCCGAGCTACCAAAACGATGTTTTACTAAATCTGAGCTTGCGGCACAAAGTTACCAGACTTGGTGCTGTTTTTGTTGTTATTGTACGAATGAAGTATTGAACATTTGAAGTATTGCTCGGATGAGTTAGCTCTGTGTCAATTTCGGTGGCTTTATATATGTTGGGTTGAGTCATTGCCTTCTCCCTCACTTATTGCCTCCTTGTAATGAACCCAACAACTTGTGCAAACTGTATGAGTATGTCGATTATTAAGCATGGCGTGAGTTTGGCAGTTTGATGGCATGAGTGAACTTCTACATGATCCATCTACCTAGAGAATACATTAGAACCGTTGAGCTAACATCATTTAACTGTCTGTACTCTCTGTACACCTAACAACCATTGATGGTACAAATTATAGTACACTCCAGCAATATATAACTTGGTAGTGCTCACTCCAATGTATGGTATTCCCTCAAACACGCTCTCATGGACGAAATGCACAAGCTATGGTTTTGCTACAATACCACAATGCAACACACTGTGCAACGACACATCATATACTCGTAGGCATGAGAAGCATCCGGTAATTGCCAGTAACACTTAGTCGGCAGGCTAGACACTGCAGCGACAAGTGTATCCCACAAGTTTCATCATACTCGCAACTTATATTTTAACATAGGTAGCCTCGAATGATGTTATCTTCCAGGGAGCCAGACCCTCGCCATCGGATGTAATTAGAAGGATCAGTGCCAGCGCAGGATTTGGCGTTCGGCTAATCTATTCTGAGTGTTTCTTGACCTAGTAGATAGGTGGCGGCTGCACAATTAGTGTGTGCGTGCTGTCCTAGGGATATCATGTTGTACTTGGCCTTGGCCCTTCTTCTATCAAACAGATATGTTTCTCCATGACGGTATTCTTTAATTTTTAATATGTGGTATGCACTACCAAACAATTGAGCAATTGATCAACAGCATTGGTTGTCCGTCAGCATATCACCTGGTAGCGGGCATATAGAGTGGTTGAAAAAGCACGGTTAGCTTTGCACTGCATGTCATTTATAGACGATAAAAAAAGGTCATGTCAAGGGTAGTCTCTTAGTGGTCTCCAATAATTATAATGTTTCTACGCCCCTAAAATTATGGTACGATTAAGAAGAAAGTAAAAATGTGTAACTAAGATAAGACTTATTGTACATTGTAGAAAATTGATTCTCTTTCTAATTAAGAATTCATGTCATAGCTGAAAGAAGTCAAACCTTCTTTTATCATACATTCGACATTGCCTAAAGGTGTTGATTACAAACATGTCCTTCTTACTTGCGTCGCTATTTCGAGGAACTTGCACATGTATTTATGATTTGTATATTTCCAAGCACTTGGGTAATATGGTGTCGATTATGATATTGCTCGGCTTGAATTTTCTACCTGGATTGTCTGATTTGTAGACTTGAATTTTCATGCTGAAACTTCATTGAAGGACTTATTCCATCTACCATTATGGCAAGTGACCACTTCAACTTTGATGTACTAACTATACACGGACACCTAAAAAAAATCGGAAATAACCACATAATGAGGAAGCTTCAGAAACATGTTGTGCACATAAATGTTAACTCGAATATTAATGCTCAATCGCTATTGTTGGTTTTGCGTTCACTCGTATTTAGCCACCAAGTAGAATGTCAACTGCTACTTTTATATACTACAATGAAATGATAAGTTTCATATTTTATAGGTTAGATATATCGCGCGTACATAGAAGAAGGGCATACTTTGTTGGCCATATAATAGAGCTATGTAGGAAATATGTGTCTTGCAACTATATTCAAATTATTTGGAACTTCATATTTTCTGGTACCTCATTATGGAATTGTGACATGTGTTTATACTTGTAGTTGCTATGATTAATTAGCATGGAATATATACTTGTTGGAATATATACTTAAGTATGTGCTTAAGAAAGTTGGTTGGTTAATGTTGGAATACAGTAATAGAATATTGGAAATACTATCCGGTCATTGATTAGATTACGGCTCTGATATCGACCTATATAATTAACCGGAATTAGATTTAATTATGACACATAGCTCACATATGTGCGTCCTAGGACAAATACAAATAGTATCCAAATAACAGATAAATTATATCATGGCTGGTAATTTTATCCTGGACACTGTTTGGAAAACAAGTTTGAAACAACTTGCAAGCTTATCTGTAATTGGAGCGGACACTGGATTTTTTTTTAGTATAAGTAGGTCCCTATCCTCTAGCCTCAATTGCAATTGTGAGCGGCACCACAAAAAAGTGTAGAGGAATAGTGGATAGACCTAATACCCATTTTTTCTTACAAGCTAATTATTTTAGACTTCACCCAGCGCCTTATCATACTGTATTTACAATAGATATTATCCTTCGACTATATATCATTTTCCCAGCCATCAGCTAGCTAGGCCTAAAGTAGTCACGTAGATGAGTTTTAATATCCTGCACCAAATCTTCTGTAAAAATAGTAATTCAGCTTTGGTCATTCAGGGCCACAAAGTAAGTATCTCCTTCGTTGCAAATCTGGCTCCAATTAGAGTGAAGCAAAAAAGTCGAGCAAAATCAAGGAACCGCCAGTAGTAAGTTAAATTAAGCTTGGGGGTTGAAGACTCGGGAAAATAATGGTCCGGCCCCAGCGTCGCTCTGCTCAGGGGCGACTCGGGAGGCGACCAAACCCTAGCGCCGCTGCCCGCTCCTTAGGACTCTCTCCTTCTCGCCGTTACCAGAGGAGGTCGCCCGTAAACACGCGACCATCAAGGAAGGTGACGGCGGGGATTTCGTCGCTCTGCTCTCTCGTGGAGGACCCCGGATCTCGAGGCGGTGGCCTCGGGTGGTGTGGCGGCCCTGGCTTTCGGCGAGCAGCGTGCGCTGTGCTGGTCCAACTCCCCGGCTATGGGGGCGGCGAGCTGGTGGAGGTCATGACCGTGGTGTAGGGGCCACGACGTCGCGCCGCCAGACCAGATCTGGAGATGGAGGCCGCCTCCTCTAGCGAGCCCTATCCTGCTAGTGCGGCTCCCCGGTGGCCTTCGGTCGCTTGTCCTGTCGTTGGCCGGGATAATGGAGGTGGGTATGGAACCAGGAGAAATCCTAGGCTGGTGGTGCCAGCCGCCACAGTGGTGACGCTTGCGGGCACCGGCTACTTCCTTGGAGGCGCTGTCGTGGTGTCCTCCCCTCCCTCCCTCCCCCTCTATTACCCCGGAGAAATCCTTCCTAAAGGTGTCAGCTTGGGTGGTTAGGGGTGTGGGTCTCTGCTTTTGCAGGTGGCAGTTCTCACCGTGGTAGCCAGAGCCGAGGTTGTGGTGTTGTACCATGGTGTTCGAGCGTCTGCGTCTCTCGTCTGCTACTTGTTCTTTCTTTGCACCTGCACATCGGCGGATCGGTGCCCTCATACCTGGGTAGGGTGAGGAAGTGTTCATCCCCCCGATCAGAGCGGTGTGTTGTGGAAGTGATAAGTGCATTTTGCATCATACAGGACTAGTTTATATTGTTATTTGCATCATTCATTCTTTATTCATGCATATTTAGATGATTTACGGAACTTTCCTACAAAGTTCCCCCCTTGTTCTTGGGAGACAGAAAATCTCTTGTTTTCGTATTTTGATGTTTCAGGGATCTTCTGGACCTCAATTTGATCGGAGATTTTTACAGCGTCAATATTTTTACACGAGAAGCACCTGGAGAGGTCGTAGCACACGAGAGGAGCCACGAGGCCCAAACGGGCATGGGTGGTGCGGCCTACAGCCATATGGCCCTCGAGTGCCGCCTCGTCTCCGTCTTCTTATGTACGCCTTCGTTTTGACAGAAGAGGGACGCCCTAATTTTCCCATAATTTTCCGAGGCGGCGGCTGATACGTCCATTTTGCATCACTATTTTGTATCATAATTTACTGTTATTCATTGATCTATTTCATATTTAGAGATGATACTTATGTTGTTTCCTCTATTTTTACATGTTTGATGATCATTGGAGAACTTGCTACCAGAGTCAGGATTCTGCTGGAAAAGGGACCATCAAGACACCATATTTCTGAAGATCAACAATTATGGAGAAATACCCAGAAATTCATATAATATCAGAAGATGAAAGTATCCAGAAGGAGGAGGCGAGAGGAGCAGCAGGGTGGGCTCACCACCAGGCGGCGCGGGCCCACCCCTGGCCGCGCCGCCCTGTGGTGAGGCCACCCTGGACCACTACTGCCATTGCTCCCTCGCGTATATTGTCGTCCCTGAAAACCTAAGTCAAGGGGGGAATCAGAGATAGACACCGCCGCTTCTGCGGGGCAGAAAACACCGAGAGAGAAAAGCTCTCCGGCAGGCAGAAATCTGCCGGGGAAATTCCTTCCCGGAGAGGGGAGATCGTCGCCATCGTCATCGTCGTCGCACTAGACTTCATCGGGATCATCATCACCATTATCATCATCACCATCACCTTCATCTCCACCATCACCACGCCATCCCGCTGTAACATCCTTGGGTTGAGTCTTGTCAAATTCTTAGGGGAAACTTTCTCAGTGTTGATTACCTTTGTAGTTAATGCTATTGAGTGAAACCGTTGAATTAAGGTTTAGATTCAGATTGTTATTTACCATTATTTCACCTCTGGTCATGATCCATATGATGTCTTGTGAGTAGTTCGTTTAGTTCTTGAGGACATGGGAGAAGTCGAGATGTTAGTAGTGAAACTATATTGAGTAATATTTAATGGTTTGATATTTATGTTGTGGTGTTATTCTACTAGTGGTGTCATATGAACGTCGACTACATGATACTTCACCATTTATGGGCCTAGTGGAATACATTGTGTATTTGGCTACTAATTATGGGGTTGCCAGAGCGATAGAAACCTAAACCCCCGTTAGGAAACCATTGCACCAGGGAGCATAGGATCTCAGAGTTTAAGGCCGTGGTTAGATTTATCTTAATTACTTTCTTGTATTTGTGGATGCTTGCAGGGGGTATAATCACAAGTGTGTATTAGTCCTAGTAAGGGTAGTACGCTAGCACAGGTTCACCCCCATAACGCTTATCAAACCAATGAAGATTACTTAGCAGCATGAAGCGAAAGCACTCGACAGAAACTCTCGTGTGTCCTCTGGAACGTTTGGTAATCATAAGTTACACAACCGGCTTGTACTTTGCTCTAGAAAGGATTGGGCCACTTACAGCAATTACTATTATTGTCTTTTATTTACCTGTACTTTATTTACTAGCATTACCAAATACCCCTAAAAACCCGTTTGCTAGTATTTACAGTGAATCCTTGATCAAAACCACTTGTCAACATCTTCTGCTCCTCGTTGGGTTCGACACTCTTATTTATCGAAAGTACTATAATACACCCCCTATACTTGTGGGTCATCAAGACTATTTTCTGGCGCCATTGCCGGGGAGTGAAGCGCTATTGAAGAGTGAAATTGGTAAAGGTAATTTTCGCTGTGAGTATTATTTTTCTTTTTGGCTTTTATTTTATTTTGCTATGGAGAATTCTCTATTTGGTTCCCTATTTGGGAACGCTACTGCCTCTGCTACGGTGGTAGATGAACCACCGCCTACTCAATTAGATCCTTTTAAAATACCTATAAAAATTGTTGAACGTGTTATAAATAACTGCTATTCAGGAGATGGAACTATCCATCTAGGTGATCATTTACTCTTTATACATGAATTATGCGAGTTGTTTAAGTGTGCAGGTATTTCATCAAGCCAGGTTAAGAGAAAGCTATTCTCTTTATCACTGAAGGTTAGAGCCGCGGAATGGTATAGGCTGCTCAAGGATGGTCCATCTATTGGCTGGGAGGAAATTGTACCTCTCTTTTATTCCAAATTTTATCCTCCAAGTGAGATTCCTAAAGATCGTAATCAGATATATAACTTTTGGCCTCATGATAGAGAGAGTATTGCCCAAGCGTGGGGGAGATTGAAGTCACTAATGCTCAAATGTCCCATTCATGAGTTCCCCAAGAATATTGTTATTAATAACTTTTATGCAAGGCTTACTCTTCATGACAAGGATTTATTGGATGTTTTTTTGCTCTGGATCATTTACACGTATGAAAGAAGAAGCTAAATGGGATCTTCTTGACCGTATTCAAGAAAATACTGAAGGATGGGAGAACAATAAAGGTAGGAAGTCAGGTATAAATTATGATTATGAATGCATTAAAGCTTTTATGGGAACTGATAACTTTTGTAATGTTATTGCTGTTTATGGTCTTGATTCCCAAATATTTGCTAACTGTTTTAAGGCCTTTGCCTCATATCTTGATGTTTCAAAGAAGGATTGGAACAAGTATCATGCGCCTTATAAAGATACTATTAGTTGTGCTCCTGCTAGAACTACTGAAGTTTGTACTGTTGATCGCATTTTGCCTGAGCATTATCTTGAGAAAACGCCTTTCCCTACTAAGGTAAAGGAACATTCTACTTGAATTAGTGTGCTTAAGAAAAGTGCAAAGAAAGCTGTAGAACCTGATGAGCAAATTACTGTTAAGTCTCCTGTAGCTATAGTGAAGGACCTTGTTACTAGAAATGTAAAAGATGAACATATTGTCTTTTGTGAAGATGCTTCTAATATTGTTTCACATCCTAGTAGATCTAGGAAAACAAGTGTTCCTGTGCTTTCTGTCAGGATTGGTGATCATTGCCATTATGGTTTATGCGATATTGGTGCAAGTTCAAGTGCCATTCCTTTTGAGCTTTACAAAGAAGTCATGCATGAAATTGCCCCTTGTGAACTGGAGGAAATCGATGTGGTTATTCAACTTGCTAATAGAGCAACTATCTCTCCAATTGGTATTGTTCGAGATGTGGAAGTTCTATGCGGTAAGACTAAATATCCTACTGATTTTCTAATACTTGGTACAGAACCTAGTAAAACTTGTCCTATTATTTTTGGTAGACCCTTTTTGAATACTTGTGGAGCTGTTATAGATTGTAAGAAGGAGAAAATTTTGACTAAATTTGATGGAGAATCTTATGAGTTTAACTTTTCAAAGTTTACTAAAGCTCCTTATGAAAATGAATTGCCTAATGAAGATTTTTGAGTTGAACAGCTTGCCTCTATTGCTCTTGCTCCTAATAATGCTTTGCAACAATTTATGGAGGACCATGAAAGTGAAGTCTTCAGAGAAGAAAGAGATGAGATTGATGATATTCTTCTTCTTCATCAACCAGCGTTGATTAAACACAATTTACCTGTGGAGGATTTGAGTACCACTTTGCCACCCAAGGAAGATCCTGTTTTTGATTTAAAACCTTTACCTGATGATCTTAAATATGCTTATATTGATGAGAAGAAGATATATCCTGTTATTATCAGTTCTAAACTTTCAGGAAAGGAAGAAGAAAGGTTATTAGAAACATTGAGGAAACACCGAGGAGCTATGAGATATACTCTTGATGATTTAAAAGGGATTTCTCCTACTATATGTCAGCATGCTATTAACATGGAGCCAGATGCAAAGCCAGTTGTTGAACATCAACGCCACTTAATTCCTAAGATGAAGGAAGTGGTAAGAAATGAGGTATTGAAACTCCTTGATGCTGGTATTATTTATCCTATTGTTGATAGTAGATGGGTTAGTCCTGTTCATTGTGTTCCTAAGAAAGGAGGTATCAATGTTGTGCCTAATGAGAATACCGAGCTTATTCCTCAAAGGGTAGTAGTTGGTTATAGGATGCGCATTGATTTTAGAAAGGTCAACAAGGTTACTAGAAAGATCATTATCCTTTACCGTTTATAGATCAAATACTAGAGAGGTTATCTAAGAAAACTCATTTTTGTTTTCTTGATGGTTATTCTGGTTTCTCTCAGATTGCTGTTAAAAAGAAAGATCAAGAGAAAACCACTTTTACTTGTCCTTATGGAACTTATGCTTATAGACGTATGCCTTTTGGTTTGTGCAATGCTCCTGCTACTTTTCAAAGATGCATGTCTGCTATTTTTCATGGTTTTTGTGAAGAAATTGTGGAGGTATTCATGGACGATTTCTCCGTCTATGGAACTTCTTTTGATAATTGTTTGCACAATCTTGATAAAGTTTTGCAGAGATGTGAAGAAACTAATCTTGTTCTTAATTGGGAGAAATGTCACTTTATGGTGAATGAAGGAATTGTTCTTGGACATAAAATCTCCGAAAAAGGTATTGAAATTGATAGAGCAAAGGTTGAAGCAATTGAGAAAATGTTGTGTCCTAGGGATGTTAAAGGTATTCGTAGTATTCTTGGTTATGCTGGTTTCTATAGGAGGTTTATTAAAGATTTCTCTAAGATTTCGAAGCCTCTTACTAATCTTCTTCAAAAGAATATACCATTTGTTTTTGATGATGATTGTAAGGAAGCTTTCGAAACTTTTAAGAAGGCTTTAACTACTGCTCCTATTGTTCAACCACTTGATTAGAATTTACCCTTTGAAATTATGTGTGATGCTAGTGATTTTGCTGTGGGTGCTGTTCTTGGACAGCGAGTATATAAGAAGTTGAATGTTATTCATTATGCTAGTAAGAATCTTGATGCTGCTCAGAAGAATTATGCTACTACTGAGAAAGAGTTTCTTGCTGTGGTTTTGCATGTGATAAGTTTAGACCTTATATCGTAGATTCAAAAGTTACTATTCATACTGATCACACTGCTATTAGATATCTTATGTCAAAGAAGGATGCTAAGCCTAGGCTTATCAGATGGGTGTTGCTTTTACAAGAGTTTGATTTGCATATTGTAGATAGGAAAGGTGCTGAAAATCCTGTTGCTGATAATTTGTCTAGGTTAGAAAACATTTCTTTTGATCCTATTCCTGTTAATGATAGTTTTCCAAATGAACAGTTGGCTTCAATAAAGGTAACTATGTGAGACAATCCTTGGTATGTTGATTATGCTAACTTTATTGTTTCCAAGTATTTGCCTCCAACCTTTATAGCTTAGCAAAGAAGGAAATTCTTTTATGACTTGAGGCATTATTTTTGGGATGACCCACACTTATATAAAGGAGTGGATGGTATTATGCAAAGATGCATTCCAGAGTATGAACAATAAGAGATATTGAGAAAATGTCATGGTAGTGCTTATGGAGGACATCATGGTGGAGATAGAACTGCACAAAAGGTTCTACAATCAGGTTTTTATTGGCCAACCCTTTTTAAAGATGCTAGAAAGTTTGTTCTATCTTGTGATGAATGCCAAAGAGTTGGTAATATTTCTAGACGCAATGAAATGCCTATGAGTTATTCTCTTGTTATTGAACCATTTGATTGTTGGGGATTTGACTTTATGGGTCCTTTTCCTCCTTCAGAAGGTTATACTCATATACTCGTAGCTATTGATTATGTTATTAAGTGCGTAGAGGCTATACCTACGAAGAGTGCCAATGGGGAGACCTCATTAAAAATGCTTAAGGATGTTATTTTTCCTAGGTTTGGTGTGCCTAGATATCTTATGACTGACGGAGGTTCTCATTTTATTCATGACGGTTTTAGGAAAACTCTTGCTAGATATGACGTTAATCATAGAATCGCTTCTGCTTATCATCCCCAAACTAGTGGGCAAGTAGAGCTATCGAATAGAGAGATCAAGTCTATCTTGCAGAAGACTGTTAATAGATCTAGGAAAAATTGGGCTATCAAGTTGAACGATGCTTTATGGGCTTATAGAACTGCTTATAAGAACCTCATGGGCATGTCTCCTTACAAAATGGTTTACAGAAAAGCGTGTCACATGCCCTTAAAATTAGAACACAAAGTTTTTTGGGCAGTGAGAGAGCTTAATAGGGATTTTAAACTCTCCGGTAAGAAGAGGTTGCTTGATTTGAGTTCTTTAGATGAGTGGAGAAATGAAGCTTATGAGAATGCCAGACTTTTCAAAGAGAAAGTCAAGCAATGGCATGATAGGAGAATTCTTAAGAGAGAGTTTCATGTTGGTGAGAAAGTTCTATTGTATAGGTCCCGTCTCAGATTTTTTGCAGGAAAATTACTCTCGAAATGGGAAGGACCCTTTGTTATTGAAGAGGTGTATCATTCAGGTGCGGTAAAGATTGATTCGCTTAAAGATAACACTATGCAAGTGGTGAATGGGCAAAGACTCAAACATTATATTTCCGAAGATTCTTATAATGAAGATGTTGATGTTATTCAAATGATTACTCCGGAAGAATTCATCAAAGAGCATATGCAGGAAACTACAGAGTCCGTTTCCGAATAGGTAACAGTTCTAGTCAGAAAAGGTTCATGATAAGTTTTTCTAATTATATTTTTGTTGTTTTTATTAAATATGAAAAATCACGAGACAAAAATGGGTTGGAAACGGAGTCCGGTGGCTCCTCACCACCTAGTGGCGCAGGCCCCCTCCTGACTGCGCCACCCTGTGGTGAGACCACCCCGGAACTCGTTTCCATCCCGGTTTTCTCCTGTGACTTCGTTTCGATGTTTAATTTTCGCCTATATAACCCCCCCCAGATTGCCCGAGGTCTGTATATCATGTTCTCATCATGTTTTTGTTTTGATCTGTTTCTGTCAGGAGATTATTCTTAGTTTTAGAGTCACTATGTCTTTGTCTGGTTCATCCGAGGAGAACTCTCTTGCAGATATCATTAATCTGTACATGAGGGAGCTGAAGATGCATCCGAAGGAGTTGTCACTCAAGGATGGGAAGTTGCAGATAGAAGATGTCCAGGGCCCTATAGGAGAAGGGAGTCTCGAAGCCAGGATGGAAGCGCTGGAGCAAGAAGTCTTTAAATACAAGAAGATGGTGGAACGCGAGGTGGACATCATCCATAGGATAAATCAAGAACTCACCGCCAAGCACAAGAAGGAGACCGCAGAGCTTTGGGATGACATCTTGTCACTCCATGAGACCACCAACAAATTACAAGCACAACTCTACGACTTGCAGAAGCAAAACTGTGAGTATGAAGCTAGGTTTAAACAAATGAGTGTTGCTGCCAGTTTCAGGATATTGGAGACCAAGACATCTTTCCTTGATGGGGAACCTCTGCCTTGGAAGTCTGATGATGATAAAGACTCACCACCACCGCCGAAGGAGTAATTCTTCATTGGTATAGGCATCCCCTTGGTTTGTTCCAAGCTTGGAGGAGTGTCGCGGTATCACATCATTATCTTTTACCCATTTACTTTGCAAGTAGAGTCATATTATGAATAGAGAAGTTAGCTTATAGAATAGTTTGCAGTGTGGAAGTATCCTCCTTTAGTTGATTACCTATGTATCCCTTGGTGTGAGTTGCGGTTGAGAAATATTAATGAGAAGTTTTATCATTACTTTCCGCGCACTTTATTTTAGTTTGCAATCTTTCTTATATGATTAGCCTTGTTGATTAGTATTGGTATCACTTTGGGAGCATGAGTAAATCTAGTTGGTTTTGGCAAACTTAGCTTGGTCAGTTGCAACATTACCTTGAGGTTTGAGTAGAAAAAGAAGGAAGTGTTAGTAGATACATCATTTCAGCTTTCCTTCATGATTGGCTCATAAGCAATAGTATTCTCAAGTTAAAATCGTTTGTACTTTCAAGGAAGTATGCATGATTGTTCCTATCACATGTATGTTTGTTTGTTTCATACAATTCTTATGCTTGCTACCCAGCTTTGCTAGCCAAAAACCTGTACTGAGAGGGAATACTTCTCATGCATCCAATCCCCTAAATCCAAGTTACTTCCAAAGAGTCCACTATAAATTCCTATGCATGGTATTTCAAGCCATTCCAAGTAAATTTTCATGTGCTACCTTTCAAAAAGCTTCAACTACTTCTCGTTTTGTGCCACTGTTTTTTTGTTCATGAGGACGTAGTGGTTGGGTTTGTTATCTTCCATACTAATTTTTTTTGAAGGGGTGTTGGCATTAATTAAATATAAGAGTCTGAATTACAATCTAGAGATGCTTGCTCTAGTATGCAAACCGGGGCAGAATTAAATAACTCTCCATTACACTTGTTTGATCGGTTGTAGGCCGCTAGCAGGTGAGCTGCTCTGTTTGCAGTTCTTGAAATCTTCTTAATCTTCAAACAAGGAAGGTCTTGGCCTATCTGACGTGCTTCGATGAAAGCAAACCTGGCTTGTGATCGGTCCTGGTGGTCGCTTGTCAAAGCATTAGTGACATATTGACAGTCAGTTTCCAATACTGTGGGAGAGTTCAGGCTAACAGCTAGACTGGTGCCCTCTACAGCAGTGATTGCTTCAGCTTCACCCACCGAGAAACAACGATCAATAGGGCTCCATGCAGAAGCAACTATGTTGCCAGTATGATCGCGAACTATGGCACCCCAAAATCCCAAGCTTTCATTCATCAAGTATGAAGCATCTGTATTCACTTTCAGCCACCCTTGATCAGGTTTGTGCCAGCGCTCCTGCAAAGAAACCATTTTTGGCGGAGATAGTTCAGCATGTTCCTCAATCTTCCCTTTTCCGTTATGGTCTAGTTCAAGTAGACCTCTTTTAATCTGGGAGGTTGTGTTGTAGTAACCATCTAGAAAGGAGACAGAGTGGTTGATCGAGGCTTTTCTATCCCCAAAAATGGAATTATTTCTTAGGTGCCAAGCACGCCACTAGAGAAACATGAGTTTATTTCTAGTTTCTTCAGGTTGGTTATCAAGAATATTTAAGACCCAGTCCTGGCCAGACATCTAAGCTCTTCTTCTTCTGGCAGATCCCAAATTTTGTGCAACTCAGAGCATAGTGCTAACGCTTTTGGGCAGGTCATCATTGCGTGGTATTCTGATTCAGCTTCTCTTCCACAAATGCTGCAGGTATCGACTGAGTTTTTGATTATTTTGCATCTTTTCTGTTGGACAGCGAGGCCTTGCCATGCTAACTTCCAAGGAAAAATTCTGATTTTTTGGGGTATTTCAGCTTTCCATATCCTGTCCCATATTCTCCTATCGCCATTTGGTTGGGCGCTGATGTCTACACACGCTTCTGTTCTTGTAGACAGTGTTGGGCCTCCAAGTGCAGAGGTTTCTAGAGCAGCAGCAAGTTTCCCTTAAGTGGATCACCCAAGGTTTATCGAACTCAGGGAGGAAGAGGTCAAAGCTATCCCTCTCAAACAACCCTGCAATTACGATACAGAAAGTCTCTTGTGTCCCCAACATACCCAATACACTTGTCAGATGTATAGGTGCACTAGTTCGGCGAAGAGATAGTGAAATACAAGTGGTATGGATGATTATAAGTAGTAAATGCAATATGGAATAAAAATGGCAGCAAGCAAACATGTAACAAAATAGCAAGTAAACGGTGTGCAAAGCTTGGAAACAAGGCCTAGGGATCATACTTTCACTAGTGGACACACTCCCATCAAATATAACATAATTGAACAAATAAATAACTTCTCTTCACTATGGTACTCTGAATTACTCTCCTATTGAATAACACTAATCATTGCGTAGGGCTACGAAGCACTACTCAAAGTTCATCAAGTACTTGACAAACACCACTCATAGAGATATCCAAATCAAATCACAACTCAAGATAAATATTATTGCAACTTAGACCAAGTACTAACACGGTGCACACACTGTCAACATTACACCATGAAAGGAGGAATAGATCACTTCAATACTATCATAGTGATAATTATTCTCATAATCCATAAGAGATCATAATCATAGCCTAGACCAAGTACCACCATGATGCACGCACTGTCACCGTTACACCATGGCAGGAGGAATAGATTACTTTAATAACACACTAGAGTACACATAATGATGAAGAGTAGCATCTACTTATTCAACATGATACAAAGCTCATGATCACATAAAGATCACATCATGGGAGAGAGAGGTGAACCACATAGCTACCGGTAGAGCCCTCAGCCCCGGGGATGAACTACTCTCTCCTCATCATAGGAGACAGCAAGGTTGATGGAGATGGCGGTGAGGTCGACGGAGACGGCGATGGAGACCGATGGAGATGGCTCCGGGGGCACTTCCCCGTCTCGGCAGGGTGCCGGAACAGAGACTTCTATCCCCCGAAATTTGTCGACGGCGGCGGCGGAGCTACGGAACTCTTTCTGGAAATTTGCCGACTCCTCTAGGGTTTTCCGTCCCGAGGCTTCTTATAGGCGAAGGGGCGTCGTTAGGGGTGGCCCCAGGCCTCCTCACACCTAGGCGGCACGGCCAGGGCCTGGGCCGCGCCGGCCTAGTGTGAGGCTGGCCTGTGGCCCCTCTCCTTCGCCTCTTCGGATCTCTGGAAGCTTCCGGGAAAAATAAGACTTTAGGAACTTGTTTCGTCCAATTCCGAGAATATTTCCTGTGTAGCTTTTCCGAAACACAAAAATAGCAGAAAATAGGGAACTGGCACTGTGGCATCTTGTCAATAGGTTAGTTCCAGAAATCGCATAAAAGTGCCACAAAGTGTAACAAAACACAAGGCAAATGGTGTAAAAACAAGCATGGAGCATCAAAAATTATAGATACGTTTGAGACGTATCAGCATCCCCAAGCTTAACTCCTGCTCATCCTCGAGTAGGTAAGTGATAACAAAAGAAATAATTTTTAAGGTGACATGCACCTACACAATCTTTATCATCTATGTAAGCATTTGTGAGCTGGGATCATAAGAACTTAAAACATGGGCATGAAAGATATAATCTTGACAATAAAGAACTTAGCAACCATGTTATAACATGCAAATGAACACAAACAAAAGATCATGAAAATGAAACAATGAAATTCAAATGTGTGTTCAAATCATAAGGAAAAACATACAAGTGGTTTTCAGCTTGTCCTTCATAGAGAGCAAAACATAAATGCATAGGACACCTCAAAGTTTAAGAGGGCGACTAGATACAAGTAATTTGAGAACAAGTGAAACCAATAATATGAATCAATCAATGAACTTTGGGAGAATGCATATTATACTCAGAATGACAACTATGCTCTCTTAGTAGTGCATAAAGATAGAAGGTGGTGACTCAACATAAAAGTAAAAGAAGGGCCCTTAGCAGATGGAAGCAGTATTTGAACATGTGCTAGAGCTTTTCATTTGTAAAATAGAGGGATAAAAATTGGTTTTGAGATGTGGTTGCTTTTGTCAATGACTGGCAATGGGGTTCTTACTATCTTCCATACAAAAATGAAGCAAGTTTTTGAGAGAGATTGGCAATTTTGTGCTCTTTTATAAAGCTTGGCACTCCTCCCCACCTTTTTTCCTTTCACAAACAATGGCTAACCGATTCCATCGGGTGCCCACCAACATTCACATTCCATGGAGGAGTGCCTTTTTTTCTTTCTTTTTTCTCTTTTTTTTTCTTTTTGGAATAAGCAATATGGAAGATAGCAAATCCGACCACTACGTCCCTATGAGCTGAAAACAGTGTCACAAAACGAGAAGTGTTTTGAAGGTTTTTTCAAAGGTAGCACATGAGAATTTTATTTGGAATGGCTTACAAATACCATGCATAGGAATTTATAGTGGACACAATGGCAAACTTGGTTTTGAGGAGTTGGATGCACGAGTAGAGCTCATACTTAGTACAAGGCGAGGGCTAGCAAAAGACTGGGAGCGACCAACTAAGAGAGCAATAACGGCCATAATCATGCAAAGTGACAGGCTATTGGTGACTTTGTAAGAGTCTAACATGTGTGAGCATGCGCCAAGTCAACCCAAATAAAACATCAAGGAGAAAACCAAAATAATGCTTCCAAATGATAAAAACAACGCATGATTTTTTCAAAGGCTCATTAAGCAATCTTAGTTATTTGAGACAAGTCATGCTACAGCAAAACCACTAAGCATACTATCAAAAAGACATCAAGCACGACATGCAAAAGCCTAGGCCGCAGTCTACACAAGCTCCTTCTTGTACCACTTTTTTGCATAAAGCTTTTTCTCTTTTCCAACACCATTTGAAGTTTTTTAAATCCAACTCTTTTGAGGAAAACCAACATGGTCCAGAGGCAAAAATACACCTTGATAAATAGATATAAGAAGATCTGAATGCAAATCAAGGCGAAAATGAAAACCAAAAGCAGTAGCAGAAAAAGAAGAACACTCGGTTTTTGATAAGAGTGAAAACTAGAGCGTTCTTGGCAAATGAAAAGCGAGCTCATCTCCTCCAAAAGAAACATGATGTGATCTAACCATTTATTGTAGCAAACAAAACAAAAGAAAACTGAAAGCAAAAACAACTGACGCTCCAAGAAAAACACATAGTGTATGAAGCAATAAAAATATAGTGTCTTAAAAGGTGACCTTATTTTTGCCGATGAAGAAGGGGTGCCTCGGGGGCATCCCCAAGCTTTGATGCTTGTACTTCTTGGATATTTCTTGGGGGTGATGCATGGGCATCCCCAAGCTTGAGCTTTTGTCCATTCTTCATCTCATCTCATCATTCTCCAATCCCTACACTTGAAAACTTCCTTCATACAAAACTAAACACAATTCTATTAGCAACATTAGTGTAAGCATAGTAATGAATCAACCCCTTTTGCTTCAGGTTTCAATCTAAAACCACCACATATAAAGCATATACTACTGTAGCAACTTCCCCAAAAGTTTCGTGATCAAAAGAACTCAAAAATAAAGCGATAAAGCGGCAAACACAAATATTGGCAGAAATTTGTCAAAACAGAACAACTGACAAAGGTCGAATTTTTGAGGTGTTTTTTGTTGCTCAAATCAAAAAGTGTTCTACTAATAAAAGTTTGGATATAACCTGGGGCATATGCACAAGAAATCGCAGGTCCAAAAGATATACAGAGAATTTTCACGAATTTTTACGGTGCAGCACCGAAAACTATTTCAGGACAGCAACATCCCCAAATCTTACCTCACTCAAATTAGAGGCTTCCCTTGGCACAACAACGAAATAAAAAGGATAAGGAGTGGTTATTACAATAGTAATAACTTCCAAGACTCAAATAAAAGAAAAAGTACTGAAAATAAACAATGGGTTATCTCCCAAGAGTGCTTTTCTTTAACGCCTTTGAGCTAGGCGCAGTAATTTGCAAAGATGCTCATGTGGGCGCCATATAAGAGCTTGAGGCAAAGGCTCCATATAGGAACTTAAAGCAATAGAGAGCATCAAAAAGCAGATATGAAAGACATTTAAATCTAAACCACTTCCTATGCATAGGAATCTTGTAAGAAAATAAATCAACGAGGCACATAGTAGCAAGCATGGATAGATAAAACAAGTGCCACTTCAAGATTTGCAACATAAAGAGGGGAAACTTAATATTGTTGAGATCCATCAAACCATCTTTCCCTCTCTCATAATAACTTTTAGTAGCATCATGAATAGAACTAACAATATAACTATCACATAAAGCATCCCTATCATGAGCCACATGCATAAAAGGATTAATACTCCCCACATGAATAGGAGCAGATTCAACAGAATAATTATTCTCATCACCATAATCATCAAAAATAGGAGGCATATTGTTGTCATACCTTGTTTCCTCCTCAATAGTAGGTGAACTAAAAATATTATACTCATCATCATAGCCATCATAAACTAGAGGTTTAGTATCATCACAAGCTAGAGAACAGCTATTTCGCAAAGCATATTCTTCAAACATATCATCATAAGAAGGAACATGGATAGCACTAATGATACAACAATTATTAATCTTAGAATTTGTACCAAAAAGATTTTCAATATCAAAAGTAGAGTGCTTTTCCCAATCATGATCACTAACATAGGTAACAGGCATAGGAACATCACATAGGGGAGATAAAATATGATCAGAGCAAACTTTCTCCACTAAAGCTGGGGAACTAAAAATATCATGCTTAACAAAACCAGCTTCCCCAAGCTTAGACTTTTTTATTGCATTAGTAATAACAGTGTTCAAAACATTCATACTAACAACACTATTAGCATGCAAATTAAGCTCCAAAGGTTTTTCAATTTTCTCTTCAAACACTTCATATCAAAACTTAGGAAAAAGACTAAAGAACTCTTTGTTTTCCATTAAGCCTAACTAGTGAAAATAAAAACAAGAAACAAAAAGATGTAATTGCAGAATCTAAAGGAAATAACTTCGAGCACTCACACAGGAGGATGCGAGTACCTTTTACCTTACCTCCCCGGCAACGGCGCCAGAAAAGAGCTTGATCTCTACACACGCTTCTGTTCTTGTAGACAGTGTTGGGCCCCCAAGTGCAAAGGTTTGTAGAGCAGCAGCAAGTTTCCCTTAAGTGGATCACCCAAGGTTTATCGAACTCAGGGAGGAAGAGGTCAAAGCTATCCCTCTCAAACAACCCTGCAATTACGATACAAAAAGTCTCTTGTGTCCCCAACACACCCAATACACTTGTCAGATGTATAGGTGCACTAGTTCGACGAAGAGATAGTGAAATACAAGTGGTATGGATGATTATAAGTAGTAAATGCAATATGGAATAAAAATGGCAGCAAGCAAACATGTAACAAAACAGCAAGTAAACGGTGTGCAAAGCTTGGAAACAAGGCATAGGGATCATACTTTCACTAGTGGACAAACTCCCAACAAATATAACATAATTGAATAAATAAATAACTTCTCTTCACTATGGTACTCTGAATTACTCTCCTATTGAATAACACTAATCATTGCATAGGGCTACGAAGCACTCCTCAAAGTTCATCAAGTACTTGACAAACACCACTCATAGAGATATCCAAATCAAATCACAACTCAAGATAAATATTATTGCAACTTAGACCAAGTACTAACACGGTGCACACACTGTCAACATTACACCATGAAAGGAGGAATAGATCACTTCAATACTATCATAGTGATAATTATTCTCATAATCCATAAGAGATCATAATCGTAGCCTAGACCAAGTACCACCATGATGCACGCACTGTCACCGTTACACCATGGCAGGAGGAATAGATTACTTTAATAACACACTAGAGTACACATACTGATGAAGAGTAGCATCTACTTATTCAACATGATACAAAGCTCATGATCACATAAAGATCACATCATGGGAGAGAGGTGAACCACATAGCTACCGGTAGAGCCCTCAACCCCGGGGATGAACTACTCCCTCCTCATCATAGGAGACAGCAAGGTTCATGGAGATGGCGGTGAGGTCGATGGAGACGGCGGAGACGGCGATGGAGACTAATGTAGATGGCTTCGGGGGCACTTCCCCATCCCGGCAGGGTGCCGGAACAGAGACTTCTGTCGCCCGAAATTTGTCAACGGCGGCGGCGGAGCTACGGAACTCTTTCTGGAAATTTGTCGACTCCTCTAGGGTTTTCCGTCCTGAGGCTTCTTATAGGCGAAGGGGCATCATCAGGGGTGGCCCCAGGCCTCCTCACACCTAGGCGGCGCGGCCAGGGCCTAGGCCGCGCCGGCCTAGTGTGAGGCTGGCCTGTGGCCCCTCTCCTTCGCCTCTTCGGATCTCTGGAAGCTTCCGGGAAAAATAAGACTTCAGGAACTTGTTTCGTCCAATTCCGAGAATATTTCCTATGTAGCTTTTCTGAAACACAAATATAGCAGAAAACAGGGAACTGGCACTGTGGCATCTTGTCAATAGGTTAGTTTCGGAAATCACATAAAAGTGCCACGAAGTGTAACAAAACACAAGGCAAATGGTGTAAAAACAAGCATGGAGCATCAAAAATTATAGATACATTTGAGACGTATCAGGCACTTGATCCAATGCCAATGGGGTTGGATCTTTTAGCTAGTGCTAGATTATAGGCACTTCGGATAGAGAATTGCCCATTTCTGTCTAGGTTCCAGGCAAGGATATCTTCACATCAATTTTGGGTAGCCGAATTTTTAAAATAGCTTCAGCATCATGGGCATAGAAGATGGACCTCACAAGCTCCTCTTTCCATTCCTTTTTGTTTCATGGTTAATCAGATCAGCCACCCATCTCAGTCTTAGGCCCGACAGGTTTCTAGAAACTTTTAGATTACCTCTTGAATCCAGTTGTCCTGCCATATGCGAATTCTTTTGCCATTGCTGATCCGCCATATGATGCCTTGCTTTAACAGTTCAACACCATGAGTGATTCCCTGCCAGCAAGGGGAGGCATTTTTAACAAAGGCAGTGTCGGTTAGAATTGCGTTAGGGTAGTATTTTCATTTCAGGAGCCTTGCACATAAGCTGTCAGGTTGGTCTATGAGACGCCATGCTTGGCATGCTAGAAGAGCCTGGTTGAACAGGCGTAGGTCGCGGAAGCCTATGCCACCTCTCGATTTTTTCTGTATTAGCTTGTCCCAACTTGTCCAGTGGATGTGTCTTTTGTCATCTTCATCATCCCACCAAAAATTTCTTGTCATCTACATGAGGTCTTCACATAGACCAGCTGAAAATTTGAATACACTCATGGCGTATGTGGAGACTGCCTGAGCAACAGCTTTTATCAGGACTTCTTTGGCACCACTAGAACCGTACTTTTCTGTCCAGTCAGATAGCTTCTTCTTGTATCTCTCTCTAATAGGTTGAAATTTTCCATTCTTCATACGGCCCTCGGGGACAGGAAGTCCTCAGTACTTTTCATCGAAACCCACCGTGGATATCTGGAGAATGGCAGCCATTTCTTCTCCATCTTCCTCAATACAATTTTTGCCCAATAGAAGAGAACATTTAGTAGGGCTGAGTAGTTGACCGGTACCTTTTTCATAAACTGCTAGGGTGTTTCTTACCAAGGTTGCTTGATCAGTCGTTGCCTTGAAGAAGAGTAGGCTGTCATCGGCAAACAAAAGATGGGAAATGCCAGGGGCTCGTCGCACAATCTTTAGATCCTCCCATCTGTTAGTGTTAATCTCTTTATGGATGAGGCTTGACAGGCCTTCACCAACTACTAGGAATAGGAAAGGGGATAAGGGGTCCCCTTGCCTTAGTCCTCTAGAGGGAGTAATGGTGGGCAACAAATGTCCATTTAGTTTCACAGAGTATTTCACTGACTTGACATAAGTCATAATCCAAGAAATCATCTTGATGCCAAATCCCAACTTACTGAGAGCCAACTCAAGGAAATTCCAGTCTACACGGTCGTAGGCTTTGGAGAGATCAAGTTTGTAAGCACAAAATTTTCCTTTCTTGTCATTGGCATGTTCGATTGTATTAATGCATTCGAAAGCAAACAAGGCGTTGTCGGTTATCATTCTTCCAGGGATGAACGTGCTTTGCTCTGGGCTGATTGTTTTTTTGTAGCATAGGCCTCAATCTGTTTACAATACACTTCGCTATCACTTTGTAAACAACGTTGCAGAGGCGGATGGGCCTAAAGTCTTTGAGGTCAGAGGGAATTCTTTGTTTTGGGATTAGAACAATTATAGAGTCATTGACCCCTTCAGGCATCACTCCAGTTTGGAAGAAACGCTGGACACCAGAGCAGATTTCATCTTTGAAATTGTCCCAATTATTCTGGAAAAAGTAGGCTGGGAATCCGTCGGGGCCGGGGGCTTTGTGTGGGCCAATGTGAAACAGAGCCTTTTGGATTTCATCCATGGATATGTCCTTGCAGAGATTATCATTCATTTGGCTCGAGACCCGACGTGTCATGGCATCCACAACCACATCAGGTTGCACCTCGTTGTTCACAGTGAACAAATTCTGGAAAAAGTTTGTTGCCAGCTCACCCATTTCTTCAATATTTTGAGTTATGGATCCATCTTCTCTTTTCAGGCTAGTGATTGAATTTTTCTTTGCACGCCAAGTTGCCTTCTTGTGAAAATATTTGGTGTTTCGGTCACATTCTCTTAGCCATGCAACTCTCGACATTTGTTTCCAGTAAATTTCTTCTTTTGCTAGCAAACCATCTAGTTCTCTTTCAAAATTTCTGGCTTTTTTGCGGCTGCTATCGTCTCTTCTTATCCTGGTTTGTTCTAGCTCCTTTCTCAGCTTTTCAATGTGTTGATGTATATGTCCATTGGTTTTCTTGTTCCAAGATTGCAGACTGTCCATGACGGTGCTCAGTTTGCGGGACAGTTGTCCGAGGTCTGCACCAACTGGTTGGTGGTTCCACGCTGAATCAATATCCTCTTGAAATGAGGGTTCTCTTTCCCAGTAAGCTTCATACCTGCGATAGCAAGGGGCAGAGAGCACAATATTCTTTTTATTTAAATCAAGAAGGATGGGACTATGATCAGAGCGAGAGCTTACCAAATGATGAACTTGGTTGTTGGGGAAGTAACTGGACCATGCCGGACGAGCAACGGCTCGGTCTAATCTCACCCTCACCTTCCTAGGACCTTTTTGTTTGTTGTCATAGGTCCAGGGAATGCCAGAAAAGCCAAGATCAAACAGGTTGCAGAAGGAGAGCATATCTCTGAAATCTGCCATCTGCTTTTCCCCTCTTTTTCTCGAGGAAAAGTGTTCTTCCTGCCACATTGCTTCGTTGAAGTCCCCTAGCATGAGCCAAGGTGCATTCAACATTGGTTTCATTTTTCTCAGCAAGTCCCACATGTTGCATCTCAAATGCTTGTGGGGCTCTCCATACACGAAAGTACATCTCCATTTCATATTTTTTGGTGATCACGGATCATTACATCGATTACACTGCTATTTATTTTAAAGAGCTCAACATCTAAAGACTCATCCCAGAAGAGCGCTAGACCACCACCTCCCCCCTCCTCATGGAAAGAGACAACGTGCTTGAGGCCTAGTCTCCAGCGTAGGTTTTCCACTACCCTTTTATTTTGGCGAGTTTCAGAAAGGAAGAGCAGTTTTGGGCGATGAGCGTGCAGCAGACGCTCTAGTTCTTGAACTGTTCGGGGCTGCCCAAGGCCCCGACAGTTCGAGAATAAGATTTTCATTGCTCCTGATGGACACGCTCTTTCGCACCCGTCAATTGACCAGCTTTTGGAGTGCTGGTGACCTCTCCTCCTTTTGCATCATCCTCTGCGCCGGCTCCTTGGTTCAGCTCCACCTTGTCTTCCTTGAACTTGTCCCCTTTAGGATCTTCTAGAATAACACCAAAGGAGGAGCTATCAGCATCTCCTCCTCCACTGTTTTCCTTGGTTGCTGCAAGAAAGTTATTGGTTCTTCCTTCTTCAACTTGTTTCAGCTTCTAAAGATTTTCCTTACCCAAGCACACCTCCAGTGGAGGAACCTGCATCAGAATTCTCTTGGTTGATGGGAGGAGCAATAGGTCCTCATCTTCGATCTCTGGTCTGTCTCGCGGAGCCCCCAGGTTGAAGTCATGGGTTGTCAGCGATGTGTTTACTTGCTCTCTTCTCTGGGTTCTCTTCCATCTAGCACCGTCCTTCTTTGGAGGGTGGTTAGGAGGAGTTGTTGCAGCGATGGCGGTCTCTTTGGGTGAAACTGGAACATTTGAGGTGTTCTGTTCCGGTCATGAAGTAGCAGCAGTAGCCATGTTGATGGAGTTCTTGATTGCATTGTTGTCGACGGGTGGGAGGTCCTACACAGATAGCTTGCCAACTTTAGTAGCCACATGTGCGATGATGGCATTGTTGCAGGTAGGCATTGGCTTGCGGCCATCAGGCTATGCCATGCGCCATGGCAGGGCAGGTGAGTGTCGGTGTCGAACCTACCCTATGAAGTCTGGCAAGAACCAGCACCTAGGATCATCAGGATTAACTGGTTGCACACGCAGGTCCTCGATGTATCTCTTCTTCCTCTGGTTTACCAAGAGACTGCACTCTGCCTTCTTGTGGCAAATAAATCCACAGAAGAGGCAGAAGTTTGGTAGGCGCTTGTAGTGGACGCAGGCGGCAACCTCTTCATCTGCAATCTCATCAATAAGAGGAATCCATCTTAGGATGGCTTGGTCAATAGGAATACGAACTCTAGCCCTGATAAACTTATCACAAATGTTTCCCCTGGCATTATTATCAATAAGGATGAATTCACCCATCCTCCTGCCTAGATCCCTAGCAAGCTCTTTAGACAGAAGGTAGAAGGGGATGTTCCTAAACTGGGTCCATATAGGGATAGTGGTGAAAATTACTTTCTCCGGATCAACTCCCTCTTGGAGAGCATCAATAAGGACAGCATCATCTTTGTATCTCCAGGGGGCCTCCCCTAGTGACATGGTTAAAATCGCCTTCCTCGGAGAATTCTAAGACAAACCTCCTATCAGCGAGCTGGTTGCTGTCCATGTGGCCACGTATTTTCCATACCTTTCTCATGGAGTTGATCAGCATCTTGGAGCTTATGGCGATGACGGAGAGGAAGACTCCGACCGCCAGGAATCTGCCTCGAGCAGTGCCTCGGGCCTTGACAACAATGGCCTTCTTCTCTTCCTCAGTGCCCATCTTCCTAACAAGGTCCATCCCACTGGTCACACGAGCAGCAGTTTCTGCAGGCTTTATGGCCCTGGCAGCGCTGCTTGAACCTGTGGCTTGGTCGATCATCACCATGGTTTAGTTGGTGTTGGTGGTGGTGAGTGGTGGTGTTGGTGATTTACGGGCGAGGCAGTTTTTGTTGGAAGGGTCAGCCATGAGAAAAAGGCACGAGCACCTTGTGAGCATAGTGGAGGCAGTGTGTTGTCTCCGGTGAGGGTGCTCACTACTGTCTCTTTTCCTCTGATATATAGTACCACCATTGTGAGGTTTGATTCTATGGTTACTGCCATTGAAGAATCCCAAAATTTGGGTGGAAATTACTCGCCTGGCAGGAGTAATTGTGGGAGCGCTGATCACGGTCTCATAATTTGCACCAAAATTCTCACTGTTAAGCCATTGATATTGTTGCTTCTCGGTCAGGAGGTAGACTACAGAGTAATCGGTGGTTTGTATATCTTTGCATACCAAACTAGGCTGGCTGGGAATTGAATTGGTGATTACCTTGTGATCAATCCTTCCATCAGCGGAAGGGATCTCAGGCGAGATCTCTTCCTCGAATTCATCGATTTCCTCAAATTCCTGGCTGGGCTGCTATAGTATGTGAAATGACACCCACCTAATGGAAATGAAGGTAGAAGCTACATATGGTACAAAAGATGACCCAGTGCCAAGTCAAAACCAAGGTGTGCCCCATCTGAACCCAAAACCCTAGACTACCCACAAAAGTTTCTTTTAAGGGTGGTAGCCCACCTAGTATCCCAAACCTATCTTTCTTTCTAGCCTCTCCAAATCTCGGGACGAGATTTCTTTTAAGGGTGGTAGTCTGTAACATCCCAAGATTTTATCAAATTTTGGAGTTAAATTTTTTGCTTTGTTTTGTATGTGTTGATTGAAAATTCACAAGGATTTAAAACTTTTGAGCAATATAAAAGCTATATTTTGAAAACTATTTCAAACTCCCTATTTTTTTAGGAATATCCTTGAGAAAATGAAAGATTTCAAAAATGTTATCTTCTACTTTTATTCAAACCTATGCAAGTTATGCTTGCAAAGGAATGAATCACAAATGTGTTTATTAAAGGTTTCTTTTCAAAACTATATTTGAAGATGAATTTCAAGTGTTGTTTGATAAAAGCATTTGCTTTGATTTCAAAGAACTATTTTCTAAAACCCTATTTCTATTTCATTTTATGCAAGCAAAACCTTTATGCCATGCATATAAAATTTTATTGGAAAAACATATTTTATTTTGGAAACTTGGTTTATTACTGTTTTTAAAACACTGCAGTGAGCAATAGAATATTTTAGGATTTTGTTTGAAATGATTTGAACCAAATTTGCAAAATATATGAAACAATTCAGAAATCAGAAAATAGAAAAGAGAAAAGAAATAAGAAAATACAAAAGAGGCCGTCGGGGACCATTTCGGCCCAGACTTCTTTTTGGCCCGAGGCCCAGCCGGGCAAAACCCCGAAGGGGTATGCTCCTCCTTCCTTCTCCCGCTGACATGCCTGGCCCGCATGTCAGGGTCGCCTTCTAGCTCGGGCCAGAGAACCTAGCGAGCACGACATTCCTCTGGCCGTCCGATCCCTCCCCCTCGCGCAACCCTAGCCCCCTCCACAAGGCAGAAGTCGGCTATAAATAGCCCTGGATCCCCTCTTCCCTCTCCCTTTTGCTCTACCACCCGAGACGCTTCAAGGACAGAGGAATCTCTTGCCGAACCTCCGTCGTCCCTGCAGACCTCCGCGCTCAATCTTGACATCTGCAAGCAAGACACCCCCCTCTACTCCTCCCCATCCTCTTATCTTGACCCAGCACATCTCCCTGACCTCTTTGTTGATCCAATCTCGCAGGAAATCGATGCAATTGTCCATAGGCTGATGCTCTCCTGCGCCTGCGCACCTCCGGCCGTCCCTCTCCACCTCTCCTGCACGCAATCAAGGACGGCGATCATGTTTCCGAGCTCGTCGTGTTCTCCTGCGCCTCATCATCCACTCCGTCATCACCGAGGAGCTCCAGAACGTCACCGGAGTTCGAACCCGAGCCGCCCTCGCCGGAGAAGTTCACCGGAACCCTAGATCCGCGGTGAGTCTTCCTCTCCTTCTTTCTCTGCCATCTGATCGTGATCTAACGGCCCGGACAAATCCACTTAATGAAGAGGTATCAATCAATCAGATCCATCCATTTTCCTTTAGATCCAGTGGCATACATGTGTGATCCGGCCGAACCGGTACCCTCCAACGAGGTTGCGCCACGTGCCGAGCCCGCACCTGTTCTGATTCAAATTAGATTTAAACTCCTTTTAAATATCTGCAAACTTGTAAAATTCATATCTTTTTTTTTGTAGATCCAAAAATTGCAAATAATATGTCCCTGGATTCCTAAAAATGTGTAGAACACAATTATGAAATAAAATCTCACTTTCCAACTATTCAAAAAAATTCAAATTTAAATATAAAAGTTTGAGGGTTTTTGATATAGTTCAAAATCTATAAATCCTTTTCAGATGATTCTTTTTGCAATAGGATCATATTGTTGTCCTCTGTCCAATAGAACTACTGCACAAATTATTTGGACGAATTTTATCAAGTATTCGAATTCAAATGAGGATTTGAGTATTTTTCCTCTAGATTTAATTCTAGGAATATTTTAGGCATAATTCCTTTTGCAAAATTGATTATCTTGATATTACAAAACCACCAGAATACTTCACACACTTCACACTCATTCAAAGTTCAACCCCATTAGTTCATCCTTTCTACAAGTAATAGTTGTGTTTCTAAGCACCTTGCAAAAATATCAAATTCTTATTGTGCACCTTGTGCCTTTTGGCTCTACAAATGGTGTGAATTTATCCTAAGTCCTAAATAACCATCCCACTCTACTATGATTTAGTAAAAATATACTCTCTATTCTTGCCCAAGTGCAAAACTATCAATTCCCTCTTACCCAAAATTCTTCTAAGTATTTTGACTACCCTCCCTCCAACACTATGGCATAGAAGTTTCCCCATATCAAGACCATTAAGAAGAAGTTGAAGAGAAGACAAGGACTTGAAGGCAAAACAAGAAGTTGAAGAGAAGACAAGGAGTTGAAGTCAAAAGAAGAAGATCAAGAGAAGAGAGCCTCAAGTCAAGAAGATGTTAGTGTTAGACCTCATGACTTAGAAGTTATTCATCCATCTTCTCAAACCAAGCCTAAGAATCTCCTTGAAGCTATTTTTACTAAGTATTTGACACTTCATAACAATCTAGAAAACCCCCATCAATCTTTTAAGTCCTTGACTTAGCCAATCTCTCCATCCCTATCAAGTCAACTTCATGCCCAATCTTTTGTCCAATTATCACTAAGACTTTGAAGACTAAGCTAAGACAAATAAACACTTCTGTTGTCTTGTTGATTTTGTTGCTTTGAATGGTGTGTTTATGTTGTGTTACTTTCTATCTTATAGTTGTACAGAGAGCCACGTGTGTTGATTAAGAGAAGTACAATCTTCAGAAATTTCTAAGGCAAGTGTCACTCTTGTTCATAAAATTCCCAATGATGTTTTACTATGCATGTAGTGTTTCTCTTCTTTTAAATATTAAGCATGTGGAGATTGTTTGGCTTGCTATCTCCTATTTAGGATACCCCTGATTATACTGTTAAAAGAAATACCATAAGTGCAGATTGCTTAGTTGTGCTATAGAATTCATGGTTGGGATTCCACATGTTCTTTTATTAAGTTGAAAACTATGTTTTGCAAAAACTAAGAAAACAACTAAGTTAATGAACCACCTGGGTGGAAATGGTTGTTTTGGACTTATGTTGAGTGGTTCACCGGAGCCATGTCTATGGCGGTCGTGTGTATCTCACTTGTGGACGGCCACCCAGGAACAAAGAGATTGGAGACTTTCAAGTTGTGAAGCTTCCAGTGCAACCACGAGTCATATGGGCTCTGTCTTGACTAACTGAGTTGCGAGAACTCAGCCAGACGGACAGAGGGTGGTAGTGATTTTTAGGAGGGAACGCGTCTGGGTTGGTCTGAGGGATTGCTTCTGAAAAGTCTCGTCTTAGTCTTCACTTGGCCATTTGAGCAAAATGAGCATCATGGCAAAAAAGGTTGACTGACTCTTGTGGGAAAAGTGCACCACCTCTACAGAGTGTTTAGAACTAAGTACTTAGCCGTGTCCCCGGTTACGGACAATTATTGGCGACATGATTTTGAAGCTGTTCAAGGATCTCCTCATCCCAACTTCTTTAAATTAAATCTTGAAGGGACAACAAGGGATTTGTTGTGTGATCATAATTATGTACACCTGGTGGATTCCTGTGTGTGCATAATTTACTAGGAGCACCTGGTGGATTCCAGTGTGTCCAATAGTGTTTTAAAAGAGAAATGGGATCTTTTGAAAAGTAGGATAAACAATTGCTTTTCTACAAGCTTAGCCTGAAGATCCACTTAGCCAAATATTCATGTAAGTGTTAGGACTCCGTTTGTGTCCACCAAAAAGTGACATCTTGCCAATACAATTCAAATGTATTGACCCTTTGTGGCTGCAACATTTCATGTTGCAGGTTTTGACGATAAGAAAGGTATGACAGGGCTACGAGTCTATCCGCAGCATGTTCGCCTGTGGCACATGAAGAAGAAGGACTCCATGCTATTTTTGATTTCGTTGTAAACTCTGAAAGCCTCATGCCATGAGCATTGTAAAGTTTCATTATGTAATTGCTGGATCATGCGATGTAATAAAATGACCTTTGTTTCTTGATATTACATCTTAAACTGTGTGTGCTAGCGTTTGATCCAGGGACTAGCACTGAAAAGAACAGGGATCGTCATCTTTAAAAGGTGATGTCACTACAGATGGTATCATAGCAAAGTGTTGCCCTTAGGTTCGTAACCCTAGGATTGGACAAAAACCCCTTAGAAATATAGGAGTTGTTTTTATTTCTAAGTTGAAAATATACACACTCATTACCTCGTAAACTCTTCCCTTGGTCATTTTGTCTCTACTTCTCTTCATTTCAACTCAAAGATGAAGAGCTTCAACTTCAACCTCAAAGGATTTCAAGATCCACCCACCTCCATCAACAAAGGAAGCAAATTGAAGGAGTCTAAGGTCTAAGCATCAATAGTTCTAGGACTAAGAAATTCTTATGAAGGATCTTGATAACAATAGGACCAACAAACTGTTTTGCAAACGATGAGCCACTTGCCCACTCAAGGAGGAGGAACAGATGATGAGAAAGATTAGGAAATACCCTAGGATTTAAAATTTTATCCAAGTTTTACCTTCTTGTTATAGTATTCTTTCGTTACTTATTCTGTTTGTTTCAAAATCTTTTAGATGGCCAACATCAACGAATCTGTCAAGAAAGGACCCGTGATGACCATGATCCTGAAGTGTGAGACTGAATTTCCCAAAGCACTGAATAACATCATGTTAAGGATGGGAATGCAAGGAGAAGCTGTCTACAAAGGATTTCTCGTGATTGATGAAGGTCAAGAATATTGGTGGGTACAACTCCACCTATACAAGAACAAAGAAGACGGCCACAAGAAGATGGGACTCTGGATGTTCACCAGCTCCGAGATGTATCCATCATTCTTTGACTCTACAAGATGTGCTGCATGGGAAGCTATAAAGGAACTTGGAGAGAGACTCAAGTGGAGACTTTATAATACTCAGAAGGACCTCAAAGAAGAAAGAGAGGATACTACTGAACTGAAGGAAACCATAAGTCAACTTCAAGGTGACGTGGTAGAACTTGCAGCTCTGAAGAAGCAGATGAACCAAAACAATGGATCTACCTGAAAGGGACCAAGAAGCTTTAGTTGGACCTCCATTTAAGACTTTTAATAAGTGACATCATTGTAATAAATGTTTATGATCATACCGACTTGTGGAATGATCGTACCTTTCGTTTGTATTAAGACTTGATTGCTTAATGAGTTGAATGATTATTGAATGTTTATTGATTGTAAGGTGATTGCCTTGAATTGTTGCTAACTGGTAGGAACATTCTTTAGAGTTTTCCACTCTATTCTTCTCCATGTTAAAAACCTAAACCCTACCCTAAAAACTTAAACAGATGTGTCATCAAAGCCCAAACAACCTCAACAACTCTCAGATGGACTTAGTGATGCAGAGAATGTTAGAAGTGCATACCCAGTTGACTCAAGTGGTAACCCAAAATATGATCAGCAGCAAAAGCAATGAGTTACCCCGAGGAGTGCAGCAACTGCTAGATGCACATACTCACATTGTGCAAATGGCATCTCGGATCATGACTAACAACAACAACAATGACGTATCACCAAGTAACCCTAGCAATGACAAGCCGGAAGAACATGTTGTGACAAGAAACCAAGCTTGCAAAATCTGTGGAGATATAGGACATATGTATAAGGATTGCACGGAGCAATGCCATAGTTGTGGAAGAGATCATTGTAATGAAGAATGCCGCTTGTCGAAGGTTACGTGTCTTTTGTGTGAAGGAACAAATCACGTTCTCACAGAATGCCATCTCAACACTATGGTGGATAAAGTGAATCAACAAGTCAAGCATAAGATACATCACTCGCTCGGGAAGGCAGGTGCTGAATTCAAGCCCAAGGGGGCAAAATATTTTGTCACCACCAAGAGGAAGAACCAGAGAGGAAGACTACAAGTAATCAAGAATAACCGCAAGAAGAGGGAAAGGTTTCCCACAATCATAATGGGGTATGAGAAGCAGGAATTGGAAGATCTTCTAGCCCTGGAGAAGCCAAAGAAGAAGAAAGGTATCAACCAAGTAGGAAAGGATCTCAGCCTTGTCACTTATTACAAATGTGGCGACAAAGGACATTATGCAAATAAGTGTCCTGAGAAGTACTCAGAGCACCAGTAAATAAGGACAACTGAAGGATGACACACCATAGTGGGATATGGTAACACATCGATGAGCTACCAATGTAGAAGATACCATATGCAACTGCTGTCTTGGAATAAATATCATGTAAGGAGTGAAATAAAAGACTATGTGGTGTGGGTAGTACTCTCATGATGTAATAGGTGGAATAAAAATCTTCATGTATCTTTCAAATCAATCTTTTATGCAAATCTCGCTCTAGTATTGTTATTGCCCATAAGATGAAGTTGTATGGAAAGCAAATTTCGCCAAGGAAAAGATCAATGAAGGATTCTACTACGCAAACCACTAGCTAAGGATCGATAGATTTGTTTTCTAAAAGTTCTTGACATGAATTGAAACATGGATTCAATATCCATAGAATCTTTTGTCAAAACTAGTGAGGAGACCAAGAGTTAGTGTACGAGATGTACCAGACTGAAATACAAGGTAACAATTGGGTGCGTTATGGATTGGCCCCCATGACGATTACTCAAATTTTTCGCTCTTGATATGAGGAATGGTAAATCTAGAGAGACATACCTACAAGAGAGACGATGTTGTTAAACCCGAACCTTAGGATGGATAGGATACTATACCCTCATAGTAGGAAAGTGTTGCCAAAACGTAGGAATACGGTGAGGGTGAACCACAAGATTACCATTGAAGATGACTTGCAATGGAAGGTAGTGGTGTATAAGAAGTTTCAATCCTAAGATGGAAGTCTACAAAGATCAAAGAAGGGATATGAAATGAAGCTATGAGAACATCTCAACTTGGTCTTCTGATTGACCCAAAGAGTGACTCTTCAGTGTCCAAGGTGGTTCAACAAATGACCTTGTTGGATTGAAGCGCTACAATGAAGGACAGTTATACTCAAGCCATCTTGAGAAAGATTGGATACTATAGTATGTGAAATGACACCCACCTAATGGAAATGAAGATAGAAGCTACATATGGTACAAAAGATGACCCAGTGCCAAGTTAAAACCAAGGTGTGCCCCATTTGAACCCAAAACCCTAGACTACCCACAAAAGTTTCTTTTAAGGGTGGTAGCCCACCTAGTATCCCAAACCTATCTTTCTTTCTAGCCTCTCCAAATCTCGGGAAGAGATTTCTTTTAAGGGTGGTAGTCTGTAACATCCCAAGATTTTATCAAATTTTGGAGTGAATTTTTTTTGCTTTGTTTTGTATGTGTTGATTGAAAATTCACAAGGATTTAAAACTTTTGAGCTATATAAAAGCTATATTTTGAAAACTATTTCAAACTCCCTATTTTTTTTAGGAATTTCCTTGAGAAAATGAAAGATCTACTATATACTAAAAGCACAATACGGGGTTTTTGTTTTGAGGCATTACGTTAATCCACATCACTAAAATTATTTATAACGGTTAGATCTCAGATCTATGGTTAAGATTTAATTAAATAACGTAACATAATTATATATGTTCTATATGTACAAGTCTGTGTCACGTCTTTGATTTTTGGCATACACGGTTTAAGAATAAAAAAACTCTTGGGAACACGTTCTATCTAGGCCTATCCATCTCCGTAAATGCTTGGGAAAAAAAACTTTAATGATCTTCTCATACATGCACAATGCTACGAATTCAAACACGTTAGCCTATCACAGAGAAAAGTATGTGTACATTTCCCTTTATATTCCTAGCTATAAATAAAAAGGCTATAGCCAACCTACAAAAAGGTGTACATCTCCTTCATCGTTTGATCTAAATCGCAACCATTTAATTTTAGGGACTTCAAAAGCGTGTCTAATGGATGTAGAAATTCGGGCGTGACCTATATCCCTTTATGTCCGATTGGGAGACGTAAGACATGGTGACGTAGCCAAGCATAGGCATGATACAAGATGACGAGGAAAGTATGTGGATCGCCGCCATGAGAATGTTCGCGCCCCAGCATAACCCTTTGATTTTGACAAATAATCGGGACATGTGAGGTATATATACAGATATAACAGATTGATATTACCACGAAATATGACATCCAATATCTATAATTAATGAATACGATTATAGATACTCCCTCCGTCCCAGTGTATAGGTCCTACGTGTATTTCAATACAGGACATACAATATAAAATATACTCCCTCCGTTTAGAAATATAAGATGTTTTAGCTTTGTGAAGTGAGTGTACCTAGACATCTTTTAGTGTATAGATTCGAACGAATAAAACATCTTATATTTCCGAACGGAGGGAGTATATTACTAGAAACATCAGATCTTGTACTTTCTAACGGTATAATTTTTGTAGTGTAAAATTTACATTTTATTTGTCAAAATGAAGTAGAGTCCATATCAAATACAACACTTGGAAAAATTGTAGTCGTTAGATTTTATTGGGTTGAAATCCCAAATTCTTCATCGATAACACCCCTCATCACGCTCTACTCTCATTAATCCACTTTATCAAAATTATTTTAACAATTAATTCTACTATCTGTGGTTATGATTAACCAAAGACTGTATCGTTGCATAACGCGGCCATCGAGCTGTGTAACAACATATGATACGTTTGACGTTTGACATGTAACAAACTCACGGACCATGCATCCAAGTAGGTATCCATCGAGATCTAAGAAAGAAGATTTAGTTTTGTAACATCTGGCTGGACTCGATTTCAATATGCGCATATACGGTGTACATTACCAAATTCTTCCTCGATCGTCCTCCATCACGCTCTACTCTCATTAGTCCACATCATCAGATTATTTTGACAGTTACATCAACTATTGTGGCTATCTTGAACCAAAGATTATATCGTTACAGAATGCAACCGTCGAGCCGTGTAACAACATATGACACATTTGACATGTAACGAACTCACGAACCATGCATCCAAATCTAGGTATCCATCGAGATCTATGAAAGAAGATTTACTTTGTGACATCCGGCAGGACTCGATTTCAAAAGAAGAAAACATTTTTGGATAGCAAGCTGGCATGACAATAGTGCTCACGCACTAGAACAAAACCTATTCTGAGTCCTATTTCAGGCTCTAAAAATACAATAGAAAACTCACAATGTGCCATCCGTATATGATATTTGAGAGAGTAGAATGAAGTGTGGGCACATTGCAAGATTAGAGTAAAAGTATATAAATTAAATAGCACTACTTGTATTTCAATATGAACGACCATCTAGAATATATGTGACACGGTATTTATAGAAATGTGAGAATGAAGTGTGGGGAAGAGCGAGACTAGAACAAAAGTAAATAAACTAAAATGGTGTAACCTATATTTCGATGTAGACGACCACCTAGAATATATTACCTCTGTTCTGAAATATAAGTCTTTCTAGAAAGCTAAATTAGCTATCTTAAAAGGCTTATATTTTAGAATGGAGGTAGTATATTACATGGTTTTTTTTTTGGAAATGTGAGAATACCTACTCGCCTACAAATTAAAATAATTCAAACTATTTTACCATGTGTGTGATATTTACCTACCATTATATTTATGAAAATAATTGAATCATATGATTTAAATCTACCAAATATAATAGAGATGTTGTCCTCTCATTTGCGAGGGTCACCTTGCTAGTTTCAAAAATGTTATCTTCTACTTTTATTCAAACCTATGCAAGCTATGCTTGCAAAGGAATGAATCACAAATGTGTTTATTAAAGGTTTCTTTTCAAAAGTATATTTGAAGATGAATTTCAAGTGTTGTTTGATAAAAGCATTTGCTTTGATTTCAAAGAACTATTTTCTAAAACCCTATTTCTATTTCATTTTATGCAAGCAAAACATTTATGCCATGCATATAAAATTTTATTGGAAAAACATATTTTATTTTGGAAACTTGGTTTATTACTGTTTTTAAAACACTGCAGTGAGCAATAGAATATTTTAGGATTTTGTTTGAAATGATTTGAACCAAATTTGCAAAATATATGAAGCAATTTAGAAATCAGAAAATAGAAAAGAGAAAAGAAATAAGAAAATAGAAAAGAGGCCGTCGGGGACCATTTTGGCCCAGATTTCTTTTCGGCCCGAGGCCCAGCCGGGCAAAACCTCGAAGGGGTACACTCCTCCTCCCTTCTCCCGCTGACATGCCTAGCCTGCATGTCAGGGTCGCCTTCTAGCTCGGGCCAGAGACCCTAGCGAGCACAACATTCCTCTGGCCGTCGGATCCCTCCCCCTCGCGCAACCCTAGCCCCCTCCGCAAGGCTGAAGCCGGCTATAAATAGCCCTGGATCCCCTCTTCCCTCTCCCTTTTGCTCTGCCGCCCGAGACGCTTCGAGGACGGAGGAATCGCTCGCCGAACCTCCGCCGTCCCTGTAGACCTCCGCGCTCAATCCCGACGTCTGCAAGCAAGACACCCCCCTCTACTCCTCCCCATCCTCTTATCTTGACCCAGCGCATCTCCCTGACCTCTTTGTTGATCCAATCTCGTAGGAAATCGACGCAATCATCCATAGGCCGAAGCTCACCTACGCCTGCGCACCTCCGGCCGTCCCTCTCCTCCTCTCCTGCACGCAATCAAGGACGGCAATCACGTTTCCGAGCTCGTCGTGTTCTCCTGCGCCCCATCATCCACTCCGTCATCACCGAGGAGCTCCAGAAGGTCGCCGGAGTTCGAACCCGAGCCGCCCTCGCCGGAGAAGTTCACCGGAACCCTAGATCCGCGGTGAGTCTTCCTCTCCTTCTTTCTCTGCCATCTGATCGTGATCTAATGGCCCGGACAGATCCTCTTAATGAAGAGGTATCAATCAATCAGATCCATCCGTTTTCCTTTAGATCCAACGGCATACATGCGTGATCCGGCCGAACCGGTACCCTCCAACGAGGTTGCGCCACATGTCGAGCCCGCACCTGTTCTGATTCAAATTAGATTTAAACTCCTTTTAAATATCTGCAAACTTGTAAAATTCATATCTTTTGTTCTGTAGATCCAAAAATTGCAAATAATATGTCCCTGGATTCCTAAAAATGTGTAGAACACAATTATGAAGTAAAATCTCACTTTCCAACTATTCGAAAACATTCAAATTTAAATATGATAGTTTGAGTGTTTTTGATATAGTTCAAAATCTATAAATCTTTTTCAGATGATTCTTTTTGCAATAGGATCATATTGTTGTCCTCTGTCCACTAGAACTACTGCACAAATTATTTGGACCAATTATATCAAGTATTCAAATTCAAATGAGGATTTGAGTATTTTTCCTCTAGATTTAATTCTAGGAATATTTTAGGCATAATTCCTTTTGCAAAATTGATTATCTTGATATTAGAAAACCACCAGAATACTTCACACACTTCACACTCATTCAAAGTTCAACCCCATTAGTTCATCCTTTCTACAAGTAATAGTTGTGTTTCTAAGCACCTTGCAAAAATATCAAATTCTTATTGTGCACCTTGTGCCTTTTGGCTCTACAAATGGTGTGAATTTATCCTAAGTCCTAAATAACCATCCCACTCTACTATGATTTAGTAAAAATATACTCTCTATTCTTGCCCAAGTGCAAAACTATCAATTCCCTCTTACCCAAAATTCTTCTAAGTATTTTGACTACTCCCCCTCCAACACTATGGCGTAGAAGTTTCCCCATATCAAGACCATGAAGAAGAAGTTGAAGAGAAGACAAGGACTTGAAGGCAAAACAAGAAGTTGAAGAGAAGACAAGGAGTTGAAGTCAAAAGAAGAAGATCAAGAGAAGAGAGCCTCAAGTCAAGAAGATGTTAGTGTTGGACCTCATGACTTAGAAGTTATTCATCCATCTTCTCAAACCAAGCCTAAGAATCTCCTTGAAGCTATTTTTACTAAGTATTTGACACTTTATAACAATCTAGAAAACCCCCATCAATCTTTTAAGTCCTTGACTTAGCCAATCTCTCCATCCCTATCAAATCAACTTCATGCCCAATCTTTTGTCCAATTATCACTAAGACTTTGAAGACTAAGCTAAGAAAAATAAACACTTGTGTTGTCTTGTTGATTTTGTTGCTTTGAATGGTGTGTTTATGTTGTATTACTTTCTATCTTCTAGTTGTACGAAGAGCCACGTGTGTTGATTAAGAGAAGTACAATCTTCAGAAATTTCTAAGGCAAGTGTCACTCTTGTTCATAAAATTCCCAATGATGTTTTACTATGCATGTAGTGTTTCTATTCTTTTAAATATTATGCATGTGTAGGTTGTTAGGCTTGCTATCTCCTATTTAGGATACCCCTGATTATCCCATTAAAAGAAACACCGTAAGTGCAGATTGCTTAGTTGTGCTATAGAATTTGTGGTTGGGATTCCACATGTTCTTTTATTAAGTTGAAAACTATGTTTTGCAAAAACTAAGAAAACAACTAAATTAATGAACCACCTGGGTGGAAATGGTTGTTTTGGATTTATGTTGAGTGGTTCACCAGAGCCATGTCTATGGCGGTCGTGTGTATCTCACTTGTGGACGGCCACTCAGGAACAAAGAGATTGGAGACATTCAAGTCGTGAAGCTTCGAGTGCAACCACGAGTCATATGGGCTCTATATTGACTAACTAAGTTGCGAGAACTCAGCCAGACGGACATAGGGTGGTAGTGATTTGTAGGAGGGAACGCGTCCGGGTTGGTCTGAGGGATTGCTTCTGAAAAGTCTCGTCTTAGTCTTCACTTGGCCATTTGAGCAAAATGAGCATCATGGCAAAAGAGGTTGACTGAGTCTTGTGGGAAAAGTGCACCACCTCTGCAGAGTGTTTAGAACTAAGTACTTAGCCTTGTCCCCGGTTACGGACAATTATGAGTGACATGATTTTGAAGCTGTTCAAGGATCTCCTCATCCCAACTTCTTTAAATTAAAACTTGAAGGGACAACAAGGGATTTGTTGTGTGATCATAATTATGTATACCTGGTGGATTCATGTGTGTGCATAATTTACTAGGAGCACCTGGTGGATTCCAGTGTGTCCAATAGTGTTTTAAAAGAGAAATGAGATCTTTTGAATAGTAGGATAAACAATTGCTTTTCTGCATGCTTAGCCTGAATATCCACTTAGCCAAATATTCATGTAAGTGTTAGTACTCCGTTTGTGTCCACCAAAAAGCGACATCTTGCCAATACAATTCAAATGTATTGACCCTTTGTGGCTGCAACGTTTCATGTTGCAGGTTTTGACGATAAGAAAGGTACGACAGGGCTACGAGTCTATCCACAGCATGTTCGCCTGTGGCACATGAAGAAGAAGGACTCCATACTTTTTTGATTTCGTTGTAAACTCTGAAAGACTCATGCCATGAGCATTGTAAAGTTTCATTATGTAATTGCTGGATCATGCGATGTAATAAAATGACCTTTGTTTCTTGATATTACATCTTAAACTGTGTGTGCTAGCGTTTGATCCAGGGACTAGCACTGAAAAGCACAGGGATCATCATCTTTAAAAGGTGATGTCACTACAAACACCCAGCTCTCCTTGTGTCTTTGGTCAACAGATTTTTTTCCAAGCCACAAGAGCAGAACCTTTTGCTTGTACATCTGAATTCTTTTTTCTCCAAAGACAATGTCTCATGTATTTGATGACTTGCTCATTTACAGTGACTGGAATTTCCAAGCAGCTCATATAAGAAATTGGGAGAGAGAAAAGCACTTTTTTTTCGAGAACCCGCAGGAGATCTGCGCGTTGTTATATTAAGCTCGAAAAGGGGTTATTACACGCCTATCAGAAAAGGCTACACAACTCCACAAGATCCTCTAGCACGCCGAGCGTGACACGAGGGGGGGGGGATGAGAGACTAGCCTATATCTCCTAAATTCCCACCTCTACGTTTACAATTGAGCCAGAGCTCCCACTCTCCTACTAACTCGTGCACGATACAAGTGGCGTTCTTCTGCACATCGTCGAAGACGCGCGCATTACGCTCCAGCCAGAGTGAACGCAGCGTCAGCATTATGAAGGAATTCGCCTTCTTGCTGTCCGCCCGCGAGAGGTGCTCAACCGCGGACGGCCACCATTCGGACAGGGAGCATTGCACGGACGGGACGGCCAGGTTGAAGCCCAGGCGTTGGCAGGCCGCGGTCCAGACGCTCTGCGCAAATGGGCATTGCAGCGAGAGATGGTCAAGGGTTTCCCCGGCCGCAGAGCAGAGCTTACAAAGGGAGTGCGTAGGCAGCCCTCGACGTGCCAGACGATCCGCCGTCCAGCACCGCTTGCGCAAGGCCAGCCACGCGTGGAACTGGACCTTGAAGGGCGCAAAGGAATGCCACACCTGAGCAGCGCCGGGCAGAGCTGTTCGGCCGTGGAAGAAGACGTTGTAAGCAATCTTGGCCGAGAAGACGTCGTTCGCCGTCCACTTCCACCGGAAGGTGTCGTCGCCCATGCCAATCTGGATGCCCTGGAGCGCAGTCCAAAGATTGAGAAACTGCACCAAACCATTGACCGAGAGCTCACCGGCGATATCAAGGACCCAAGCGGCGCCCGGTAGCCCCTGTTGGACGGTGCGGCTGCGCCTGATCCCCGGTCTCACCAACAAGAGGAGGTCCGGCGCAATGGCGCTCAGTGGCAGGCCGTTGATCCACGCGTCCTCCCAGAAGAGGACGTTTGCACCGCTGCCGATCGTGATCCGAACCGAAGCGTGGAACACGGCGGCCGCTGCGGGAAGCACCTGGAGCCCAATGCCGGCCCAGGGTCTCTGCAGATCCGTCTTCTGGAACCATAGCCAACGGGCACAGAGGGCAGCGTTCAGCTTGCGCAGGTCGTGGAAGCCGAGGCCACCCAGCGCTTCCGGAACACAGACCTTGTCCCAGGCCACCAAACAGCAGCCACCGCGCGCGCCCGGTTTCCCGGCCCACAAGAATCCGCGACGTAAGCGATCCACCTCCTGGATGAACCAGGGGTCGACGTCCAGCGCCATCAGGTGGTAGACCACGGACGCCGTCATGATGGCCTGGACGAACGCCACTCTGCCGTCGGTGGTGAGGAGCTTGGATTTCCACGCTGCGAGCTTGCACGCAAGTTTGTCGAGGATGATTTGCAGCTCAGCCTTCGACAGCTTCTTTAGGGACAACGGCAGCCCAAGGTAGACGCATGGCAGCGTGCTGACGGAGCAACTGAGATGCGTCTCGATGGCGGCCACCTCTGTCACGGAACATCTTATTAGCGCCGTAGAGCTCTTGCTATAATTGACATGCAAGCCCGACGCATCCCCAAAACACTCCAACAGCGACCTCACCGCAGCGAGCTCGGCCGGCGCAGGTCTGATGAACACCACCACGTCGTCGGCATAGAGTGAAACACGGTGCTTTAGTCCTGCCGGCAGTGGTGGTAGCGGACCAGCCAGCTCGGCGGCTCGGAGCATGGCGGCAAGGACGTCCATGATGAGGACGAACAGCAGCGGCGAGAGCGGATCCCCCTGCCGGAGCCCTCTAGCGTGCACGAACGCGTTCCCGGCATGGCCATTGACAAGCACCTGCGTCGAGGCAGTCCGCAGGAGCAAAGCAATCCACCTGATCCACCTTGGACCAAAACCCCTCTGCCGTAAGATGCTCAGCAAGAAAGGCCAAGACACGCTGTCAAAAGCGCGGGCGATGTCGAGCTTCAGGAGCACAGCCGGTGTCCTCTTCCTGTGCAGCAGAACGGCGGACTGGCGCACCAGGACAAAGTTGTCCTGGATACAGGGGCCCTTGATGAACGCACTCTGGTTGCGCCCGATCAGCTCCGGCATGCGCGGAGCGAGTCGCAAGGCCAGCAGCTTGGCCACCAGCTTGGCGAAAGAATGCACAAGACTGATGGGTCGGAGCTGCTTCAGATCGACGGCGCCCTCTGACTTGGGGAGCAGGGTTAGATAGGCCGTGTTCAGATTCTGAAAGGCCTGATCTCGTCCCATGAACACAGCGCGCACCGCAGCGCAAACATCAGCCTTGATCGTCGCCCAGCAATGCCGGAAGAACTCCCAAGTGAAGCCATCTGGGCCCGGGGACTTGTTCGACGGCATTGCGCGGACGGCACTCCAAATCTCCGCGTCTGAGAACTCAGCGTCGAGCGCGCCCATGTCCGAGGTCTCCAAACCCATGGCGCCCAGGTCGAGGTCATGAGCCCTCGGCTGCGCACGGCCCAGGAGCTCAGAGAAGAACCCCGTGGCGATATCTTCCATCTCATCCTGCTCAGAGGCCCACCTATCGCCATCCCGCAGCTGGGCGATGAAGTTGCGGCGTTTGCGTTTGGACGCGTTGATGCGGAAGAACTGGGCGGTGGCGTCATTATCCCGGAGCGCCGTGACCCGCGCGCGCTGCCTGGCGATGGTGCGCTCAAGGGATGCCAGCCCAAGAACCCGCCGTTTGAGGTCCCGCTGCAACTGAGCCTCAGCCGCCGAGAGAGGTCGATCGTCCTGGGCCGCGTCCAGGCGAATGATAACCTCATTCGCCATGAGCAGCTGGTCACGAATGCTGCCAACGCGCTTGGCGCTCCACCGCTGCAGATCACGGGCAAGTCTCCGCAGTTTACGGTCAAGCCGCCGCAGCGGGTCGGCGATCGCCGGTCCCCCGTCCCATGAAAGCGCCACAGCGTCCGCGAACCCCTCCAGCTTGGACCAAAACCTCTCAAAACGGAAGCGGCGCTTCGAACCAAAGGCCACTGCCGTAGACATCAAGATTGGGCAGTGATCGGACAACGACGAGGAGAGCGCGGTCAGCGTGGCATGGGGGTAGAGGCCGTCCCAATCAACCGAGCCAAACCAGCGGTCGATGCGGACCAGAGTAGGCTGGTCACGTTCATTGCTCCACGTGTACCAACGCCCGAGCAGACACGCCTCATTGAGCTCGATGCCGTTGATGCACGCTCTGAAGCCAGCCATGGCGCGCCGGTTGAGGTTGGCATTGCTCTTGTCCCGGGCGTCGAGAATCATGTTAAAGTCCCCAGCTAGCGCCCAGGGCCCATTGAGCGTAGCGCGGAGAACACGAAGCTCGTCGAGGAAAAGGGGCTTGAGCGCCTCCGTCGTCGGGCCATACACGGTGGTAAGCCACCACGGTTTGCTGGCACCGGCGTCCAACAGAACGGAGACGGAGAAAGTGTCCACACGTGTGGCCATCACGCGCACGTCCTCGGTGCACCAAGCCACAAGGATGCCACCCGCGGTTCCCACCGCTGGGAGGAACGCGAACCCGTCGAAGCGAGGACCGAAGGATTCCATGACGATATACGGAGAAACGTTCTCTAGTTTTGATTCCGACACGCAAACAACCGACGCGGCGGCCTGGTCTACGGCTACGCGCACGGCCGTGCGGCAACACTGACTTTACCATTAACAGTTTTCCTCCATAATCAAGGAAATCAGCTATCCCACATAATCTTTTCTCCACTCTTACCACCATTGGCATGAAGTGTTCCAGTGTTGGCTTAGTAAGACCTAATGGCAATCCAAGGTAAGTGAATGGAAAGTTTCCTTTCTGGCAATTCAATGTGCTAGTAAAATGTGTGAGCCTTTCTTCATCCATATTAATAGGGAACATGTTGGATTTACTATAATTTACTTTCAAACCAGTCGATTCAGCAAAGGATAGTAACAAAGCCTTTAAGCAGAATAGATGATTTGCATTGGCTTTCAAAACAATGAGTGTGTCATCTACATATTGAATAACAGGGAAATCTAGACAGGATGGACAGTTCAGGGGTGCCTCAATTAGTCCTTGCACCACTGCCTTGTTAAGAATGGATTGTAGAAGATCTGCTGCCAAAACAAAGAGGAGTGGTGAAAGAGGATCACCCTGTCAAACTCCTCTTCTACAGTAAAACTTCTTACCAAGAACTCCATTTAGCAACACAGCAGAAGTCCCAGACTCCAAAATCATCTGAATCCATCTGATCCATTTATCTCCAAAGCCTCTTGCTCTTAAGATTTCAATGATGGTGGAGTGCTCAATTTTATCAAAAGCCTTTTCAAAGTGTAGCTTGAGCACAATAATTTCTTCTTTTGATTTGTGACATTGGTTCAAATATTCAAAAGCCCAACCAAGACAGTCCTGGATAGATCTTTTCTTGAGAAATTCATATTGATTTTTGTGAACCAGCTTGAGAATAATCTTTTGCAGTCTATTAGCCAGAATCTTTGTGACAATCTTTAGGACACTATTCAACAAAGAAATAGGCCTAAAATCATTTGGGGAGGTGGGAGACTCAGATTTTGGAATGAGAGTAATGAGAGATGAATTAATGCTTTCCATTGAGATATTTTCATCAAAGAAATCTTGAATTAGCTGTATGATATCCTCGCCCACAATTGACCAGCAGCTTTTGATAAATTCATTGTTAAAACCATCAGGCCCTAGAGACTTCTCATTAGGCAAGTTCTTAACCACTTTAAAAATTTCTTCCCTAGTGAAAGGCACTTCCAGAGAATCTCTCATATCTTGACTCATGCCCATTCCAAAGAAATCTTGCAAGTTAAAATGCATAGAAGGGTTATCAGATTGACCCATTCTATCTTTGAATGCTTCCCAAAGAATATGAGCTTTTCCATCATGGTCACAAATTTCAGCTTGATCAGCATTTTTCAGCATTGAGATGAGATTGTGCCTATAAATTATTGTTGCCTTTGTGTGAAAGAATCTTGTGTTTTCATTTCCAAGCTTTACCCACTTAATTTTCCCTCTCTACTTCCAGTATGTCCTCTGATTTTGAAGTAGTGTGATAATATGAGCTTTGAGTGCATCTCTGAGATTCCATTCATCCAAAGTAAGAGTCCTCAGTTCTTTTATAATATCCAGCAATTCAATAACTTCATTTGTTTTCTGGATTTGGTGTTTCAGACATGGCAAATTTTTTGCCCATAATTTAAGGCCTCTTCTCAGATTCTTGAGCTTGGCATTTATTTTCTTGGCACTGTCAGAATATCCAATAGGGATGTTCAAGATATTTTGGACAACTTGTTTGAAATCAGAGTGTTCCAGCCAGTAGTTTTCAAATCTAAAGATTTTTGCTCTTGGGATTTTAGTTCCAATAGCAATCACACAGGGAACATGGTCAGAAGTTGGTTTCACAAGAGGGAACACCAATGTTGAAGGATAAGAGAGAGTCCAAGAGCTTGATGTGAAAAACCAATCAAGCCTTTCCAGAAGTGGGTCTTGTTGCATATTGCTCCATGTGAATTTTCTACCTTTTAGTGGCAATTCCACTAAACCAAGGTTACTTATTGCTTCATTGAAAAGAAGCATTTCATTAACATCTCCTCCTGGTTTGTTTCTATTAGATGATTTTCTCATGAAGTTGAAGTCACCAAGCACTAGCCAATCCAGATCTTCTGGCATATCAACATTAGAAAACCAGTCCAGAAATATGGCCTTTCTCTCAGCAGAACAGGGACCATAGATATTAGTGAGAATCCATGAGTCATGAGAGACAAATTACTTGTGAATTTGATTGACAGAGAGAACTCATTTTGAAAGTCAACTTCTCCATTGAATAAAGATCCATTCCATATTATTATTATACCTCTAGAAGCACCCACAGATGGAATAAATTCAAATTTGTTTAGTTTCTTTGGACAGAAATTTCACAAATATTGCTCATCAAAAGATTCTCTCTTTGTCTCCTGAATACACACAATGTCACAATTTGATTCAGAAATTTTATTAGATAGAGCAAGCCATTTCTTCTTAGAGTTAATTCCTCTTAGATTCCAATTTAAAATTTTCCATAATCTGTTACTATCCATAAGAAGCCAATATGAACTGACTGAATTTGAAGGAGACAAGGAATGTTTCCTTCATGCAATTTCCAGATAATATAAAGCAAAAGCATAAAGTCACATTGCATGGTCTTATATAAGATCTACAATCCCAGATCCACAGATAGATAGAGGAGGTGCCAATATTACACCCAAGGAACAACCCATACATGAATGGGTACATAACAAAATTATTCATGTGTCTTATCATTGGGAAACTATTTGAATGTCTTCTTCTTCATTTGCTAAGCACACACATCAGCAGAGCTAGAAGCTTTTCCAGAAACCTTGGATGCATCAACATTCTTTGTTCCTTTCACTGGTTGCTTTCACATGACTCTATCCTTCTCAGCCAATCTTCCTCTTTTCAACAGCTTCTTCTCAATGACTTCCTCATCAACCTTGCAAAATGATGAAGCAAGATTTTTAACCAGCTTATTATTCATGGAGGGGGGAGCAGCATTACATGTCAGACACTTTTTGTCATTACAGTTTGAATGGATTTTAAATCCATCATTTAATTCCACAATTCTAGGGCTTCTCCTTACCTCTGACTCAACCAGAGGCAACTTTGATTTCCTTTTCCTCTGAGGAGCAGCTGGATGAATGAGGGGAGAGTCCTTTCTAACAGGAGAACCTTCCACACTTTCTGCCTCCTCCAGCAAGGACATCTTGCAAGAAGGGGCCTGCTGAACAAGACATTTATCAGGAATGACAAAAGGAATAGTGTTCTCATACTGAATTTGTTCCTTTATAATTTCCCAAAGAGAGGAATTTAAGAATTGCACTGTCCAGTCAAATCTTTCAGGAGTCACTAGCATTAAAGTGATAAAGTTGAACCAACTTACAGGGATTTGTAAGTCCTTATTATTTCTAGTGAGACCATAATCAATGTGAGGAGCAAAATATTTTTCCCAGAGCTGAAGACCTTCCTCTGAGAAAGACTGGCATAGAGAGTTCTGATCCTTTACTGGGAAGAAGAAAGTTCTGGCCATACCAATTTGCAGATGAGCCTCATTAGGCTACAACAAATTCACATCTTCCATCATGAAATCATTTTCATCAACAGGACTAGCAGCATTTAACACAACATTTTCCTCTTCATCTTGATAAGCTTGAATGATATTCATCAAGCCCACCCCAATAAGATTTTGGCCCACTGCAAGCTGCTATTAATCTGGATCTTGCACCAGGTGTTGCCGGGCTTCAGCAAAAGGGGGCAAAAGGAAATCAACATTATTTGAACTTCACCTTCAGAGCTAGAGATGTTGATAGTTAAACCACTATTTTCTACCTGCATTGGCTGATCATCCAGGTTTTCCTAAATTTCCTCTGCCTTCATAGCATCAATCAAATTATTCAGCCCAGCATTTTGTTCAGGCGTAATTGCATTTTCATTATTGGGACCATTTCCCATGGCCCAATGTCCCCAACCTTCATTAGCATTTTCTTCATTATTCTGTGGTTGAGCAACAGGAGGCATGAAAGGCACATTTTGGATAGCATTTCCTGGGAGAGGGTGTGGGTCCATGCCCTCATCTGGGAGTGGGTCCTCATCAGCTAGGCCCCCACCTAGCATCTCTTCCTGCAGAATTTCTACAAAGAAAGTCCAAGATTCAAAATCTGGCCTATCCCCATCAGTAAAATGAATGCTTTTTGGAATATCTTCAAAATCAGAAACTCTGACTTTGGCAATAATCCTTCCCAGGTTTGCTTCATCTTTTTCCCATAGCAACAGCTTACCAATATCAGAAAATATAGCATTGAGATCCTCTGTAAATCTGTAATCCAATGGTGGGCCAACAAGAAGAACCCAACACTCCCTATTGAAAGAAAAATGTCGCCAGTTTACACCCTCATTGTGCTTGCAGAAAGACACATGAACATCGCCAAAGGGAATAGGGCTTGCCCTAATTAAACAATCTCTATCTCTAACATGATTAAACCGGACATAAGCAGCCCCCAGCGGGCATTCTTGCAAATCTCTGAAGCCAACTTGATTGTGCATGAAGAATTCTTGCAGAACCTCAACAACATTGGCAAATGGTACCTGGCCTGGGGGAAATGGAGTGATTGTCGCAATACCAAATTCTTCATGTGCTTTTGGGCGTCTGGCCACTACCACCCTCTTCACTGCAGTTCTTCCAGGGACATGAAGAATCTCGAAGCCCCGTGGCACAAACTGCCTAGGGTCGATCGGAAGGTTCGCCATTGGTGCTGGAGCCGCCACTGACGAGGAGGGGAAAGCAGTGAGTGAGGCGGAGTTCTCTACAGCTTGAACAGTGGCGAATGAAGACGAGGAGATAGAGTTTATTTTTGCACCAAAAAAGGATTGACCGAGGTCTTTAAGATAGGATACTTGCTTGATTTGGATGGCTAGCCCACGGGCCTTGAACCAATTTTGGTAGCTATCATCGGGCCGGACCACTTTTGGAAAGCTAGCAAATTTCATAAAAGGCAAAATGCCTGGTAATTTGGCCTCAGATTGATCCCGTTGAGACAGTTTTGGGACCCAAATCAATTTCGAATTAACTCTGTCCGAAGAATTAGTACGACCGAGAGAATGTCCTCTATTGCTAATTGGCAGATTAATGACAGATTCAGGAGCAGTCTTAATGGTCAAATTGATACGGTCAAAAACCGTTGAAACTGGCACTGGACTTTTGTTTGAATTTTGAGCACAGAAAAATAACCTTTTGAAAACTGAGGTTCTAACAGACTTTTTACTTTTTACCTGGGTCCATTCTTTATCTTACTCAATGTAGAATTTTGTTTCCTCGAATTTCCAATTTGCTCCACCTTCACCCTAGAGATTAATTGAGAATTCAAAATCTTTATCCGAGAATTTACCAATATTGTAAATATGAAATCCAACCGATCTTGAGGCAACAGAGAAATGAAAAGTCCTGTCCCTGAGCAATTTGACATGAAATCTTGAAGCAATACCACCAAAGCAAGCTTGGAGAACAATGCTTACTGTGTGAATATCCAATTTGAATTTTGATCGTCCTAATGAGATAACCAGCAGAAATTCTCTCCTTCTAAAACCTCCAACAAAATTAACCGAGTGTCCAAATTTGCTTCTGAAATCCTTCTCAAATTGAACACCTCGAGAAAAGCCCAGAGAGGGGGCCACAGATGAGGGTGGATGAGAGACAATTGGAGTATTTTGAATTTTATGAATATCATCAACATTCAGACTATCGCCCACACAAACCTTATGAGCAGTCATTTCTAAGGTGCAACCAGTATGAACACTCTCATTTTCTAGAAGATATCTTGCATCAATGATGACTTCATCAAGGTCCAACAAAATCAAACGCTGAGCTTGCGGCCGAAGCAAGAGAATGGCAGCCTTTGAAATAGTTTCAGAGTGCAAACTCAAAGGAGAACATGAAACTTTCCATCTTAAAGGCAAAACATTGCAAGAAGGAGATCTTTCCAAGGGAGATTCAGCTGGGCAGTTAACACATACCATGAAAGAGACGAAATTCAGAACTAACCCTTGTTTAATCTTCTCCTCGGCCTCAATCTTTCTACCTTCTAGAGGGGAGCCATGTGAGTTTAGGAGAACAATCCAGTTGCTTTTGAGACAAACCTTCAACAAACCTTCAAGGAACTTGCCCACTAGCTTGGCTCCGGTGTAGGTAACCTTCCAAACTTCTTCCATTGCGAGGAGATGGCTAACGGAGGTGGTGGGGAACAGAGGGAGGGCTACCAGGGATGGAGATCGCCGGCGGCAAGGCTACGGTGGCTAGGCTACGACATGGAGGAGGAGGTGGAGAAGAGAGCCATCGCCCGTGTCTCCGCGTCGCCTGTGAGACGAAGCGTCATTTTCTCCGCTCTCTATCTTCCATACTAAATTGAGTACCCCTCGACTTGCATGCTTCATCTGCTCATCATTAATTTTGCAAGGGAGCTGGTCAGACCATTGTAATCTAAAAAAAAGAAAAGAAAAGGAAAAAAAGGCACTCCTCCATGGTATGTGAAAGTTGGTGGGCACCCGATGGAATCGGTTAGCCATGGTTTGACAAAGGAAAAGTGGGGAGGAGTGCCAAGCTATAAAAGAGCACAATTGTGCCAATTAATCAACATCTCAGAACCGCTCTCACTTGTTTAGTATGGAATACATCAAGAACTCTGTTGCTAGTCGTTGACAAAAGCAACCACCTCTCAAAACAACTTTACCTCTGTTTTACAAATGAAAAGCTCTAGCACATGTTTAATCCCTGCTTCCCTCTGCGAAGGGCCTATCTTTTACTTTTATGTTGAGTCAACCTATTCCCTTCTATCTCAAGCAAGCATTTGAGTTGTTATGTTTCATTCATCCATATATTGATCTGTTCAATCATGTTTACTATCTTCCTTTGTTTAGTATGATGCTTTTATCTGAAGCAATATATCTTTGAAAGCTTTCTATGATTGTAAAGAGTTTGTTTCATTGAGCATATGGTTTTTGCTATATTAGCTCTGTTATAAAAGGCTCTATTAAAAAATAAGTATAGTTTGTTCATTGTTCTCTGACCAAGAACAAAGGTTTGCCATCACCAATCATGATTTACCTTGTGCATCTTTATTTGTGATTCCCTTTTGCTTATTGCAAGTCTATATTATATAAAGGGAAGTTGCTATCTATTGTAACTTGTGCCTTGGTAAATGGGATGCTTCTTGTCCGTAATTTGTTTATTGACACTTCACTCCATAAACCTGTGGTCATGTCTACCGAGTTCAGTTTTTCGCTTGGGGGCAAGCAAGGTCTAAGCTTGGGGGGTTGATACGTCCATTTTGCACCACTATTTTGTATCATAATTTACTGTTATTCATTCATATATTTCATATTTAGAGATGATACTTATGTTGTTTCCTCTGTTTTTACATGTTTGATGATCATTGGAGAACTTGCTACTGGAGTCAGGATTCTGCTGGAAAAGGGACCATCAAGACACCATATTTCTGAAGATCAACAATTCTGGAGAAATACCCAGAAATTCATATAATATCAGAAGATAAAAGTAGCCAGAAGGAGGAGGCGAGAGGAGCAGCAGGGTGGGCTCACCACCAGGTGGTGCGGGCCCACCCCTGGCCGCGCCGCCCTGTGGTGAGGCTACCTTGGCCCACTACTACCATTGCCCCTAGCATATATTGTTGTTCCCAAAAACCTAAGTCAAGGGGGAGATCAGAGATAGACACCGCCGCCTCTGCGGGGCGAAAAACACTGAGAGAGAAAAGCTCTCTGGCAGGCAGAAATCTGCCGAGGAAATTTCTTCCCGGAGAGGGGAGATCATTGCCATCGTCATCATCATCACGTTGGACTTCATCGGGATCATCATCACTAGCACCTTCATCTCCACCATCACCACGCCATCCCGCTGTAACATCCTTGGGTGGAATCTTGTCAAATTCTTCGGGGAAACTTTCCCGGTGTTGATTACCTTTCTAGTTGATGCTATTGAGTGGAACTGTTGAATTAAGGTTTATGTTTAGATTGTTATTTACCATTATTTCACCTCTGGTCATGATCCATATGATGTCTTGTGAGTAGTTCATTTAGTTCTTGAGGACATGGGAGAAGTCAAGATGTTAGTAGTGAAACTATGTTGGGTAATATTTAATAGTTTGATATTTATGTTGTGGTGTTATTCTACTAGTGGTGTCATGTGAACATCGACTACATGATATTTCACCATTGATGGGCCTAGTGGAATGCATTGTGTATTTGGCTACTAATTGTGGGGTTGTCGGAGCGACAGAAAGCTAAACCCTCGTTAGGAAACCATTGCACCAGGGAGCGTATGATCTCAGAGTTTAAGGCTGTGGTTAGATTTATCTTAATTACTTTCTTGTATTTGCGGATGCTTGCAGGGGGTATAATCACAAGTGTGTATTAGTCCTAGTAAGGGTAGTACGCTAGCACAGGTTCACCCCCATAACACTTATCAAACCAATGAAGATTACTTAGCAGCATAAAGCGAAAGCTCTTGACAGAAACTCCCGTGTGTTCTCAGGAACATTTGGTAATCATAAGTTACACAACCGGCTTGTCCTTTGCTCTAGAAAGGATTAGGCCACTTGCAGAAATTACTATTATTGTGTTTTATTTACTCATAGTTTATTTACTTGCATTACCAAATACCCCTGAAAACCTGTTTGCTAGTATTTACAGTGAATCCTTGATCAAAACCACTTGTCAACACCTTCTGCTCCTCGTTGGGTTCGACACACTTATTTATCGAAAGTACTATGATCCATCCCCAATACTTGTGGGTCATCAGCGGCAGAGGCGAAACCCTTCTTCCACCTTCGGAAGGGCTGATCTGCTGCTGCCGCCAAAGAGAAATCACCGCCATCGTCACCACCGACTACTCCTTGGCATAGGGGGAGCATCTCCATCACATCTACAACACCGTCTTTATTAGCCCCAACATCAGCACCATATACACCTCGAGATTCGATGTCATCTCCCTCATAGTTTGTGGTAGATCAAACCCTGGATATTATCAGTTCTAATTTTTCAGCTGAAGAGCAAATTCGATTACTTGATGTGCTCAGGGCGTTGATACGTCTCCAACGTATCCATAATTTTTGATGCTCCATGCTTGTTTTTACACCATTTGCTTAGTGTTTCGTTACACTTCGTGACACTTTTATTCATTTTCCAGAACTAATCTACTAACAAGTCGCCACAGTGCCAGTTCCCTGTTTTCTGCTATTTTTGTGTTTCAGAAAAGCTACACAGGAAATATTCTCAGAATTGGATGAAACCAAAGCCAGTCGCCCAGAATTTCACCGAAGCTTCCAGAGAACCGAAGAGGAGTTGGAGTGGGGCCATGAGGGGGCCACACACCAGGGCGGCGCGGCCCAGCCCCTAGCCGCGCCCCCTATGTGTGAGGCCGCCTCGGTCCACTTCAGACGATGCCCCTTCGCCTATAAAGACCCCCCGATGGGAAAAACATAAAGACCCAATCAGTTTTCCAGAACACATCGTGATCCGCTGCCGCCATTGACCCGAAGATCGGGAGGGTCCAGAAGCTCTTCCCGGCACCCTGCCGGAGAGGGGAATCGCCACCGGAGGTCTTCTTCATCGCCATGCTTGCCTCCGGAGCGATGAGTGAGTAGTCTACCTTGGACTATGGGTCCATAGCAGTAGCTAGATGGTTGTCTTCTCCACCAGGTGCTTCATGTTTAGATCTCATGAGCTGCCCTACATGATTGAGATCACCGTTATGTAATTCTACATGTTTGGTTTGTTGGGATCCGATGAATATTGGTGTTATGCTTGAGTTGATGTAATAAAATTTATCTTATGTTATCTCTATGTTGTTTATGATCTTGCATGCTCTCCGTTGTTAGTAGCTATCGTGGCCAAGTAGTTGCTAGTGACTCCAAGAGGGGGTATTTATGCTCGATAGTGGGTTCATGCCTCTATTTAATCTGGGGGAGTGACAGAAACCTCTAAGGTTGTAGATGTGCTGTTGCTACTAGGGGGAAAACACCATTCATATGCTTGAGGGCATATGCTTTGTTTACATTACACACTTTGCTTAATGCAATTATCTGTTGTTCGCAACTTAATACTTGTGGAGTTCTCGGATTGATTCGCCACAAGTGGATTATTAGTCATAGATGCAGTTGGATGGCGGTCTATGTATCTTGTTGTAATGCCCAGAGTAAATCTCATAGTGATCCTCTCATCATATGCACGTTATCTTTATTCTATCAATTGCCCAACTGTAATTTGTTTACCCAGCATGTATTATTTTATTTTATGGAGAGACACCGCTAGTGAACTATGGACCCCGGTCCTATTTCCATTATATTGGTATCATCTGTTTACTTTACTCGCACTGTTTACTTTACTCGCATACTATTACTATTTTCCACTTGGTACGCTCATTCCTTTGTTTCAAGCAAACCGGTGAGATTGACAACCTCATCGTAAGTTGGTAGCAAAGTATTTGGTTGTGTTGTGTGCAGGTTCCGCGTTACAGCTAGCAAACCAAAGCTTGGACAAGGCGCCCTATAAATTGTCCTGAGCTATCGCAAGCTAGCAAGCATCTCCTTCAGTCGTATTGGCTCCTTCCTCTCCTGATCGACATACCTTGGTTTCTTAACTGAGGGAAAAACCTTGCTGCTATATTCATCATACCTTCCTCTTGGGGTTCCCAACTGGACGGTGAAAAGATAACACCACCGCAAGCATCAAGAACTTTTTCTGGCGCCGTTGCCGGGAGGAAGAAGAAGACTTCTGCGAGGGGAGTTTTCGCATGCACATCCTTTACTTTGTTTATTGTTTTGCTTTACTTTATTTATTTTACTTGCATCATTTTATCAAAAACCCCAAAAAAATAGAATCCTTGGTAGTTGTTATTTCTTTACTTTTAGTCATTATGTTGTTCCCTGAGTACGTTCTGGAGGACCTCTCAGTAGGTAGTGGATCAATTATTGGAAAAAGTTACATTGAGGAGTTCTTTAATCATATTAGTATGCGTAAAGAAGTTGAGGAAAAGTCTTTGGTTGAGCTTGCTCCTAGTATTGAAGTTGCCTCTGCTTATTTAATTCACATGTTAGAAGCTAGGTTTGCTAGCCTTAATCCTTTTATGCAATACATGTTCCTTAAGCTTCATGAAATTGAAGATCCTGAGAAGAAAGCTTTTATCTTGGAAACTTTGCGCATAGAATTTAGAGATGTTGCAATTGAGGCTAGGAAAGTTTTTAAGAAATTTAATAAGCTTGGCTCGCCTGTAGCGGTTGTTGGTACACCCAATGAAGATTTTAGAGTGCCAATACCTTATAAACTTGTAGGAATTCACGATACTTAGGAAAAGAATTTTAGTTGGATTTGTCCTGAAAACTTTGTTGATGAAAGTAGTGTACCAAAGAGTGATCATAAAGGGTCTTCAAAACCTCATTTGGACACAATTCCCTTTATTGTTGAAAAGACTCCTACAGTGGATGCTAATGCTTCTTTCATAATTACTTGATTCGCAATTTTCTGCGCCTAGCTCAAAGGCGTTAAAAAAAAGCACTCTTGGGAGATAACCCAATGTTTTTACATTCAGTTCTTTTTCTTTTATTTGAGTCTTGGAAGTTATTACTACTGTAATGACCTCTCCTTATCCTTTTTATTTCGTTTTTGTGCCAAGAGAAGCCTCTAATTTGAGTGAGGTAAGATTTGGGGATGTTGCTGTCCTGAAATTGTTTTCAGTGCTGCACCGTAAATATTCGTGAAAATTCTCTGTATATCTTTTGGACCTGCGATTTCTTGTGCATATTCCCCAGGTTATATCCAAACTTTCATTAGTTGAACAATTTTTGATTTGAGCAACAAAAAACTCCTAAAAAATTCGACCTTTGTCAGCTATTCTGTTTTGACAGATTTCTACCAATATTTGTGTTTGCCGCTTTATCGCTTTCTTTTTGAGTTCTTTTGATCACGGAACTTTCGCGGAAGTTGCTACAGTAGTATATGATTTATATGTGGTGGTTTTAGGTTGAAACCTGAAGCAAAAATGGTTGATTCTATGTTATGCTTACACTAATGTTGCTAATAGATTTGTGTTTAGTTTTGTATGAAGGAAGTTTTCAAGTGTAGGGATCGGAGAGTGATGAGATGAGTTGAAGAATGGACAAAAGCTCAAGCTTGGGGATGCCCATGCATCACCCCAAGAAATATCCAATAAGTACAAGCGTCAAAGCTTGGGGATGCCCCCGAGGCACCCCTTCTTCATCGGCAAAAATCAGGTCACCTTTCAAGACACTATATTTTTATTGCTTCATGCATTATGCATTTTTCTTGGAGCGTCAGCTGCTTTTAGTTTTCAATTTAGTTTAGTTTAGTTTTCTGCAATAAATGGTTGGACCCCAACAAATTTCTTTTGGAGAAGTTACCTTGCTTTTCATTTGCCAAGAACACTCCATTTTTCATTCTTATAATTTCAACGAGTGTTCCTCTTTTTCTAGAACTGCGTTTAGTTTTTGTTTTCGCCTTGATATGCATTCAGATCTTGTTATAAATTTAAATCAAGGTGTATTTTTGCCTCTGATCTTTATTGGTTTTCATCAAAAGAGGTGTTTATAAAAAGTTTGAATGGTGTTGGAAAAGAGAAAAAGCTTTATGCAAAAAAGTGGTACAAGAAGGAGCTTGTGTAGACTGTGGCCTAGGATTTTGCATGTTGTGCTTGATGTATTTTTGATAGTTTGCTTAGTGGTTTTTCTATAGCATGACTTATCTCAAATGACTAAGATTGCTTAATGAGCCTTTGAAAAAATCATGCGTTGTTTTAATTATTTGGAAGCATTATTTTGGTTTTCTCCTTTATGCTTTATTTGGGTTGACTTGGCGCATGCTCACACATGTTTGACTCTTACAAAGTCGCCAATAGCCTTTATGATCATTTATTTTTTGACTTTTGATGCCATCTTATGCTTCTTTTAATGTTGCTTTGTCGCTTTGCATGATTATGGCCATTATTGCTCTCTTAGTTGGTCGCTCCCAGTCTTTTGCTAGCCTTCGCCTTGTACTGAGTATGAGCTCTACTCGTGCATCCAACTCCTAAAAACCAAGTTTTCCAAAGTGTCCACCATACATACCTATTAGCAATTTGCTATTCCAAAGTACATTTGACTTACTTTTATATACTCTTCAAATTAAACTCTTACCAGTGTTATGCGAAAATTGGTCAGTAAAGCTCTCACGAACCAGAAGGCACACTTTACTTTTTCTCGTTCTTAAAAATTTGACATTGTTGTCTCTTATGTTGAGTTGTTGTGCTTGCAAGTTGTAAGTTGGGAACTAGGCCATCCATGCCGTCATGGGGCAAGCTTTCAACATTGCACTTCTTATTTGAGTTGATATCGTGATCTTTTGTTTATGGATACTTGATACGTCTCCAACGTATCTATAATTTTTGATGCTCCATGCTTGTTTTTACACCATTTGCCTTGTGTTTCGTTACACTTCGTGGCGTTTTTATGCGATTTCTGGAACTAACCTATTGACAAGATGCCACAGTGCTAGTTCCCTATTTTCTACTATTTTTGTGTTTCAGAAAAGCTACACAGGAAATATTCTCGGAATTGGATGAAACAAAAGCTAGAAGTCTTATTTTTTCCGAAAGCTTCCCGAAGACCGAAAGAGAGCCGGAGGGGGGCCAGAGGCCGCCCTCACACATAGGTGGCGCGGCCCAGGCCCTGGCCGCGCCACCCTGGTGTGAGGAGCCCCTGGCTGCCCCCTGACGATGCCCCTTCGCCTATGAGAAGCCTCGGGACGGAAAACCCTAAAGGAGTCGGCAAATTTCCAGAAAGAGTTCCACAGTTCCGCTGCCGCCGTCGACAAATTTCGGGGGACAGAAGTCTCTGTTCCGGCACCCTGCCGGGACGGGGAAGTGCCCCCGGAGCCATCTCCATCGGTCTCCATCGCCGTCTCCACCGTCTCCATCAACCTCACCGCCATCTCCATCAACCTTACTGTCTCCTATGATGAGGAGAGAGTAGTTCATCCCCGGGGCTGAGGGCTCTACCGGTAGCTATGTGGTTCACCTCTCTCTCTCCCATGATGTGATCTTTATGTGATCGTGAGCTTTGTATCATGTTTAATAAGTAGATGTTACTCTTCTTCATTATGTGTACTCTAGTGTGTTATTAAAGTAATCTATTCCTCCTGCCATGGTGTAACGGTGACAGTGCGTGCATCATGGTGGTACTTGGTCTAGGCTACGATTGTGATATTTTATGGATTATGAGAATAATTATCACTATGATAGTATTGAAGTGATCTATTCCTCCTTTCATGGTGTAATGTTGACAGTGTGTGCACCGTGTTAGTACTTGGTCTAAGTTGCAATAATATCTATCTTGAGTTGTGATTTGATTTGGATATCTCTATGAGTGGTGTTTGTCAAGTACTTGATGAACTTTAAGGAGTGCTTCGTAGCCCTACACAATGATTAGTGTTATTCAATAGGAGAGTAATTCAGAGTACCTTAGTGAAGAGAAGTTATTTATTTGTTCAATTATGTTATATTTGTTGAGAGTGTGTCCACTAGTGAAAGTATGATCCCTAGGCCTTGTTTCCAAGCATTGCACATTGTTTACTTACTATTTTGTTACATGTTTGCTCGCAGCGATATTTATTTCAAATCACATTTGCTACTTATAATCATCACTACTACTTGTATTTCACTATCTCTTCGCCGAACTAGTGCACCTATACATCTGACAAGTGTATTGGGTGTGTTGGGGACACAAGAGACTTTCTGTATCGTAATTGCAGGGTTGCTTGAGAGGGATAGCTTTGACCTCTTCCTCCCTGAGTTCGATAAACCTTGGGTGATCCACTTAAGGGAAACTTGCTGCTGCTCTACAAACCTCTGCACTTGGAGGCCCAACACTGTCTACAAGAACTGAAGCGTGTGTAGATATCAAGCTCTTTTCTGGTGCCGTTGCCGGGGAGGTAAGGTAAAAGGTACTCGCATCCTCCTGTGAGTGCTCGAAGTTATTTCCTTTAGATTCTGCAATTATATCTTTTTGTTTCTTGTTTTTATTTTCACTAGTTAGGCTTAATGGAAAATAAAGAGTTCTTTAGTCTTTTTCCTGAGTTTAGATATGAAGTGTTTGAAGAGAAAATTGAAAAACCTTTGGAGCTTTATTCGCATGCTAATAGTGTTGTTAGTATGAATGCTTTGAACACCGTTGTTGCTAATGCTATAGAAAAGTCAAAGCTTGGGGAAACTGGTTTTGTTAAGCATGATATTTTTAGTTCCCAACTTTAGTGGAGAAAGTTTGTTCTGATAATATTTTATCTCCCATATGTGATGTTCCTTCTTATGATGATATGTTTGAAGAATATGCTTTGCGAAATAGCTGTTCTTTAGCTTGTGATGATACTAAACCTCTAGTTTATGATGGTTATGATGATGGGTATAATATTTTCAGTTCACCTACTGTTGAGGAGAAAAATAGTTATGATTACAATATGCCTCCTATTTTTGATGATTATGGTGATGAGAATAATTATTCTGTTGAATCTGCTCCTACTACGATTGTTCATGTGGGGAGTATTAATTCTTTTATGCATGTGGCTCATGATAGGGAAGCTTTATGTGATAGTTATATTGTTAATTCTATTCATGTTGCTACTGAAAGTTATTATGAGAGAGGGAAACATGGTTTTATGGACCTCAACAATATTGAGTTTCCCCTCTTTATGTTGCAACTCTTGAAGTTGTACTTGTTTTGCCTTCCTATGCTTTTTGCTTTGCGCTTTTATGACTTGTCTCTTTACAAGACTATTTTTCATAGGAAGTTGTTTAGATTTAAATGTGTTCCATACTTGCTTTTTGATGCTCTCTATTGCTTTAAGTTCCTATATGGTGCCTTTGCCTCAAGCTCTCATATGGCGCCCACATGAGCATCTTTGCAAATTACTGCGCCTAGCTCAAAGGCGTTAAACAAAAGCACTCTTGGGAGATAACCCAATTTTTTATTTTCAGTAATTTTTCTTTTATTTGAGTCTTGGAAGTTATTACTACTGTAATAACTACTCCTTATCCTTTTTATTTTTTTTTTGTGCCAAGAGAAGCCTCTAATTTGAGCGAGGTAAGATTTGGGGATGTTGCTGTCCTGAAACTGTTTTCGGTGCTGCACCGTAAAAATTTGTATAAATTCTCTGTATATCTTTTGAACATGAGATTTCTTGTGCATATGCCCCAGGTTATATCCAAACTTTCATTAGTTGAACACTTTTTGATTTGAGCAACACAAAACCCCTCAAAAATTCGACCTTTGTCAGCTGTTCTGTTTTGACAGATTTCTGCCAATATTTGTGTTTGCCGCTTTATCGCTTTCTTTTGAGTTCTATTGATCACAGAACTTTTGGAGAAGTTGATACAGTAGTATATGCTATATATGTGGTTGTTTTGGGTTGAAACCTGAAGCAAAAAAGGGTTGATTCAATGTTATGCTTACACTAATGTTGCTAATAGATTTGTGTTTAGTTTTGTATGAAGGAAGTTTTCAAGTGTAGGGATTGGAGAATGATGAGATGAGTTGAAGAATGGACAAAAGCTCAAGCTTGGAGATTCCCATGCATCACCCCAAGAAATATCCAAGAAGTACAAGCATCAAAGCTTGGGGATGCCCTCGAGGCACTCCTTCTTCGTCGGCAAAAAAATCAGGTCACCTTTCAAGACACTATATTTTTATTGCTTCATGCACTATGCGTTTTTCTTGGAGCGTCAGTTGTTTTTGTTTTTAGTATTAGTTTAGTTTAGTTTGCTGCAATAAATGGTTAGATCACATCATGTTTCTTTTGGAGGAGATGAACTCGTTTTTCATTGCCAAGAGCACTCTAGTTTTCACTCTTATCGTTCAATGAGTGTTCTTCTTTTTCTGCTACTGCTTTTGGTTTTCGTTTTTGCCTTGATTTGCGTTCAGACCTTGTCATATCTCTTTATCAAGGTGTATTTTTGCCTATGGACCATGTTGGTTTTCCTCAAAAGAGTTGGAATTAAAAGTTTGAATGGTGTTGGAAAAGAGAAAAAGCTTTATGCAAAAAAAGTGGTACAAGAAGGAGCTTGTGTAGACTGCGGCTTAGGTTTTTTCATATCATGCTTGATGTCTTTTTGATAGTATGCTTAGTGGTTTTGCTGTAGCATGATTTGTCTCAAATAACTGAGATTGCTTAATGAGCCTTTGAAAAAATCATGCGTTGTTTTTATTGTATGGAAGCATTATTTTGGTTTTCTCCTTGATGCTTTATTTGGGTTGACTTGGCACATGCTCACACATGATAGACTCTTACAAAGGCGCCAATAGCCTTCATGATCATTTAGTTTTTGACTTTTGATGCCATCTTATGCTTGTTTTAATGTTGCTTTGTCGCTTTGCATGATTATGGCCGCTATTGCTCTCTTAGTTGGTCGCTCCCAGTCTTTTGCTAGCCCTCGCCTTGTACTGAGTATGAGCTCTACTCGTGCATCCAACTCCTAAAAACCAAGTTTGCCATTGTGTCCACTATAAAATCCTATGCATGGTATTTGTAAGCCATTCCAAGTAAATTTTCATGTGCTACCTTTGAAAAAACCTTCAAAACACTTCTCGTTTTGTGACACTGTTTTTAGCTCATGGGGACGTAGTGGTTGGATTTGCTATCTTCCATATTGCTTATTCCAAAAAGAAAAAAAAAGAAAAAAAAAGAAAGAAAAAAAGGCACACCTCCATGGTATGTGAATGTTGGTGGGCACCCGATGGAATCGGTTAGCCATGGTTTGAGAAAGGAAAAAGGTGGGGAGGAGTGCCAAGCTTTATAAAAGAGCACAAAAGTGCCAATCTCTCTCTCAAAAACTTGCTTCATTTTTGTATGGAAGATAGTAAGAACCCCATTGCCAGTCGTTGACAAAGACAACCACCTCTCAAAACCAATTTTTATCTCTCTATTTTACAAATGAAAAGCTCTAGCATATGTTTAATCACTGCTTCCCTCCGCGAAGGGCCCTTCTTTTACTTTTATGTTGAGTCACCACCTTCTACCTTTATGCACCAATAAGAGAGCATAGTTGTCATTCTGAGTATAATGTGCATTGTCCCAAAGTTTTCATTGATTGATTCATGATCATGGTTTCACTTGTTCTTAAATTATTTGTATCTAGTCGCCCTCTTAAACTTGAAGGTGTCCTATGCATTTATGTTTTGCTCTCCATGAAGGACAAGCTGAAAACCATTTGTATGTTTTTCCTTATGATTTGAACACACGTTTGACTTTTATTGTTTCATTTTCATGATCTTTTGTTTGTGTTCATTTTCATGTTATAACATGGTTGGTAAGTTTCTATTATCAAGATTATGTCTTTCATGCCCATGTTTTAAGTTCTTATGATCCCAGTTCACAAATGCTTTCATATATGATCAAGATTGTGTAGGTGCATGTCACCTCAAAAATTATTTCTTTTGTTATCACTTACCTACTCGAGGACGAGCAGGAGTTAAGCTTGGGGATGCTGATACGTCTCCGACGTATCTATATTTTTTGATGCTCCATGGTTGTTTTTACACCATTTGCGTTGTGTTTCGTTACACTTCGTGGCGTTTTTATGCGATTTCCGGAACTAACCTATTGACAAGATGCCACAGTGCCAGTTCCCTGTTTTCTGCTATTTTTGTGTTTCAGAAAAGCTACACAGGAAATATTCTCGGAATTGGACGAAACAAAAGCCAGAAGTCTTATTTTTCCCGGAAGCTTCCCGAAGGCCGAAAGAGAGCCAGAGGGGGGCCAGAGGCCGCCCTCACACATAGGTGGCGCGGCCCAGGCCCTGGCCGCGCCACCCTGGTGTGAGGAGCCCCTGGCTGCCCCCTGACGACGCCCCTTCGCCTATAAGAAGCCTCGGGACGGAAAACCCTAAAGGAGTCGACAAATTTCTAGAAAGAGTTCCGCAGTTCCGCCACCGTCGTCGACAAATTTCGGGGGATAGAAGTCTTTGTTCCGGCACCCTGCCGGGACGGGGAAGTGCCCTCAGAGCCATCTCCATCGGTCTCCATCGCCGTCTCCTCCGTCTCCATCGACCTCACCGCCATCTCCATCAACCTTGCTGTCTCCTATGATGAGGAGGGAGTAGTTCATACCCGGGGCTGAGGGCTCTACCGGTAGCTATGTGGTTCACCTCTCTCTCCCATGATGTGATCTTTATATGATCGTGAGCTTTGTATCATGTTGAATAAGTAGATGTTACTCTTCTTCATTATGTGTACTCTAGTGTGTTATTAAAGTAATCTATTCATGCTGCCATGGTGTAACGGTGACAGTGGTGTTTGTCAAGTACTTGATGAACTTTAAGGAGTGCTTCGTAGCCCTACATAATGATTAGTGTTATTCAATAGGAGAGTAATTCAGAGTACCTTAGTGAAGAGAAGTTATTTATTTGTTCAATTATGTTATATTTGTTGAGAGTGTGTCCACTAGTGAAAGTATGATCCCTAGGCCTTGTTTCCAAGCATTGCACATTGTTTACTTACTATTTTGTTACATGTTTGCTCGCAGCGATATTTATTTCAAATCACATTTGCTACTTATAATCATCACTACTACTTGTATTTCACTATCTCTTCGCCGAACTAGTGCACCTATACATCTGACAAGTGTATTGGGTGTGTTGGGGACACAAGAGACTTTCTGTATCGTAATTGCAGGGTTGCTTGAGAGGGATAGCTTTGACCTCTTCCTCCCTGAGTTCGATAAACCTTGGGTGATCCACTTAAGGGAAACTTGCTGCTGCTCTACAAACATCTGCACTTGGAGGCCCAACACTGTCTACAAGAACAGAAGCGTGTGTAGACATCAATACTCGCGGTGTGAAATGAATTGGGAATCTTGCGGGATCATGGAGTTTGTATATGTGTTAGGGAAACGCCTGGGCCGCCAATCTAAGCCATACATAATTCATGGTGGAAATTTGTAGCATGCCCATAGTGGACATTCGACGACGCATCTCAAAATAAAAAGCTATACAAATGGTAAATAAAAGAGATATCGAGGTGTTTATTGTCTGCTTGTCCTGTCATTTTGATGTGGGCTTGTTCCATGTCATCGGGCACGGAGGTACCCCGTTGGCGGTTCTCGATGATACGCATATAATTACAATGAGAAGAGCCTTGCTTGGGACTCTAAGTAAAGTAGCATGAGGTTTGGGTACTCGTATTCACGGGACACAAGGTTTTCAACTTATGATTTGTCAAGCATATGAAGCATAAGTGTTCTCGCATTAACTTTAACCATTCAAGATGCTTATGATGGGGGCAATGAGAGCTCAAAGCTGGTAAGTACCATAATTTTTGAAGGTTTATAAAACTTGCAATCACTGCTTCCCTCTGCGAAGGGCCTTTCTTTTACTTTTATGTTGAGTCACCACCTTCTATCTTTATGCACCATTAAGAGAGCATAGTTGTCATTCTTAGTATAATGTGCATTGTCCCAAAGTTTTCATTGATTTATTCATATTGTTGGTTTCACTTGTTTTTAAATTATTTGTATCTAGTCGCCCTCTTAAACTTGAAGGTGTCCTATGCATTTATGTTTTGCTCTCCATGAAGGATAAGCTGAAAACCATTTGTATGTTTTTCCTTATGATTTGAACACATGTTTGAATTTCATTGTTTCATTTTCATGATCTTTTGTTTGTGTTCATTTTCATGTTATAACATGGTTGCTAAGTTTCTTCTATCAAGATTATGTCTTTCATGCCCATGTTTTAAGTTTTTTTGATCCCAGCGCACAACGCTTACATAGAAGGTCAAGATTGTGTAGGTGCATGTCACCTCAAAAATTATTTCTTTTGTTATCACTTACCTACTCGAGGACGAGCAGGAGTTAAGCTTGGGGATGCTGATACGTCTCCAACGTATCCATAATTTTTGATGCTCCATGCTTGTTTTTACACCATTTGCTTAGTGTTTCGTTACACTTCGTGGCACTTTTATGCATTTTCTGGAACTAACCTACTAACAAGTCGCCACAGTGCCAGTTCCCTATTTTCTACTGTTTTTGTGTTTCAGAAAAGCTACACAGGAAATATTCTCGGAATTGGACGAAACCAAAGCCAGTCGCCCAGAATTTCACCGAAGCTTCTAGAGAACCGAAGAGGAGTCAGAGTGGGGCCACGAGAGGGCCACACACCAGGGCGGGGCGGCCCAGCCCCTGGCCGCACCCCCTATGTGTGAGGCCACCTCGGTCCACTTCTGACGATGCCCCTTCACCTATAAAGACCCCCCCGACGGGAAATACCTAAAGACCCGATCGGTTTTCCAGAACACATCGCGATCCGCCGCCGCCGTCGACCCGAAGATCGGGAGGGTCCAGAAGCTCTTCCCAGCACCCTGCCGGAGAGGGGAATCGCCACCGGAGGTCTTCTTCATCGCCATGCTTGCCTCCAGAGCGATGAGTGAGTAGTCTACCTTGGACTATGGGTCCATAGCAGTAGCTAGATGGTTGTCTTCTCCACCATGTGCTTCATGTTTAGATCTCATGAGCTGCCCTACATGATTGAGATCACCGTTATGTAATTCCACATGTTTGGTTTGTTAGGATCCGATGAATATTGGTGTTATGCTTGAGTTGATGTACTGAAATTTATCTTATGTTATCTCTATGTTGTTTATGATCTTGCATGCTCTCCGTTGTTAGTAGCTATCTTGGCCAAGTAGTTGCTAGTGACTCCAAGAGGGGGTATTTATGCTCGATAGTGGGTTCATGCCTCTATTTAATCTGCGGGAGTGACAGAAACCTCTAAGGTTGTAGATGTGCTGTTACTACTAGGGGGAAAACAACATTCATATGCTCGAGGGCATATGCTTTGTTTACATTACACACTTTGCTTAATACAATTATCTGTTGTTCGCAACTTAATACTTGTGGAGTTCTCGGATTGATTCACCACAAGTGGATTATTAGTCATAGATGCAGTTAGATGGCGGTCTATGTATCTTGTTGTAATGCCCAGAGTAAATCTCATAGTGGTCCTCTCATCATATGCACGTTGTCTTTATTCTATCAATTGCCCAACTGTAATTTGTTTACCCAACATGTACTATTTTATCTTATGGAGAGACACCGCTAGTGAACTGTGGACCCCGGTCCTATTTCCATTATATTGCTCATCTGTTTACTTTACTCGCACTGTTTACTTTACTCGCATACTATTACTATTTTCCATTCGATACGCTCATTCCTTTGTTTCAAGCAAACCGGTGAGATTGACAACCTCATCGTAAGTTGGGAGCAAAGTATTTGGTTGTGTTGTATGCAGGTTCCACTACTAGAAAAAAGCTTACCCGTAGCGCATCTAATATAGCTACCCGTAGCGCATATACCGTGCGCTGCGGGTAGCACGCCACTAGTAAAAAAATACCTATAGCGCATGTGTGGTGCGCATATTACCCGTAGCGCACCAGACACACGTGCGCTACAGGTAATATGCATACCCGTAGCGCACCAGACACACATGCGCTACGGGTAATATGCATACCCGTAGCGCATGTATATCTGGTGCGCTACGGGTATGCATATTACCCGTAGCACACCAGACACACGTGCGCTACGGGTAATATGCATACCCGTAGCGCACCAGACACACATGCGCTACGGGTAATATGCATACCCGTAGCGCACCAGACACACATGCGCTACGGGTAATATGCATACCCGTAGCGCACCAGACACATGCGCTACGGGTATTATTTTTTTGATTTAAATAAATATGAAATCTAACAGCAGTATATATGTACTTTGCTTTTAGCACAATATCACACTTATGATTCAACACAGAATAAAAGATCACACAATAATCAATTGCATCCATATATTGATAACATAGTTGTTCATTCATAACAGCCAATAGTTTTACAACATGAAGTAGCTCATTCACTCTAGAAAAACTAAGGTTCAAACGTATCGAAGGCTACAACAGGCTAGCTACATATAGAAGCATTATTTATGCTTCTTCATCAAAGATCAATTCCCCGTACTTGATTAGCAACATGCTGGCATGATGAGAGAATACCACTATGTTCTTCAACACTGTCAATGGAGTACATAGGTATGAGTCTCAAATAACTCATGGAAAGGAGCTGCTTGATCTTCTCTGGTCCTCCTTCACCTTATCCTTGAAGTTCTCCGGCTTACTAGGCTTACTAGGCAACAGATCCTGGTGTAGAAGGCATATAACAAAGGATAAGCAAAATTGCATCTGGTAGAACTAACAATCATTACCCACGCAAGCTAAAGTCAAGAGATGACAAGGTAAATAAAAATAACTCATGAAGTAATCAACTGGCTTGCTCACACTTTCAACAGGTTTCTACACAACTAACAATGAGATGGAGGTCAGATAAAAATATGGAATCAAACATAACACAACAAGTCAAATTTTATTAGCTAAATAATGTTCCCAAGGAAACAGAAGAAACTGCTGCAGATTAAAACAGGGAATACAAGCTATGTAAGAAGCCTGTACAAAGAATTTCAGAGAAGAATTAAAAGTGAGTACTCAGAATAACATAAATCAGCTATGTAAGAAGCTTAGATACAAACACATATCCAGGCTCTGTAATTTAAAACAGGAAAAACCAATCAGCTCTGTGGCAATCAAATATCACAGCCTGCAACTCCAGAGAATTTTATACGTTGGATGAGAATCACCTTCTCCACAGGGGGCTTCCTCGTGGTGACGTTGAGAACCTTGGTGGCATCCCCATGGGTCCCTTCACCCTTGTGTATAGACTCCGTTGTACATAACAAAGTCAAAGGAAAACAAGAAGATGGTGAGAACTATCTTCAAAAGTACAACTAGTAGCTCTCCGCAATTGCAATGCACATAAACTATCTCCATGTACATAGATTAATCAAGATAACACTCACACGGTTCATTTATTTTAATTAAACATCTAAAACTGCAGCACAAGGAACATATCAGCAGGTTTTACAAAATGGAAGCCAAATGACTGGAGCCATATATAAGCAGGTTTTACAAAATGAAAGTCAAATGACTGCAACCATATAACCAGGTTTACACAATGGATGCCAGTGACTACTATATGACCAAGTTTACTCCATTACACAATTCATTCTGTTGATGGGAAACATCCAGGTGCTTGGTGGTTTGCGGGAAAAGTTTAGCATGATAATTTATATTCAAATAAGATTATATTGTTACATACATTCTCAGTTTGCACAAACTAGTACAAAAAGATAGGTTAAAAACAAATACAAGCAGGTACCCTACTCTCAGCCAAATGTTGGACCCAAAACTACTATGCATATTATATGCACACAGCAAACCAAAAAGAAGACTATGAAACAATTTTCGAACATCTAGAATATGTGTATTACAAGCAGAACGATAGCTATTTAGCCAGCCACAGGCCACGAGCTACTTGATGGGTCGGATCTCATAGGCCATGATACACCTGCAGACTCCCTTGATCACTTTTAGAATTCAGCTAACATTGCCTGAAATTTATCTGATTTGTTCAGTTTATTATCATGTGAAAGAAAAAATAGCATTGCTATAGTAGTACAATTTAACATCAAACTTAGTTTGAACGGAACCCCTGCACTGCATGCACAATCTCAATAGGTAAACTCAGCTAGCTAAAACACTCGCCGTAATACTAGACTTACAGTCTGTCCAGTAGGCATGCACGAAACAGGATGTGTGTGCACGCCATTGTTTCTTGCTGTGATTGTTTCTATTAAGAAACCTGTGATGATATCTTCTGCAGATTATGTCAAAGCTTGACTACTATATATTTTGCATCAGCATGTTATATTTAGCTTGGTGATTTGAGTAGATTTTCTGCAATGGGGTATAGCTACACGTGCTATAAGAACCGTTGGATGATTGCCTATATGAAACTATAACCTCACGGCGAGTTCACGCTCTGTCGCAAGCCTATATGAGCTCCATATACCTCTGACCTGTAGTCCCAAATAGTACATTGCAGTGCTCAGAAAAAAAGTAGAATGTACGACGTGAGGTGAGGTGTGGTTTCGTGTCTACACACTAGAATAAAATGCCTTCTAAATGTGACACAAGACTTTTTTCAGATAAATTTTCCTAATAGGTCGCCAGAGTATGCATACCTAGTTGCATATAATAGCCTGAGCTCTGACCAAAGTAAACAGGTCTGCATGCTGCTACCCTATCGCACTGTCACTATAATTTGAACACTACATAAAGGTGGAAATGCAAACCTTTATAGAACCATCTTTATAGTAATATTACGTAGGAGTATTAGATACTTGGATATGATTTATAAAATGAGCCATACGTGCTAGAAAAAGGTGTGAGCAAAAGGTGCAATGGTCATGGACAGGAACATACAAAATTAAGAAACCTTAGATGCCTCCTTGAATGCAAACCTGAACTCTTTACCGTGCTACTGTCGAGGGACATCAAGAGCAGAAGCTCTTTCAAGAACCCTGGCAAGCACCTCAAATCCATGGTGACAATGGAGAGCAAGAGTGCATGCTTCAAGCTAAGACAAAGATGGTGGTCAACAGTAATGCCATAATAAAAGCACAGCTAATACAAAATCAGTTTCACAGAAAATGACACTAGACAGGAAATACAAAATTAAGAAACTGGATATAGTAGTGGAATAGAAGGTATGTTAAGCAATCAACTAGCATCCTACTAACAAAAATATGGCATATTTCAGTGAAGTTAACAGAAGGTACCAAAGTACAGCTGCACAGCTGAATCAAATTTGAATAACCATGCGTGTAATAAAAAGAGCCACACGTGTTAGAGAAAGGTGCGTGAGCAAAAAGCATAATAGTTCTAGACTGCGAAGTAAAATGTTCTAGTTTTAATTTAAATCACACTCAATAATACAAGGGCTTTTATTATGGCATTACTGTATAGATAACCAATGGTGCCCTTGTGTTCCTCAAATGGTTGGGGGAAAATGAGAATTTTTTAATTCTTCAATAAAATCAAATTCAATAATGTTAATGGTTGGGAAAGAGTTCCAAGATAAGAAACAAACGGTGCCCCTGTGTTCCGGCAAAGAGTTCCAGTCTAAGACATCAACGGTGCCTATGTGTTTCACAAATGGTTCTAGACATGCATTCTAATAGTGCATCATACAACGAGCAACACAAACAAGCAAGGCAAAGTGCACGAAGTAGCAGGTCTGCTCCAAATGATCAGGAGTAAGCTACTCATACTGTTTCAGAGATTGGACATGATCTTGACCAAACAGTATATCAACCAAACTAAAGAGTGCGTGCCTTATTTGACCAAACAGTATATCCATCCTGGTGCGCAGCCGTTGCCCGGTCGTCTCCATCAATGGGAAGACAACTATTCATATGTAGACCCTTTCCATATGAATTAAGATGGAAAGACCCCACTTCTTCCCCAAGTCCAAAAGCAATTGTAGTTAATTTTGTGAAATTTTTATTGATGGGGGCATGGAGAAACTCAAAACCAATGGAAAGCAAATATCCATCCAAAATCAAATGAACTAACTAAATCTCAAGAAACCACGATAGTTACAAGGAAACTCATATTTCCATCTCTGACTCGGAGCATATCATCAGATCAAAAGTGCAAAAATAACAACTCTTCGCTTTTAGATTTGCACGATTTTCTTCAGTTCTGTAAACTGCACGCATTGACTAATCAGGTTTGAAAGCGCACCAACATGCCTGCCATTTTATTGAGCAAGTATCATGAAGCTCGACTGGTTAAGCACTTGTACTAAGCAATGGGATGATACAAAAGGGAAACCAGAACAGGATATCAAGAAATGGAAATATAAAAGCCATTGTGAGCCAAGGGAGAACAGAATACGCACACATATGATGTGTAGTAGCTGATGCCGCAGACGTCTCCCCGGGTGGCCACCGTCCTGATGGAGGGGTGCCCCTCGTCAACACACGGCCACGGAGATGGCCTGCAACCTGTATGAAGAGGGAGAGCGTTGACATGATTCTTTTTAAGGAAAATGGCCTAAAATCGATTTTACAGTGTTATGCCGGCATACGGCTCCATTTATTCATCAATATAGAAGTTGTTTGCCCAGAGAAATCTTCTCCAAATCAATAAATTTAAGCAAGATGATAAATACTCATCAGAATTAAGAAAGGGGGTCACCTAAACAAGAACTTTGGGGTCAGATTTGGACAGTGATACAGCCGTTCCTGTGGTAAGAGAAACGGACAGGTCTAATGAGAGAGATGAATGCATGGAGTTCAGCAAAAACACCTCGTGTCTGGATGGGAGGGGTAGGTCACCGATGCCGGATCTGGATGGGAGGGTACCGAGGAAGCCATACCTGGATGTGCCAGTCAAGGGGAGGCAGGCGACAGATGCGGAGGCAGCCAGGGTCGTCCGTACTCGCTCAATTCCGCCGCCACTCACAGGAGCCATTCCACCTCGCGCCGCAGCTCAGGGACCTCTCGCGCCCTCCTCCTGCTGCGCGTCTTGAGGGGATCCTATTGCCGTCGGTGCTACTGATGTTCCCCATTGCCCGCTCGAAGCTACCCCCGTCAAATCGCGAGAAACCCCGCGGAGACGACGCAGACAATGCCGCTGAATCTTGGTTCTCCTGTTTGTTTTTCCCAGTCATCCTCGATTTCGCCCGCTCGCTCTCGATTTCGACACGGAGACAGGCCTCGGTGGAGAGCTTGAGCATGTGGGAGGGGCGGCAGGAAGAGGAGGTGGCGGTGCACGGATTTGGGATTTTGGGATTTAGGGTTCACTGTGTAAGCGGCGGCGGAGAGATGTTGGTGTGGTGGGAATGAAAGTTCTCGCGCCGGTTGGTGCTAATTTTTCGCCTTGCGCGGGCCGGCTCACTTAACTACCCGTAGCGCACCTATACACATACGCTACGGGTAACTTGGACTGTCTCTGCCCATACTTACCTGTAGCGCATGTGTACAAGTGCGCTACGGGTAGTTGAATTACCCGCAGCGCATGTATATCACATGCGCTACGGGTAAGTGTGGGCAGAGCTCCCCATCCGGGCCTATATATACCTGTAGCGCATTTTATATATGGTGCGCTACGGGTATGTGACATACCCGCAGCGCATGTACACACATGCGCTATGGGTAAATACCCGCAGCGCACCACATATACGGTGCGCTACGGGTAGCTGTATTACCTATAGACGTTTTTTTAGTAGTGTTCCGCGTTGCAGCTAGCAAAGCAAAGCTTGGACGAGGTGCCCTATAAATTATCCTGAGCTATCGCAAGCTAGCAAGCATCACCTTCAGTCGTATTGGCTCCTTCCTCTCCTAATCGACATACCTTGGTTTCTTAACTGAGGGAAAAACCTTGCTGCTATATTCATCATACCTTCCGCTTGGGGTTCCCAACTGGACGGTGAAAAGATAACACCACCGCAAGCATCAGGCGTATAGGCCAGCCATTGGCTACTATCTTGATGATTTGAAAGGTATAAGTCCCGCTTTATGTATGCATAAAATTAATTTGGAAGAAGATGCCAAGCCTGTTGTTGATTATCAGCATTGTCTTAACCCGAAGCTCAAAGAAGTGGTAAGGAAAGAGGTAATTAACTCATAGAAGCAGGTATTATTCGGCAACCTTTTCTATATCAAAAGGTACGACAATTGATCTCCTCCACTTGGGAGTCATTAGGAAGGCAGACACACAGTGCTTCTTCTTTGTGGATGATGCTCCATGGTTCAGCAACATGGCGTCAGTTCTTCTACCAAGCATCTTCTCTTCAACGTCCTTGTCCTGCAGCTTCGTCTCTTCGTGGGTGGATGCTTGGATGGTGGCAAGGTGAGCTCGTTGCTGCTAAATATTGCTCTGCTTCTCGCAGTTTGGTTCTTTTGTTGTCTCTACTCAGAGTGAGTATCTCCAATGACGATGGTGCAATGTCCTAGCTTCGAGCCAGGACGAGGGGCAGGGGTCCCTCGCCGATCATGGAAGAGAACAGCTAGGGGAAGACTCACCTCTCTTGGTTCAGACATGGACAATTCAGTGCACGACCGATGCTGCATTGTCTCCTTGGGCGCTCCCTTGTTCCGTGCTCATGTTAGAGGGTAATGCTGATTTCACCAAGATTTCTTGCTTATCTATAGTTTGATGTTTTCTTTATTGCTTATAAGTTGTTCATCAACATTTTGTACTTTGCCAGTTGAGGGCTCTGTTAATTCAATGTCGGGCTCATGGAGCCTTATGTTTAAAAAGTTAAATTAAGCTTCCAAGCAATACAAAGGTTGGATCAAACATTAGTACTCCTTCCGACCCATAATACTCTTCGCTAATATGGATGTATCTAGACATATTTAGTGATATATACATCCGTATTAGTGAAGAGTAATATGGGTCGGAGGGAGTACCTACATCCCAATCGAGGCAGGCCATGAATGGAACCTCGAGATAATTTCCAAGAACTTCTTTGTACCAGGTCTTGGTCCATCACGTGGAGGATGAACCTAGTCTCACTGAGCAAACATGCAGCTTTATAGGCGGGCCCTGTCGATGGGAACGCTGCAACTTGCTGGTAGGCGACGTAGCAAAGCAAACATGGACCGGTCAGTGAATAAATTAGGCACATGGGGGGAGAATCGGTGGAATGGGAAAATCCAGCGAGGAATGTAGTCTAGATAGAAAGTCAGTGGCTGCCTACGGGAAGCCATGGGTTCAGCAAGGCGAGGAGACTATATAGGTAAACCATGGGGTGCAGCGAGAATCATGATAGATTGATTTCATGGACCACTTAATGGGCCACGATTAAATAGGTTGGCAACCACTTGATGATTAAATCATAGGCTGAAATTATAGGTCTAACATTTAATATAACTGTGTCGCCTAGGTAAGGCGACACGGGAGGCAACCAAGCAGTGCCGCCGCTAGGGCCCCTTTCCCTTCCTCCCCTCCCCTGCCATCGCTGGGGATTATGAGGGGCAAAGCCCCGATGGTGATGGGGTCTCTCCACCCAATGACGGCCTCTTCCCCTTGTGGTGGCGGCTTGATGCTTGGTGGGTTCGGTGGCGCGGCACCGCGGGATCTTGTGGCGAGGGCGATGCTCCGGTGACATAGGAGGGGCGACTTCCTCTTGGTGCGCCCACTGCTGTGGAGTTGAGCTCAAGGTTTTGTATGGTCTTCAGGCCGGGGAGGGCCTATGCCCTATGGTGCTGGCTTGCGGCGGCATGGTGGCACCCCAATACAGCAGCCAGGAACTACGTGACCGCTCGTCATTGGCCCGTGAAGGTCTGCAGATCCTCGGCTTCGGCTGCGGGCAAGCGCGGTCTTGCCTGCGATGCCGGTCGCTTGGCATGTCAGCGGTCGGCTAGGAGGCGGTAGTCTGGATCCCACCATCTAGTCCTGTCCAAGACCTTGAATAAGGTGATGGTCCTAGGGTTCCTCTCTCATCAAGATGAAGAACGACTTGATACCTACCATCGTTGATCCGATTGGAGTGTCGAGTTGCAGGAGGCTCCGCCGGTGAACTACACGGTATGCCTAGAGATTGCTCGATCGGGTGATATTCGGTCATGCACACCCATGTTTTTTTCTTGAGACAATTTGGTTTCAGAGGAGCGTGGAGAAGCTCTGTTGTCTATTGCCATCATGGAACACATCTTAAGGTCCATAGTGAAGCCAGATGCGGAGAATGACATGGAAATTGAGTTTCTGTTGACTAGCAGGGGTGGTTCGAGTCTTTGTGGTGATGAGGACCTTTCTTGTTGATTCGTGACTCGTAGCAGCAACATCGACAAGTGGGGGCGATAACACAGGAGAAGTTCAAAGTCCTACCTCGAAGGGTGAAAATCCAAGGTTTGGTCATAATTAGTTGTGCCTGAAAATGACCTTGTTGAAGGCATTGTTGTTTTGTGAGCGAGGACTTTCAGCAAAACCTATGATCTATGATCGGACAACGACAACACTTATGCACTATTTCTTTCTTGGAGGCATCGCTATTGCAGAAGCTGGACTTCTGGTGCTGTCTTGGTGTTGTTTGTACTGCTGCTATAAGAAATAGATCACTGTAGCGGGACTTTCTTTTCATTAATTCGTCTTATTTTTTGGCCGAGTGCATCCGTAATACCATTAGGGCACCGCGTTGTTGCAGATGCTGAGTTAATTGATATGTCCTTGATATTAATATATACTTCTTATTGAAAAAATGATGATGTCATTAACGTGTTGTTCCAAAGACCACCGTAATTGTTTTTCGTATAGATAGATAGATTTTATCGCACATCTCTGGCCTATTTGCTAAGACAAAATATTTTGAATGATTCTTTACCCTTTGTAATCCAATATCACACTTAGAGAGTCGTAATAAAGTACCATTTCATCCTTGTGACAGTACGCCACATTCATACAACCTAAGAAACCACATTTTTCTCTCCATTTAATTCAATCACATGCGCATAAGTCAGTCATTGTTTTTTAGATCCTTTTCATCCAAAATATCACTTGATATATCACTTGATACTGATACTGAGCTAAATAGTGCCAATATCTACACCATGGATGAGTAACCATTTATATACCACCACCATCGGCTGAGTGCGTTCTCTGCAGGGTTCACAAATTAGATCGCCATGTTCCTATCGTTCACCAGCAGTCAAGAATGCAAGAAAACATTATAGGAGTCAGAGTGTGACTCTTTGGGGTTCCAATGTTTACTGTCATGCTCCGGTTGCTGGAAAAATTGCAAGAGAGAGAAAAGACAAAGAGCGGTTACATTGAGAACTAAGAATAGGAGGCGTCGGGAAGAGAACTGTCAGCATGGAAAGGCGGTATGGTACTTGACGGCATGAAAATCCGGTGCGGTACCATGCTACCTTAGATGTCGAGTTACACATAGGTCCAAGGGCCGGCTACCTGCAGGCGCGCTCCAAGCAGGCAGCATGATAACTGCCTTCAGCACCGTGTCATCAGCATCATCTTGCGTTACGGGGGTACATCCTATCAGCTAAGCATTCGCACTCCACCTGAAGCTCCGGAGCACACTATATCGACCTTACCAATGGCCCCACTTTGGTGAATCTTAGGGTCTCGCTGCACACGGCTTTCTAGCCGATGCGCCGGTGACCACAAATGTGGACGCTAGAGTGTATCACGAGAGCTGTGGAGGAGATAGGGAAAGAAATTTACCCCTACAACAGGGTCCCATTTCCACCAAATGGACCCTCAAGATTTGCATCGGCTGGCGAACATCCAAGTGAAATGACCTCTTCTTCCCCCCCTGCTACTCCGCGCGGTTGCTAATCTCCTCTAATAATTGTTTTTGAAATATTTCAAAATGTGAGTCACCTTTAATCCACGGTAACCAATTACTCAACCGTGGTGCCATGCAAGGGCGGGCCTAGCTAGAGCAAAAACAACCAGGTGTTCATGTACTATAGTCATGCAATCTTTTTTGCTTTGATTTGGAGGTGTCACACACTAAAAATGAGTAGAATTTAGCAAAGAACAACTTCTACCCGGTGTCATTGGACCCTGGAGCTATAACATGGGTCCGCCCCTGGTATAGGGTGGCAAGCGGGGCGGTTTGCGGGACGGGCATTGTACTAATCATGCTTTAATTCCGCTTGCTTTAAAACTCGTGTTTGCCTTGATTTCACTTTAGCGGAATAGGATGCAGGCGCCTGCAACCCTACTTGGTGCCATGAGTTTAGTGTCATCCTTAAACCAACGGCCCTTGCATTCCGAAATACCAAAAATACCTAACACTGTTTGGCGGCTCGGCCAGTTTGGCATTTCGGTGACCGACCGGCCTCCACGCCGGCCTCTTCGCCCATCTACCCCGGCCCAGTATGGAAGTGACACGGTCCCCCATTCGTCTCCTGTATGTGCCATGAGCCTTCATCACTTTACTTGGTTACTTCTGCCGTAGAATTTACAGGCTCTGGACACATTCTTGTGTTTGTCCAAGAAATCGTGTGATTCCTTGGCCAATCACTCACAAAATCCTGGTACCTGGCACCTCCAATAGTCTCACGAGGGACTTTTTTTTCTGCGGGGATAGATCATGCAATATCAATTATGATGTTTTTAAAGTTACTTTTCGACCAATAGGACTTGTCGTGCTTCATATAAAGAAGAAGAAAAATCAAGACTCGCAAGCTGATGTAGCGGCCTGGGTGTTCTTCTCAAATGGAATGTAATATTGTGGAAAGCGTAGTATAGAGCCAGTGTATACAGAAGTTCATGACATGTATAGAGGAATAAATGTTGGTTTTAGTAAACAACATAATAACATTTATGCATAGATAATCAGCATTTTATGAAAGGGTACTGCAAATACTCGGCTTCATAAAAATGTATCCACAGATTCTACACCAAACTGCAACTTCGGGCACATATATGCAGTTAACAGTGTGCGGCCGCTCCTTACATTATTGTCACTTCCAATCATGGACTATCTCCACCATCGACTTAACTCTTTAACTTGAGTGAACTTTAACTGTTCTTATTTGACTTTTTTCTTTAGTGAATTTTTGTGTGTAAGCATTTGCATTTGAAATAAGACTCACTCTCTGATATATGTGTTAGTGTTGTTATGTCAAAACATCTAATTAATGTGGTAACGAGGTCCAACAAACATTGTTTACGGGTTTCAAACCCACTGTAGATCTATAGAAGAGAAGCTAGCCCCGAGAGAACATAAAAAATAATAATTGTTGATAAAGAGGAGTTAGAAAGAAGCTTTCATGAACAGATTGTTCTTGGCGGAGGAGTCGCCGCCAATTTGGACAAACAACTTACCAAAGAAGCACAAATGGCTGGTGGGCAATACTAATTAGAGCAATAACACTCTGAATAGGTCTTGTAGAATCCAAACTTATGTCCATACGTCATGATGTGACAGCTTCTGTAGAGAAGCGTAGGGTAGCAGAAGAGGTTGCATCACTACTAAAACTTAACGTGGACATTAACACAACATACATAAGGTTATTACTATGTACAAATTAAACATATATTCTTGCACTGGATGAAAATATCTAGAATTCACTTTTCAGTTACGATTCTATATTCCAAGAATATAATAGCACGCAATGAGGTAGTTCTGAATTATGTTGGGTGCGATGTGCAAAACTACATGCTTGTCGTGGGTAGTAAATCCAGTCTCATCACAGCTGAGCGCGTCATCCATACTTTTCGAAGCAGGTAACCATTTCACCTTTGTTTGCCCCTCCCATCCTAAGTCCCAGTGCAGAATTTCACTCCACGAAGGCCCTCATGGATGGATTTGGTGATACGGACCTCATCATATCAAAATTACAGTATGAGGTGGTCTTAATGTATATGTAAACTAGACGTCTACGTGTGAGTTGCCTACCATGAATCTGTAACCGGATGACTGTGTGATGAGCTCAACAAGGCTTTATGTTACCCGCAGCTACCAAAACGATATTTTTTCTGAATCTAAGCTTGCGGCACAAAGTTACAATAATCACAAGCCAGTTTGTTCTGTTTTTGTTGTTATTATACAAGTGAAGTATTGCTCGGCTGAGTTTGCTCTGCCTCAGATTCAGTGGTTTTATAAATGTTTGGTTAAGTCATTGCCATCTACATTCGTTACATGTCTTACATTGTCCCTTGAATCTTGGTCCCTTGAATGAATCCAACAATTTGAGCATACTGACAAAGCACTTGTATATACGATAACAAGCTTTTGTTTTGCTATAGGAATGTGTTTGTACAGAGTGAAGATCCTTCTGCGCTATCTTTTGCTTGTCCGAGAGTGTGATTAACTCCCAAGTTGCCTTGATAGTAATTAATGATGACACATTATTCTCTAATTTTTTGTAGGATTAGCTTCTTTCTTTTTTAGAGATCTTTTGTTTTTTTTTTGAAATGGGGAGCGAAGCCCTAGCCTCTGCATCAATCGATGCACACAGCCATTTATTGAATTATTCTTCGTTTCAGAGTTTCAGTAGTTTACAAATTATGAATCACACAGGGTGTACATAAAGATTAACCAGCGAAATATAACGCGTTTAAGCATCTTCAATTCTTCTAGTAAGCCACCAGCCACCCTGGTTGTGGATAGCCCGAGCAACCATCTTCAGACGGTTGCATCCAAAATCCATATGTACCCGTTGTGCCTCCGGTGACAGGCAAGACCATTCTCGGGTCCAATAGGTAGCCATACGGATAACCTGTAAGAAATGAGCAGTTCTCATTTTGTTAAAGATCATATCATTTCTATAATTCCAAAGAGCCCAGATTAAAGCACACACGTCTACACGAATTCGAGCTTTAGTCTGCTTTTCAACTCTATTTAGCCAATTTCCGAGCATATTCGTAACATTGGTAGGTGGAGGAATATCAAAAGTAAATTGAACTACTCTCCAAATAAGACGAGCAAAGGGACATGCAAAAAAGAGATGGTAATAGACTCCTCAGAGTCACAAAACGCGCATTTTTTACAACCAGACCAGTTACGCTTACCGGGGTTATCTTCTGTAAGAATCACTTTTTGATGTAAGAACCACGTAAATATCTTAATTTTTAGTGGAACTTTCATCTTCCAAATATATTTTCTAAGAAAAACCGTATGACCATTCATTATATCCACATACATAGATTTAACAGTGAAGCATCCTGACTCTTTGTGATGAGGGTTAACTCGACAAATGTCCTAGATGAAGGACTTAGGATCGGGGAGATAGGGCGTTGGATGAACTCGAAGGTAAAGTTAGTCGAAATAGGTGTATATTGAAAGTAAACTTGGGTGTTGAACCTGGCTTGCTTTCAATCTGCCCTACACCGTCCCCTCCTAGCCCCTATATATAGGTGGCCAGGTCTCGAGGATCGGGTAGGGTCCGATACAGATTACAACATCGACATACGGTAAGAACTCGTATTTCGACTATTATTACAATTGGTCCTAGCTTAACGGGCCTCAGGGGTACTCAACTAGCGGGCTCTATTAGCTATACCCTTGTCACTGTGCGTCTCCAAAAAAATCTATCCTCTTCATCCGTTAAGGAGATTCTCATTAATCTACGTACTAGTTGAATCCAAGTATCCCATTTGTTTCCGGTTAAGGCTCTTCTAAATTCTATATTTAGTGGAGCAACCGAAAGAACATCTGCAACTAAAACTTTTTTTCATCGCACAATGTTATTAAGACATGGATACTGAATAGCTAGAGGAAGATCATCAAGCCAAGTATCCTCCAAAAAATGAGCCATATGCCCATTTCCAATCTTGAAAAAACCTCGACTAAAGAAATCTTCTTTGACTCTCATTAAACCCTTCCAAAATTGTGAGTTACTAGGCTTAGCAATCACTTGTGATAGTGTTTTCTCACGAAGGTATTTATTGTGCAACAGCTCTTACCACACTCCCTCCCCATTCAAAAGCTTGAACAACCATTTACTGAACAAGCATTTGTTCTTTATATCTAAAACCTCAACCCCTAGATCCCCTTGGTCTCTGGGTCGGCATATGATGTTCCATTTTGTCAACCTATATTTTCTTTTATGCTGATTGCTTTGCAAGAAAAAACGAGATTGATAAAAATCTAATCTTTTTATTACCCCTTTAGGTATCTCAAGAAAAGAAAGCATGAACATCGATAAGCTTGTTAGGACAGAATTAATAAGAACAAGTCTATCCCCGTATGAGAGTAACTTGCTTTGCCAGCAGCCTAACTTTTTCTCAAATCGGTTTTCTACTGGATTCCATTCCTTATTAAGCAATCTTCTGTGATGGATTGGTACCCCTAGATACCGAAATGGAAGATCCCCAGCTTCGCACCCGAATATGTGTTTATACTGGGTCTCCATCTCTTTTGCATTTCCAAAACAGAAAATTTCACTTTTATGAAAATTAATCTTGAGGCCTGAGAGCTGCTCGAAGATACGTAGAATTAATTTCATGTTGACAGCCTTTTCTAAGTCATGTTCCATGAATAAAATTGTATCATCGTACTGTAAGATAGACACTCCTCCATCCATTAGATGAGGTATGAGTATACCTACTTGACCATCCTCTTTTGCCCTTGCAATAAGGATGTCCAACATATTGGCCACTATATTAAAAAGCATGGGCGACAAAGCATCACCTTGTCTTAATCCCTTTCTTGTTTGGAAATAATGGCCCGTGTCATTATTGACCTTTATGCCAACATAACCACCCTGAACAAATTGCATGATCAGCTCACACCACTCCGGTGCAAATCCTTTCATGCGCAATGTCTGCTGTAGAAAGGACCATTTGACCTTGTCGTAGGATTTTTCAAAATCAATCTTAAAAAGTACTCCATCCGTGTTCTTCCTATGAAGTTCATGGATAGTTTCATGCAGCACAACCACCCCTTCAAGAATATGGCGGCCCGGCATGAAAGTAGTCTGAGTTGGTCGAATTACCATTGGGGCAATCCCCATAATTCTATTCATCCGTACTTTTGTGAATATCTTAGAACTCACATTTAGTAGACAAATTGGACGGTATTGTTGTATTTTGACTGCATCCTCTTTCTTTGGTAAAAGAGTAATCATTCAAAAATTTAATTTATAAAGTGACAACTGTTTTTTCTGCAACATTTTGAAAAGTTCCATCAAGTCATTCTTTATGACCTCCCAAAAGGTTTGATAAAATCTGCTGGAAACTCGTCTGGTCCAGGAGCTTTGTTTCGTTCCATTTGAGATATGGCCTAAAAAATTTCTTCCTCCGTGAAATCAGCTATAAGAATGTTGTTCTCTTCTTGAGACAACCGAGGAATATCTGAAATCATATTTTCTCGCATAGAAAACTATTTTGGGCCGGTGCCCCAAATAATATTTTATAATATTCGGTTATGTAAACCTTTAGGTTTTCCTCGCCTACTATTGTCCCCTCGTCTTGTTCTAACTGATAAATTCGTTTTTTCCTATGCTTTCCATTCGCAATCAAGTGGAAATACTTCGTATTATTTCCACCTTCTTGAATGTGTTTCACTTTAGCTCTCTGAGCCCATTTTGATTCCTCCTCTCTTCTGAGCTTAGATAACTTATCGTTCACATTTCTCAATTTATCCCTTTTGGATTTATTAAGAGGACATGATTCCTCTTGTATATCTAATTCATCAATAATTAAACTTAATCCCTCTCTCTCCTTTTTGTACTTTCCACTCCTATTTTTGGCCCAACCTCTTAAAAAGCGTCTCAGGTGTCTTAACCTATTTTGCCATAAATCAAGAGGATCCTTGCCAAAATGAATGGCTTCCCATTCATTTTTTATCATCTCATAAAAACCATCTTCGCTTAACCAAGATAGTTCAAATGAGAATTGGGCCTTATTGCCCAGGTGAGCTTGATCACCTGAATTAATTAACAAAGGAGTGTGATCAGAACCTGATCTGGTTAATGCTCTAGCAGAAACTAGAGGAAATTTTTGTTCCCATTCTATGCTAGCTAGAACTCTGTAAAACTTTTCGTAGGTTGGATTCTCTTGTCGATTTGCCCAAGTGAACTGCCTACTAGAGAGAATGATTTCTCTCAAATTTAGACTTTCGATAATAGCATTGAAAACAAAGGGCCATCTTGCATTATAATTATTGTTGTTCTTTTCTTGAGGATTCCTAATAATGTTGAAATCGCCACCCACCAACATGGGTAGTGTTTCGTTTTCACAAGTCCTTACGAGCTCTGCTAAAAAAACATGCTTTTGAGCGTCTTGCTGCAACAAAAGACCATTCAAAACCATCGGCCTTTGACCTCAAGTGAAATTTAACGCAAAAATCCTCTGGATCAACGTTTTTGACATTCAGGGTTTCTACATTAAAACCGACAAGAATACCTCCAGACCTCCCGTGAGGTGGAAGGCAAAACCAAGCAAACTCCCAGCCGCCAACTAGGTTTCTTAAAAAGGAGGAAGAAAAATTAGATCTCCCTGTTTCTAAAATAGCAATGAGGTCTCTTCTGTACACTTGTAACTTAAACAATTTTTTATTTATGAAAATATGTAGTAGCAAAGGCTATTGTAGTTCGAAAAAAAAAACAAGATGCATGATACATTAGAACCGTCTAGTATCATTTACTTTCTCCAAACAATATATATTTGTTAGTGCTCCCTTCCATCTTTGGTATTTTTCGGCTTGACGCATCTACCGTTCCCTCAAGCTCGCTCTCATGGACGAAATGCATGAGCTATGCTGTTACTATATTCCACATATAGAGCACACTGCACAACAACATACCATATACCCTTAGGCATGGGAAACATCAGGACTGTGCTAATTGCACGGTAAATGACCGGAGATACGTAATTTTTTTGGCACACTATGCACGCATTATACAACTGGCGCAAAATGTAGTTGACGGATTACGACTTCCTAACGGGTGGATAGAGTGGGCAATAGCCAAGCACGAACGTTTTATGTAAACAAGAGGTAGTTGCGAAAAGCCAAAAAGTGCTTTTGGCTCCCGGGCACTAGTGCTCCCTTTATTTCAAAAAATTAAAAAAATCATAGTTTTAAGTTTCAAAAAATTATGAAAATAAATTAGAACATAGTTAATGATGTAATCTACAAGTACGCAAAATTTTGTTACGAAATTTTTTGTATTGTGGGCTACACAAAAATAACAAAATCTGATAAAATTTGTAGATTTGAAATATACATACTTAGATCTAGACGTTTGTCATTTTTTTGTAGCCCCAAATACAAAGTATTTGCACAAGATTTTTTGCATGATAGTGCGATAAATAGTTGGCTACATGCGAATATTTTTTTCAAATTTTTTTGAAACTCAAAAATATAATTTTTAATTTATTTTAAAAAACGAGATCACTGGTGCCCATATGCACCAAATCTTTACTTGCGAAAAGCTAGCTACAAGCATGGTACTTCCTACCCAAGCATCCAATCCATTCTCTCCTCTAATTGTTTTTGAAATATTTCAACATGCGAATCACCTTTAATCCGCGGTAACCAACACCGTGGTGCCATGAGTTTAGTGCCATCCTTAAACCAACGGCACATGCATTCGAAAATACCAAAAATACCTAACACTGATCGGCGGCTCGGCCAGTTTGGCGTTTCGGTGGTCGACCAGCCTCCATGCCGGCCTCTTCGACCTTCTACCCCGGCCCACTATGGAAGTGACATAGTCCCCCATTCGTCTCTGCGAATGCATATTTACCGGAACCGCTACCTACCGGAGTCATCTTAGCCATTTAGGAGCCACCACCTGTCCCTGTCAATACATGCATGACAACTTATCTATATTTCCATATAACCCCTCGCAGTTGTGCTATTTCAAAAAAAAGAACCCAGTTTCATGTGAGGTTCAGTCTGACCACTTTTTGTCGAATATTTTGACTGTATTTTGGTTGGCTTCATTTTTTCTATAAAATAATTGTGTATATTACATAATGATTTTGCAAAATTAATCCGAGTAAAACTGAAATCACAATGAAACTCGTTTGTAACTCATAGAATGTTTCATGAATTCGTGAAACCGGACTGAAACATACATGAACCTTATGAAATCATAATGAAACTCGGTTGTAATTCACACGGAAGTTTTATGAAATCATGAAACCGGTCTGAAACATATATGAAACCGACATGTACAAATGAATGTTTCTGAGATTTACATAACTGTTTCATTCGAGTTTCAAAAAACTGAAATTTTAGTTTTTGAAAACATATTAAAAGTTGATCTTGTTTCGAAGAGCTCGCTGAGTTAAAGAAGATCATGAAAACCGATTTCAAATTTAACACCTGGTTTAAGAGATATAGTATTTTTTTATGTTGGGCTAAGAATTTAAATGCATGCATTACATGATGGGACAGGGGTACGTGGACCGCGGGTTACTTTTGGTAAAGCTTAGGGTGGTAAGGGTAAACCAGGTGAATGATTTGAATCTAAATTCAGTACGAATCTCAAAGCGCTCATCAACGGCAAAAAGTACTCCGGTAGGTAACGTCTCCGGTAAATTTTCCGCGTTGCATTCGTCTCCTGTATGTGCCATGAGCCTTCATCACTTTACTTGGTTACTCCAAGCTCTGACCACATTGTTGTGTTTGCCTAAGATATCGTGTGATTACAGGGACAGCGTCCGCTTGACCAATCCCTCACAAAATCCTTGTACACCCTGCTGGCACCTCCAATAGTCTCAAACGAGGGACCTTTTTCTGCGGGGATAGATCATGCACGATCTACTATGATGTTTTAAATGCTACTCTTCGAGCAATGGGACGTGTTCGTGCTTCATATAAACGAGGGACGTGTTCGTGCCTGGATGTTCTTCTCAAATGGTATGTATTTGTGGAAAGCGTAGACCATGGCACCATGCATAGAGCCAGTGTATACAGAAGTGCATAACATGTATGGACGAATAGATGTTGATCTGAGTAAACAACAAAACGTTTCTGCATAGCTAATCAGCAGTTTATGAAACGGCACTACGAATACTCGGCTTCATAAAAAAGTATCCACACAACACTGCAACTTCCCGCACATAATTGCAACAGTGTGCGGCCGCTCCTCACATGCTTTGCCACTTCTAATCACGGACAATGTCCACAGCAATATAAGTCAACGAATCAAAGTATATCTTGATCATTATATTGACCAGGGATCTATAGTTTATATCATTTGATGCAAATTACTAAACCTGCATCGCATACATATTGATACAATCACTTAAACAGTACACATCACATGTAAAACATGGCTACAGCGCCAGCCAAGAGCAGAGGCACGAAGCCATTTCCCACCGCCATGCTTCTCAGCCTCAGTCTTGTCGCCGGCGCCGAGCCGAAGAACAATGGCCCATTGTCGTAGCCAAGCCCGCCATTACCACCAAAGCCGTTGTACCCAAAGCCCCCACAGCATCCGCCAAAGCCTTCGTCGCCGTACCCGTTGAACCCGCCGAGGCCACCGCCGGGGACAGTCTGCCCACCGTAGCCACCGCCGAAGCCGAAGTCTGCTGGATTGGGTAGGGGGATCTTCTTGGACGCCGTGGCCGTCTCCGGTGACGCCGCTATGGATGCCGGTACGGCCGCCGTCGAACCGACCGGCGCCATGCTTGCAGCAGATGGGATGGGTAGGTTTTCCGGGCTTGCCGCTGCCCCGGTCGACGTGTCCGCGGAGCACGGCGGCGGCGCGCACGTCCACGCCGCCACTACGACGATTGCGAGCTGTGTGAGGCTGAGGCTCCTGTGGTAGTATGTGAGTTTGCGAGCCATCATGAAGGGTCGAACGTGTAGGCAACGACGACGAAGAAAATGTTAGCGTTGTGACGATCGATTTATAGCTAGCGTGAGGTAGCTGAGAAAATATTAGAACAGGAAAGTAGTGTGGATGGACTTACTGCTCCATCTAACACATCAGTTTTGCTGGCTCGTCGAGTCAAAATTTAGGTGAGATATCAGAGCCCTAGTGGTACCAAATTCACGAGTCACGACGTGATATAGATTTTTTTTTGCGAGAGTAATTCGCACCAGCTCTAAGTTTTCGTTTTATTTTCAGCTCTGTGTTTGTATGTTGGTGAACTAATCTGAGGAAATAATAGAGGTACCCAACCAGTTCGACAAACTTTTTAATTTCCTCCAGTGGGATGCCAAATGGGAATTGTACGTAACATGAACCGTGTGCTCCCATCTTTCACCCGTTTCTTTTTTGCAATCGGGGATACATGCACGAATTCATCTTTTGAACGGTTTTAATCCTCAATGAAAATAAGCCAAACTCGGAAAGGAAAAGCACCAGCCCAGAATGAATACACTGGTTAGGCTCGTGCTTATTTATTTTTCTGGTAAGTATATTCTCGTAAGGGCTGGTTTTAGATAATATATGGCATGAGGCTTTTTCTGCAAAAAAAAGTTAACAAGGACCAAGATTTTGGTTCCCGATAGAAAAAAAATCCCGAGGGGGGTCGGGATTGCCGGTTACCGCGGTTACCGGAAAATCCCGAGCGGTTACCGGACGAATTTGAAATCTAAAATTTGAATTCAAGTTTCTCGGTATGACCATTTACAAAAGGTTCTTATTGAAATTTAGAAAAATTCAAAAAATTCAAAAAATATGGGATTTTTTGCCCGATAAGTTGGTTTCCCAGGGGTGGTCGGGATCTCCGGTTACCGACCGGCAACCGAATTTCCCGACCCGTAACCAAATCGCTGACAAGGACAACCTAATATACCTACTGCTTACTTTTTTTTGAACAGCCTACTGCTTATTTCATAGAAGCCTTCTCTGAAAATAAGCTGAAGTCCAGATATCGACCTGCAAATGCAAGGGACTTTTTATATGTTACACTTACGTAACAGCCCAGCCACTCCTGGGCTCGCGGTAGTTACAATCTCAAGCCTAGACCTCCCTCTCTGATATGCACTGGCTTCGGGGGCAGTGGTACTCGATTTGGCCCGATCTTTAGGATGTAGGATCAAGAATATAAGGAGATAACTAGCTTCAAGCAGCCGAAAACGGAAATAAGAGATTATGACCAGCGAAGAGGATGCCAACCATAGCCTGCAATCCGAGACAATCGCCTATCCAGAATCCGCAAACTAGCCCACACAACCACGCTCAAGTCGTTGAGCACGAACTAGGTGCAATCCGCAAAGGAATAACGAACTCTAATCCACACAGCCACGCTCAAGTCTTGGAGCACAAATTAGGTGCAAATCCGCGAGGAATTACAAGAATAAGGGTAGCAGGGTCTCTCCAAACTCAGGACGATCCTATGTCTTTGTTCTGAAAATGAAGTGCCAATAGTCCCCTTCAAGATGAAGCACTAGCTTACTTATACTAAGGGACAACCCCCCTAATTGCGTGTGAAAGGAGGCAAGCTAAGTAACCAGCTTAGGTGTTAAAACGTTCCAGAAAACGGGTCAACTTGAGGAGTTATTGAGAGGCTTCTTGGAAAATCGCGAACATTTGACAGCTGGACACCTCCCACTAAAACAGTCATATCTTGAGCTACACAACTTTAGATGATGCAAGGTTTTTTTTGGTGGAAATATAATTTGAAGAAGCTTCTTTTGATATACCCCACTTGCCCCATCCATATGATGCTGGCACTACGAATGATCAGAGGAAAAACTGGGAGCAGCAGATTTATTGGAGACTTGTTGATAGCTTGAAAACTCGTTGCTGAAACTTTGTTCTTCATTGTTGTGGGCTTCCTTAATGATTGTTATTGAATTCAACCAATAACAAGGTAGATGAAAGCATAGCCGTCTCATCAAGGTCAAGGTTATAACATAAACTTAAGTTAGCGTTCACCTGATCACTTATTTATTTTGCATGGCTTCTTGTGTTAGGTCCATTGGTGGTCGGTGTAGTGTTGATGGTTGGGATGTACTCATCACTCTCCCTTTCCTCCCCACTCCCCTCCGCCACGGGGTGTGGCCAGGCAAAGCATGGGCATTATTGTCGGCGGCGACAACGACTCTCCCTCCACGTTGTGTGTGTGCGTCGGGCGGGCGTGCCAAGCCAAGCACCCCGGCAGAGCAGCTCCTCGCGTGGAGGTGCGTGGGGTCTTTGGACCATGAGGGATGGCGTGTCTCCATCGTTCATCATCATAGTGTGGATCCCAGGGTGGCGACCCTATACCTATTGGTGGCGGCTCACCTCCCTGGCTAGGCTCGTTGCCTCCCTTGGTGACATCATCATGTTCTTCGCTAGAGCTAGAGGCAAGGACGATGTTGGGCATAGCGGGGCGGACTTCGGTCTCACGCAAAGTCCAGCCTCCAGGGGAAACCCGAGATCCTTGGATCAGTTGTTGGTGGCCTTGAGCATCATTTCCTCCATGGAGGCATCGTCTAGGAGCTCCTTTGTGGCGATCGATTCTTGTCCTGTAGTCCAACAAACTCCTAGGGAAACCCTAGATCTGGGTCTCCCGAGTCGGACGATGGCGACGGGCAGCGTTGTTCTCTCACTTGTGGCAATAATTTTTTGACTTGATTCTGGCTAGAGGGACCCTGAGGCGGTGTGGTTTGCATCTTACTTGTTGGTAACGTTGAGTCTCGGCGGCGTGGCGTAGCGGGCTCTCGGCGTTGGACGTGCCTTGATGGTTTTCCGCATGATGGTGGCGTCATCTGGCACCGTGGTTGGGTCGATGGTAGGCCTGGAGAGAGGCTTTGCTTTGTTCGAACGTCCTAGAGATGGGTGCGTGGAGAGATAGGTGGAGGTGATCTCTGGAGCTTGCGCATAAGACGCTTTCTTTGGCTTTTATAGGGGAGTCAACGATGGCGGTTTCCGAGGAACAAGGCCTGGTCTTATCCTCTATGTGTTTGTACTAGTTGGGTGATGCTTTGACACCTTAGTTGAAGTCTTCATTTTGTTTGATTGTTGCAAGGCTTCTAGCCGGTCGTTGTTGAATAATTGAATAAAGCAAGGCCGTAAGCCTCTCTTCGATGCAGAGGCTGGCCACCCCATTTCAAAAAAATAGTTACAATCTCAAGGGGAATCCAATAAAAGATAAGTTATTGCTATGTATGACAAGCCATCAACATATACATATTTTTCTAATGAATTGGGCAAAATTATTATATATAGAGTCCTCCTCACCTACCATGTCCTGCTATTTCTAATGGACGGTGATGGATGGATACTACTCATATATACCATACTTTAGCGTACTCGTCTAGGTCCAATGAAACAAATGATCCACCTGCATGATGTTCTCACTATCAAATGCAAATACTAAAATGGCTTCATGTATATGTTTGGTTTGAAATTCTTACCCTCGTAGCAATGGCAGGTGTCAGGCATATAAGACGCTTTCTTTGGACTTTATAGGGGAGTCAACGATGGCGGTTACCGAGAACAAGGCCTGGTCTTATCCTCGATGTGTTTGTACTAGTTGGGTGATGCTTTGACACCTTAGTTGAAGTCTTCATTTTGTTTGATTGTTGCAAGGCTTCTTTTTGAATTTTCACCGGGGGAGGGAGAACCCTCCACCTGAATTGTATTCAGTTGCCTTTAGGCTTTGCAGCCTATTACAAGATGGGTTCAAATGAACCAGAAATACAGAGAGGAACTGAAGGGGAGCAGAAACAAAAACAACACAACACAACACCAACACACACAGAGAGAAAGGAGGGAAGGGCACAAAGCCTGACGAGAAGAGAGCATCGCCGGCGTAATCGACAACCCCGGTCAACCCCGAGCCCAAACCAGGACACTGTGTCATTGACGCAATCTAACGGAAGCGCGTAGCCGAGACCACACAACGCCACGACACCATCTGCATCGGGGGTGTGGTTGAAAGGTCACTCGCAGCGAGACGACGCCACGACACCTGTGTGCCACTGGCTTAGACGAAGGACATCACGACATCTGAGACACGCCATAGAGCACTGCCGCATGCCACACAACCTCCCATGCCCGCACGATCCAGCTCCGACATGGATCCAATGCAGGAAGAACACCACCACCACATCCCGGCCAGAGACAAAAGAACTAGGAAAGCCTAGGTCTGCAGTCGACTGGCTCCACCCCCGGCACCACAAGGCCTTGCCATCCGCAACAGCTCCAAGGCAATGCCTTCTCGAAGGAAGCATCGTTGGAGCGCCGCCATCGCCCGCTCCAACGGGAGCTAGGATTTCTCCTGGAGGCTGGGTAGAGGAAGGTGAATTCATAGCGACGCCCCCAATGGAGATAGCGGCGCCCAAAGGCGTCGCCGATGCTGGCGCCAACCAGCAAGCCGGAGCAGAGCATTTGCCCCGAGTCAGATGCACCCCATCACCACGCGAAAGAGAAGACCCGAAGCCCACCACCACATTGCACTGGCCATACCAGACCTGGGAACACACCCGGAGGGAGCAGCGACTAGATCCGCTGCCAGGATGATGGCCAGCCGGAACCAGCCACGCCGAGCCAGATCCGGCGGTGCCGAGTGCCACGCCATGCCGAGCCAGACCTGACGACGGCCTAATCGCCACCGCAGCGGTAGACCTCCAGATCTAGGGCGCACAGGGCCGGCGCCGGCGGCGCCGCCACGCCAATCCGCCGCCAGCGCCCGCCGCCAACAGCACCGCGAGCCCCCGCGCCGAACGCCGCCCGCCAAGAACCGCCGCCGCCGCGAGCTCCCCAACCCGGGCACGACCACCGCTGCAGCGGAGAAGAACATCCAGGCCTGGCCGCCGCCTGCTCCACACAGGCTTTGCCCGACGGAGGCCACCGGCGACGGCGAGGAAGAGGGATGGAGGGGAGGGGCGCTGTGGTCGGGGGAGGGTGGAGGCGCCGGCCGTGTCGCCATGGGGAGGAGGCGACGCGAGGACGATTTCAAGTTTAAGAATGATCGAGAGCACGTTCACCAGTGTCGTTGCAAGGCATCTAGCCAGTCGTTGTTGAATAATTGAATAAAACAAGGCCGTAAGCTTCTCTTCGATGTAGAGGCTGGGCACCCCATTTCAAAAAAAAAATAGTTACAATCTCAAGAGGAATCCAATAAAAGATAAGTTATTGCTATATATGACAAGCCATCAATATATACATATTTTTCCAATGAATTGGGCAAAATTATTATTTATAGAGTCCTCCTCACCTACCATGTCCTGCTACTTCTAATGGACGGTGATGGATGGATACTACTCATATATACCATACTTTAGCGTACTCGCCTAGGTCCAATGAAACAAATGATCCACCTGCATGATGTTCTCACTATCAAATGCAAATACTAAAATGGCTTCATGTATATGTTTGGTTTGAAATTCTTACCCTCGTAGCAATGGCAGGTGTCAGGCATATAGCAGCAACAGTACAAGCGGGCCGACCAACGTGCGGCTGCCGTCTTGCTCCAAGGATAGCATGGATATATTCAGACTCCGAGGAGCTTCGTAGTTTCGGAAGACTAGGATCTAGATCGATCGTTTTCAAATGGTGGGTCCGGTGTAACCCGAGAACGGCGGGATGGAGCGCTCTCTCTCGCTCATGTCCAGTGTCCTCCCTCTTGCAATGGTGCTCACCACCAACGGCGGAGCCACCAGGGGGTCGAGCGCTCGAGCCTGGCCGGTCGACCCAGTTCACCAAACGTGAGATCTAAACCCAATTGAGCGAGCCAGGTGCTAGGAGTCCATGTTAGTAGTTTCCAAGTCATTTATATATATTTTTCATATTTTTAATAATTCTATTGTATGAATGATAAAAATTGGATCTTTGTGGAGCATTTCTTTTGTTGTATAGACTTCCTTTTGTCGCCCGTAGTAGCCATCCCCACTCATGTGTCACCGCAAACCCGCACACCACGCCGTCTCCCCGTCACACTGCTTGCCCTCGCCTCCTGTTCGCCGCACTCCCAAAAGCCCACCACCGACCTTGCTGGTTGCGGCCCCATAGTGTGGATGGATTAACTACAAGAATCTAGCAACTTTCCAAAGGTGAAACCGTTTGGCGTGAGCATTAATTTTGATACGGCAAGTAAAATATATATCATAGGTCAGGGGAAAAATACGGCAAAGTAGATACCTATAACAAATACAGGCAAAAGCACACGAAAAACTGAAGCCTACGGCAAAAAGCCCAAAAACCGCACGCAAACAGCTAACTTACATCAATTCTTTTTTGAAACGTTATCCCTAACAGCAAGGCTATTTTATGAATGCCAAATAACGACATACAGTAAATCGTTTGCGTAGAAAAATCTCTGATCGAAAATATTATTTCCATCAAAAAAATTCCGCAAAAAATTTCCGTTTTCTTATGCAAAAAATTCAGTCAAAAATTTTGCCGCGTAATTTTCCATAGATAGACCTGCGACAAAGCACCAACCGCCATAATTTGCTATGTGCATCTACTCGGACCTACGGCAAAAAAGTCTTGTTTTTTATTCATTTCTATGCCCCTAATTACATGTATAAATACTTTTATGCCTAATGTATAAATAATTTTGTCCCTAATGTATGTTTAAATGTGTCGTGTAATGTAGGAAAAGCTAATAAAATTTCATCGGTCAACCATCGTTGGACTCTGGCCAAAGGGGTAGATCGCACGGGTCCCGTAGTCTAGGGTTTGAGTGTATACCGGGCCTTGGAGTGTTGGAATCCCCCCAAACTTGCATGTGCCCCTAATATATGTAGTTAACTCTGGTGGAATGTTGAAATAGCCATAATCTGCCCCTAGGTGCGACCCTCTTCACAGACATGCGATAACACATAGAAAGGTTCCTAACTTACAGCGGGTGACTCCCATGACCGGCCAGCCGGAGGGAATCATGCTAGATCTTGGCCTCCAAGGTGTTGTTTGATGTTTCTATGACCTAACCTTAAAAATAAATATAAAGTTCTATCGGTCAACCATCGTTGGAATCCGGTCAAAGGGGTAGACCACACGGGTTCTGCAGTTTAGGGTTTGAGTGTATACCCAGCCTCGGAGTGTTGAAATCTCCCCCAAACTTGCTTGTGCCCTAATATATTTAGTTAAATGTGGTGGAATGTTGAAATAGCCATAATCTACCGCCGGGTGTGACCCTCTTCCCACACATGTGATAAGACATAGAAAGGTTCTAAACTTACAGCGGGTGACTCTCATGATAGGTCAGCCAAAGGGATTTGATTGTGTTTCTTTATCTCATGTAAAGTTTTCTATTTTGCCACGTCAATTAGTCAGACGCAACCCTGCTCAAAATTGGTGTAATTTTTCCTCCACATGTATTCTTTAATTTTTGTGTCAAAAACTATAAACCTATATGTAGGAATCGAGGGTGTATATATTACACTGATATAACACCCCGGTGAGTCATGGCCCAGTTTTCTCAATAAAAGATGATTTATTTCTATGTATGACAAGTCATCAACATATATATATTCACTTTCCCATCAATTGGACCCAATTATTATAAATTGAGTCCTGCTCACCTACCATGTCGTGCAACTTCTAATAGACGTTGACAGGTAGAGACTACTCATATATACACCATACTTCATGCTACTCGTGTAGGTGTAATGAAACAAGTGATCCACTTATGATGTTCTCTCTCTCTCAAATCCAAATACTGAAATGGCTTCATGTATATGGTAGTTTTTATATTCTTACCCTCGTAGCAATGGGATGTGTCAGGAATATAATGCTAACATCAATACAGTGTCGGCCAAGTTCTGCCGGCAATCTTAGTCCAAGATAGCATGTGATTCGCCGGGGACCTTCGAACTCCGATGAGCGGCGTAGTTACGAACGACTCGGATCTAGATCGTTCGTTTTTCAAAATCGAGCGCCCAACTGGCAAAGGGCCGACGGACACATGCATGCATCCTCTCCAACTTGTTTTGGACATGTGCGCCTGACGAAGCTATCTTGCCAAGGAAAATGGAAAAAAGAGCCGCCCCCAATAGCACTCGCAATGGGCGGTACATAGCACTCGGTCACCACTTACCCGTTGCAATCGGTTACTACTCCAGGAAGGCCAACCTTTCGGCAAGGTCACCTATGACACCGAACGCGCCAGCCCGCCTCTGCTTCCTCGTCCGCCAGCAGCAGGAAACAAACCATGTACACGCATGCAGCATATATACATCCCACCGAGTTGCTTAGGTATTGCAGCGTATACGGAGTTCTTTATTCTGTGGTGCAAACATACAAAAAAAAACTGATGTTCTACGATAATTTACGAAGCACGGCCGGACGGATGCGCAAGGATTCAGAAGTAACTGTGGAATACACCGCACAAAGTACACCTTCTACTGAAATACAAAATATTATACTCCCTCCGACAACTAATATCTGTCTCTAATGGATTTACCTAGACACTAAAATATGTCTAGATACATCCATATAGAGATAGGTATTAGAGGTCGGAGGGAGTACTATGAAGTACAAGCGGACTCAAAATACAAAGTGCAACCTTATAAAAAAAGAAATACAAAGTGCAAAAAATACACCACTCAAAGTACGAAGTACAACTGTACTTATACAAAATTTCTAAAACCAAGTAAAGAGTACAAGAGTACACTACTCAAAGTACTCCAAGATTAAAATACTATATACACTAGTAGGAAAGGCTTATAGCCGCCAGCAGCAGTTTTGGTGTTCCAGTGGTAAAAATATCCCTGGTGCACCACAATTTTGGTGCGCCAGCAGTAAATGGTGTAGGTCTCGCAGGCTGGCTGCGAAAGTGGTAATTCACTAGACCCATCTCCGGAGCCAGCCTATAGGACCCACCCTCAACTTTCCCTGACGCACCAAACATGGTGCGCCAGGGATAACTGACTATGGTCCCACATTGTGTCTCACAATTTTGGTCTCACCTAAATAATGCTGACGCACAACGATGGTGCGACTGGGATAATTGGTGTGGGCCGACACCTGGGGTCACCTAGATGGGGCCCACTCTAGAATACCCCTGGCGCACCAACATGGTGCGCTAGAAACAGCTATATACTACTGGCGCACCATGCTTGTGCGCCAGGCGTAGTGTAGAGTGGGGCCCATCTGGTGGTGCCACGCACGAAAACTCCCGCTCACGCCCAGGCGGTGCGGAGTCTCGCCTTAACGGTCAAAGGAAAGCCTTGCACAATCTGCCGTAGAGTCAATTATTTGATCTATACGAGGTAGGGGAAGGGATCCTTTGGACAATGTTTGTTGACAGCTATGTAGTCGACAGAGATGCGCCGTACGTCGGTGTTTTTCTTTGGAACAATGGCTGGGTTGGATACCCCAAGTTGATGTTTTGATTTCTCTTATGAACCCGGCGTTTTCCAAGCGATGATGTTTGGCTGCTATGGATTTGCGCTTTGGCTCGTCAAATCATCGGAGAGGTTGCTTTACTAGCCGTGCTTTTAGATCGACGTTTAGTACGTGCTCGACAAGTTTCCTGGGAACTCCTGGCATGTTTGCTAGACACCATGCAAAGATTTCTTAGAGTCGCGTGTAGAATCGAAAACCTGATCCGGAAGGGATCAACCTACATCGTGTCGTATATTATGGTCAGTGTCACCCTTGAGTCTTGCATATTCTGCTGTCATGCCAAATGTCTGAGCCATTTTATGGAATTCTTTATAGCACGTGTCTTAGACCCCGAAGCTGCCTTTCACTGTGATTACCACATTTGGACCTGGGATTTTTAACACAAGATACGTATAATGAGGGACTTCCATAAAGTGCGTGAATGTTGGTCGTCCGAGGATCACGTGATACTGAGATGGCCAGTCCATTACTTCAAACTCCATTTTTTGGTAAAGAGGAGGCCGAAAGAAATTTTATGAAGAACTTATTCTTAGCGAAGGAGTCGCCTCCAATTTGGATAAACAACTCAATTACCAAATAATTCCCACCCCCGACCTAACTCCCTCCCACCACCGGTGCGCCACACCGGGGTACCGCCGCCGGCCGCCTAGCAGTCTTCGTCCAGCCCCTCTCCCCCACCCGCCGCCCGCCGGCTCCGTCGCCAGGCAAAGCCTCGGCAGCGCGGCAGCGGCGGGCGTCCTCGCGCCCAAGATCTGTAGGTGGCGGCGGCGCGCTCACACTACTAGGAAAACCCTTATCTGTGGCGCACCAATTTGGGCTTCAGTGGCGCACTAGTGGTGCGCCACGCATATCAAGCCACTGGTATTTATTACCAGTGGTGCACGCCAACATGCGCCACGGTTATGTGTCCTATCCGTGGCGCACCTAAGAGGGGTGCGCCACACCTAATATCTGCGGCGCACTCAATTTAGGTGCGCCACGGATAGGGGTGCGCCACTGGCAATAAAAATGGTGCTCCACTGGTATGTTTTCTATTTGTATTTTTTTCGAGAATACAGCAAAAATACACAGTATACAGCACAAAAATATACAGTATACATCAGAAATGCAAAGATATACACACCAGTAACACTGGAATTCACCAAAATACATCAATATGAAGTCAAGTGTCGAAAGACATCAATATAAAGTCAAGTGTTGAAATACATGGTCAAGTGTCGAATCATTACACAAGTTAAGTACAACTTTGATCATTACATATTATATATGGAGTTACATATCACCTAGACTACTATATGAACGAATAGATCACACCGGCGACGACGATGAGCAAGATCGAGACCATGATCAAGAACTTCATCCGATTCTTCTTCCACACGTGTCTCCTCCACTTGGAGACCGCGAGCTCTCTTGTCTTGTACCCTTTGTAGCAGTTGCCGCTGAAGTTGGTCACCGGCCTGTGCCTGGCAGTCCTCCCACTCCTCGTAGACTCCTGGAACCCGACCACTGTACACCACGTACCACTTCGCCATCTCTCTATAGCCATGTAGTATATATGTTATGCAACGAAAGGAATGACAAAGTGCAAAAACATGCTTGCATGATCACAAATACTATGGCAAGGATTCATAAGCCTAGAATAAAACATAGCATGGATGACGATCGATCATATATAAGCAAGTCCAACATCGAAAAAAAAGTTCAAATAGATCACACCGGCGACGACGATGAGCAAGATCGAGACCATGATCAAGAACTTCATCCGATTCTTCTTCCACATGTGTCTCTTCCACTTGGAGACTGCGAGTTCTCTTGTCTTGTACCCTTTGTAGCAGTTGCCGCTGAAGTTTGTCACCTGTGCCTGGCAGTCCTCCCACTCCTCGTAGACTCCTAAAATCTGACCACTGTACACCACGTACCACTTCGCCATCTCTCTGTAGACATGTAGTATATATGTTATGCAACGAAAGGAATGACAAAGTTCAAAAACATGCTTGCATGATCACAAATACTATGGCAAGGATTCATAAGCCTAGAATAAAACACAGCATGGATGACGATCGATCATATATAAGCAGTTCATAATATGAAAAAAAAGTTCTAGCGCCTGGAGGGGCCTGCCTCGTTGTCGTTGGCCCCCTTCTTCGTCGCCACTAGGCCCGATCGAGCATCTCGTGCGGCGGCGGGGGCGGGGAGGAAGTCATCCTCCACAATCTTGTGGAGGCGACCGGAGTCCTCCGCGAGCAGCGCCAAGAGGCGCCGCCGCTCCAACTCCATGAAGCCGCGCGCTCCCTCCTCCGTCGCGTGGCGGTCCCGCGACTCCTTGAGCCTCCTTGTTCTCCATCCGCAGAGAATGCCACGAGGCATGGATGGCCGCCTGTTCTTCATTCTCGGGATCCGAGATGGCCCACTCCATGTCGTCGATCTCTGCCTGGACTTCCGCCTCCATGCGGTCGTTCTCTTCTTCATGCTCCGGGTAGTCCACCTCGGGGACTTCTTCCTCCTCGCCGTCGGACGCTGGAGGTGGCGGCGTTGGAGGCGGCGTCGGAGGGGGAGGGGGTGGTGGTGGGCGTCGGCTCATCATGCCGTAGGTGGTGATCTTGCGGCACACCATGGCGGCGGAGGCGTACCTAAAAGCAGAGAGAAAAATGTTTAGTACAACAAATAATCGATTGGAAAATTCGACAGCACCTCCCCTATAAATGGCTACCTAGGAGTGCCTATTTCTCACCGAAACAGAAATCAATCAACATTTCGGGAGTAATAGGCACTCATTTTCAAAAACCTGTAAACAATTCACACACAAAAAGCACAAAATGTGCATTTCCAACACACAGTTGTCGACAACATACACATAAAAGACACAACATGTGCCTTTCCACCATTGCTGTCCACAGAAGCACAAAATTTTGTGCAAAAACTGAGTAAAAGAAGTTCACAGTAATAAACAGAAGCTCACATTAATAAAAAGAAGCTCATAGTAATAAACAGAAACTCACAGTAATAAACATAAGCTCATAGTAATAAACAGAAGCTCACAGTAATAAACTGAGTAAAAGAAGCTCACAGTAATAAAACTATTATATTACACAGTAACTGTTATATTACACAGTAGCAGTAATAAACTACAGTTAAACAGTGAATTACCCTAGCTAGCAGTACTAGGACATTACCCTAGCTAGCAGAGAAACTACAGTTACCCTAGCAACAAACTTTCTGATGATATTAGCAAGATTAGCACTTTGCACCATCTATTTAGACACACAGGGGAGTCCACACAAGTTCTGGGGGTTAATCATGATATAATTAGAAGAATTTATTTACAAAGACTTGCTGAAACAGCCACATTATAATTAGAAGAAAAATTAGTAGATGACTGAATCAAAACCAGCCACATTATTCATTGGTTAAATTTATTTTTCTCAATGCAATATATAAACCATAAGAATTGCTAGCAGGTGAATAGCTAAATTGCAAGCTTGCATGCATCTAGGCAGTAAAATTTTCCAACCATGACCAATACATTTGATGATCGTCATCTCTGAAAACAGATCGCAATTCGCGATAAAGTATTATAATTCATGTGTAAATTCTGCACAATGCAGGGTAAAACATTACGTTGCTGCAACTCAGAGAAGACTACTACTAGTGCGTGCAAGCATTTTACTATGATCCCACGCCATTTTTCACTAGTGCAGAAGCCCCCATGAATGTGTGAAGAAGACTACAAACTATGGTAGAACATGGCCACTAGCTAACTAGCTAGCGTGTTCTTGGATTCCCCAGTCTCGGCCAGTCAGCTACTGCACGTACTAGCGGTCCAAATTGTCCCAAAAGATCAAAATTTCATGATGATTCTCTTAGGTTCGCAAGTAATTAAGCGATTTTTGGGTGAGTGCAAATCAGGTGAATTAGTCGATCACCTGTTGCCAAGAAGCGCGTGTAGCTGGATGATGGTCTGCTCCTCCTGCAGGCTGAACTTGCCCCTCTTGATGTCCGGGCGGAGGTAGTAGGTCCACCAGAGCCGGCAACTCTTGCCGCACCGCTGCAGCCCTGGAATTAACCCCGATTTTCCCACATTAGAAACAACTCAATGAATCATGCAGAGAAGATTTTGAGCATATCCGAAAAGAAGGGAGAAAGGGAAGTTACGAGATCCGAAGCTGTCGGTGCTCTTTGGTGACAGCTTTGTCGGAGAGGATGGATCTCGAAAACGAGCAGATCCCGCGGCGGTCAGGGAGGATCTTGAGTGGTCGGAGATGGCCCGCTCACCACGGCCCCTCCATGGACGAGAAGACGAGATGGTCGCTGCCACTCCTCTGGATCGACATCAGATCGACCTCGTGGTCAGGGTAGCGAGCTGCGGGCGGCCGGGATTCGTACATCCAGATCTGGCGACCGGCGACCCCGTGGACCATCTTCGGGCTTCTCCCTTTCCGCGTGCCATTGCATGAGCTTTGCTTCCTTAGGGTCTACGAAATACCGCTTTAGACGGGGGGGGGGGGTGATAGGAAAGTACCATACCACTTTTCGAGGAACTTTCCTGTTCCCTCTCTTGTATCGTGATTGGCCGCACACAGGGCATGTGGTTAGTTCCTTGTACTCGTCTCGATAAAGTGCGCAATCATTGATGCATGCGTCGTACTTCACGTGCGGTAGATCGAGAGGGCACATGACTTTCTTGGCCTCCTCGGTACTCTTTGGCAATGTGTTCCCCTCGGGAAGCTTCTCGTGCCAGTATACCATGTTATCGTCGAAGCTAACGTCGGTCCATTTGTGTTGCACCTTCATCTCCAAAGCTTTGAGGGTTACGTTCAGGCGTGTATCCCCGGGCCGGCACCCAGGATACAACGGAGTTTTCCCGTCTTTCTCCATTTGCTCCAGCTTGTCTTTCTCACGGGCAACAGCTTTGGCGTTGCTTGTCTCTGTGAGGAGCAGTTCTTGAACATGAGGGTCCCGCAAGGCTGAAGTTAGCGGTGTCTCCGTGTCTGCATCTTCTCCACCACCATCGGATCCGGTGTCATCATCATGTCCCGCATCTCCTTCATCATGTCTGGGTGACTCTTCGCCTTCTCGTCGGCCTCCCACGTCACCATTTCCTGTCGGCGGGGGCCCGTTGTTGACGTCCTCGTCAATGTAGCCTTTCATGAAACCACTCATGAGCAAGTGCTTCTCCAATGTACCGGAATCAGGCTTGATTAGGGCCCTGAGGTTGCATCTATGACAAGGACATCTTATCTCAGACATGTTGTTCCGAATCATGATGGCCATCGCGCGTTCCTTGTATCTAGCCACCATACCTTCGCTCATGTGGCGCACCATCGTTGCCTGCACGTTATGGAGCAAATGAGAATATTTAGAATAATTTACGGTCATATCGCCGAAAAAATTCGGCATGACCTTCCCTATAAATAGGACATATGGGTAGTGCAAAAGTTTGCCGAAACAGAAATTAATCAACATTTCGGCAAACATCCATGCACCACGCGCCGGTACCTGCACAAACCATACACAAGCATCCATGCCCCTCTCGGTCACATACAAAACATGCATATATGCCATATATATCACATACCGCCATACGTGCGTGATGACCCACAAGTATAGGGGGTGTATCGTAGTACTTTCGATAAATAAGAGTGTCGAACCCAACGAGGAGCAGAAGGTGTTGATGAGCAGTTTTGATCAAGGAATCACTGTAAATACTAGCAAACAGGTTTTCAGGGGTATTTGGTAATACGAGTAAATAAAGTGCGAGTAAATAAAAGACAGTAGTAACAATTGCAGCAAGTGGCCCAATCCTTTATTCAGCAAAGGACAAGCCGGTTGTGTACTTATAATAACCAAACGTTCTCGAGGACACACGGGAGTTTCTGTCAAGAGCTTTCGCTTCATAGAGCCAATAGTATTCATTGGTTTGATAGGTGTTATGGGGGTGAACCTATGCTAGCGCACTACCCTTACTAGGATAAGTACACACTTGTGATTATACCCCTTGCAAGCATCCGCAAATACAAGAAAGTAATTAAGATAAATCTAACCACAGCCTTAAACTCTGAGATCCTACGCTCCCTGGTGCAATGGTTTCCCAACGGAGGTTTAGGTTTCTGTCACTCCAGCAACCCCACAATCGGTAGCCAAATACACAATGCATCTCACTAGGCCCATAAATGGTGAAGTATCATGTAGTCGACGTTCACATGACACCACTAGTGAAATAGCACCACAACAATATCAAACCATTAAATATTTCTCAACAATAATTCACTACTAACATCTTGACTTCTCCCATGTCCTCAAGAACTAAACGAACTACTCACAAGACATCATATGGATCATGATCAGATATGAAATAATGGTAAATAACAATCTGAACATAAACCTTAACTCAACGGTTCCACTCAATAGCATCAACTACAAGAGTAATCAACACCGGGAAAGTTTCCCCTATGAATATAACAAGATCCAACTCAAGATGTTATAGCGGGATGGCGTGGTGATGGTGAAGATGAAGGTGCTGGTGATGGAGATGATGATGATGATGATCCCGATGAAGTCCAGTGCGATGATGATGACAATGGCGACGATCTCCCCTCTCCGGGAAGGAATTTCCCCGGCAGATTTCTCCCTGCCGGAGAGCTTTCTCTCTCTGGTGTTCTCCGCCCCGCAGAGGCGGCTGTGTCTAACTCTCCGCACGCCCCTTTGACTTAGGTTTTCGGGGACGATGATGTACGCGGAGGGGCGAGACCAAAGGTGGGCCAGGGTGGCCTCACGTAGGGCCCGCGCGGCCAGGGGTGGGCCCGCGCCACCCTGGCGTGTGGAGCCCCCCTGGCTCCTCTCGACTTCCCCTTCTGGCTTCCTGAGTCTTCTGGGAAATTATAATTTCTGGGTATTTTTCTGGCATTTTCCTGATCTTCAAAATATGGTCTCTTGATGGTCCTTTTTCCAGCAGAATCCTGACTCTAGCAGCAACTCCTCCGATGATCATCAAACATGTGAAAGCAAAGGAAATAACATCAGTATCATGTCTAAATATGAAATATATCAATGAATAACAGTAAATTATGATACAAAATAGTGATGCAAATTGGACGTATCAACCCCCCCAAGCTTAGGCCTCGCTTGTCCCCAAGCGAAAACGAAACTCGGTAAACATGACCACAGGTTTATGGAGTGAAGTGTCGATAATCAAAATACGGGCAAGAAGCATCACATTTACCAAAGGCACAAATTATAATAGACAGCAATTTCCCTTTATAAGATGTAGACTTGCAATAGGTAAAAGGGAATCACATGTAAAGATGCACAAGGTAAACTATAATTGGCAATGGCAAACCTTAGTTCTTGGTCAGAGAACGATGAACAAGCTATTCTTTCTTTTAAACGGAGCCTTTAAAAACAGAGCTAATATAGCAAAGACTATATGCTCAACAAAGTAAACTTTTGCATTCATAGAAAGCTTTCAAAGATATATTCCTTCAGATAAAAGCATTATACAAAATAAGGAAGATAATAAACATGATTAAACGGATCAACCTATGGATGAGTGAAACATAACAACTCAAATGCTTGCTTGAGACAGAGGGAAATAGGTTGACTCAACATAAAAGTAAAAGATAGGCCCTTCGCAGAGGGAAGCAGGGATTAAACATGTGCTAGAGCTTTACATTTGTAAAACAGAGGCAAAATTGTTTTGAGAGGTGGTTGCTTTTATCAACGACTAGCAACGGAGTTCTTGATATCTTCCATACTAAACAAGTGAGAGCGGTTCCGAGATGTTTGATTAATTGGCACTTTGGTGCTCTTTTATAGCTTTGCACTCCTCCCTACCTTTTTCCTTTCTCAAACCATGGCTAACCGATTCCATCGGGTGCCGACCAACTTTCACATTCCATTGGAGGAGTGCCTTTTTCTTTCTTTTTTCTTTTTAAGATTATAATGGTCTGACCAGCTCCCTTGCAAAATTAATGACGAGTAGATGAAGCTGCCTAGTCGAGAGGTACTTAATTTAGTATGGAAGATAACAAACCCATCCACTACGTCCTCATGAGCTAAAAACAGTGGCACAAAATGAGAAGTGTTTGAAAGTTTTTGAAAGGTAGCACATGAAAATTTACTTGGAATGGCTTGAAATACCATGCATAGGAATTTATAGTGGACTCTTTGGAAGTGACTTGGCTTTTGGGATTTGGATGCACGAGAAGTATTTCCTCTCAGTACAGGTTTTTGGCTAGCAAGGCTGGGTATCAAGCATAAGAGTTGCATGAAACAAACAAACATACATATAATAAGAACAATCATGCAAACTCCCTTGAAGGTACAACGATTTTAACTTTAAGAATAACAATGCTTATAAGCCAAACATAAGGGAAAACTGAAGTGATGAAACTGCAAGCACTTCTTTATTCTTTTCTACTCAAACTTCAAGGTAAAACTGCTACTGACCAAGCTAGGTTTGCCAAAACCAACTAAATCTACTCATGCTCCCAATGTGATACCAATACCAATCAACAAGACTAGTCGCATAAAAGAGATTGCAGACTAACATAAAGTGTGCGAAAAGTAAACGATAAAACTTCTCATTAATATTTCATTACCGCAACTCACACCAAGGGATACATAGATAACTGACTAAGGAGGATACTTCCAACTACAAACTATTCTATATGATAACTTCTCTATTCATGATATGACTCTACTTGAAAGGTAAATGAGCAAAAGGTAATGATGTCATACCGCGGCACTCCCCCAAGCTTGGAACAAGCCAAGGAGATGCCTATACCGAAGATGAATTACTCCTTTGGTGGTGGCGGTGGATAATCTCTAATAAGCTTCTCAATCAAATCCTTCAGATCATCAATCTTGTATTCGAGATTACGAATCATCTCGGAATTGTGCTCAACACGGTTCATGAACCTGTCAGCAAGAGAATCCCAGCTCTTGGAGTTATTTTCCCATCCTTCTTCACCCTTTGAGCATCCTATCCCTGCATTGTTAGAACGATCTATATCCCAGCCAGAGGGTAATCGTGATTTGGGCACCTTTTGGAACTGATGCTCGTGAATCAGAGTATGGAAAGGATTTTGGCGTGGTGGAGACGTCCGTGGAGCTAAGGTGTGATGCGGCACACCTCCTCCGGTCCTTATGCGAGCACTCTTCTTGAACTTGTCATGATCTGTCACCACCCCTATGCTGGCAATCACGGTGCTCGGCCTTGGACTTTGATCTTGCTCTTCGTCTTCGCTTTCAACCTCTTCTTTAAGCCGGAAATCTTTGGTGTCATCTTCTGGAGGTGGCTTCTCCTTGTCACCACTTGAAGAGGCCATGACTCCCCCAAGCTTAAGATCAACTCCTGGCAGAAACAGCTCAAAACAAAACACGACGAGAAAACGATATACAGACCTCGGGGACTCCGGGGGGTTAAATAGACGAAAATTATACATCGAAACGAAGTCACAGGAGGAAAACGAGACGGAAGCAAGTTCCGGTGTGTCCTCACACAGGGGTGGCGCGGCCAGGGGTGGGCCCGCGCCACCTGTGTGTGAGACACACACGGACTCTTTTTCCTCCCCGTTTTCGTCTCGTGATTTTTCATATTTAGTAAAAACAGAAAAAATATTAAAGGAAGAGCTTTTCGCGAAACTTTTCTGACTAGAACTGTTACCTATTCGAAAGCGAACTCTGCAGGTTCCTGCAGTTTGTCTTGGATGAATTCTTCCGGAGAAACTGTTTCAATAACATCAACATCTTCATTATAAGAATCTCCAGAAATATAATGCTTGAGTCTTTGCCCATTCACCACTTGTGTAGAGTCATCTTTTAATGAAGCAATCTTAATAGCACCTGAGCGGTACACTTCCACAATAACATATGGTCCTTCCCATTTAGAGAGTAATTTTCCTGCAAAAAATCTGAGACGAGACCTATACAAAAGAACTTTCTCACCAACACGAGGTGGTTCCAAATGAGGAGGATTCAAATGAGGAGGATTCAGATGACGATGATCGTCATCTGAATATCATAGAGCGGAAAGTCAAGAAGTGGACTCTTTCGAGGATGGCAATACAATTCAACACCTGGAAGAAAAGATTGTACAAGGATTTTGTCGACCAACAAAAGACTCCGGTGTTCACTGGACAATATGAGAAGATAAAAGATCACTGGGACGCATTCGTGGAGTACAAGACTTCAGAGGCAGCTAAGCGAAGGTCAGAAATAAATAAGAAAAATGCTGCTAAAAAGAAGTATCACCATACTATGGGGCAAGGAGGCTACAAGACTGGCAAGCCTAAGTGGAAGAAGATGGAGGACGATCTAATTGCCAAAGGGATCATTCCGGAGACATTGAAATGGAATGATCGGTCAAGGGATTGGTTTTACGGGCATGGAGGGAAGTTGGACTCGGAAGGGAAGTGTGTATATACAAAAAAGCATGACGAAGACCCTCTTCCCATTGATGCCCTTAGAAGCGCATCAAAGGATGTTGAAGAGGGAAGGTTCCATCCCGAAAGAGAGAAGGACGAGCTCACGCGCGCCCTTGGGAATGATGAACACCCAGGACGAACACGAACCACTCCGGGCTCCAAACCGTGGAAACTCGGGTTTCCCGTGGAAATGAAGAAATTTCCCAATAGAAGCCGTCAGAGAAGAAAGGAAAGGGAAGCAGACCGCATGTCTCAGATAGAACAAGAGCTGAAGCGGCAATCAGACTTGTTAAATCGGATAAGTCAGCAAGGAACCGCCGCATCTCAGCCACAGATAGAAGCCGGATATGATGCTACCGGCCCACCATCTCAGCGGAAAAGCAGCGTGGCTTCCACGGACCTCCCAGCGGATGATGATGAACCGGCGATCCGCTACCCAGTGGATGATATCACGGAGTCGACATCTTGCGAGCTACATGTGAAGGTCGTGAACATAACCATGAAGGTGGCGGTCGGCTATGCCTTACCCATTGGACCTGATTCAACTTATCATTGCCGTCCGATTCCACCTGGCTATGCTGTTGCCGGGGTGGATGAAGTTATGGGCGGATTTGAGCAGCTGAAGCTTGACCACCCTGCGGGTGAAGGGGATTTGTACGAGCTGGGAGAAGCCAAGAAGACCACCGTTTTATGGCTAAAGGAATTAATCGTGCTTCCAAATTGGATGCCAAGGTCTCCAGCACGTCACCCTTCTCCACCGCCACATCAGCCTTCTCCGCCATCTCTGCGTCAGCCTTCTCCGCCATCTCCACGTCAGCCTTCTCCAGCATACCAGCCTTCGCCAGCTAGTGAGCCGTCTCCGCCACCTCCACCCACTGAGGCTCAGAGCCAAAAGCAGAAGCGTACCATCGCCGCTCCCAAGAGTAAACGATCACCGATCCGTCGACAGGAGCCCCTTCCAAGAGTACCTAAGGTTCCTCCAAAGAGACCTTACGACTATACTCCGGAGGAAAACGCGGCGAAGGTACAAGAGAAATCAAAGAACTTCTTTGAAAATTTGAAGAGAAAGAAGACCGAGCAGTCCGCCGAGCAGCCTCCTCTAGATCCAAAAGTGTTAAAAATGTTGAAGAACCTTCAGCAACCCGAGCCAAGGCTTGCATCAGATTATGACCGCACTATTCTCAAGTCAGATGCAGCAAAGCGGTCGAAAGGTAAATCAGTTCCTCAGCTCGGAGAACAGATGAACTCTTGCCCCCCGCTCCAAGTGTTTCCCGATGTCCAGTATGATCCAGAGATCATTGCACTGTACAAAGAGGAGGCCGAAGCTGCAGGTATGTCTGTTGCTCAATACTTAAGCAGGTGTGATTTCCCCACGGCTGAAGTAGTAGCATACAAATACCGGTATGGGAGCCCTCTCGTCAGACCCGAGGAGATTCCTAATCTACCAACAAGAATGCGAAAATTGCATAAGTGGTACTTGGAAGCCTCACAGCGTGGGCAGAATTGGATCGTAATAGGAATTAATGATGAGCATTACTTTCGTGGAACCGACGACATAAACATCGAATTTGCTGAATTATTTCAGTTATACAATCATGATGCCCTCGACAAATCGATGATCAGTGCCTATTGTTTGTAAGTATTATTTTTCCTTGTAACTATAAGTCTTTATCTCATCTCGTTTATTGCATGCATAATTTTACTCACTATATTATGCAGATTGAAGAAACTCGAATGCAAAAGAGGACAAATCTATGATATTGGGTTCATTGACCCATATACCGTGAACGAGGTAACTCTCCATAACCATATCAAGGACACGGAGGATAACTTGGTACGGGCGTTAAGGAAACAAGAAACCATGACGAAAATACTATTTCCTTATAATTTCAAGTGAGTGTGTTAACTGTCTTATACACATTACTATATATTTTGGTTACTCGATGTTAAGTGTGTGTTATGTGTGTGCGCAGCTATCATTTTATTCTGCTAGTTATTGAACTTGATAGAGGACGAGTACTAGTCATGGACTCGAAAAAAAAAATCCCTTGAGACATTCGGGGACATGATTGATACACTCCAGCGGTAATTTCAATCATTATGCATGGCACTATATCAGCTACTTTCGTTCATTTCCCGATATCAAGTAATTACTAACTTCTTTATTCATTTTCTTTGCGGGGCAGTGCTTGGAAACGGTTCACGGCTAAGGCACCGGGTCCCTGGAGAAATGAGCTTGAATTTAAACAAGTACCGGTAAGTACTACTAGCTAGGTCCGCACATCTCTTTGGTTCTAGTTTCAATACCATTATCATCCTTGATTATTATTTTGATTGAACTCTATTCTCATAAAGTGCTTGAAGCAAGAAGACCGGAATAATTTATGTGGATTCTATGTCTGCGAGTTCATGCGAGAGACTTGTCGTGAGAAGAGAAGACTAGAACAACTAGAGGTACGTAAACAATATTCACAATTTTATTTTATTACCATCATTTATGTTGAGTTTCTTCATTCATATATATTGATCCCCTTCTTTACATTAGATCGAACTGAAGCGGGATCGTCTTCTAGCAACCGAGCGTATACGAGCAATTCAAGAGGAACTGGCGGGATTCTTACTTGATGAGGTCATAGCACCAACCGGTGAATACCATCGGCATTACGAGTTTGGAAAATCATAGCCGAAATTATATTGTATATATGCATGAACGTGTACAATGTACCATTATGTAATATGTTCGACCAAGCACGATATAACATGAGACGTACTAGCTTCGATCTCTATATGTATGACGATATTGTGTAATATGATGGTTTCTTTTATATGTGCATCAACGTGTTTCAAATAACCGAAAAAACCGTATTTCAAATGGCTAGGGTTTAGGGTTTTAGCCAAACGCGGCAGGGGCTGCCACGTCGCCAACCTTTAGCACCGGTTCATATTACGAACCGGTGCTAAAGGTCCATCGGCCGGGGCTGGTCTACATGGCCACGTGGAGACCCTTTAGCACCGGTTCGTAACGCAACCGGTGCTAAAGGTTTAGGGCATTAGTCCCGGATGCGTTGCACCGGTTGCAAAACCGGTGCAAAATGGAGTTAGCAACCGGTGCTAATGCCCCGATTTCCACTAGTGTATCAGGCATATAGTACCAACAGCCTTAGCATCACGACAATGGTTGGGTCTTTGCTCCCAAGAGAGGATGTGATTTCATCATGCACGTCTACCTTGGCCGGTCGCTCCACAAATCCTTCTACTGTGTCGCCATGAAAACCTGAGGATTGCCTCATTATCATGGGTGAACTATTGATTATGTGCTATATTTCTTGGGCCAACAAAAACATTGTCACATTCCATCTTACAGTTAGAAACAATCAAGACTTGAAATTTTGTGTGGGTGGCTTTTCGGTGTTACTTTTAAATGAACATTATTGAGTACATTTTAGTTTAATGACATATGTATATATAACTTTTAAACAAAGCGTGAGTTATTAATGGATAAGTTAACATTAACATCACACAGATGCAATTAAAAGGAGAGATTACATATTACACCCGAGTTTTGCATAGGTAAGACGCACACACAAAAAGTAGCAAATGGAAAAACAAAAATGGGCAAAAACAATAAATAGTACAAAAGTTGTTTTCATTAAAGTCGGATAATCAAAACATCTGAACCATCCGATGTAAAGAAAATTTTCAGTGCTAGTTATCTAGTTGCAAAAGCGAACCCAGCCATGAGAAGCAAGCTCTGCATAGCCAGGTATTGCAAGGTGCTTGATGGAGTGTCATGTTCAAGAATCATATAAAAATAACAAAATCCGAGATAAACTCTCAGGAGTGCCCGGGCTGGTCCTTTGGTTAACCAAGTTGCACCCAAACCATCAGGGGGCTTAGGTCCCATTGAACATGTGCAGCCGCGTCTTGTTAGCTAAGCAAGAATTTTTATAGAAATTATATATAATTATGTAAGATTATAATAATTATGTCTATCCTTTGCAATACAAATCAAAAAGAAAAGAGAAAAGAAACAAAAATAAAAAAATAAAAATCTCGCTGAAGTGATCAGAGACTCGCAACAACATTATCAAACCATCACCAATGGCAACATCTAGACCTCAAGAAAGCTGCTCGAAAGTGATGCCTTCGAGAAGGTGCATAACCGTCATCGTCTCCTAGTCTAACCACAATACTCAGATCATGGGTTTTTACCGTGGAGGAGATCTAATCTTCAAACAATGCCTTCAAGCAATGAAGGTTAGATCAATGATGGTTAGGCCTAGGACTTTTACACCAAAACCTAAGACAGCTTGCTCAAAGAGCATCATGAGGCTAGTCATAGTGGGGAGTATCATAAGCTAGTATAATGCATACGATACCACTCTATGTTACTATATCTATAATGCATTGTATCATACAGTATATCATAATCTTATTATATTTATTGTTTTGTAGAATCTCAATGCAAAGTTGTGTACAAGATCTATTTAAAATTAAATTTTCTAGTTTGACGTGTTATAATATTGTATCTACCTATGATACCACTATCACATCTCTCATCATTAATTAGAGTAACACATCAACTTTTTACATGTATGTAGTGCATGATACTAGCTATACTTCCACTATGGTTAGCCTGAGAAGTCACCCTATGTCGCTTCTACACTTCCCGAGAACATTGTTGCATCACCAATCGGCACGCAGTCGTTTTCCTGTAGTTCTCACAGTCATTAGGCTAGTCATAGTGGAAAGTAACTTAGACTAATGTCATGCATATGACACTAGTCTATGATACTACCTTCATAGTGCATAGTAATATAGTGGTAGTATCATAGTTGTTATCATTTATTAGCTTGTAGACTCATTTTGTCTTGGAAAGTGTTATGTTATGGTAACATATTATGTTACCACCTTACTCTCTTTCTTCATTAAATACTATGCCATGTCACTAATATGTCTAATTGGTATTGCATGAGGATGCATGTTACTAGCTATGTTACTCCCACTATGGGTAGTCTTACATGCAGGTTATTGACGTGGACAACACCACCTAGTTAAACAGCATGCACACCACGAGCAGTCAAGAGTTATCTTCAACCCATTATCTCCAAGTACTTCCTGGAGCATCCGCCAGCACCGAGCGGTCTTAACTCGACACGAGCATGCATGCGACATCGTACCTCTACAGTCTAACCAATCGTGTTCATAACCAATCGTATTGATAATCCCACGTCAACACCTTGGTATTCAAAGCATTGGAAGTATCGAGTCGATGTACCCAAGAGCTTCACATTATGCGAGTGGAGATCACCATTGATCAACCAATCTTGTATACCTCTACGGCGTCAGCGATAGATCCATCAAAAACCGCATCAGAGGCACGAGTCATGGAAGATCGTGAGGCTACCTTGGAGGCGCGACCTACTGAAGACCTTGTGGCGACATCAATTGAAGGAAGCACTGCGAGGTCATTGCTAGCCAGCAAGGCCAAAATAGTCTAGGCACACGGCAATAGACAAACTAGCAAGATTTAGCGATGATGCCAAGCCACATTACCTTAGGGACTACGAGATGCTAATGAAATCTATGGCCGGAGGTAGCGTCCGCCGCAACAAAAGGCAACCTGGGATTGCCATCCCAGTTTCCATTCAATTGTCGTAAGAGTCTCGAGGAGCCCCTCTAACCTTCATAGGGACAACGCCGGAGGAGCCAATGCCTCGAATCCGCTGCCCTCCAACCAAGACGACGCAACGTCGCTGATGGCTGACATCCGGCGCACACTACAGGAGCATTTGACGTGCCGCCGCGAGAACATCCAACACGGCCTGGAGCTTAATTCCCACCTGCTTGGGGGCGAAATCTGCGTCACCACGGTGCTCACCTGCCTCGATGGTTGCGAGGGAAGGCACTGTTGGGGTGTCTACCGTGGCGGTACTAGGTTTACTTCGGGGTCGCTCGACTGGGATGGAGTGGTCTAGCAAGCACTTACATGGATCGAACTCTACTTGTTCTTACATAGTACCATGTTCTTTTATGAGAGTCCACCGATCTATTCGTAATCCTCAACAATGGTACAACGAAACCTAGATTTAATTAAAATTACCAACACTCATGCGAGCCGCTGGTGCGCCGCGCCATCATTGTCGGTTCCTTACTAGAGCCGCACAAATCTTGTTGTAGTAGAGAGCGGAAAAGTCGTCGTGCTAAGACACAAGGGAACATCGCACGAGAAAAGCAACCGTCAATGAAGATAAGCATATATCAGAAGGAACACTGACCAAATAGGGCGAGATCTGCCGGCCGGAACCGCGGAACAATGCTCCATAATTCGTATCCCGTATATATTTACTTCGTATAGTAGTAACAAGTGACACGTATAAGTTGATTCAGACATATACGCCTGTCTTCCGCAAGAACAAATAAAGGAAATACATCACAGATCACACGTGAAAGAGGGCTGCAACCCCAGCAACCATGAATGGCGCCAAGACGTTAGTCAGCACCAACCTTCTTGCGGGCGCCGAGTTGAAGAACAACGGCCCGTTATTGTACCCAAGCCCACCGTTGTACCCGAACCCGCCGCAGCATCCGCCGCCGCCGAAGCCTCCGTTGGTGCCGAACCCATTGGGGCTGAATCCGAGACCTTCTGCGCTCGGAAGCGTCTCCGGCACCGGCACCGGCAGCGCCGTCCCCACCTCCGCTGCCGGCTCCAGGAGGTCCGGCGGGGCCAACGGGAACTTCTTGGACTCCGTCGCCGTGGCCGGCGTTGTCGATTTAGTGGCTGTAGGTACTGTCGTTGGTGAACCCGCCGCCGGTATCACACCTGCTGCAGCTGGCACGGGCAGGCTGTCTCCGGTTGCTGCGGCCGTGGTCGTCGTCGGCACCGTCGTGACTGCGGCGCCGTAGCACGGCGGCAGTGCGCACATCCAAGCCGCGGCGGCCAGGACGAGTGCGAGCAGCGTGAGGGTCGGTGGGCACATGATCTTGCGGGCCATTGTGACAGGGTGTACGTTGGTGAGGGAGAACAAGATGCTAGCCTAGCTACTGCTGATATATAGACGGAAGTTGGTAGGAAAAATATATAGGAGAGGAAAGAGTACGTGTGGGGGTGGATAGGCAGCTCCATCTAACAAATCACTTTGGATGGCCCAGTCAACAATTCAGCTGGAAAAAGCGGGGACGGAGATCTAAGCTTCACGATAGCTCTTTATATAGTTCTTTGGCTTGTTCAGCTCCGTGTATGGATGTTGGTGAACAAATCCGAGAATCACACAGGATTAGGGATGTTTGCTTAAAATGTCGTGGACCTGATCTGTGTGCATCAGCATATATAGCAAATAAAGAGTAAATTGCACGAAAGCACACCTTTTGCCACGCCTGCCACCATGCCAGACAGCGCCCCCGGCCGCACTGCGATGCAATCATAACAGATCCGTCATGGAGACCTCATCGCGCGTCACGTCATCGAGACCCGCTGACATCGAGACCGGACGATGTGCCATGATTTGTATTCGAGTGTGTGGTCTTCGCCGGTTTCCCTTAATTAACCGTGCTTGTATGGTCTTTGGGTCCAGTTTCCCTTATTAACTGGACCATTTTCCCTCTTCCTATAATGCAATGCGGGAGCTCCCCGCCCTCTGACGAGGTTCCGTCCAAATTGACTCATTAGATGTGAGCTCAGCTCCCAAGAGTGAGAGCGAACGAGAGTGCTGCCATGGTCCGAACCCGAAGGAGCCCGAGCTAATATGCAATGCATGGCTGCTACGATGATGCCTTCAACAATGTAACGGTGCATACACCGCCATAGCTCACCATGAATAATGGAGTTAGAGCTCGCTTTTCACCGACACCCAAGCCTCCTCAGCTTGCAACTTCAGCTTGCAACTTGCACTAGAAGTAGGATCCCAAGATCTGTCATAACTAGCCGTCAACTGGCTGACCACCTCCAACGAGAAGGAGGCTGACACTGCCATGCCTTTGGGCGCTAGCTGCCCCGATTGATGTCCTCGTGCTTCGGGGATAGCCACAGTCCAAGAATTAATGCCTCAACATTGCACGTCCTGATAGAGGGCGCTTCTGGGCTAAGATAGGGCACGTGCGACACAGTGCTTGCTGCGCCACACAGTTGTCGTACTAGCTGTGTCGTGTGCGAGCACGAACGCCGCCACGCCTTCCCCAACACCACCGCTGAAAAGCTGGTACTCGGCGCCGTGACCGCGCCCGAGGTCAGTAACCCGGATGGCCTGCCACTGCCGAGCCCGGCAACACCTCCGACGAGCACGAATGAGTGTTGTTTTATTTCATCCTTCATAAAGGACAAAACATACAATAATCTGAAGTTCATCTTTTTTATTGAAGTAAATAAGAATAAAATATATAATTCAAAACCATGTAAGCGGTGACCAGTCTTCGTGGATACTAGGTGATACCCCGCGCGTTGCCGCAGGAATTTGTAAGAAGAAATAAATCGATTTCATAAGGTTGATTGCTGCACAAATGTCTAGGATAATACAATACAAATTGCAAAGATAAATGTAATATGACTAATGGTGACGAACTAAAGCAATTTATAGAGCAATCAAAGAAGAACATGTGAAGATAATTAAAGGAGTTGCTATGACATCTATAGATTGGTAATTTGTATTCTGAGAGCACAACCAACCAAGTTGTTATTGTAGGTGACATCCAAAAAAAAGTTGTTGGAAATCACATGGAACTGCCTCGCATGGTGTTTCCATCAAACAGGCCAACAAAAAAAGTGATCAACCTTGCTATTTATCTTCGGCGATATAGAAATAGTCAGTATCTTGTTTCTTCATATATTATTCTTGGGTCCATGAAATACTAATGCGAAAGGACAAAAAGAAAATGAGTTCTCAAACCTTAGTCAGCACTCTGAGGAACTGCAGAATCAAGACAATGAAGTTGAAAAACATTGAAGTAGAATCATAGATGTGATCGTATATTGCAAACGGATAGAAATGTAGACACACACATCGCATGTGATGTTTGATGGTTCTCACACCTACAGAATGGTGGAATTTAGTTGAGGAGGAGAGCAAAAACCTTTCATTTGTATGTAGACTATTATTGACATGAGCTAAAGTCATGAGTTCAAACCTCAGACTGAGCGTACCAAATATTGTTGTATGCTTGTCTAAAAAATTCGAGCAGACAGAATTATCCACACAGCAACAAATTACCAAATAGTTGCCAAGCCATGGGTTATCCAAAGAACACAATATGAGGAAATAATAATGTGCAGATTACGGAGTGTGAAGCTTTGACATTTTCCATCACCCTTGTTGTTGGCGGACGGGATCTGAGAACCACTCGAAGAAAAATTAGTAAAAGGTTGAGAATCAGAAGAGGCAATGGATGATTCGCAAATCCTCTGGTTTGGGGTAGCCCTGTGATAATCTAAACAATAGTGACAATTTTCTGTGTGTATTTTTGGAATGGATTGACTCGTACCAAGACCTAGGTATATCAAGATAACTACTTGGCTGCCTCCATCAGATGCGTAATTGCATCAGTTTCTTGTTGAATTATGGTGGAGGGATAGTGGATAAACCGACGAAGTAAAGGAACTGGGCGGTCGAGCAAGTGGGCAGCTTGAGAAGTAATTGTCCCGGCTCCAAAGTTATTTTTTTTTTTGAGATTTCCTGGCTCCAAAGTGAAGACGCTCGACTGACACACGTTTGACTGGGTGAGATTAGGACTGGAATACGTAGTTAAGACCACATGTTCCAAATCTGACGGGCATGATTAACTGGAGTGACGTGGCTGCACAAAATTTGAGCTTGCAAACATTTAATGTATTTAGTGGGGATGAACTTCATAGATATTATAGATTCGTTTATGTATTTAGTGGGGATGAACTTCATAGATATTATAGACTCCGTGGGGTTGGTAATTAATATACGAGATTAACCCTCTCGGGTATAGATGGACTTGTTTTGTGACTTAAACGGCCGACTCCAGTCTCTTACGGTCATTTCAACTGTTGTCGGTAATAGATTTTTCTGACATAATCGACTCCTGTTGCTGACTTCAACACTAGCTTTTATACGTGTCCTATTGGATTAGAAATTAATCTGCAGCCACTAGGGCAGACAGACAAGGGGCCGACGGCCCCGAGCCGTCGGCATAGCCGTCGATGCCGTCGGCACAGCCTGTGCCGACGGCCACCGTCGGCACAAGGCCGTCGGGCTACGTGGGCGTCGGGCAAGGTCAGCTAGCCGTCGGCACAGCCTTCGAGGCGACGGCTAGGGCTCGCCGTTGGCACGAACGGCCGTCGGCACAGAAGTAAGTGGGCCCACTTGGACTAACGGACGGCGATAGCTATGCCAACGGCTATGCCGTCGGCACAGCTCACGCCTCAAAATCTGCCAGCCACCTGTGCCGACGGCAATGCTATCGGCATATACCGACTTAAATTTTTCGCGCGAAAATTTCCAGCCGCGCTTTTCTGGGCGTTTCACGTGCAATTCTGGGGCCCACCTGTGCCGACGGCAATGCCATCGTCACAGCACCTGCCATATGGCACATGGCAGGGCTGTGCCGACGGCAATGCCGTCGGCACAGTCAGTGTCCAGTTTTTTTTGTCAGGTTCTGGCCCTGCCATGTGGTCTATATTCATAGCAATTTGCAAAATATATTCAGAACAAATAGCATCACATCATCATCACACAAATAGCGTCATCATCGTCACATCAAGAGTATCATCACATAACACAATGTAGCATCACATAACACAATATAGCACATGAAGAGTATGAACACATAGACAAGGTAGCAGTAGCATCATATCCATACACAAAGTAGCAGTGGGCTAGGGTTTCGCCGTAGACCGGGCTTTGGGAGCTATGCATGGGTAAACCTTTATTTTCCATGTACATATGACCTAAACAAAGCACATGGAACACACTAGCCTCCCATCTTGGCGTCGTCCGAAGAAAGCTAGGGGGTAGACCGCACAGGTGCAGCGGGCTAGGGTTTTGCCGTAGACCGGGCTTCGGGAGCTATGCATGGACAAACCTTCGCTTCACATGTACATATGACCTAACCAAAGCACATGGAACACACTAGCCTCCCATCTTGGCGTCGTCCGAAGAAAGCTAGGGGGGTAGACCGCACAGGTGCAGCGGGCTAGGGTTTCGCCGTAGACCGGGCTTCGGGAGCTATGCATGGGCAAACCTTTGCTTGCCATGTATATATGACCTAACGAAAGCACATGGAACACACTAGCCTCCCATCTTGGCGTCGTCCGAAGAAAGCTATGGGGGTAGATCGCACAGGTGCAGCGGGCTAGGGTTTCGCCGTAGACCGGGCTTCGGGAGCTATGCATGGGCAAACCTTTGTTTCCCATGTACATATGACCTAACCAAAGCACATGGAACACACTAGCCTCCCATCTTGGCATCGTCCGAAGAAAGCTAGGGGGTAGACCACACAGGTGCAGCGGGCTAGGGTTTCGCCGTAGACCCGGCTTCGGGAGCTATGCATGGGCAAACCTTTGCTTCCCATGTACATATGACCTAACGAAAGCACATGGAACACACTAGCCTCCCATCTTGGCGTAGTCTGAAGAATGCTAGGGGGGTAGACCACACAGGTGCAGCGGGCTAGGATTTCGCCGTAGACCGGGCTTCGGGAGCTATGCATGGGCAAACCTTTGTTTCCCATGTACATGTTACCTAACCAAAGCACATGGAACACACTAGTCTCCCATATTGGTGTCGTCCGAAGAAACCTAGGGGGTGATGTCTACGCACACGTCTGTTCTTGTAGACAGTGTTGGGCCTCCAAGTGCAGAGGTTTGTAGAACAGCAGCAAGTTTCCCTTAAGTGGATCACCCAAGGTTTATCGAACTCAGGGAGGAAGAGGTCAAAGCTATCCCTCTCAAACAACCCTGCAATTAAGATACAGAAAGTCTCTTATGTCCCCAACACACCCAATACACTTGTCAGATATATAGGTGCACTAGTTCGGCGAAGAGATAGTGAAATACAAGTAGTAGTGATGATTATGAGTAGTGAATATAATATGAAATAAGTATCGCTGCGAGCAAACTGATGGGTTCATAGCATAGAAAACAAAAAAATTCCTACGCATGAACACATAAACTAGCCAAGAACATCTACGAGATGGTAGCAACGGAGACTAACCCTCGATGACCGAAAGCGGGGATTACGTTCCCGCACAAACGTTGCCGATGGAGAGTCGAGGAAGACGCACGTAGTCGACGTAGTCGTTCACTTGACGTAGTCGACGTAATGGTTCACTTGACGATCACGAGATCGTGTACACGGGGCCACAACCGGTGGCGCCCCCGTACTCGGTCACACGTACGGCTTGTCGTTGACTCCTCCACGCCCTCGGTCCAGCGGGGCAGCGGAATAAGGGATCCGCCGGACACTCCAACACACACTTCTCCAAGTGTATGAATTACGAACTAAATATCCGGCAGAGCTTCGCTAAGCTAAGACAGATATTGGGCAGCAACAATGCGGGGAAGGGCAGAATCAAGAGTGTGTGAAGAGGGAGAAGAGGGGCTCCTTTTATAGGAGAGGAGGTGGCAGCCCCAAGGAGGGGATGGCCGGCCAAGGAGAGGCCTCTCCTCCTCTTCATGGTCCTCTTCATTGTGGTAACTCCCTCTTCATGGTGGTAACCCCCTCATCAACATGAGGTAACCCCCCATTTAATTTTGCATGACATTCATGCTAATTAAAATTCACACTAATTGAATTAATAAAACATTTTTATTTCTTTAATATTTGTTAATTCAATCAATTAACAAACATTAACAAATACCCTCTTGACTTATTTCGATATACCGAAACAGTTTCAGTGTTTTTCTGAAACAACCCTCATGCTGTCCTGTAATTCGATCGGAGTATCGTATCCACTCAAAAACGACGGCGAACCTTAAGTGTGTCACCCTACGGTTCGTGCATAACGTGGACATGATCAAGACTCCTCTCCGATCAATAATCATCAGCGGGATCTGGATATCCATGATGACTCCCACTTACTCAACGATGAACTAGTGATCGTGTGAACCAATAACGAACATAGTTAATTCCTTTTGTCTTGCAATATTATTACTTGTCTGAGATCCGATCATTTGGTATCAACCATACCTAGTTCGATCTCGTTCCCGACAAGTTTCTTTACTCGTTCCGTGATAATACATTCCCGTGACCTAGTCACATGCTTGCAAGCGATGCAATGCAATATCACCGAGAAGGGCCCAAAGAATATCTTTCCGTCATCCGGATGGACAAATCCCACTCTTGATCCATGAGCCTCAACTAATACTTTCAGAATACCCAAATCAACCTTTATAATCACCCTGTTATGGTGTGACGTTTGATATCATCAAAGCACTCTTCCGGTATCAGTGATTAACATGATCTCATGGTCTGAGGATTAGAACTATTTCATATGAGTTTGATATAGCAATGAACTTGATGACTTGATCGTATTTCTATTTGTACTATGGGTGTGAGTGTTCATCACATCATTCTTCTAATGATATGACCCCATTATTAACAACATCCAATGTTCATGATCCGAAAACCTTGATCATGAGTTAATCAACGGGCTAGTATAAAAGAGAGGCTTTGCTAGGAACCTTTTTAGTTTATTAATCACACATGTATTAATGTTTCCGATTAATACAATTCTAGCATGAGAAATAAACATTTATCATAAACATGGAATATGATAATAACCACTTTATTATTGCCTCTCGGGCATATTCCCTTCAGTCTCCCACTTGCACTAGAGTCAATAATCTAGTTGATACTTGCATATATAACACTTATGGCATTCACGTGTTATCCATACGTGTTGCCTGTGGTTAATCTGATCTCCAAATCTGACACTTTCAGTTCTGTGTGTATTTGCATGTCTTTGCGTCTCTACGCATCACTTATTCTCAAATGAGATAGTTGGGTATAAATTTGGTCCTTTGGTGAGACCTTAGTTCCTTTAGCTAAAATCATGTTGTCACTATTGTCGCACAATAGATCTTCATAGTAATAGCCAGCTTGGAACTACACCTAGTTTGATAACAAACTTCTTAATACAAATGCCCTCCTTTGCTACTTCTAAAGCAGCCATATACTCAACCTTTGTTGTAGAATCCATCACAATGTCTTAACTTTGGAACTCATCCAAATCCATCATGGAACTTCCTTCCATTACATTGTGCCACCTAAACATATAGCTAAAATTGAGATAAACTTAATTTGTATCTTGTGACAAACTTAGTATCAATGTAACATTTTACAATGAACTATATGTCACTTTGTCATACATAACATATATATCCTTAGTCCTTCCAAAGTACATAAGGATATCCTTACTATTGTCCAATGATCATCTTATGACATTTATCACTCTGGTATATGCTCATACCATTTAGAGCATAGGACATATCTGGATATGTACATATCATGGTATACATGATCGATCAAATCATTCATGTGGCTCCACTCATCAAGTGTCAAAAACACCTGAATCTTGTTTCAACCTCTTCCATGCGGCAAGAACTTTTCTTATCGTTTCCATATTGAACTTCATTCAATATTTCATCTATGTACTTTGGCACAACCATATTGGCACCTCGACCTATCTACATAGACATCGATACCCAATATTTTGGTTTTGCCTAAGTCTTTCATTGAAATCTAATTTTAATGAAATTCTTAACCTATGTAAATAAAAGATACATCATTTCCAATTAACAATATATCTTCTACATAATGTACTGAAAATATGTCTCAACGCTCTCACTTAATTTCTTGCAAATGCAAGCATATTCATCGTATCTGATGAAACTAAACCTTTTAATTATTTCATCATGGTGAATATTCTAACTCCGCGATGCTTACTTCAACCATTGAAGTTTGCATGCCTTTTTAGCATCCTTTGAATTTACAAAACCCATTGGACCATGTCATGTACATGTCCTAGGTAACCATTCTATTAGAAGAATGTTGTCTTGTTTGTTCAACTAAAATATACCAAACTTGGCATATGTAGTGGTTGCTACAGTAATCCGTCCAGACAAAATATCGCTATGAAAGATCAAATCTTGTCACAGTCAACTCCTTGAACACAATCGTAAACTCTTTTAACGATGTGTCGACTATTTCATAGATGTCAAACATCCATGTCTGTTTTTATAGATCCAAATATGTTCATTAGGCTTCATGCCTTTTTGAGGGTCTTCCAAGTTCAGAAACTTGGTTTCTCGTGTATGGAACTATCATGGATTTTATGGCTTCTAGCCATTTGACGGAGTCAGGGCTCATCATTGCTTCTTTGTATGTAGTCGGTTCATCATTGTCAAACAATAATGATCTGTTCTCAAATCTAACTATTTGATTGTTATCCGACTCACGTGGTTCAATAGGAACTTAGATCTATGTGACCACAACCTTTGAGGTATGACAACCATGCGCACATATAGCTTAGGTTCAACAACCTAATCAAAGTTCTATTGTCCTCCCACTTGACTTTTCGCGAAAAATTCTTTCTCAAGAAACTTGACATTTTTAGCGACAAACACTTTTGTCTTAGGTGTTCTGAAGGAATACCCAACAGTTACTTTGGGATAACCTACAAAGACGCATTTATCTGACTTTGGTTGTAAATATTTTACGTATGCCTAGCATACCAAAATTTTAGAAAAGACAACTTGGGTTTTATCCCATGCCATAACTCATATGGTGTCATTTCAACGGATCATGATGGCGCTCTTTTCAGTGTAAAAGCGGTAGTCTCTAAAGCTTTATCCTTAAAATATAATGGCAGTTTTATAGATGACACCTTTGATCCAACGATGTCAAACAAAGTTTGATTTCATCTCTCGAACACTCCATACTCCTATGGTGTTTCGGGAAATACAAGTCTATGGAACGATTCCTAACTTTTAGGTGTTTGCTAAACTTGTAACTCAAATATCTTCCTTTATGATCCAATCATAAATTCTTTATTCTCTTGTTACAATGATTTTCAACTTCATCTAGAAATACTTTGAACATTTTTCAAATATTTCATACTTCTTCCTTATCAAGTAAATATACACATATATCTACTCAAATCCTTGGTTAAAGTAAATGAAGTTTAAAGATCCACCACACACGGCTACACATAATGGACAATATACATCAACATGTACAACGTCCAATAAATTAGTCGTCCATTCTTCTTTGGCCTACAAACAGAGTTTTAATCATCTCTAGGAAATTTTTACAAGTGTCAATTGATTCAAAATCAAAAGGACTCCAAAATTCCATAAACATGGAGTTTTGTTCATGTTTACTTTCCAATATGATCTAAAACGGTGGTGTCACTCATAAGTGATCTTCTAATCATTTGTCTTAAGACACTTTTAGCATCAGTGTTTTGGATGTGATTTCTCCAACAAGATAAGCGTTCATTCATCTTTTATGAATGCGGTAATAATTTGAACAACCATTGTTCTCATAATACCATAACAAAATAACAATTATTCAAACAAATCTTGAAAGCTAGGTTTAATTCCAACGAAACACAATAACACTTTATTTGTTTTCGATGAGAATCATCCCATATTCATTTGCTAGTTAATTAGGCCATTGTAGTTCTTGTATTGCGTTGTTCTGTATGACCGTTCATACCAACCAATTTAGTATCAAATACCCAAGAACCACATTGTTTTAACAAGCAACGAATACAGCCATAACATATATATCTTCTATATACCTGAGCTAGACATTTCCATTCTTTTCTTTTCCGCCAGAATAAATTTTGGATTCTCTTTCAGCAATTCTTTTCCTTCTAGAAGAATCTATCAACATCAATAGTGGCGCCATTCACATGGCACATAGTTCAAGGCATGATTAGTCAAACACTAATACCCTTGGACTCACACTTTGAAGTAGATCACCATAATCAAATATTTGGTGTTCTTCCAAATTCCATTTTTTAGTAATCTTTTAATGTAGTAAACATTTTACCGACATCTTGTATTCATCCTATCATGACAACTTTCATGATCAAGCTACTATATCTCATGAGGATGAATTGTGAGTATAATGCTAGTTCCCAAAATCTTTTTAGGAAATCTATATGGCTAGCATCTCTAATCTTCGCAAATTCTCATACAATATGAGAATATGTGTCTTACTAAATTATACTCTATCACATTGCAACCAAACATTGTTTCAGATATCAAAATATCTTCCACACATGATAGTTTATGAAACAATTCTTTCAGCTCCTAGATAACCTTGATACTAAAAACAACTTTTGAATATCAAGGATCATGGAGGCAAGTGTGATACTTAGATACTAACACTGGAATTGTTACTCTTGATTTAATACTACTTATTAAATTTTATCGAGTAATCAAGGTTTGCTAAAAGTTTTCAATAGGACTTTAAACTTTAGATTGACATTCAAACAATACCATACCAATTCATAAAGTTAACATCCAGAATTCTATAGTTCTATTATCTCAATTATAGCTAATCGCAAGGTAGTAAACGGATGCCAATGCCTACAACAAACTATGCAAATTCACTTTGATTTAGTTCATGATAAATTGAGTTCTATAATTGAAAATTACTAAGTGAACTCCCACTTAAAAATAACATCCCTCTTAGTTTTCTTAAGTGATTACACGAACCAAATTCACTATACCGCAACCGATCATTACGTGCAACGTCATAGTTTCAAAGGCGAACATCACCATGTTCATCATATCAACCATATGACTCATGCTTAACCTTTCGGTTCGTGTTCTGAGGCCATGTATATACATGCTAGGCTCACCAACTAGAACCATAGCACTTGCGTGTGTAAAACTGTCTTACACCTGTCGTATGTGAACGTAGAGTCTGTCACACCCGATCATCACGTGGTGTCTCGAAACGACGAACTTTCTTGACGGTGCATGCTATGGAAGAACACATTTTTATCTTGATATTTATGTGAGAGGGATCATCTTATAATGCTACCGCGCGATCAAATCTAAGAATAATAAGATGCATAAAAGGATAAACATCACATGCATATATAATGTGATATGATATGGTCCTTCACGCATTCGATCTCTATCTTGTGCGTCATGGCACGATCTCCATCATTCCACCGGCGTAGCACCAAGGTCCATGGCGCGCCACCTTGGTTGTCTTCCTCCATTACAATATATCACTTGGATATATATATTTGGCACGCAGGCCATTTAAATGTAAAGACAACCATATGGCTCCTGCCGGTTGTTTATAACTTACAAAAAGGATCATTGCATATAATTTGTAATATAAACAATTTAACCATATCACATCACATGCCCTGCAAAACAAGTTAGACGTTTCTAATTTGTCTTGCATATTTTACGTGGTTTGGGACTTTCTAGGAAGAACCGTTCTTACCTACGGACATGTAACGACAATGGTGATAAAAAATATTATTAACAACTCTTTGTAAAATAGATCATAACTATAGTGGGAGAAACGTGCACCCGCAAAGCCACATATGCCGAAGCATGTCAAGTGTGCGACAAGTCTCGTGAACGCGGTCACGTAATGTTAGTCTCGAGCAGCTTCAATCCCACTATGCCACTATGATCAAATAATACAAAAAAAGCAATAACATGATCATCAACGCCCACATCTCCATGTGTTCTAAACGTGCATACCAACTATGCACAGAGATGGCTCTGATACCACTGATGGGTTCATAATATAGAAAACAAAAAAATTCCTACGTATGAACACATAAACTAGCCAAGAACATCTACGAGATGGTAGCAACGGAGACTAACCCTCGATGACCGGAAGCGGGGATTACGTTCCCGCACAAACGTTGCCGATGGAGAGTCGAGGAAGACGCATGTAGTCGACGTAGTCGTTCACTTGACGTAGTCAACGTAATGGTTCACTTGACGATCACGAGATCGTGTACACGGCGCCACAACCGGCGGCGCCCCCGTACTCGGTCACACGTATGGCTTGTCATCGACTCCTCCACGCCCTCGGTCCAGCGGGGCAGCGGAAGAAGGGATCCGCCGGACACTCCAACACACACTTCTCCAAGTGTATGAATTACGAACTAAAAATCTGGCAGAGCTTCGCTAAGCTAAGACGGATATTCGGCAGCAACTATGAGGGGAAGGGGAGAATCAAGAGTGTGTGAAGAGGGAGAAGAGGGGCTCCTTTTATAGGAGAGGATGTGGCAGCCCCAAGGAGGGGATGGCCGGCCAAGGAGAGGCCTCTCCTCCTCTTCATGGTCCTCTTCATTGTGGTAACTCCCTCTTCATGGTGGTAACCCCCTCATCAACATGAGGCAACCCCCCATTTAATTTTGCATGACATTCATGCTAATTAAAATTCACACTAATTGAATTAATAAAACATTTTTATTACTTTAATATTTGTTAATTCAATCAATTAAAAAACATTAACAAATACCCCCTTGAGTTATTTCGATATACCGAAATAGTTTCAGCATTTTTCTGAAACAACCCTCATGCTGTCCTGTAATTCGATCGGAGTATCGTATCCACTCAAAAACGACGGCGAACCTTAAGTGTGTCACCCTACGGTTCGTGAATAACGTGGACATGATCAACACTCCTCTCCGATCAATAATCATCAGCGGGATCTGGAAATCCATGACGACTCCCACTTACTCAACGATGAACTAGTGATCGTGTGAACCAATAACGAACATAGTTAATTCCTTTTGTCTTGCGATATTATTACTTGTCCAAGATCCGATCATTTGGTATCAACCATACCTAGTTCGATATCGTTCCCGACAAGTCTCTTTACTCATTCTGTGATAATACATTCCCGTGACCTAGTCACATGCTTGCAAGCGATTCCAATGCAATATCACCGAGAAGGGCCCAAAAAATATCTTTCCGTCATCCGGATGGACAAATCCCACTCTTGATCCATGAGCCTCAACTAATACTTTCAAAATACCCAAATCAACCTTTATAATCACCCTGTTATGGTGTGACATTTGATATCATCAAAGCACTCTTCCGGTATCAGTGATTAACATGATCTCATGGTCTGAGGATTAGAACTATTTCGTATGAGTTTGATATAGCAATGAACTTGATGACTTGATCATATTGCTATTCGTACTATGGGTGTGAGTGTTCATCACATCATTCTTCTAATGATATGACCCCGTTATTAACAACATCCAATATTCATGATCAGGAAACCTTGATCATCAGTTAATCAACGGGCTAGTATAAAAGAGAGGCTTTACTAGGAACCTTTTTAGTTTATTAATCACACATGTATTAATGTTTCCGATTAATACAATTCTAGCATGAGAAATAAACATTTATCATAAACATGGAATATGATAATAACCACTTTATTATTGCCTCTCGGGCATATTCCCTTCACAAACATATAACAAAACTGAATGTAAACGGTGTGCAATGCTTGGAAACAAGGCCTAGGGATCATACTTTCACTAGTGGACACACTCTCAACAAATATAACATAATTGAACCAATAGATACTATCATCAATATGCAACTCAAAACAATTCTCCAATGGAAAATGAACACTAATCATGCGTAGCGCTACGAAGCACTCCTCAAAGTCCGTATGTACCCAAACTAGATTGTCCCACACTATCATCATGAACGCACTAGATGGTTCCAACAAACACCAACAATTCATAGAGACATTAACCAAAAAGATACACATGATGCGCACACTAGTCACCTTCACACCATGATACAAGGTATCTCCGGAGTTTACAAATATAAAGCACGGGAGTAGAATAATATCTGAATAATAACACCTACCAATTCAACTAGATACAAAGCTCACGATCACATAAAGATCACATCATGGGAGAGAGAGGTGAACCACATAGCTACCGGTAGAGCCCTCAGCCCTGATGTCTACACACGCTTCTGTTCTTGTAGACAGTGTTGGGCCTCCAAGTGCAGAGGTTTGTAGAGCAGCAGCAAGTTTCCCTTAAGTGGATCACCCAAGGTTTATCGAACTCAGGGAGGAAGAGGTCAAAGCTATTCCTCTCAAGCAACCCTGCAATTACGATACAGAAAGTCTCTTGTGTCCCCAATACACCCAATACACTTGTCAGATGTATAGGTGCACTAGTTCAGCGAAGAGATAGTGAAATACAAGTGGTATAGATGATTATAAGTAGTAAATGCAATCTGGAATAAAAATGGCAGCAAGCAAACAAGTAACAAAACAGCAAGTAAACAATGTGCAAAGCTTGGAAACAAGGCCTAGGGATCATACTTTCACTAGTGGACACACTCCCAACAAATATAACATAATTGAACCAATAGATAACTTCTCTTCACTATGGTACTCTGAATTACTCTCCTATTGAATAACACTAATCATTGCGTAGGGCTACGAAGCACTCCTCAAAGTTCATCAAGTACTTGACAAACACCACTCATAGAGATATCCAAATCAAATCACAACTCAAGATAGATATTATTGCAACTTAGACCAAGTACTAACACCGTGCACACACTGTCAACATTACACCATGAAAGGAGGAATAGATCACTTCAATACTATCATAGTGATAATTATTCTCATAATCCATGAGAGATCACAATCGTAGCCTAGACCAAGTACCACCATGATGCACGCACTGTCACCGTTACAGCATGGCAGGAGGAATAGATTACTTTAATAACACACTAGAGTACACATAATAAAGAAGAGTAACATCTACTTATTCAACATGATACAAAGCTCACGATCACATAAAGATCACATCATGGGAGAGAGAGGTGAACCACATAGCTACCGGTAGAGCCCTCAGCCCCGGGGATGAACTACTCCCTCCTCATCATAGGAGACAGAAAAGTTGATGGAGATGACGGTGAGGTCGATGGAGACGGTAGAGACGGCGATGGAGACCGATGGAGATGGCTCCGGGGGCACTTCCCCGTCCCGGCAGGGTGCCGGAACAGAGACTTCTATCCCCCAAAATTTGGCTTCGACGGCGGCGACGCTGCATAACTGTTCTGGAAATTTTGCCGACTCCTCTAGGGTTTTCCGTCCCGAGGCTTCTTGTAGGCGAAGGGGCGTCATCAGGGGTGGCCCCAGGCCCCCTCACACCATGGCGGCGCGGCCAGGGCCTCGGCCGCGCCAGCTAGGCGTGAGACTGGCCTGTGGCCCCTCTCCTTCGCCTCTTCGGATCTCTGGAAGCTTCCGGGAAAAATAAGACTTTAGGAACTTGTTTCGTCCAATTCTGAGAATATTTCCTGTGTAGCTTTTCTGAAACACAAAAACAGCAGAAAACAGGGAACTGGCACTGTGGCATCTTGTCAATAGGTTAGTTCCGGAAATCGCATAAAAGTGCCACGAAGTGTAACAAAACACAAGGCAAATGGTGTAAAAACAAGCATGGAGCATCAAAAATTATAGATACGTTTGAGACAACATGCCCAAGCTTAACTCCTGCTCGTCCTCGAGTAGGTAAGTGATAACAAAAGAAATAATTTTTGAGGTGACATGCACCATCACAATCTTGATCATATATGTAAGCATTTGTGAGCTAGGATCATAAGAACCTAAAACATGGGCATGAAAGATATAATCTTGACAATAAGAACTTAGCAACCATGTTATAACATGAAAAAGAACACAAACAAAAGATCATGAATAATGAAACAATGAAAGTCAAACGTGTGTTCAAATCATAAGGAAAAATATACAAATAGTTTTCAGCTTGTCCTTCATGGAGAGCAAAACATAAATGCATAGGACACCTTCAAGTTTAAGAGGGCGACTAGATACAAATAATTTGAGAACAAGTGAAACCAACAATATGAATCAATCAATGAAAACTTTGGGACAATGCACATTATACTAAGAATGACAACTATGCTCTCTTAATGATGCATAAAGGTAGAAGGTGGTGACTCAACATAAAAGTAAAAGAAAGGCCCTTCGCAGAGGGAAGCAGTGATTAAACATGTGCTAGAGCTTTTCATTTGTAAAACAGAGAGATAAAAACTGGATTTTGAGAGGTGGTTGTCTTTGTCAACGACTAGCAATGGGGTTCTTACTATCTTCCATACAAAAATGAAGCAAGTTTTTGAGAGAGAGATTGGCACTTTTGTGCTCTTTTATAAAGCTTGGCACTCCTCTCCACCTTTTTTCCTTTCTCAAACCATGGCTAACCGATTCTATCGGGTGCCCACCAACATTCACATTCCATGGAGGAGTGCCTTTTTTCTTTTCTTTTTTTTTCTTTTTGGAATAAGCAATATGGAAGATAGCAAATCCGACCACTACGTCCCCATGAGCTGAAAACAGTGTCACAAAACGAGAAGTGTTTTGAAGGTTTTTTGAAAGGTAGCACATGAAAATTTACTTGAAATGGCTTACAAATACCATGCATAGGAATTTATAGTGGACACAATGGCAAACTTGGTTTTTGGGAGTTGGATGCACGAGTAGAGCTCATACTCAGTACAAAATGAAGGCTAGCAAAAGACTAGGAGCGACCAACTAAGAGAGCAATAACGGCCATAATCATGCAAAGCGACAAAGCAACATTAAAAGAAGCATAAGATGGCATCAAAAGTCAAAAACTAAATGATCATAGAGGCTATTGGCGACTTATTTTTGTAGTCAACATGGTGTAAGCATGCGCCAAGTCAACCCAAATAAAGCATCAAAGGAGAAAACCAAAATAATGCTTCCAAATAATTAAAACAACGCATGATTTTTTCAAAGGCTCATTAAGCAATCTCAGTTATTTGAGACAAGTCATGCTACAGCAAAACCACTAAGCATACTATCAAAAAGACATCAAGCACGACATGAAAAAGCCTAAGCCGCAGTCTACACAAGCTCCTTCTTGTACCACTTTTTTGCATAAAGGTTTTTCTCTTTTCCAACACCATTCAAACCTTTTTTAATCCAACTCTTTTGAGGAAAACCAACATGGTCCAGAGGCAAAAATACACCTTGATGAATAAATATAAGATATGAATGCAAATCAAGGCGAAACGAAAACCAAAAGCAGTAGCGGATAAAGAAGAACACCCGGTGAAATTGTAAGAATGAAAAACGGAGTGTTCGTTGCAAATGAAAACGAGTACATCTCCTCCAAAGGAAATATGATGTGATCTAACCATTTATTGCAGAAAACAAAACAAAAGATAAACTAAAAGCAAAAACAACTGACGCTCCAAGAAAAATGCATAGTGCATGAAGCAATAAAAATATAGTGTCTTGAAAGGTGACCTGATTTTTGCCGATGAAGAAGGGGGTGCCTCGGGGGCATCCCCAAGCTTTGACACTTGTACTTCTTGGATATTTCTTGGGGTGATACATGGGCATCCCCAAGCTTGAGCTTTTGTCCATTCTTCATCTCATCTCATCATTCTCCAATCCCTACACTTAAAAACTTCCTTCATACAAAACTAAACACAATTCTATTAGCAACATTAGTGTAAGCATAGCATAGACTCAACCATTTTTGCTTCAGGTTTCAACTCAAAACCACCACATATTAAGTATATACTACTGTAACAACTTCCCCAAAAGTTCTGTGATCAAAAGAACTCAAAAGAAAGCGATAAAGCGGCAAACACAAATATTGGCAGAAATCTGTCAAAACAGAACAGCTGACAAATGCCGAATTTTTAAGGGGTTTTCTGTTGCTCAAATCACAAAGTGTTCAACTAATGAAAGTTTGTATATAACCTGGGGCATATGCACAAGAAATCGCAGATCCAAAAGATATACACAGAATTTATACGAATTTATACGGTGCAGCATCGAAAACTGTTTCAGGACAGCAACATCCCCAAATCTTACCTCACTCAAATTAGAGGCTTCTCTTGGCACAACAACGAAATAAAAAGGATAAGGAGCGGTTATTACAGTAGTAATAACTTCCAAGACTCAAATAAAAGAAAAAGTACTGAAAATAAAACAATGGGTTATCTCCCAAGAGTGCTTTTCTTTAACGCCTTTGAGCTAGGCGCAGTAATTTGCAAAGATGCTCATGTGGGCGCCATATAAGAGCTTGAGGCAAAGGCGCCATATAGGAACTTAAAGCAATAGAGAGCATCAAAAAGCAGATGTGAAAGACATTTATATCTGAACCACTTCCTATGCATAGGAATCTTGTAAGAAAATAAATCAACGAGGCACATAGTAGCAAGCATGGATAGATAAAACAAGTGCCACTTCAAGATTTGCAACATAAAGAGGGGAAACTTAATATTGTTGAGATCCATCAAACCATGTTTCCCTCTCTCATAATAACTTTCAGTAGCATCATGAATAGAACTAACAATATAACTATCACATAAAGCATCCCTATCATGAGCCACATGCATAAAAAAATTAATACTCCCCACATGAACAACCATAGTAGGAGCAGATTCAACAGAATAATTATTCTCATCACCATAATCATCAAAAACAGGAGGCATATTGTAATCATAACTATTTTTCTCCTCAAAAGTAGGTGAACTGAAAATATTATACCCATCATCATAACCATCATAGACTAGAGGCTTAGTATCATCACAAGCTAGAGAACAACTATTTCGCAAAGCATATTCATCAAACATATCATCATAAGAAGGAACATGGATAGCACTAACGGTACAACAATTATTAACCTTAGAGTTGGTACCAAAAAGATTTTCAATATCAAAAGTAGAGTGCTTTTCCCAATCATGATCACTAACATAGGTAACAGGCATAGGAACATCATCCTAATCAGAATTATCATAATCTATAGCAGGATCATAATGCTTAGGGGAAGATACCGTGTCCTCTCGCCTCTTACTCCTCTTCTTCTTCTTCATACTCTTCTTACTCTCTCCTTTAGGAGGGAGAGACTTGAAGGGCATCTTCTCCACATATTCTCTAGGAGGGAAAGGCATCTTCTCCACATAATCTGGTTTGCTGACAGGAACAACAGAAGAAACTTTGGAGGATTCCTCCTCTCTATTAATAAGATCGAAACATCTATTAGTCCTGTCATAGCTTGGCAAAACATCATGTTTTATAAGATCTTGTAAGTAAGTATTTGCGAGGCAATCTTTAGCACAATAGAGACGACAACCACGAAGGGTGCTATTAATATTAACATCTCTCATATCAACCAAAGAAATCTTTCTAGATATTTCTTCACAATTCAAAAACAAAGTAAGCTCATCATGCTGATTGAGAGTAATCTTATCATCACAATACAAATCTGCGGTACTCGTTCGATTAATTGGGCATTGCAAATTAAAGTGACCTTTTTCACCGCAAAATTCACAAAGAAAAGGATAAAGCTCACAAACCCTTTCACCAAGCACATCTAGATCCTTGAGCCACATACTGGTTTCTTCATTTGCGTGGGTGATGCAATAATATTCCTTGTTGTAACTCTGTTCACAAGGTCTATGTATTCCACAAAAATTAACATGCTTATAAGAAATAGTACTTTTAGAAGTTTGAGCATGTTTATTGCAATCATCAAGAACAATATCACTTTCTATGCAAGTGTCCTTAAAAGGTTCATGATACACGTCCCCATTTCCTTTAGGAACATTCATATGGGAAGCAAAGGCTTTAAAGCAATCAACCATAATTTGAGGATCAAGACCATATTTAGCACTAAGCTCTTGAAAATTAGCAGTTTCAGCGAAAGACTTAATGCAATCAAACTCGTAATTCATACCTGATCCTTTACCTTTATCGCTATCCCAACCTTCCATATTGTTTTGAATTGTTTCAAGAAGATCCCACTTGGTGTCAATATCCTTGCTTGTGAAAGACCCATCAAAGCATGCATCTAGATAGTCCTTGTAATATCCTGAAAGCCTTGCATAAAAATTATTAATAACAATATTACGGGGAAGATCATGAATAGGACATTTATGTATTAGTAACTTCAATCTTCCCCACGCTTGGGCAATGCTTTCTCCCTCATGCGGATGAAAATTATAAATGTAGTTTCTATCTTTATAAACCTGACTAGAAGGATAGAATTTAGAATAAAAGAGATGTACAATTTCCTCCCAGTCAATAGATGGACCATCCTTTAGTGTTCTATACCATTCCTCAGCTCTGCCTTTTAATGAAAATGAGAATAGCTTCTTCTTAACTTGGTTCATTGAAATACCTGCACACTGGAACAACTCACATAATTCATGTATAAAAAGCAAATAATCACCAGGATGGATAGTTCCATCACCTAAATAGCAGTTATCCCTGACACGTTCAACAATCTTCGCAGGTATTTTAAAAGGATGAGGAGCACAAGCATCATTAGAAACATCACATATGGGAGATAAAATATTATCAGAACAAACTTTCTCCACTAAAGCTGGGGGACTAAAAATATTATACTTAACAAAACCAGCTTCCCCAAGCTTAGACTTTTCTATAGAATTAGCAGTAACGGTATTCAAAGCATTCGTACTAATAACATTGCTATGCGAAATAAGCTCCAAAGGTTTTTTAATTTTCTCTTCAAATCTAAAATCAGGAAAAAGACTAAAGAACTCTTTGTTTTCCATTAAGCCTAACTAGTGAAAAATAAAAACAAGAAACAAAAAGATGTAATTGCAGAATCTACAGGAAATAACTCCGAGCACTCACCAGCAACTAAAAGACTTAGTAGCCAAAGAATGTGAGTACCTTTTACCTTACCTCCCCGGCAACGGCGCCAGAAAAGAGCTTGATGTCTACACATGCTTCTGTTCTTGTAGACAGTGTTGTGCCTCCAAGTGCAGAGGTTTGTAGAGCAGCAACAAGTTTCCCTTAAGTGGATCACCCAAGGTTTATCAAACTCAGGGAGGAAGAGGTCAAAGCTATTCCTCTCAAGCAACCCTGCAATTATGATACATAAAGTCTTTTGTGTCCCCAGCACACCCAATACACTTGTCAGATGTATAGGTGCACTAGTTCGGCGAAGAGATAGTGAAATAGAAGTGGTATAGATGATTATAAGTAGTAAATGCAATCTGGAATAAAAATGGCAGCAAGCAAACAAGTAACAAAACAACAAGTAAATGGTGTGCAAAGCTTGGAAACAAGGCCTAGGGATCATACTTTCACTAGTGGACACACTCCCAACAAATATAACATAATTGAACCAATAGATAACTTCTCTTCACTATGGTACTCTGAATTACTCTCCTATTGAATAACACTAATCATTGCGTAGGGCTACGAAGCACTCCTCAAAGTTCATCAAGTACTTGACAAACACCACTCATAGAGATATCCAAATCAAATCACAACTCAAGATAGATATTATTGCAACTTAGACCAAGTACTAACACCGTGCACACACTGTCAACATTACACCATGAAAGGAGGAATAGATCACTTCAATACTATCATAGTGATAATTATTCTCATAATCCATAAGAGATCACAATCGTAGCCTAGACCAAGTACCACCATGATGCACGCACTGTCACCGTTACAGCATGGCAGGAGGAATAGATTACTTTAATAACACACTAGAGTACACATAATAAAGAAGAGTAACATCTACTTATTCAACATGATACAAAGTTCACGATCACATAAAGATCACATCATGGGAGAGAGAGGTGAACCACATAGCTACCGGTAGAGCCCTCAGCCCCGGGGATGAACTACTCCCTCCTCATAATAGGAGATAGCAAGGTTGATGGAGATGACGGTGAGGTCAATGGAGACGGCAGAGACGGCGATGGAGACCGATGGAGATGGCTCCGGGGGCACTTCCCCGTCCCGGCAGGGTGCCGGAATAGAGACTTCTATCCCCCAAAATTTGGCTTCGACGGCGGCGGCGCTGCAGAACTGTTTTGGAAATTTCGCCGACTCCCCTAGGGTTTTCCGTCCCGAGGCTTCTTATAGGCGAAGGGGCGTCGTCAGGGGTGGCCCCAGGCCCCCTCACACCATGGCGGCGCGGCCAGGGCCTGGGCTGCGCCAGCCAGGCGTGAGACTGGCCTGTGGCCCCTCTCCTTCGCCTCTTTGGATCTCTGGAAGCTTTCGGGAAAAATAAGACTTTAGGAACTTGTTTCGTCCAATTCCGAGAATATATCCTGTGTAGCTTTTCTAAAACACAAAAATAGCAGAAAACAGGGAACTGGCACTGTGGCATCTTCTCAATAGGTTAGTTCCGTAAATCGCATAAAAGTGCCACGAAGTGTAACGAAACACAAGGCAAATGGTGTAAAAACAAGCATGGAGCATCAAAAATTATAGATACGTTTGAGACGTATCAAGCCCCAGGGGAGAACTACTCCCTCCTCATCATAGGGGACAGCAAGGTTGATGGAGATGGCGGTGAGGTCGATGGAGACGGCGGAGACGGCGATGGAGACCGATGGAGATGGCTCCGGGGGCACTTCCCCGTCTCGGCAGGGTGCCAGAACTGAGACTTCTGTCCGCCGAAATTCATCATTGGCGGCGGCGGAGCTGCGGAACTCTTCTGGAAATTTTGCCGATTGTTTTAGGGTTTTCCGTCGGGAGGCTTTTTATAGGCGAAGGGGCATCGTCAGGAGGCGACCAGGGGAGTCTCACCACAGGGGGGCGCGGCCAGGGGCTGGGTCGTGCCCCCTCATGGTGAGGCTGGCCCCTGGCCCCCCTCCGGCTCTCGTTCGGTCTTCGGTCCTCTTCCGAGAAAAATAGGAGTTCTGGAACTTGTTTCGTCCAATTCTGAGAATATTTCCTGTGTAGCTTTTCTGAAACACAAAACTAGCAAAAAACAGGGAACTGGCACTGTGGCATCTTGTCAATAGGTTAGTGATCACTCTAAGATTTACACATATATCTGAACCTTGCAACCATAAAACTTGTCTGTTTTACCTCATTTCTACCAGTGTTGCACCAACATTTTACATCATTTGATCCTTTGTCACAGATCAGTGCGCCAAGGCACTTAAATCTACAAGTCAGAGTAATTCAAACCAAAGACCAAGCCACCAGGAATGGACGAGTACATCTTGAGGAGCAAGAAAAGCAAGCACGGCAGAAAGTGGCTGGTACGGCACAAGAAGACAGGAAAAACGGCAAAAGCAGAAAAGCCGCTGCCGCCACCAACTTCCCACTACTCCTCTACGCCGCAGCAAGAATGCCACAAAAAGTCTTTAAAAGGAGAGGTCCAGGTTCACTCCCACCATATCCATCTCTCACCTCGCATCCACAGCCACTCCATCCATCCACCACTCCACCAAAACCTTCCTCCTCCATAGTCCAACACAAAAAACTTTTCCACCCTTTTCCCTCTTCTCCTCTGTTGTAACAAGACTGGATCCATGGCGTCCACCAAGAACTCCAAGAACTCCCTCAGGAACCTCAAGAACACAGGATGAACATAGCCCCAAGGATCTGAAGGCCCAGCTCTCCCTCAACCTCTGCATCCTCTGCCGCGACAGCAATTCTTCTACTTTCTCTGCCACGGCAAGCCTTCGGTGACAAACAGCAAATCTCTCTTCCTTTCCCTCATGCTCTGTGATCTGTTGTGTTGATCTTGCGTTGTAAAGCAGTTTGAAACTTGTCTTTGACCTTTGCTATGGTTTGAGTGACACACTCCATTGTAAACTCTAAGACTACTGTGAAAACTGTGTTGCACTTGCTTGATCTGTAGGTGTAAGACTAGTCTCTGCACCTAGTTCCAAAAACATATCCCTGTCTAAAATTTGCTAGTTTGTTCAATGCTTTCTTGTCTGACAAACAAGAAATCCTTGAACTTGTTCTGTTAAAACTTCCCTGCTCAAAACCTCCTGTTACTTTTCTGTTTACAACACCAAAAACCCCACTTTTCTGCTTAGCTTCTGGAAATTAGGAAATAGTCTCATTTGTGTTGATCCCTGTGGAGACGACTAGAAAAACCCCCCTATAATCTCAACAGATCAGTTAGTTCCGGAAATCACATAAAAATGCCACAAAGTGTAACGAAAGACAAGGCAAATGGTGTAAAAACAAGCATGGAGCATAAAAAATTATAGATACGTGTAACGCCCCAACCTTTGGATTAAGGTCGAACATCTGTGTTAAGTGCTATTCCCTGGATCAATGATAGCACCACAGAACAAAATGAAATATTCATTGCATAGTATCAAGATTACAACGCGGATCCAGATACAAGTATTCAAAACTTACAGATACACAGCGGGAAAAACAAGGTGGCAAGGAGCCTCCATCTTCATCACGTGCCACAGGCAGACATGTTGGAATGTAAGCTCGAGATCCTAATCCTGGTTCCTTACACAAAATAAAACCTGCACGTTGAATATGCAGCCCCAAAGGGGTCAGTACAATGATGTACTGGCAAATGACACATATTTGGTGGATGTTGCAGGGAGTCTATCTACATGTATATTTGGCTAGTGGATCTGAAGGGCTGATTTGCATAAAGCCAATTTTATCCTATAAGTCTTTCGTACAACCTTCTTTCAAAGCTTTTAAATTTGCAAGGGTCAAAATAACCCCCAACTACCACATACTAGCTAGGTATGTAGCGCTAGGCAAAATTCGACAAAGTCGGAACCTCAAGCACCACCACCCCTCGGAGTGTATGGTCCTTAGTTCCCACCTAGGGGTTTCTAGACAGATTTTGGTCATTCAAAAATCGGTGATGAGATTCTTCCATACATTCCATGTCTAGAGACTCAATTGTCCTTAACCAAGGACACGGCTAATCAATTAGTTTAAACACCTTGCAAGGGTTGTGCACTTTCACCTTACGATTCATTTTATGCCCATACATAAAATGAAACGAGACCTTTTAGAAGGAGAGGGCAACTAACTTAGCAAGCTCCGTTCCCAACCTACAATTCAACTACCACCACTTCTTGCACACAAGTTGCACTCCCACATCTAATCAGTCAAGACAGAGCCCATAATATCATAAGGCTGCACTGGAAGCACTCTAAGCATGGAAGACATGTTAACCTCTTTATTCCTGGGTGGCCATCCCGAGCGGCATTCTGAACCCACATCCTCTCGACGAGGCATGCATCCCAGAACCCACCTACTTCGCCGCCTCTTATCAAACCAATCCACCCAGGTGTTTCATTTTAGTTGAAGTTCTTAATTTTGTTCACAAAACACCTTTATCAAGTGATCATAGCATGGCATCAATATTTTTCAAAGTATTTAGCATCCTAACAGGTGGGGTTTGAGGATAGCTACACACTACTAGGATCTAAGCATTTGATAAAACAGTTGAACAAATCACCTATCATGCATACTACAAGAGGTGAATACACTAATGCATAAGTAAAATGGGTAAAGGGACATGTGTGTCACTTGCCTGTTGAAGATCACGGTCCTTCACTTCTCTCAACTAAGCACGTAGCTCTTCGCAAAAACTATAGCGCAAGAAATAGCATCGCATAAACAAATCATTCAACACAAGTAAACTAATCAGATAAAACAAAGGTGTTTGTTTAACAATTTATTTTTATTGAGATGTTATGACAAGAAGGGTGAGGTAAAAGATCATGTATTGTGAGATATGAATTTAATAGCTTAGTTGGGAAAGGTCAATATGATTGGAGAGATGATTGGTCTAGGCAACATATAATTGGTGAAGTTTTTATGCTTTATCAAGGCATAGATGAAACTTGGAATAACTCATGTGAACTACATCACACGAGGGTCAAGTGTTGCACAACCATACTATTGTGCAAATGTGACAACAGTTACTCTTAAATGGTATGTATAACACTTAGACATTGGGTAAAGATTTATGAAGTATTGGGTTACTCAATCAACTCATTTGCAGATTGAATAGTTCAATACATAGAGACAAGATTAAGTAGGCATTGGATTGGGCATGAATGGTTGATATTTGAGGACATGGCTCAAATGGTTCATTGATCAACATGGTGTATGACACATACTATGGTATGGGCTATAACAACTCCACCTTAATAAGATCTAGGTTTGGGATGAATTCATATTCTACTCAAGTAGCACAATTGCAATTTGAATATATATGAATTAGACAAAGTATAATGAGCGAGATCTTTATGCTTTATCAAAGCATATTGAATCTTGGAATATCTTATGTGGGTAAATACCATAAGAGACAAAATAGTGCAATAGCAATACTATTGAATAAGTGTGGCAACAATTATTCTTAAATAGTATATTTTACACTTAAGCTTAGGCTAGGACTCTTATAATATTGAAGTACTCAATTAACTCAAATGCAATTTGAATAGTTCAATGCAAGGCTAAGGCTGAGTAGACATGAGTAAATGGCTATAGGTAATGGATATGTATAGATGATGTTTGAAATATGGCTTAAGGTTCCTAATGAGTAAATGGGATTGGGTTAAGTACTATGATGTTGATTTGATTAATACTGATTAATACCATAGTAGCAAGATAGAAACTAAGATTGATAGTATCACACTTTACTCAAATGACACATTTGTAATTTGAATAAGTGGGTATTATACAAGATAGGTCTAAGTGATATGATCTTGATCAAGAGGTTGTTTAGATAACATTGATGATTAGGTATGATCATAGGGTTTTCTAAAGTAGAAGGGATTCATTGAATGAAATAGAAATAGAATTAATCTATATAGGAACTACTTAAATTCTCATTTTAGAATTTGAATAATTGTGAAGTGGCTCAAGAAAATTAAGATGTGACACTACTGGATAGCTTGCAGTAATACAAAGTCACTGCAAGTGGATTTATTCCAAAATAAGTTATAGAATTCAAACTATGATCAAATTAGTTATTTGGATAGATTTGAATGCACAAAGTATGTGCACATATCAAATTTGGATTTTCTTGATCCTATGATGTTCTGCAAGTTGAGAGGATTCCAAAGACTACAAAATTGTGATTTTTGGATTAACAGAACTAAAGATATGAATTTAACAAGTTAACAGAAGGTTCAGTCCTCATTTGAAAATAGTTTCAAAATGAACCCATGAAATATGGAGTTTTATTGTACTACTGGATTCTACATGTTTCAAGGATTCCAACGGTATATCATTTGTTATTTTTGGACTTGCAGATCAAAATATATGATTTTCTGAAGATTTGGAGCAATTCTGATTTCAAATTCTAATTCGAATTTCTGTTTAGACCAGAAGCCGACACGCGGCGTGATTTGATTGGCTCATACCGGTTCGGTCGGATCGACGTTGTGGGACGTTAGATCAAATGAGATCTGGATGGATCAGATCAACTGATACCCCTACAATAAGTGATCTAATCCTAGTCACTGGATCTAGATCCGATGGACGGGAAGAGGTGGGAGGTGGTGCTCACCGTGGTGGTCAACTCCGGCGACGTGCGGTACAGGTGGTTGTCGGCGGCGAGGTTCCGATGGTCGGCGACGGTTATGGAGTACTGGACGGTGCGCAGAAGGTGACGGCGAGCTCGTAAGTGTGAATGGCGGCGTCGAATTCTTCCTGGAACAGCGACGAGGCGAGACTGGAGAGGGAGGCGGTGTCGGTGAGATGCAGACGACGAAGCCCTCATCGGATCGCTGCACGGGAAGATTGAGAAAATGGTCGGGAGTGTGCGCCAGTTAACGGAGAAGAAGATAGGAGAAGAGGGAGGGGCTTGGGCTCACCAGAGTAGTCGGAATCGAGCGGATACGCTCGCAGATGTTGCGGACTCCGGCGAGCGATTTCTTCAATTCGGCGGTGCCTCGAGCTGGAAGAAGAAAGGGAGTCGACGGAGGACATCTGGGGGCTTCTATAGGCAGGCTCTTGATGGCTAGTTAGTGCGCGGTGATGGCGCGGGATTAACTCCGGCGAGTTTCCGTTTCCAGAGAGATAGGGGAAACGGTGGAGGTGATGATGCTGACAGGTGGGGCCCGATGTCAGCGAGTGAGAGAGCGGGATAGGGTACTGGTTCGGGAGGGGCATTGCTGGGCCGCGGGCTCCTTTCTCTGTTGGGCCAAAAGGGTTGCCTCGGCCTCTTTTCTATTTTTCAATTTCTTTTCTTCCTTTTCTTTTTCTGTTTTCTTGTTTCCATTATAACCTTTTCAAATTTGATTCAAAATGATTCAAACCAACTTTGTAAAGTTTCTAAAATTCAAGATAACAATACAGAACAGTAACAAACATGTTTTTATAATTAAAACAAGATTTTTAATAGAAGATCTTAATTGCCTAATGGCTTTGCTTGCATAAAATAGTAGAAATAGAGTTTGAACTCTATTCTTTCTAAAATAGTAAAATAATAGTTTATAAAATAATGATTGAGAAACACACTCAAATATGGTTTGAAAAAGCAACCCATATTGAATAAAGCAAATTTTGTAAAACAAACTTTTGCAAGCAAGTTTGTATAAGGCTGATTAAAAACAAGAAAATAATATTTTGATTTTTATATTTTTCTCAAGGAGGTTCCTTAAGAAAATAATAGAAAGTTTAAAATAGTTTTCCAATAAAGCTTTCAAATAGACTCAAAAGTTTTAAATCCCTGTGAAATTTCAATCAATGCACTCAAAACAAAAGCAAAAATTTTCCCCCAAAATTTGATAAAATCTTGGGATGTTACAGACTACCACCCTTAAAAGAAATCTCGTCCTCGAGATTGGAGAAAGGTTACAAGGTTTAAAGGTCCTAATGGAACTAGGGTGCTACCACCCTTAAAAGAAAATTTCTCTTGGTGGTATCTTGATGCTTCCTTAGGCACTTGCATTTTGTTCCCAGCTTGCATTCACTGTTGTGCCCCTTTTCTTGAATCGCTCTTCTTAGAAGTGTCGACGTTTGCCGCTATGTTCAAAAGTGGGCACACCAAGCGTTCCATCCAATTCTGGTGATAGGCAGATATCATCCATCGCGTTGTCATCAACAAGGTAGTCCACATCTTCCATGAATGTGTATCTAGCCTTTTCTTGGTCGGTCCTCATCAAGGCCAGGACAGCATACAAGCCATCACCATACTCCTTGTTGCTTTTGGCTGATTTCCATTACTAAATCTCAGAAGATGACTCAGTGCCAAGTACTACATGCTTGCCCCACGGACATGATGAGGCCACACATCCCAATGAGTTAGGATGGCGTCTTTCTGCGGGCTTCTCATGCATTTCATAGGGGTAAATAAGGTAGATTCTGTAAGAGGTACTTGCACCTTTAAGGGATGGAAGGTCGCCTTATAACCAGCATTGTTGAACCCATTCAAGTTACCGGAGCAAGTCGTGCTACTTGCCACAGGTACCAGATGGTCCTTAAGAATTCCCTTAGCAACCGTCTTCATAGTTGTTGAAAGGCGCTGAACAACTTGATCATATCTCGAAGATGAACTCCTTCTCAGGGAATAGGGATCTAACGAAGCTCTCATGGGTAGGAAAATAGTTCCATGGATTTGGAGAGTTGCCTCATAGCATCGCATGTCGGGATGGGGTAGACTTCGGTGGCGTAGGGCTCTGGGATCAGGAGGATGTCTCATAGTTGGTGGTGGGGTCTCTGTTGTGATTCTCTGGAGAGGGGTGAACTCTCTCTTATAGGCTCAGGGGGGGGGGGGGGGGGTAGTCGAACAGGCCGCGTGGGGAGTCGAAACGAAGAGTCGGGGAGGTGAATTGAAGCCAAAGTTGAACCGCCTTTGCATTCAAGGTCCACTGAGAGAAACGCTTCTGATTCGTGTAGTCGTTCCTCACCGTATTCTTACGTTTTGGCCACACTGGCGCACTATAAGGGGTGTAACATATTTACCCTCCTAAGGTCATGGTTTGGCGACGTCGTCTCTCCTGTAGGTATGTCTCTCTAGGTATGTAAAACCAACATTACGAGAGCGAATAATAAGAGTAGTAGGAGTGGTGATCCATCCATCCTGCACCCAAATCACTACTTCATACATGGTTTTGCAACCCTCGTATTCTAACTCTTGGTCAACCTCACTAGTTTTTTTTAAACAAAAGTTTTGTCGAAATTTGGGACCAAGTTCCCAAATTCTATTTCAAATTTTGAAAACAAAGTCTATCGTTTCCTAACTAGGGTGTTGGGCAAACTCGGCCGTAAGGCGATAATTCTTGCGTTGTAAAACTTTTAGTTTGCTGAATCTGGGAGAAAAATTACATCCATACAATGAGTTACTCATTGGGCTTACAAGTCCATTCCTTCATTTATTACAGGTAATAACCAAATATAAATTACTCCTAGGTTGATCATACTTTGTTGCGTCTTCACCTTGTATCTGCGGCATCCTTCAGACGTCCCAATTTACTGAAGTCTTGGAGTCCCATTCTCTGAACATTTATCCGAGTAGTGTCCCTTTTGTTTGCACTTGTAACAAGTGATCAAACGGATGTCTCTCTTCACGCTATCTTGCATGTTTACTTTATTGTACCTTCCTGGACATTCGCTCACATAATGTCCTAGCTCCTTGCATTTGAAGCACATCACCTGGCTGTTGTCCTTCCTTTTAGGTCTTTCTAGGGCTAGGAGATCTCTTACTTCATTTTCTTCATATTCCACTACAGTTGTGGGAAAACTTTCTCGTTTCTTTGAGCAATCTCTAGACAAGTGTCCTTCTTCTCCACATGAGTAGCAACACTTAGTGGTAGGGTTGTGTGTTGTCCCCACGACTTTATCTTCCATCTTTCTTTTGAGTCTTCCATCTCCAGGGGTCTTTCCTGGCAGTTGGCTCATTCTATCCTTGGCTTGTGGATTCATTCGTTGCACCGTGTAATAAAACTTACATTCAGCAGGAATATGATTGGTTCGTTCACATAGGAAACAAGTAACTTGGGTCATGGGACATTCTCCAACTGGGTTACTCAGGACATAGTAGGGACACTCTTCATGACAGTCTTTAGAGGCGTGCCCTATCTCTCCGCATCTCTTACAGGCTTGACATATCATCTCAGTATCAACTTTTGTTGGCTTCTCCCCATGCTCACCTTGTGGCAGGCTGTCATTGGCACTAGCCATAATTTGGGACATCATTTGTACTATTCGTGAATGATCGTCCAGTACTTGCTGCACTCCTAAAGGTAATTCCTTACTATCATGATTAGCCATATTCTGAGTCATCATCCGCGTAATTCCTGTATGTGCTTCAACTAACTGTTGCATTGCCATCTCCAACTGAGGGTTGTTGCGGTTGTTCTGGTATTGAGGTTGCATCTGTTTGGGTTTTAGGACAGGCTTAGAGATTAGCATAGATGAGGATTAGACAGAAGAGATCTAAGGAAGATTTCTACCCAAACACAGCAGGACAAGAGAAAACATCTTACTACAAAATTTTAACAGACATTGCAACCAATAAAAGCATGGATTATCACATCAAACATAGATCCTCAAGCACAAACAAGTCAAACTACAAGTTTTAGGAAAGCGAGGTCTAACAGGGTCATACCACTAGGTGGCACGACTAACTATTACAAGATCGTCGATTTATTACACAAGATGGTGGTCTCACTACTTGAACTGTGCAAGATATGCTCTAGTGTTCCCTGTCTTGCGTCGCTTCACCACAGGGCTAGGTGGCGCTGCATGAACCTTCTCCACAGAACTTTCATCTACGGTGGGCTGGCAGGACTCTGGCTTCTCCGACTCTATTCCAACCTGCTCCGTGGTCGACTCCTTGTTCCCCACAGTAGGTGTTGTTCCCTTCTTGGGCGGCCAAGGTTTATACTTCATCAGGTCCAGGTGAAGATAAATGCACTGTCCTCGAAAGCCTACAATCTGGGCCTCCTGATCCTCGACCTTGCCTGTCAGCTTATCATTGGCGGCCTCAAGGGATTTGTTCTTCTCCTTCAGCTTCTCTATCGTGTTCTCTAGTTGCTCTATCTTCTCATCTTTCTGCAGGAGTTGATACTTGGCATCATTCGTGGTATCCATCTCACTGCGCAGCATGTCCTCCAGGTTGAACGCATAGGACCCCATATTCTCTAATTGTACCTCAGTCCATGGTAAATCCTCACGACGTCCTGGAGTCCTCAAGGCCCATCCCTCGTGGTTGCGTCTCCCGAACTGGTAGATGGAATTGTCCAACTCCGATATCTCCTGGACGTACATACCACATATGCGAGCTAGTGCCTCCTCCATGGCCATCATGACACCAGTCTCCCAACCTGGGTACATCCTTGAGTACACCACTGTCTCCGTGGGAGTACCAATGGTGCGACCCTCAATCCTGGTCTCAATCTCCCAGCGGACGATCTCGGGAACCACACAGGGTATCACTCTACCACGAAAAGTGGGAGGTGACAGGTTCAGCATCCGAGAAAGGCGAGAAAGCTGATCACTAAACAGCTCGTCGTCATCGTCAAAGGGAACCTTCAGCTTGGTGAACGTCATCTAAAATTTTGAAGAAAGAACAGTGTAAGTAAATGCAAGTGATAAGTCTTACAAGGAAAATAAAACAAACAGTACTTGTAAAGCAATAATTTTTTTAAAACACATCCTAAGCGCAATGATACCCATTTGATATCATTTTTGGGTTTCCTAGCCTAGTCCAAACCTGGGGTCTCGATCCTACAGGCAACACTATGCTCTGATACCATTTTGTAACGCCCCAACCTTTGGATTAAGGTGGAACATCTGTGTTAAGTGCTATTCCCTGGATCAATGATAGCACCACAGAACAAAATGAAATATTCATTCCATAGTATCAAGATTACAATGCGGATCCAGATACAAGTATTCAGAACTTACAGATACACAGCGGGAAAAACAAGGTGGCAAGGAGCCTCCATCTTCATCACGTGCCACAGACAGACATGTTGGAATGTAAGCTCGAGATCCTAATCCTGGTTCCTTACTCAAAATAAAACCTGCACGTTGAATATGCAGCCCCAAAGGGGTCAGTACAATGATGTACTGGCAAATGACACATATTTGGTGGATGTTGCGGGGAGTCTATCTACATGTATATTTGGCTAGTGGATCTCAAGGGCTGATTTGCATAAAGCCAATTTTATCCTATAAGTCTTTCGTACAACCTTCTTTCAAAGTTTTTAAATTTTCAAGGGTCGAAATAACCCCCAACTACCACATACTAGCTAGGTATGTAGCGCTAGGCGAAATTCGACAAAGTCGGAACCTCAGGCACCACCACCCCTCGGAGTGTATGGTCCTTAGTTCCCACCTAGGGGTTTCTAGACAGATTTTAGTCATTCAAAAATTGGTGATGAGATTCTTCCGTACATTCCATGTCTAGAGACTCAATTGTCCTTAACCGAGTACACGGCTAATCGATTAGTTTAAACACCTTGCAAGGGTTGTGCACTTTCACCTTACGATTCATTTTATGCCCATACATAAAATGAAACGAGACCTTTTAGAAGGAGAGGGCAACTAACTTAGCAAGCTCCGTTCCCAACCTACAATTCAACTACCACCACTTCTTGCACACAAGTTGCACTCCCACATCTAATCAGTCAAGACAGAGCCCATAATGTCATAAGGCTGCACTGGAAGCACTCTAAGCATGGAAGAAATGTTAACCTCTTTGTTCCTGGGTGGCCATCCCGAGCGGCATTCTGAACCCACATCCTCTCGACGAGGCATGCGTCCCAGAACCCACCTACTTCGCCGCCTCTTATCAAACCAATCCACCCAGGTGTTTCATTTTAGTTGAAGTTCTTAATTTTGTTCACAAAACACCTTTATCAAGTGATCATAGCATGGCATCAATATTTTTCAAAGTATTTAGCATCCTAACAGGTGGGGTTTGAGGATAGCTACACATTACTAGGATCTAAGCATTTGATAAAACAGTTGAACAAATCACCTATCATGCATACTACAAGAGGTGAATATACTAATGCATAAGTAAAATGGGTAAAGGGACATGTGTGTCACTTGCCTGTTGAAGATCACGGTCCTTCACTTCTCTCAACTAAGCACGTAGCTCTTCGCAAAAACTATAGCGCAAGAAATAGCATCGCATAAACAAATCATTCAACACAAGCAAACTAATCAGATAAAAGAAAGGTGTTTGTTTAACAATTTAGTTTTATTGAGATGTTATGACAAGAAGGGTGAGGTAAAAGATCATGTATTGTGAGATATGAATTTAAGAGCTTAGTTGGGAAAGGTCAATATGATTGGAGAGATGATTGGTCTAGGCAACATATAATTGGTGAAGTTTTTATGCTTTATCAAGGCATAGATGAAACTTGGAATAACTCATGTGAACTATATCACACGAGGGTCAAGTGTTGCACAACCATACTATTGTGCAAATGTGACAACAGTTACTCTTAAATGGTATGTATAACACTTAGACATTGGATAAAGATTTATGAAGTATTGGGTTACTCAATCAACTCATTTGCATATTGAATAGTTCAATACATAGAGACAAGATTAAGTAGGCATTGGATGGGGCATGAATGGTTGATATTTGAGGACATGGCTCAAATGGTTCATTGATCAACATGGTGTATGACACATACTATGGTATAGGCTATAACAACTCCACCTTAATAAGATCTAGGTTTGGGATGAATTCATATTCTACTCAAGTAGCACAATTGCAATTTGAATATATATGAATTAGACAAAGTATAATGAGCGAGATCTTTATGCTTTATCAAAGCATATTGAATCTTGGAATATCTTATGTGGGTAAATCACATAAGAGACAAAATAGTGCAATAGCAATACTATTGAATAAGTGTGGCAACAATTATTCTTAAATAGTATATTTTACACTTAAGCTTAGGCTAGGACTCTTATAATATTGAAGTACTCAATTAACTCAAATGCAATTTGAATAGTTCAATGCAAGGCTAAGGCTGAGTAGACATGAGTAAATAGCTATAGGTAATGGATATGTATAGATGATGTTTGAAACATGGCTTAAGGTTCCTAATGAGTAAATGGGATTGGGTTAAGTACTATGATGTTGATTTGATTAATACCATAGTAGCAAGATAGAAACTAAGATTGATAGTATCACACTTTACTCAAATGACACATTTGTAATTTGAATAAGTGGGTATTATACAAGATAGGTCTAAGTGATATGATCTTGATCAAGATGTTGTTTAGATAACATTGATGATTAGGTATGATCATAGGGTTTTCTAAAGTAGAAGGGATTCATTGAATGAAATGGAAATAGAATTAATCTATATAGGAACTACTCAAATTCTCATTTTAGAATTTGAATAATTGTTAAGTGGCTCAAGAAAACTAAGATGTGACACTACTGGATAGCTTGCAGTAATACAAAGTCGCTGCAAGTGGATTTATTCCAAAATAAGTTATAGAATTCAAACTATGATCAAATTAGTGATTTGGATAGATTTCAATGCACAAAGTGTGTGCATGTATCAAATTTGGATTTTCTTGATCCTATGATGTTCTGCAAGTTGAGAGGATTCCAAAGACTACAAAATTGTGATTTTTGGATTAACAGAACTAAAGATATGAATTTAACCAGTTAACAGAAGGTTCAGTCCTCATTTGAAAATAGTTTCAAAATGAACCCATGAAATATGGAGTTTTATTGTACTACTGGATTCTACATGTTTCAAGGATTCCAACGGTATATCATTTGTTATTTTTGGACTTACAGATCAAAAGATATTATTTTCTGAAGATTTGGAGCAATTCTGATTTCAAATTCTAATTCGAATTTCTGTTTAGACCAGAAGCCGACACGCGGCGTGATCTGATTGGCTCATACCGGTTCGGTTGGATCGACGTTGTGGGACGTTAGATCAAATGAGATCTGGACGGATCAGATCAACAAATACCCCTACACTAAGTGATCTAATCCTAGTCACTGGATCTAGATCCGATGGACGGGAAGAGGTGGGAGGTGGTGCTCACCGTGGTGGTCAACTCCGGCGACGTGCGGTACAGGTGGTCATCGGCGGCGAGGTTCCGATGGTCAGCGATGGTTATGGAGTACTGGACGGTGCGCAGAAGGTGATGGCGAGCTCGTAAGTGTGAATGGCGGCGTCGAATTCTTCCTGGAACAGCGACGAGGCGAGGCTGGAGAGGGAGGCGGTGTCGGTGAGATGCAGACGACGAAGCCCTCATCGGTTCACTGCATGGGAAGATCGAGAAAATGGTCGGGAGTGTGCGCCAGTTAACGAAGAAGAAGATAGGAGAAGAGGGAGGGGCTCGGGCTCACCAGAGTAGTCGGAATCGAGCGGATACGCTCGCAGATGTTGCAGACTCCGGCGAGCGATTTCTTTGATTCGGCGGCGCCTCGAGCTGGAAGAAGAAAGGGAGTAGACGGAGGACATCTGGGGGCTTTTATAGGCAGGCTCTTGATGGCCAGTTAGTGCGCGGTGATGGCGCAGGATTAACTCCGGCGAGTTTCCGTTTCCAGAGAGATAGGGGAAACGGTGGAGGTGATGATGCTGACAGGTGGGGCCCGATGTCAGCGAGTGAGAGAGCGGGATAGGTACTGGTTCGGGAGGGGCGTTGCTGGGCCGCGGGCTCCTTTCTTTGTTGGGCCGAAAGGGTTGCCTCGGCCTCTTTTCTATTTTTCAATTTCTTTTCTTCCTTTTCTTTTTCTGTTTTCTTGTTTCCTTTATAACCTTTTCAAATTTGATTCAAAATGATTCAAACCAACTTTGTAAAGTTTCTAAAATTCAAGATAACAATACAGAACAGTAACAAACATGTTTTTATCATTAAAACAAGATTTTTAATAGAAGATCTTAATTGCCTAATGGCTTTGCTTGCATAAAATAGTAGAAATAGAGTTTGAACTCTATTCTTTCTAAAATAGTAAAATAATAGTTTATAAAATAATGATTGAGAAACACACTCAAATATGGTTTGAAAAAGCAACCCATATTGAATAAAGCAAATTTTGTAAAACAAACTTTTGCAAGCAAGTTTGCATAAGGCTGATTAAAAACAAGAAAATAATATTTTGATTTTTATATTTTTCTCAAGGAGGTTCCTTAAGAAAATAATAGAAAGTTTAAAATAGTTTTCCAATAAAGCTTTCAAATAGACTCAAAAGTTTTAAATCCTTGTGAAATTTCAATCAATGCACTCAAAACAAAAGCAAAAAATTTCCCCCAAAATTTGATAAAATCTTGGGATGTTACAATACGTTTGAGACATATCAGCATCCCCAAGCTTAACTCCTGCTCGTCCTCGAGTAGGTAAGTGATAACAAAAGAAATAATTTTTGAGGTGACATGCACCATCACAATTTGATCAACGAGATAGAGCATTGAGTGCTGAGATCAAAGAACTTAAAACATGGGCATGAAAGATATAATCTTGATAGAAGAAACTTAGCAACCAAGTTATAACATGAAAATGAACACAAATGAAAGATCATGAAAATGAAACAATGTAAGTCAAACGTGTGTTCAAATCATATGGAAAAACATAGCAAATGGTTTTCAGCTTGTCCTTCATGGAATAGCAAAACATAAATGCATAGGACACCTTCAAGTTTAAGAGGGCGACTAGATACAAATAATTTAAGAACAAGTGAAACCAAAATCATGAATCAATCAATGAAAACTTTGGGACAATGCACATTATACTCAGAATGACAACTATGCTCTCTTAGACGGTGCATAAAGATAGAAGGTGGTGACTCAACATAAAAGTAAAAGAAAGGCCCTTCGTAAAGGGAAGCAGTGATTACAAGTTTTATAAACCTTCAAAAATTATGGTACTTACTAGCTTTGAGCTCTCATTGCCCCCATTATAAGCATCTTGAATGGTTAAAGTTAATGCGAGTACAATTATGTTGTATATGCTTGACAAATCATAAGTTGAAAACCTCGTGTCCCGTGAAGTACGAATACCCAAACCTCATGCTACTTTACTTAGAGTCCCAAGCAAGCTCTTGTCATTGTAAGTATACACGTATCATCGAGAACCGCCAACGGGGTACCTCCGTGCCCGATGACATGGAACAAGCTCACATCAAAATGACAGGACAAACAGACAATGAACACCTCGACATCTCTTTTATTTACCATTGGTATAGCTTTTCATTGTGAGATGCGTCGTCGAATGTTCACTATGGGCATGCTATAAATTTTCACCATAAATTATGCATGGCTTAAAATAGCGGCCCAGGCGTTTCTCTAATATGTATACAAACTCCATGATCCCGCAAGATTCCCAATTCATTTCATATCGCGAGTATCCATAAACAAAAGATCATGATATGAACTCAAATAAGAAGTGCAATGTTGAAAGCTTGCCCCATGACGGCATGGCTGGGCCAATTTCCAACTTACAACTTGCAAGCATAACAACTCAACATAAGAGAGACACAATGTCAAATTTTTAAGATCAAGAAAAGTAAAGTGTGCCATCAGGTTCATGAGAGCTTTACTGACCAATTTTCGCATAACACCAAAAAGAGTTTAATTTGAAGGATAGATAAAAGCAAGTCAAATGTACTTTGGAATAGAAAATTGGTAATAGGTATGTATGGTGGACACTTTGGGAACAACTGGGTTTTTAGGAGTTGGATGCACGAGTAGAGCTCATACTCAGTACAAAATGAGGGCTAATAAAAGACTGGGAGCGACCAACTAAGAAGCAATATTAAAAGAAGCATAAGATGGCATCAAAAGTCAAAAACTAAATGATAATAGAGGCTTATGGCGACTTTGTATGAGTCTAACATGTGTGAGCATGCGCCAAGTCAACCCAAATAAAACATCAAGGAGAAAACCAAAATAATGCTTCCAAATAATCAAAACAACGTATGATTTTTTCAAAGGCTCATTAAGCAATCTCAGTCATTTGACACAAGTCATTCTACAACAAAACCACTAAGCATGCTATCAAAATGACATCAAGCACGCCACGCAAAAGCCTAGGCCACAGTCTACACAAGCTCCTTTTTGTACCACTTTTTTTGCATGAAACTTTTTCTCTTTTCCAACACCATTCAAACCTTTTTGAGGAAACTCTTTTGATGAAAAACAACATAGACCAGTGGTCAAAATACACCTTGATGCAAAGATAAAAGAAGATCTGAACAAAAATCAAGGCGAAAAACAAAAGCTAAACACAGTAGCAGAAAAAGAAAACACTCGTTGAACGAAAAGAGTGAAAATTAGAGTGTTCTTGGCAATGAAAAACGGAGTTCATCTCCCTCCAAAACAACATGATGTGATCAAACCGTTTATTACAGCAAACAAAACAAAAATAAAACTGAAAGCAAAAACAACTGACGCTCCAAGGAAAACGCATAATGCATGAAGTAATAAAAATATAGTGTCTTAAAAGGTGACCTGATTTTTGCTGATGAAGAAAGGGGTGCCTCGGGGGCATCCCCAAGCTTTGACGCTTGTACTTCTTGGGTATTTCTTGGGGTGGCATGGGAATCCCCAAGCTTGAGCTTTTGTCCATTCTTCATCTCATCTCATCATTCTCCAATCCCTACACTTGAAAACTTCCTTCATACAAAACTTAACACAATTCTATTAGCAACATTAGCATAAACATAATAATAAATCAACCCTTATTGCTTCAGGTTTCAACTCAAAACCACCACATATAAAGCATATACTACTGTAGCAACTTCCCCAAAAGTTCCGTGATCAAAAGAACTAAAAAAGAAAGCGATAAAGTGGCAAACACAAATATTGGCAGAAATCAGTCAAAACAGAACAGCTGACAAAGTGTGAATTTTTAGAGGGTTTTCTGTTGCTCAAATCAAAAAGTGTTCAACTAATGAAAGTTTGGATATAACCTGGGCATATGCACAAGAAATCGTAGGTCCAAAAGATTTACAGAGAATTTTCACGAATTTTTACGGTGCAGCACCGAAAACTGTTTCAGGACAGCAACATCCCTAAATCTTACCTTACTCAAATTAGAGGCTTGTCTTGGCACAAAAATGAAATAAAAAGGATAAGGAGAGGTTATTACAGTAGTAATAACTTCCAAAACTCAAATAAAAGAAAAAGTACTGAAAACTAAAACATTGGGTTATCTCCCAAAAGTGCTTTTCTTTAACGCCTTTGAGCTAGGCGCAGTAATTTGCAAAGATGCTCATGTGGGCGCCATATAAGAGCTTGAGGCAAAGGCGCCATATAGGAACTTAAAGCAAGAGAGAGCATCAAAAAGTAAATATGAAAGACATTTAAATCTGAACCACTTTCTATGAAAAATAATTGTAGCGCCCTGCCTTATCAAAAGACATAACTCCTGTGTATCTGTGTCATTTCCTGGATCAGTAGATAGCACCACAGTACAAAATAAGTAATCATTGCAATAGCATCAATATTACAACGTAAATCCAGTTACATAGGTCTTTAACCTTACGAGTACACAGCATAAAGCATAGTTGCAATGAGCCTCCATCTTCATCAAGTGCCACAGGCAAACATGTTGGAATGTAAGCCCGAGATCCTACTCCTGGTTCCTTACTCGACAATAAAACCTGCACGTTTGAATATGCAGCCCCAGAGAGGTCAGTACAACAACGTACTGGCAAATGACACATATTTGTGGCATTTGTGAAAAGACTAAACTACATGACATCTGGCTTAGTGGATCTCAAAGGCTGATTTGCATAAAGCAACTTTTATCCTATCTCTTTGTAAAACCTTTTCATCAAAATTTTAATTCATAAGGGTCAAGATAACCCCCATACGCTACATACTAGACTAGGTATGTAGTTCTGGGCGAAACTCAACAAAGTTTGAAGTACAGATACCATCACCCCTCGGAGTGTATGGCCCTGAGCTTCTCCTGATAGTTGCTAGTCAAGTTTTAAGGCATTCAGAAAAGATGATGAGATTCTTCCGATCATTCCATGGCTAGAGACTCAATTGTCCATTCCGAGGACTCGGCTAATCGATTAGATTTTAACACCTTGCAAGGGTTGTGCACTTTCACCTTATCCTTCATTTTGCGCCCATACACAAAATGAAACAAGACCTTTCAGAAAAAGCATTCAACCAAACTAGTCTGACCGTACCCCCTATATTATGCTACCACCTGCTGTCAGTACTCTTGGCTGAACCCTTAATCCTACTCTTTCTTGACAGAGCCCATAATGTCATAAGGCTGCACTAGAAGGACTTTAATCATGGAAGCCTTATTAATCTCTTGAATCCTGAGTGGCCGTCTCGAGCGGCATCCTGAGCTATACATCTATACTAGCATGTGCCCTAGGACCCACCTACTACACTTTCCATCACAAACCAATCCACCCAGGTAGTTCATTTTAGTTGAAGTTGTTAATTTTATTCACAAAACAACTTTTCACATGATCAAAGCATAGCATCAATATTCAGGTATTTAGCATCCTACTAGGTGGTGTTTGATGGATAGCTACTCACTACTAGGATCTAGCACTTTGTAAACAGTTGAAATTCACCTATCATGCATACTACTGAAAATCACTAATGCATAATAAAAATAGGTAGAAGATATGTGTGTCACTTGCCTTTTTGAAGAATACGATCTTTCACTTCTCTCAACTAAGCACGTAGCTCTTCGCACAAACTATAGCACAAGAAATAGCATACCATAAACATACCATACAAACACTCTCAACAAATCAAACAATTGAAAAGTGTTTGTTTAACAATTTAGGTTTATTGAGATGTTATGATCAACAAGTTTTGGTAAAGGATCATGAATTGTGAGATAAGGGTTTAAGAGCTTAGTTTGGAAAGATAAATATGATTAGAGAGAGAACTGACTAATCAAGACATAAGTGATGATGTCTTTATGCTTTACCAAAGCATAAATAGAATTTAGGAAGACTCATGTGAATTAGATCACACAAGTGTGGAATTGTGCAGCAACATTACTATTGAATAAGTGTGACAACAATTATTCTTAAATAGTATATATCACTCTTAGGCAATGGGTAAAGATTTTAAGAATGCTTGAATTACTCAATTAGCACATTTGCAGGTTGAATAGTTCAATACATGACATCAAGATTAAGTAGGCATAGGATGTGGTATAAGTGATTGACATTTGAGAACATAGCCCAAAGGGTTCATTGAACAACATGGTGCGTAAACACATCTATGGTATGGGTTATACCAACACCACATTAACAAAAGTTGAACAATAGATTTGAGACGAATTCATATTCTACTCAAATAGCACAATTGCAATTTGAATATATATGAATTAGACAAAATAGTTTAGATGAACAGGACATGGGTCAAGGCGATGTCCAGATGATATTTGATAGCTAGCTATGAACATAGGGTTTACTAAAGTAGATGGAAACATTAGCTGAAAAAGAAATAGAATTAATCTATACTCAAATTCTCATATTAGAATTTGAATAATTGTAAAGTGGTTCAAGAAAATATGAGAGTGGTGCTATTGGATAGCTTGTAGTAAAACAAAGCTATAGCAATTGGATTCATTCTAAAATAATTTCTAGAATTCAAATTATGATCAAATTAGTGATTTGAATAGATTTCAATGCACAAAGTGTGTGCACATATCAACTTTGGGTTTTCTTGATCCTATGATGTTCTACAGGTGAGAGGATTCCAGAGACTACAAATTTGTAATTTTTTGACACTTAAATCAAAAGATATGATTTAAGCAAGCTAACAGAAAAGTTTAACTCAATTTGAAAATAGTTTCAATTTGAACCCATAAAATATAAAATATTATGGTACTAATGGATTCTACAAGCCTCAAGGATTCCAAAGGTATATCATTTGCTAAATTTGGACACAGGGATCAAATGATATGAATTAAACAAGATTCAGTTGAAAACTGATTTGAAATTCTATTTTGAAATTCGTTTGAATTCAGAGACCGACACATAGCGGGTTAGTACTTGTTGATACAGGTTTGTGCGGATCATGGCCAAGGGCCGTTGGATTTTAAAAGATCTGGACGCACGAGATTGCTCCGTACCTGTTCGGATAAGTGATCTATCTGATCCGTTGGATCTAGATCGGACGCATAGGATTAAAAGGAGGAGGGCTTACCAGTTGAGATTAGGTTTTCATCGTCGCCGGCGAGATCGCGGCCAGGTGGTTGGTCTCCGGCGAGCTCCGGTGAGATCTAGACGGTGGAGATGCTACGACGAGGTGCAGGGCGACACGGGGGTCTTGAGAGCTTGATCGGCACCGACGTTTGCTTCCAGAGGAGGGAGAAGGGATCGGCTGGAAGTACGGGCACCTCGGTGATGCTTTGGGTGAGGTCGTCGGGGCCATTTTGCTGTGGAACAATTCAATCCAGGGGCGTTAGGGGGTGCGCCAGAGAGAGGCAGAGAGGATAGGGGGAGAGAGAGGGGCTGGTGCTCACTGACGGCGTCACAATCGACTAGAGTTGCTCGCAGGGGCCGCAGGCTTCGACGAGAAATTCACGTCGACTCCAAGGACGATTCGGGCGAGAGAGAAAGGGAGGCGGGAGAGGAGTGTCGGGGCCTTTTATAGGCGGCCGAGGCGTGGAGGAGGGGTTAGGGTTAGGGCTAGGGGCGCATCGGACGGCTGGGGGAGACGCCGGGCTCGTCCTGGACTCTGTCCAGAGGTGGGAGGCGATCCCAATAGGTGGGGTCCACCTGTCGGTGGGAGGAAGATAGAGGGCGAGATACCCCTTCGGGAACAAGGGTTAGCGGGCCGGGGCCGAATTCGGAGCTGGGCCGCTTCGGTTCCCCTGGCCTCTTTTATATTTTTTTATTTCTTTTCTTTTTCTGTTTTCTCTTTTCTTTTCTATCTTTTGCAAAATGCTTCAAATCAATTCAAATAAATTCCTATATTCTTCAAATCTTCCAAGCAAAGTTTTAAACCAGTAAGAAGCATGTTTTCAGAACAAAATATGATTTTGGAACAAATCATTATAGTCAAGCAAGGTAGTTTTGCTTGCATAAAATAATAGGATTAGGGTTTAGAAAACAGTTCTTTTAAAGAATAATTCTTTATAAAATATCATTTTGAAATTCACTCTCAGGCAAGGTTTTGAAGGGCAATCTTTATAAACACTTTTGTAACACATTTCTTTGCAAGCAAGCTTGCCTAAGTTTGAATAAAAGAAGGAAAATTAATATTTTGATTCTAGGTTTTTCTCAAAGAAGTTCTTCAATAGGGCTTTTAAATAACTCAAAAGTTTTAAATCCTTGTGGATTTTCAATCAATGCACTCAAAACAAAAGCAAAAATTTACCCCCAAAATTTGATAAAATCTTGGGATGTTACAGACTACCACCCTTAAAAGAAATCTCGTCCCCGAGATTGGAGAGGCTAGAAAGAAATAGGGTTTGGGTTATCTAGGTTGCTACCACCCTTAAAAGAAACTTTTGTAGGTAGTCTAGGTACTTAGGGTTCGTCCAAACACCTTGGCGTTAACATTGGCGTTAACATTGGCACTGGGTCATCCTTTGACTTGGCACTGGGTCATCCTTTGAACCCATAGGTAGTCTTCATCTTAATTTTCAATAGGTGGGTGTCTATTCACAAATCCGGGTACCAACCTTCCTTATGGGGTTGCTGGAGGTAAACTTACTCTATTGTAGAGCTTTCTATCCAACAGGGTAGTTGTTGAACTACTTTGGACACTGAAGAGTCACTCTTTGGTCAATCAGAAGTCCAAGCTGAGTTGTCTCCTCTTTGGGTCAATCAGAAGACCAAGCTGAGTTGTCTCCTCTTTGGGTCAATCAGAAGACCAAGCTGAGAGGGTATCCTCTCATCATCTCAACTTCCTTATCATCATCCTTGGAGGTTCTTCATTCTTGTGGTTGCTTCCTTTATGATACAATTCTATTCTGATACCATTCTATTCCATTCCATTCTGGTACCCTTCCTTGTGATACCATTCTATTCTTATAACCTTTCACGTTGATGAACATCTTCCATTGCGAGTCTTCTTCAACAAAAGTTTGAAGTTCATCCTTGTCGTATTCCTACGTTTTGGCAGCCCTTGCCTACTATGAGGGGTTTGACATTCTATCTTCCTAGGGTTATGGCTTAACAACGTCGTTTCTTGTAGGTATGTCTCTCTAGATTCACCATTCCTCATAACAAGAGCGAATGATATGGGTTGCTGTCATGGGGAGCTAATCCATGGTGCACCCAATCATTTCCTTATATTTGGTTTGGTGCATCTCGTATTCTAACTCTTGGTCAACCTCACTAGCTTTTAAACAAAAGTCTTGTTGAAAAATGGAACCAAGTTCCCAAATCCTTATTTTGAATTTTGAAAACAAAATCTATCGTTCCTAGCTAGAGGTTTTCAACAAGGCTCATGGCAATACTCCTTAAGTTGTAGATCCTTTGGTTTGCCATTTAAGGTGAATTAAAATCTTTTCTGTTGCTCTATTTGTCCTTTCCATTGCTCTGTTTGCTCTTTCCATTGCTCTGTTTGCTCTTTCCATTGCTCTGTTTGCTCTTTTCCACCTTCCTTGCATGAGGTGGTTGAATAGTATTACTTCCACATTAGCTACACCTTGGGGTGTCTTCTTATTGTTTGCGTGGTATCCTTCAGCCATCCTAGCTTACTGAATTCTTGGGGTATCATCCTTTGTGCACCCTCTTGCATAATATTCTAGTCTCTTGTACTTGAAACACTACCTCTTGTTGTTGTACTCTGTATCCTTATCTCCAAATGAGGGTTATTGTAGTTGTTCTGTCGTTGGTGGCACTTTGGTTTGGGTTTTAAGATAAGTCTAGAGTTTAGCATAGATGAGAATTAGATAGAAGAGGTCTAAAGAAGATTTCCTACCCAAACATAATAGATCAGAACAATTTATCTTACAAACAATATCTAACAAACATTCATCATAACAAGCAAACTAGTTTTCAAGCAAATGAAAAGTACGGTCATCCACAAATTGGTATGATCATAAACGTTTATTACACAATGTCTCTTATTAAAATTACTAAATGGAAGTCCAACTAAACTTCATGGTTCTCCTTCACACATATCCATTGTTCTGGTCTAGCTGCTTCTGTAAATTGGCAATCTATTCATCCTTGGTTTTGATGAGGTCTCCTTGATCACTAAGTTCAGATACCAAATTTTCCATGTCACCTTGTAGTTGACTTATGGTTTCCTTTAATGTAGTAGTATCTTCCTTTTCTTCCTTGAGGTCCTGCTGAGTGTTATGGAGTCTCCACTTGAGTCTTTCTCCGAGCTCCTTTATTGCTGACCAAGCAGCACATCTTGCTGAGTCAAGGAATGATGGATACATCTTGGAGTTGGTAAACATCCAAAGTCCCATCTTCTTGTGGTCATCTTCCTTATGCTTGTATAAATGAAGCTGCACCCACCAATATTCTTCAACTTCATCCATAACGGGAAATCCTTTGTAAACAGCTTCTCCTTGCATTCCCATACTTAACATGAGGTTCTTCAATGCTTTGGGAAACTCAGTCTCACTCTTCAGGGTCATGATCATCACTGGTCCTTTCTTTAGTGATTCAATGAGGCTGGTCATCTAAATTAGAAAGAAGAGTAGTGTGAAACAGACGAATGGGATAAGGTCTTACAAGAAAATTTCAAACTAAAAGTAAATAGATTGATTTCATTTAGAAAACTGAATTGATTTTCTTCTTAAGGTGAGAAAAGAATCATAGGGCTTCCTAGTCTATTTCCAAACCTAGGGTCTCGATCCTACATGCAACACTATGCTCTGATACCATTCTGTAGCGCCCTGCCTTATCAAAAGACAGAACTCCTGTGTATCTGTGCCATTCCCTGGATTAGTAGATAGCACCATAGTACAAAATAAGTAATCATTGCAATAGCATCAATATTACAACGTAAATCCAGTTACATAGGTCTTTAACCTTACGAGTACACAGCATAAAGCATAGTTGCAATGAGCCTCCATCTTCATCAAGTGCCACAGTCAAACATGTTGGAATGTAAGCTCGAGATCCTACTCCTGGTTCCTTACTCGACAATAAAACCTGCACATTTGAATATGCAGCCCCAGAGGGGTCAGTACAACAACGTACTGGCAAATGACACATATTTGTGGCATTTGTGAAAAGACTAAACTACATGACATCTGGCTTAGTGGATCTCAAAGGCTGATTTGCATAAAGCAAGTTTTATCCTATCTCTTTGTAAAACCTTTTCATCAAAATTTTAATTTATAAGGGTCAAGATAACCCCCATATGCTACATACTAGACTAGGTATGTAGTTTTGGGCAAAACTCAACAAAGTTTGACATACAGATACCATCACCCCTCGGAGTGTATGGCCCTAAGCTTCTCCTGATAGTTGCTAGTCAAGTTTTAAAGCATTCACAAAAGATGATGAGATTCTTCCGATCATTCCATGGCTAGAGACTCAATTGTCCATTTCGAGGACTCGGCTAATCGATTAGATTTTAACACCTTGCAAGGGTTGTGCACTTTCACCTTATCCTTCATTTTGCGCCCATACACAAAATGAAACAAGACCTTTTACAAAAAGCATTCAACCAAACTAGTCTGACCGTACCCCCTATATTATGCTACCACCTGCTGTCAGTACTCTTGGCTGAACCCTTAATCCTACTCTTTCTTGATAGAGCCCATAATGTCATAAGGCTGCACTGGAAGTACTTTAATCATGGAAGCCTTATTAATCTCTTGAATCCTGAGTGGCCATCGCGAGCGGCATCCTGAGCTACACATCTGTACTAGCATGTGCCCTAGGACCCACCTACTACTCTTTCCATCACAAACTAATCCACCCAGGTAGTTCATTTTAGTTGAAGTTGTTAATTTAATTCACAAAACAACTTTTCACATGATCAAAGCATAGCATCAATATTCAGGTATTTAGCATCCTACCAGGTGGTATTTGAGGGATAGCTACTCACTACTAGGATCTAGCACTTTGTAAATAGTTGAAATTCACCTATCATGCATACTACTGAAAATCACTAATGCATAATAAAAATAGGTATAAGATATGTGTGTCACTTGCCTTTTTGAAGAATACGATCTTTCACTTCTCTCAACTAAGCACGTAGCTCTTTGCACAAACTATAACACAAGAAATAGCATACCATAAACATACCATACAAACACTATCAACAAATCAAACAATTGAAAAGTGTTTGTTTAACAATTTAGGTTTATTGAGATGTTATGATAAGAAAGATTTGGTAAAGGATCATGAATTGTGAGATAAGGGTTTAAGAGCTTAGTTTGGAAAAATAAATATGGTTAGAGAGAGAACTGGCTAATCAAGACATAAGTGATGAAGTCTTTATGCTTTACCAAAGCATAAATAGAATTTAGGAAGACTCATGTGAATTAGATCACACAAGTGTGGAATTGTGCAACAATATTACTATTGAATAAGTGTGACAAAAATTATTCTTAAATAGTATATATCACACTTAGGCAATGGGTAAATTTTTTAAGAATGCTTGAATTACTCAATTAGCACATTTGCAGGTTGAATAGTTCAATACATGACATCAAGATTAAGCAGGCATAGGATGTGGTATAAGTGATTGACATTTGAGAACATAGCTCAAAGGGTTCATTTAACAACATGGTGCATAAACACATACTATGGTATGGGTTATAACAACACCACATTAACAAAAGTTGAACAACAGATTTGAGACGAATTCATATTCTACTCAAGTAGCACAATTGCAATTTGAATATATATGAATTAGACAAAATATTTTAGATGAACAGGACATGGGTCAAGGCGATGTCCAGATGATATTTGATAGCTAGCTATGAACATAGGGTTTACTAAAGTAGATGGAAACATTAGCTGAAAAAGAAATAGAATTAATCTATATAGGGAATACTCAAATTCTCATATTAGAATTTGAATAATTGTAAAGTGGTTCAAGAAAATATGAGAGTGGTGCTATTGGATAGCTTGCAGTAAAACAAAGCTATAGCAATTGGATTCATTCTAAAATAATTTCTAGAATTCAAATTATGATCAAATTAGTGATTTGAATAGATTTGAATGCACAAAGTGTGTGCACATATCAACTTTGGGTTTTCTTGATCCTATGATGTTCTACAGGTTGAGAGGATTCTAGAGACTACAAATTTGTAATTTTTGGACACTTAAATCAAAAGATATGATTTAAGCAAGCTAACAGAAAAGTTTAACTCAATTTGAAAATAGTTTCAATTTGAACCCATAAAATATAAAATATAAAATATTATGGTACTAATGGATTCTAAAAGCCTCAAGGATTCCAAAGGTGTATCATTTGCTAAATTTGGACACAGGGATCAAAAGATATGAATTAAACAAGATTTAGTTGAAAACTGATTTGAAATTCTATTTTGAAATTCGTTTGAATTCAGAGACCGACACGTGGCGGGTTATTACTCGCTGATACCGGTTCGTGCGGATCATGGCCAAGGGCCGTCGGATTTTAGAAGATCTGGACGCATGAGATTGCTCTGTACCTGTTCGGATAAGTGATCTGTCTGATCCGTTGGATCTAGATCGGACGCATAGGATTAAAAGGAGGAGGGCTTACCGGTTGAGATTAGGGTTTCGTCGTTGCCGGCGAGATCATGTCCAGGTGGTTGGTCTCCGGCGAGCTCCGGTGAGATCTAGACAGTGGAGATGCTACGACAAGGTGCAGGGTGACACGGGGGTCTCGAGAGCTTGATCGGCGCCGACGTTTGCTTCCAGAGGAGGGAGAGGGGATCGACTGGAAGTACGGGCGCCTTGGTGATGCTTCGGGTGAGGTCGTCGGGGCCGTTTTGCTGCGGAACAATTCAATCCAGGGGCGTTAGGGGGCGCGCCAGAGAGAGGCAGAGAGTATAGGGGGAGAGAGAGGGGCTGGTGCTCACTGACGACGTCACAATCGACCGGAGTTGCTCGCAGGGGCCGCGGGCTTTGACGAGAAATTCACGTCGACTCCAAGGACGATCCAGGCGAGAGAGAAAGGGAGGCGGGGGAGGAGTGTCGGGGCCTTTTATAGGCGGCTGAGGCGTGGAGGAGGGGTTAGGGTTAGGGCTAGGGGCGCATCGGACGGCTGAGGGAGACGCCGGGCTTGTCCTGGAGTCTGTCCAGAGGTGGGAGGCGATCCCGACAGGTGGGGTCCACCTGTCGATGGGAGGGAGAGAGAGGGCGAGATACCCCTTCGGGAACGAGGGTTAGCGGGCCGGGGCCGAATTTGGAGCTGGGCCTCTTCGGTTCCCCTCGGCCTCTTTTATATTTTTTTATTTCTTTTCTTTTTCTGTTTTCTCTTTTCTTTTCTATCTTTTGCAAAATGCTTCAAATCAATTCAAATAAATTCCTATATTCTTCAAATCTTCCAAGCAAAGTTTTAAACCAGTAAGAAGCATGTTTTCAGAACAAAATATGATTTTGGAACAAATCATTATAGTCAAGCAAGGTAGTTTTTCTTGCATAAAATAATAGGATTAGGGTTTAGAAAACAGTTCTTTTAAAGAATAATTCTTTATAAAATATCATTTTGAAATTCACTCTCAGGCAAGGTTTTGAAGGGCAATCTTTATAAACACTTTTGTAACACATTTCTTTGCAAGCAAGCTTGCCTAAGTTTGAATAAAAGAAGGAAAATTAATATTTTGATTCTAGGTTTTTCTCAAAGAAGTTCTTCAATAGGGCTTTTAAATAACTCAAAAGTTTTAAATCCTTGTGGATTTTCAATCAATGCACTCAAAACAAAAGCAAAAATTTACCCCCAAAATTTGATAAAATCTTGGGATGTTACAGACTACCACCCTTAAAAGAAATCTCGTCCCCGAGATTGGAGAGGCTAGAAAGAAATAGGGTTTGGGTTATCTAGGTTGCTACCACCCTTAAAAGAAACTTTTGTAGGTAGTCTAGGTACTTAGGGTTCGTCCAAACACCTTGGCGTTAACATTGGCACTGGGTCATCCTTTGACTTGGCACTGGGTCATCCTTTGAACCCATAGGTAGTCTTCATCTTAATTTTCAATAGGTGGGTGTCTATTCACAAATCCGGGTACCAACCTTCCTTATGGGGTTGCTGGAGGTAAACTTACTCTATTGTAGAGCTTTCTATCCAACAGGGTAGTTGTTGAACTACTTTGGACACTGAAGAGTCACTCTTTGGTCAATCAGAAGTCCAAGCTGAGTTGTCTCCTCTTTGGGTCAATCAGAAGACCAAGCTGAGTTGTCTCCTCTTTGGGTCAATCAGAAGACCAAGCTGAGAGGGTATCCTCTCATCATCTCAACTTCCTTATCATCATCCTTGGAGGTTCTTCATTCTTGTGGTTGCTTCCTTTATGATACAATTCTATTCTGATACCATTCTATTCCATTCCATTCTGGTACCCTTCCTTGTGATACCATTCTATTCTTATAACCTTTCACATTGATGAACATCTTCCATTGCGAGTCTTCTTCAACAAAAGTTTGAAGTTCATCCTTGTCGTATTCCTACGTTTTGGCAGCCCTTGCCTACTATGAGGGGTTTGACATTCTATCTTCCTAGGGTTATGGCTTAACAACGTCGTTTCTTGTAGGTATGTCTCTCTAGATTCACCATTCCTCATAACAAGAGCGAATGATATGGGTTGCTGTCATGGGGAGCTAATCCATGGTGCACCCAATCATTTCCTTATATTTGGTTTGGTGCATCTCGTATTCTAACTCTTGGTCAACCTCACTAGCTTTTAAACAAAAGTCTTGTTGAAAAATGGAACCAAGTTCCCAAATCCTTATTTTGAATTTTGAAAACAAAATCTATCGTTCCTAGCTAGAGGTTTTCAACAAGGCTCATGGCAATACTCCTTAAGTTGTAGATCCTTTGGTTTGCCATTTAAGGTGAATTAAAATCTTTTCTGTTGCTCTATTTGTCCTTTCCATTGCTCTGTTTGCTCTTTCCATTGCTCTGTTTGCTCTTTCCATTGCTCTGTTTGCTCTTTTCCACCTTCCTTGCATGAGGTGGTTGAATAGTATTACTTCCACATTAGCTACACCTTGGGGTGTCTTCTTATTGTTTGCGTGGTATCCTTCAGCCATCCTAGCTTACTGAATTCTTGGGGTATCATCCTTTGTGCACCCTCTTGCATAATATTCTAGTCTCTTGTACTTGAAACACTACCTCTTGTTGTTGTACTCTGTATCCTTATCTCCAAATGAGGGTTATTGTAGTTGTTCTGTCGTTGGTGGCACTTTGGTTTGGGTTTTAAGATAAGTCTAGAGTTTAGCATAGATGAGAATTAGATAGAAGAGGTCTAAAGAATATTTCCTACCCAAACATAATAGATCAGAACAATTTATCTTACAAACAATATCTAACAAACATTCATCATAACAAGCAAACTAGTTTTCAAGCAAATGAAAAGTACGGTCATCCACAAATTGGTATGATCATAAACGTTTATTACACAATGTCTCTTATTAAAATTACTAAATGGAAGTCCAACTAAACTTCATGGTTCTCCTTCACACATATCCATTGTTCTGGTCCAGCTGCTTCTGTAAATTGGCAATCTATTCATCCTTGGTTTTGATGAGGTCTCCTTGATCACTAAGTTCAGATACCAAATTTTCCATGTCACCTTGTAGTTGACTTATGGTTTCCTTTAATGTAGTAGTATCTTCCTTTTCTTCCTTGAGGTCCTGCTGAGTGTTATGGAGTCTCCACTTGAGTCTTTCTCCGAGCTCCTTTATTGCTGACCAAGCAGCACATCTTGCTGAGTCAAGGAATGATGGATACATCTTGGAGTTGGTAAACATCCAAAGTCCCATCTTCTTGTGGTCATCTTCCTTATGCTTGTATAAATGAAGCTGCACCCACCAATATTCTTCAACTTCATCCATAACGGGAAATCCTTTGTAAACAGCTTCTCCTTGCATTCCCATACTTAACATGAGGTTCTTCAATGCTTTGGGAAACTCAGTCTCACTCTTCAGGGTCATGATCATCACTGGTCCTTTCTTTAGTGATTCAATGAGGCTGGTCATCTAAATTAGAAAGAAGAGTAGTGTGAAACAGACGAATGGGATAAGGTCTTACAAGAAAATTTCAAACTAAAAGTAAATAGATTGATTTCATTTAGAAAACTGAATTGATTTTCTTCTTAAGGTGAGAAAAGAATCATAGGGCTTCCTAGTCTATTTCCAAACCTAGGGTCTCGATCCTACATGCAACACTATGCTCTGATACCATTCTGTAGCGCCCTGCCTTATCAAAAGACAGAACTCCTGTGTATCTGTGCCATTCCCTGGATTAGTAGATAGCACCATAGTACAAAATAAGTAATCATTGCAATAGCATCAATATTACAACGTAAATCCAGTTACATAGGTCTTTAACCTTACGAGTACACAGCATAAAGCATAGTTGCAATGAGCCTCCATCTTCATCAAGTGCCACAGTCAAACATGTTGGAATGTAAGCTCGAGATCCTACTCCTGGTTCCTTACTCGACAATAAAACCTGCACATTTGAATATGCAGCCCCAGAGGGGTCAGTACAACAACGTACTGGCAAATGACACATATTTGTGGCATTTGTGAAAAGACTAAACTACATGACATCTGGCTTAGTGGATCTCAAAGGCTGATTTGCATAAAGCAAGTTTTATCCTATCTCTTTGTAAAACCTTTTCATCAAAATTTTAATTTATAAGGGTCAAGATAACCCCCATATGCTACATACTAGACTAGGTATGTAGTTTTGGGCAAAACTCAACAAAGTTTGACGTACAGATACCATCACCCCTCGGAGTGTATGGCCCTAAGCTTCTCCTGATAGTTGCTAGTCAAGTTTTAAAGCATTCAGAAAAGATGATGAGATTCTTCCGATCATTCCATGGCTAGAGACTCAATTGTCCATTTCGAGGACTCGACTAATCGATTAGATTTTAACACCTTGCAAGGGTTGTGCACTTTCACCTTATCCTTCATTTTGCGCCCATACACAAAATGAAACAAGACCTTTTAGAAAAAGCATTCAACCAAACTAGTCTGACCGTACCCCCTATATTATGCTACCACCTGCTGTCAGTACTCTTGGCTGAACCCTTAATCCTACTCTTTCTTGATAGAGCCCATAATGTCATAAGGCTGCACTGGAAGTACTTTAATCATGGAAGCCTTATTAATCTCTTGAATCCTGAGTGGCCATCCCGAGCGGCATCCTGAGCTACACATCTGTACTAGCATGTGCCCCAGGACCCACCTACTACTCTTTCCATCACAAACCAATCCACCCAGGTAGTTCATTTTAGTTGAAGTTGTTAATTTTATTCACAAAACAACTTTTCACATGATCAAAGCATAGCATCAATATTCAGGTATTTAGCATCCTACCAGGTGGTATTTGAGGGATAGCTACTCACTACTAGGATCTAGCACTTTGTAAATAGTTGAAATTCACCTATCATGCATACTACTGAAAATCACTAATGCATAATAAAAATAGGTATAAGATATGTGTGTCACTTGCCTTTTTGAAGAATACGATCTTTCACTTCTCTCAACTAAGCACGTAGCTCTTTGCACAAACTATAACACAAGAAATAGCATACCATAAACATACCATACAAACACTATCAACAAATCAAACAATTGAAAAGTGTTTGTTTAACAATTTAGGTTTATTGAGATGTTATGATAAGAAAGATTTGGTAAAGGATCATGAATTGTGAGATAAGGGTTTAAGAGCTTAGTTTGGAAAGATAAATATGGTTAGAGAGAGAACTGGCTAATCAAGACATAAGTGATGAAGTCTTTATGCTTTACCAAAGCATAAATAGAATTTAGGAAGACTCATGTGAATTAGATCACACAAGTGTGGAATTGTGCAACAATATTACTATTGAATAAGTGTGACAAAAATTATTCTTAAATAGTATATATCACACTTAGGCAATGGGTAATTTTTTTAAGAATGCTTGAATTACTCAATTAGCACATTTGCAGGTTGAATAGTTCAATACATGACATCAAGATTAAGCAGGCATAGGATGTGGTATAAGTGATTGACATTTGAGAACATAGCTCAAAGGGTTCATTTAACAACATGGTGCATAAACACATACTATGGTATGGGTTATAACAACACCACATTAACAAAAGTTGAACAACAGATTTGAGACGAATTCATATTCTACTCAAGTAGCACAATTGCAATTTGAATATATATGAATTAGACAAAATATTTTAGATGAACAGGACATGGGTCAAGGCGATGTCCAGATGATATTTGATAGCTAGCTATGAACATAGGGTTTACTAAAGTAGATGGAAACATTAGCTGAAAAAGAAATAGAATTAATCTATATAGGGAATACTCAAATTCTCATATTAGAATTTGAATAATTGTAAAGTGGTTCAAGAAAATATGAGAGTGGTGCTATTGGATAGCTTGCAGTAAAACAAAGCTATAGCAATTGGATTCATTCTAAAATAATTTCTAGAATTCAAATTATGATCAAATTAGTGATTTGAATAGATTTGAATGCACAAAGTGTGTGCACATATCAACTTTGGGTTTTCTTGATCCTATGATGTTCTACAGGTTGAGAGGATTCTAGAGACTACAAATTTGTAATTTTTGGACACTTAAATCAAAAGATATGATTTAAGCAAGCTAACAGAAAAGTTTAACTCAATTTGAAAATAGTTTCAATTTGAACCCATAAAATATAAAATATTATGGTACTAATGGATTCCAAAAGCCTCAAGGATTCCAAAGGTATATCATTTGCTAAATTTGGACACAGGGATCAAAAGATATGAATTAAACAAGATTTAGTTGAAAACTGATTTGAAATTCTATTTTGAAATTCGTTTGAATTCAGAGACCGACACGTGGCGGGTTATTACTCGCTGATACCGGTTCGTGCGGATCATGGCCAAGGGCCGTCGGATTTTAGAAGATCTGGACGCATGAGATTGCTCTGTACCTGTTCGGATAAGTGATCTGTCTGATCCGTTGGATCTAGATCGGACGCATAGGATTAAAAGGAGGAGGGCTTACCGGTTGAGATTAGGGTTTCGTCGTTGCCGGCGAGATCACGTCCAGGTGGTTGGTCTCCGGCGAGCTCCGGTGAGATCTAGACAGCGGAGATGCTACGACAAGGTGCAGGGCGACACGGGGGTCTCGAGAGCTTGATCGGCGCCGACGTTTGCTTCCAGAGGAGGGAGAGGGGATCGACTGGAAGTACGGGCGCCTCGGTGATGCTTCGGGTGAGGTCGTCGGGGCCGTTTTGCTGCAGAACAATTCAATCCAGGGGCGTTAGGGGGCGCGCCAGAGATAGGCAGAGAGTATAGGGGGAGAGAGAGGGGCTGGTGCTCACTGACGACGTCACAATCAACCGGAGTTGCTCGCAGGGGCCGCGGGCTTTGACGAGAAATTCACGTCGACTCCAAGGACGATCCAGGCGAGAGAGAAAGGGAGGCGGGGGAGGAGTGTCGGGGCCTTTTATAGGCTGCTGAGGCGTGGAGGAGGGGTTAGGGTTAGGGCTAGGGGCGCATCAGACGGCTGAGGGAGACGCCGGGCTTGTCCTGGAGTCTGTCCAGAGGTGGGAGGAGATCCCGACAGGTGGGGTCCACCTGTCGATGGGAGGGAGAGAGAGGGCGAGATACCCCTTCGGGAACGAGGGTTAGCGGGCCGGGGCCGAATTCGGAGCTGGGCCTCTTCGGTTCCCCTCGGCCTCTTTTATATTTTTTTATTTCTTTTCTTTTTCTGTTTTCTCTTTTCTTTTCTATCTTTTGCAAAATGCTTCAAATCAATTCAAATAAATTCCTATATTCTTCAAATCTTCCAAGCAAAGTTTTAAACCAGTAAGAAGCATGTTTTCAGAACAAAATATGATTTTGGAACAAATCATTATAGTCAAGCAAGGTAGTTTTGCTTGCATAAAATAATTGGATTAGGGTTTAGAAAACAGTTCTTTTAAAGAATAATTATTTATAAAATATCATTTTGAAATTCACTCTCAGGCAAGGTTTTGAAGGGCAATCTTTATAAACACTTTTGTAACACATTTCTCTGCAAGCAAGCTTGCCTAAGTTTGAATAAAAGAAGGAAAATTAATATTTTGATTCTAGGTTTTTCTCAAAGAAGTTCTTCAATAGGGCTTTTAAATAACTCAAAAGTTTTAAATCCTTGTGGATTTTCAATCAATGCACTCAAAACAAAAGAAAAAATTTACCCCCAAAATTTGATAAAATCTTGGGATGTTACAATAATCTTGTAAAGAGACAAGTCATGAAAGTGCAAAGCAAAAAGCATAGGAAGGCAAAACAAGTACAACTTCAAGAGTTGCAACATAAAGAGGGGAAACTCAATATTGTTGAGATCCAGCAAACCATGTTTCCCTCTCTCATAATAACTTTCAGTAGCATCATGAATAGAACAAACAATATAACTATCACATAAAGCCTCCCTATCATGAGCCACATGCGTAAAAGAATTAATACTCCCCACATGAACAATCGTAGTAGGAGCAGATTCAATAGAATAATTATTCTCATCACCATAATCATCAAAAACAGGAGGCATATTGTAATCATAACTAATTTTCTCCTCAAAAGTAGGTGAACTGAAAACATTATACTCATCATTGCAACCATCATAGACTAGAGGTTCAGTATCATCACAAGCTAGAGAACAACTATTTCGCAAAGCATATTCATCAAACATATCATCATAAGAAGGATGTATAGTACTAATGGTACATACATTATTAACCTTAGAATTGGTACCAAAAAGATTTTAAATATCAAAAGTAGAGTGCTTTTCCCAATCATGATCACTAACATAGGTAACAGGCATGGGAACACCATCCCAATCAGAATTATCATAATCTATAGCAGGATCATAATGCTTAGGGGATGATACCGTGACCTCTCGCCTTTTACTCTTCTTACTCTCTCCTTTAGGAGGGAGAGACTTGAAGGTCATCTTCTCCACATATCCTTTAGGAGGGAAAGGCATCTTCTCCACATAATCTGGTTTACTGACAGAAACAACAGAAGAAACTTTGGAGGATTCCTCCTCTCTATTAATAAGATAGAAACATCTATTAGTCCTGTCATAACTTGGCAAAACATCATGTTTTATAAGATTTTGTATGTAAGAATTTGTGAGGCAATCTTTAGCACAATAGAGACGACAACCACGAAGGGTGCTATTAATATCAACATATCTCATATCAACCAAAGAAATCTTTCTAGATTTCTCTTCACACTCCAAAAACAAAGTAAGCTCATCATGCTGATTGAGAGTAATCTTGTCATCACAATACAAATTTGTGGTACTCATTCAATTAAAAGAGCATTGAAAATTAAAGTGACCCATTTTATCGCAAAGTTCACAAAGAAAAGGATAAAGCTCACAAACCCTTTCACCAAGCTCATCTAGAGCCTTAGCCACATTCGGGTTTCTTCATTTGCATGGTGGACACAATAATCTTCCTTGTTGTAACTCTCTTCACAAGGTCTATGTACTCCACAAAAATTAACATGCTTATAGGAAATAGGACTTTCAGAAGTTCGAGCATTTTTATTGCAATCATCAACAACAATATCATTTTCTATGCAAGTGTCCTTAAAAGGTTCATGATACACGTCCCCATTTCCTTTAGGAACATTAATATGGGAAGCAAAGGTTTTAAAGCAATCAATCATAATTTGAGGATCAAGACCATACTTAGCACAAAGCTCTTGAAAATCAGCAGTTTCAGCGAAATACTTAATGCAATCAAACTCGTAATTCATACTTGATCCTTTACCTTTGTCGCTATCCCAACCTTCAATATTGTTTTGAATTGTTTCAAGCAGATCCCACTTGGTGTCAACATCCTTGCTTGTGAAAGACCCATCAAAGCATGCATCTAGATAGTCCTTGTAATATCCTGAAAGCCTTGCATAAAAATTATTAATAACAATATTACGGGGAAGATCATGAATAGGACATTTGTGCATTAGTAACTTCAATCTTCCCCACGCTTGGGCAATGCTTTCTCCCTCATGCGGATGAAAATTATAAATGTAATTCCTATCTTTATAAACCTCACTAGAAGGATAGAATTTAGAATAAAAGAGAGGTACAATTTCCTCCCAGTCAATAGATCGACCATCCTTCAATGTTTTATACCATTCCTTAGCTCTGCCTTTCAGTGATAAAGAGAATAGCTTCTTCTTAACTCGGTTCATCGAAATACCTGCACACTTGAACAACTCGCATAATTCATGTATAAAAAGCAAATGATCACCAGGATGGACAGTTCCATCTCCTAAATAGCAGTTATCCATAGCACGTTCAACAATCTTCATAGGTATTTTAAAAGGATGAGGAGCACAAGCAACATTAGAAACATCACATATGGGAGATAAAATATCATCAGAGCAAACTTTCTCCACTAAAGCTGGGGAACTAAAAATATCATGCTGAACAAAACCAGCTTCCCCAAGCTTAGACTTTTCTATAGCATTAGCAATAACGGTATTCAAAGCATTCGTACTAATAACATTGCTATGCGAAATAAGCTCCAAAGGTTTTTCAATTTTCTCTTCAAATCAAAACTCAGGAAAAAGACTAAAGAACTCTTTACTTTCCATTAAGCCTAACTAGTGAAAATAAAAACACGAAACAAAAAGATATAATTGCAGAATCTAAAGGAAATAACTTTGAGCACTCACACACGAGGATGCGAGTACCTTTTACCTTACCTCCCCGGCAATGGCGCCAGAAAAGAGCTTGATGTCTACGCACACGTCTGTTCTTGTAGACAATGTTGGGCCTCCAAGTGCAGAGGTTTGTAGAACAACAACAAGTTTCCCTTAAGTGGATCATCCAAGGTTTATCAAACTCAGGGAGGAAGAGGTCAAAGCTATCCCTCTCAAACAACCCTGCAATTACGATACAGAAAGTCTCTTGTGCCCCAACACACCCAATACACTTGTCAGATGTATAGGTGCACTAGTTCGGCGAAGAGATAGTGAAATACAAGTAGTAGTGATGATTATGAGTAGTGAATATAATATGAAATAAGTATCGCTGCGAGCAAACATGTAACAAAACTGAATGTAAACGGTGTGCAATGCTTGGAAACAAGGCCTAGGGATCATACTTTCACTAGTGGACACACTCTCAACAAATATAACATAATTGAACCAATAGATGCTATCATCAATATGCAACTCAAAACAATTGTCCAATGGAAAATGAACACTAATCATGCGTAGGGCTACGAAGCACTCCTTAAAGTCCGTATGTACTCAAACTAGATTGTCCCACACTATCACCATGAACGCACTAGATGGTTCCAACAAATACCAACAATTCATAGAGACATTAACCAAAAAGATACACATGATGCGCACACTAGTCACCTTCACACCATGATACAAGGTATCTCTGGAGTTTACAAATATAAAGCACGGGAGTAGCATAATATCTGAATAATAACATTTACCAATTCAACTAGATACAAAGCTCACGATCACATAAAGATCACATCATGGGAGAGAGAGGTGAACCACATAGCTACCGGTAGAGCCCTTAGCCCCGGGGGAGAACTACTCCGTCCTCATCATAGGGGACATCAAGGTTGATGGAGATGGCGGTGAGGTCGATGGAGATGGCGGAGACGGCGATGGAGACCGATGGAGATGGCTCCGGGGGCACTTCCCCGTCCCGGCAGGGTGCCGGAACAGAGACTTCTGTCCCCCGAAATTCATCGGTGGTGGCGGCGGAGCTGCGGAAATCTTCTGGAAATTTTGCCGATTGTTTTAGGGTTTTCCGTCGGGAGGCTTTTTATAGGCGAAGGGGCATCGTCAAGAGGCGACCAGGGGAGTCTCACCATAGGGGGGCGCGGCCAGGGGCTGGGCCGCGCCCCCTCATGGTGAGGCTGGCCCCTGGCCCCCCTCTGGCTCTCGTTCGGTCTTTGGTCCTCTTCCGGGAAAAATAGGAGTTCTGGAACTTGTTTCGTCCAATTCCGAGAATATTTCCTGTGTAGCTTTTCTGAAACACAAAAACAGCAGAAAACAGGGAACTGGCACTATGGCATCTTGTCAATAGGTTAGTTCCGGAAATCGCATAAAAACGCCACAAAGTGTAACGAAACACAAGGAAAATGGTGTAAAAACAAGCATGGAGCATCAAAAATTATAGATACGTTTGAGACGTATCAGGGGGTAGACCGCACAGGTGCAGCGGGCTAGGGTTTCACCGTAGGCCGGGCTTCGGGAGCTATGCATTGGCAAACCTTTGTTTTCCATGTACATATGACCTAACCAAAGCACATGGAACACACTAGCCTCCCATCTTGCCGTCGTCCGAAGAAAGCTAGGGGGGTAGACCGCATGGGTGAAGTGGGTTAGGGTTTCACCGTAGACCCGGCTTCGGGAGCTATGCATCTCAAACCTTTGCTTCCCATGTATAAATACTTGAGAGTAATACATAAATAAACAAATTTAAATACTTGGAAACAATAAACAAATTAGCAAAATAGAAAAAAATACCTGTGCCGACGGCCTAGCCGTCGGCATAGCATACCCATCTGAGCCGACGGCCTGGCCGTCGGCACAACTTGACACCGTTAACGGCAGAACTATTTGGGCCCACCTAGCAGCCAATTGTGCCGACGGCCATGCTGTGCCGACGGTAACTTGTCTCTTGTGCCGAGGGCCGTGTCTAGGCCGACGTTGGCCGTCGGCACAGCTGGCTGTGCCGACGGCGCCCACCTCAGCCTTCCCGAGCCCCGTGCTGTGCCGACAGCCCCAACATTTTGCCGTCGGCACAGTTCACGGCCGTCGGGCCCTTGAGCTGTTCCCGTAGTGAGCCTGACCATTCCTAACTTAATTAACGAATATACAGACATATATAGATAGCCAGAACTGCTAGGCATCTATGCTACGGCATGCAGTGACAGAGAAATCGACCTGCAGCCTCGAAATAATGTACAGGTCTCCTTAGCTAATGAAAATATTCAGTCAGTGGTAACATTGTCAAACCATGTTACTTAGTGCTAGAAGATATATTTTTATCGAAACTAGCATGGTGGCCCTCGTATTGGCCTTGCAAATGCGAGGGCACCATTTTTATTGTGTTGAAAGTGCTTTAAAACTAATTTATCATGTTACAATACATGAGTAGCTAGAGTTGAAGTTCAATAGTTCATATGCAATATTGGATGTATATAGAATAGATGAATCCATCCTCTTCGTGCCGGTGAAACCTTTTACATCTTAGCCATGTTACGATTAATCTGACCAATATTAAATGTATTTATAAAAATTATTTTTGAGAATTTTTTTTGAAGCTTGCTAATAAGATTTTTTTGCCAACCCTAATAATATGTGTATATATAAGAAGTTCACATTATAAGATACCATTTCCTATTTTATAAGATAAGCATTACTTTCCTCTCTTTTTTAGTCTCTCTCGCTCTCTCTCTTCTTGTTTTTGTTTTGATTTTTTTTGTAACGGAGGCAAAAACTTTACCTCAATTTACTAATTAAGAAGAGATTTTTCCAGTTAATTAACGGAAAACCGAACGAAAATTGTCACAATTAAATAAATGTAAGCGTCTACGCATCTAATTTATACTTGATGGTTCTGTGTTCTCTAGTAATTAAAACATATGAATACTTGATAATGTCCATGCATCTAACCATATATTTGGAGATTTTTAAAAGTGAATACCATGCGTCAATGGAATGTGGCCTAACTAAAAAATCATCGGATTTATTATTAAAATAATGTCGTTATCCTTATTAAAACTGGATTACTTAGTTACTAATGGTTGCAGAGGTGCATGAATGTAACATGATAGCCACAATTCACCAATTATTTATGCAGTCATGTACCATAACCGTTTTTTTAAGGGAATGTACCACTACCGTTAAGATTGACGTCCACGTGCAGTATATCTCACCGGCTGTTTCATGCTACTGACCAAGTCGCCACCGCCGCTGGCACATACATTGACTTCAGAGCATGTTAGCGCACATGAAAGAACAACTTCATGCATGCAATTTAGCTATTACAACATTGCATCTATGTATATACGTAGACTGCAAGTTTTTGAATGCTCAAAGTGATACCTACGTGATGCTTCGAAGATGTTGAGAGGAGCGCGTCCTTGGGCCAGATCCATCATTGTCACGTTCTGGAAGAAGCCGGCTTGTGACGGCAATGCTCCTTGTATATACTGCCTACGCGGCATCAGCTGCTAGTGTCCTTGTCGCCAATTAATCTGAAGTCGGCAATAACAGTGTTTCCTCGATGTAGTCCATTGGCGGATTGGATGGTTGGCGCAGTTGTTGTTGGCGCCGGACTACAAGAAATTAGGTATCACCTCCAAAAACTTATGGAAAATTTGGTTGGCGTAATTGCTAGATAGCCGACTTGTGTATGAGGGCGTTCCATGTTAGACGCTGAAGACTCGATGATACAGACACGCCATGCGTGCAGCCGGCGGCGCATCAAAATCTTCCTCTCTTTTTCCTTGTTAGTAGTTCCATCGATTCAAAGTTGGTCTTGGTTACCTATGTACGCTTGCTATCCAGAGCATCCTTCATTACTTGATTAGATAAGTGGATTCGTATGTCACCTTTGTCTGGTAAACAGTGGCGTAATGCATGATGTAACAGATCGAGAAAACCCATCTTCTTCATGCTTAGGTTCGCTTGGCGGCGTGTTATCAACAGAAAGATTACAGATGTAACGATAACGAAGAGATAAAACTTATCTGGGCTAGTGTGCTTTGGAGTTTTTGGGGTCAGCTTTCCCGTGTGCCCTTGTGAAATTAAATTCTAGCTGTTTTCCCTATAAAAAAAATCTAGCCTTAGATCCTATCTAATAAGTACCGTTGAGAAAATCTAGCTATTTTCTTTTTCACGTTTTATTATCTGGTACCACTACCATGTATCGTGTCAAACTATTGTTAAACGGGACTACGTACACAGTTACGTAACTATTAACGTTTTAATAAATCTTAGCCACAAATTTTTAATCCAACTATTAAAATAATTCTAATGATGTGGATTAATGTGGTGTCTCTATTTTAAACCCCCGTATTATGCTTTTAGTATATAGTAGATTGGGCAGCTCGGCCTCTGCATCAATGTGTTGCATATGTCTACTTTATTAATTTATTGCATAATGTGTGTCTGACTTTGTACTCGAAGGACCATAGGACAAACCTATTTGAAGGAGAAGAAAAAGCGTACATGTCATACACGGCGTACAAGGGGGTGAGTACAAGATGGAGACATTAAACGTTCAAGATGCGCACCCAGCAACCGGCACAACAATGCCGGTGCAACCCAACTAGCACAACACCTCTGGCATAACCTAAAAAACACCAAAAAACAATGCAAAAGCACCACTCTAAATTAGACCTCAGGCGGACCTGAACTAGATGTTGACGATGCAGCTCGCCGCTCACCAAACTTGTATAACCTTTATTTTATTTTTTGAAAAGGGGGTAAGACCTGACCTCTGTATGAAACAATGCATAGAGCCTCGTTATTACATAGTTTCTAAAGGTTTTAAGATTCAATTATTATAATTTATGGATCAGTCAAAGTGGCCACATGAGTTAGCCATCAAAAAATGAATACAAGGAAACTCTATGCATCTTGTATCTTATTAGAATGTTGCAATCACTTTAGCTGAAGATAGCACGAACGACCGTCATCAATCCAGTACATCCTAAGTTTGTATGTCCCCGCGGATCCTTATACAATTTCAAGACGTACTCACCAAATGTGTATAACCTTGACGATCATCTTGAAAACTTGATCAACAGAGCTTAGCAGCATCTGAAACATACTAGCATACGTTCTTTCGATAGACTCCAATGCACCAGGATGGTACAGTGTCGAAATCCCGATGCAGTTTTCTTGGAGCTCATTTTATTGCAGTAAGCCACCATTCTTCTGTATTGCAAATGTTGTGTCCAGGGATTGGAATGGCCGCATTTGCACAAGAGCGGAGCTGAAGCCATACCTACTAATTAAGAGAAGAAGAAATGCCCAAATAGATGAGCGCAATCCTCCATAGCCGAAACACAAAGCTGACATGAGGCAACGTCGATGCACAACAAGAAAATCGATGATTCGCCATGAAGAGGAGCTCATAAGCTGACTTGATAGAAAATTTTCGTGCAGCGTAGGTTAATGATTTCCAGAGCGCACCGCGGGAGTGGAACTACATAGAGAAGATGTAGTTGCAATGCCACAGGTCCAAATGCACCAACACTCGCTGAAGCCTTGTTGCTTCAACATTTCAACTTGGAACTCCTGGGAAAGAGTGTCAAACGCCTTTTAAATATCTATCTTAATGAGGACTGCCGGTTTCGTTTTCCTCTAAAGGATCTTGGTGGTGTTGGTCACTTATTTGGAGTTCTCGTGGATGCTCCGTGTCTAGACGAAAGCACTTTGAGCTTGTGACACTAGTGAAGGGAGCAAGGAGCCTGGTGAGATGTAAGAAGCTTGGCAAAAATCTTTGAGAAACCATAAATAAGGCTTATCGAGCGAAAATCTTTGATATCCAGAGGGTCTTGCTTTTTAGGCAGAAGAGTGAGGATCGAGCCATTAAGCCGTCTGAAGCTTTGGATCTTTCCATTATATAATTGCTGCAATGGGTCAAACAAAGTCGGCACATGGATCAGCCAACAAAAAAAAAGATGACTACGGCGAGACATCAAGAAATTATCTAATCTACTATATACTAAAAGCACAATACGAGATTCTAAAATAGAGCCACCATGTTAAGCCACATCATTAAAATTGTATTGATTGTTAGATCTAAAAAAAATTACTAGAACTTTAAATCACAACCGTGCGATTTATGTTACATGCAAAAGATTGTGTCAACATGTTACGTGCAAACGATGGGGTCCAACACGCCATGAGTACAAGTTGAATCCAGCACGCCTGAACCATGGGTCACGTTGTTATGTTTTAGTTTTTTTTGGGATAGAGCACCCGAATCCACTAAACAAATGTTAGAAAAAGAGTCCTTTCCATGTACGGGTGTGCTTTTAATATATGTATGGTGCACTTTGATTGGTCCAAAAGAATTTACAGAAAAACGTAACTTGGAAAGCACAGGCTACGTCTATCTATAGACTACGAAATTAACTTGGTGTATACACAAGCATTACTAAGATTTTTTTTTCATAAATCGCTCTCTCAGAGTGTGTGGGAGTAATCTTGGTCTAAAAGTTCTGATTTACTAATAAATATATTATCTACTTTTTTTTTCTTTAGCGAGAATATGTAGAAGATAATTTTATAAATTTGCTCTATCCCAAAATAATTGACTCAGTTTTTTCCAGATATGAATATATCTACACGCATTTTAGTGCAAAGAAACAAAATGAGTCTTATTTTAGGACCGTGGGAGCACAATAATATTCAAAATGAATTTTTTTTGACTGAACACACTTTCTAGATGGCGTATATTAATGATTGAAATAAATATGTGACCAGTTAAAAATAAACAAGAATTGGAATCACTAATTTTATTTCATCCCCAGTGTCCATAGAAGATATTTTAATATTTATTTATAATAAATTAAAATTATTGTTCAGTTAATAGAAGCAGTAATTTTATTTTGTCCCCAGTGTCCGTAGAAGATATTTTGACATTTATTTATAATAATTTAAAATTAATGTTCAGTTATAATTTATATGTGTTTTCAGTAGAAATAGTTTATTTTAGAAGAATATTCATATTGGAGACTGAATCATGATGTATTAAAAAAAATGAAGTTAACGAGAACAATAAAGATTTGCACGAGTTGAATAAATCGTCTTACTATTTAGATGGCCTACATATTATGTTGCAACAAGTACAAATTTGTTTTTCTACACTATCAGAATTTTAATGAAAGCATAATCTTGTGGTAATAGAATATACGAACACAGATGGTCAATACTATTGTGTCTCCATAAATGCATAATTTCCATGCACTTTTCAAATAAAACATGATTCAAATGTCTTTTTGATAGGAAAACACCACGGTTTCTGTTTTTGACAATAAAAGTTATTCTAACATAAGAAGATATCAATTACACTAGGCATGTGCATCGACTCAATATCTAATGAGGAAGTCAAGACATCAGGGGTGCATTTCTGATGTTAAATAAGAAACTGCTTAAGTTATAAGTGGCATTTTATAGCATTCATTTACTTAAACTCATTTAATATAAACTGTGATCTCAGAGATCTCAGACGCTTTTGCTAAATTGGAGTTGATGCCCTCGCATTTACGAGGGCCACCATGCTAGTATATACTAAAAGCATAATACGGGGGGTCTAAAATAGAGACACCACGTTACGCCACATCATGAAAATTATTTAGACAGTTAGATCTAAAATTTACGGTTGAGATTAAAAATAAATATTGTTACGTAATGTCAGTCACGTACAGCAAAAATGTCCATAGCTGTCACGATACAAGGAAATTAGGAAAGAAAAAGACGCCAGCAAAGCCTATTTACAGTTGAGATTAAAAAAAATATTTTTACGTAACATCAGCCGCGTACAATTAAAAAGTCCATAGCTGACACGATACAAGGTAGAAAAAAGCTAGCAAAGCCTGTCGATAGCCAAGGAAATATTTCTGAGTCGTTCCCGAACACGTGTAGCCCAAAAACATGTATATTTAGATAGGGACTGCCAAAAAATTACTATTCCATCCACCTTTCATATACACAATCATGTGCAGCAAATGTATATGCACCAATTAATCACAGAATTACCATGCAAGATCTAGCCTCTTGGATAAAATAGCGTGTATACATGCAAGCAAGATATTGACCTTGACCCATACGGTGACAGCAGTATCAATGAGGGAGGCATTTTGGCAATGCTACCGGCTTTTCAAATATGTCTTAGAACAAATTTAAAGTGTCAAAAATTATGCCAAAAAATTGCGTTCATAGATCTCGATGATTTTACGTGCTCACAAAGTTGTTTAACAAAAAAAATTCTTTTTGTGTTGGGTGTAAAAATGATAAAGTTCGATGCAAGGTCTAGCCTCCTGAACAATATAGCACATATACATGCAAGAAAGATATTGACCTTGACCCATATGGTGAGAGCGGTATCAACGAGGGGGGCATTTTGGCACCTTGAAATATGTTTTACAACAAAATTCAAAGTGTCAAAAAATCTGAAAAACATTGTGTGCATGGATCTCAACATTCTACGTGCTCACAAATTCGTTTCACAAAAAATAACATTTATTATGTTGTGTGTAAAAAGACAAAGTTTGATGTATAAAATGCTTATTAAATATTTGAATAATATTATAAAAATATTTAACATTTTGGTAAGTACATAAGTGATGGGCTCGCATTTGCGAGGGCCACCGTGCTAGTATATACTAAAAGCATAATACGGGGGGGTCTAAAATAGAGACACCACGTTACGCCACATCATGAAAATTATTTAGACAGTTAGATCTAAAATTTACGGTTGAAATTAAAAATAAATATTGTTACGTAATGTCAGTCACGTACAACAAAAATGTCCATAGCTGTCACGATACAAGGAAATTAGGAAAGAAAAAGACGCCAGCAAAGCCTATTTACAGTTGAGATTAAAAAAAATCTACTATATACTAAAAGCACAATACGAGATTCTAAAATAGAGCCACCATGTTAAGCCACATCATTAAAATTGTATTGATTGTTAGATCTAAAAAAATTACTAGAACTTTAAATCACAACCGTGCGATTTATGTTACATGCAAAAGATTGTGTCAACATGTTACGTGCAAACGATGGGGTCCAACACGCCATGAGTACAAGTTGAATCCAGCACGCCTGAACCATGGGTCACGTTGTTATGTTTTAGTTTTTTTTGGGATAGAGCACCCGAATCCACTAAACAAATGTTAGAAAAAGAGTCCTTTCCATGTACGGGTGTGCTTTTAATATATGTATGGTGCACTTTGATTGGTCCAAAAGAATTTACAGAAAAACGTAACTTGGAAAGCACAGGCTACGTCTATCTATAGACTACGAAATTAACTTGGTGTATACACAAGCATTACTAAGATTTTTTTTTCATAAATCGCTCTCTCAGAGTGTGTGGGAGTAATCTTGGTCTAAAAGTTCTGATTTACTAATAAATATATTATCTACTTTTTTTTTCTTTAGCGAGAATATGTAGAAGATAATTTTATAAATTTGCTCTATCCCAAAATAATTGACTCAGTTTTTTCCAGATATGAATATATCTACACGCATTTTAGTGCAAAGAAACAAAATGAGTCTTATTTTAGGACCGTGGGAGCACAATAATATTCAAAATGAATTTTTTTTGACTGAACACACTTTCTAGATGGCGTATATTAATGATTGAAATAAATATGTGACCAGTTAAAAATAAACAAGAATTGGAATCACTAATTTTATTTCATCCCCAGTGTCTTAGAAGATATTTTAATATTTATTTATAATAAATTAAAATTATTGTTCAGTTAATAGAAGCAGTAATTTTATTTTGTCCCCAGTGTCCGTAGAAGATATTTTGACATTTATTTATAATAATTTAAAATTAATGTTCAGTTATAATTTATATGTGTTTTCAGTAGAAATAGTTTATTTTAGAAGAATATTCATATTGGAGACTGAATCATGATGTATTAAAAAAAATGAAGTTAACGAGAACAATAAAGATTTGCACGAGTTGAATAAATCGTCTTACTATTTAGATGGCCTACATATTATGTTGCAACAAGTACAAATTTGTTTTTCTACACTATCAGAATTTTAATGAAAGCATAATCTTGTGGTAATAGAATATACGAACACAGATGGTCAATACTATTGTGTCTCCATAAATGCATAATTTCCATGCACTTTTCAAATAAAACATGATTCAAATGTCTTTTTGATAGGAAAACACCACGGTTTCTGTTTTTGACAATAAAAGTTATTCTAACATAAGAAGATATCAATTACACTAGGCATGTGCATCGACTCAATATCTAATGAGGAAGTCAAGACATCAGGGGTGCATTTCTGATGTTAAATAAGAAACTGCTTAAGTTATAAGTGGCATTTTATAGCATTCATTTACTTAAACTCATTTAATATAAACTGTGATCTCAGAGATCTCAGACGCTTTTGCTAAATTGGAGTTGATGCCCTCGCATTTACGAGGGCCACCATGCTAGTATATACTAAAAGCATAATACGGGGGGTCTAAAATAGAGACACCACGTTACGCCACATCATGAAAATTATTTAGACAGTTAGATCTAAAATTTACGGTTGAGATTAAAAATAAATATTGTTACGTAATGTCAGTCACGTACAGCAAAAATGTCCATAGCTGTCACGATACAAGGAAATTAGGAAAGAAAAAGACGCCAGCAAAGCCTATTTACAGTTGAGATTAAAAAAAATATTTTTACGTAACATCAGCCGCGTACAATTAAAAAGTCCATAGCTGACACGATACAAGGTAGAAAAAAGCTAGCAAAGCCTGTCGATAGCCAAGGAAATATTTCTGAGTCGTTCCCGAACACGTGTAGCCCAAAAACATGTATATTTAGATAGGGACTGCCAAAAAATTACTATTCCATCCACCTTTCATATACACAATCATGTGCAGCAAATGTATATGCACCAATTAATCACAGAATTACCATGCAAGATCTAGCCTCTTGGATAAAATAGCGTGTATACATGCAAGCAAGATATTGACCTTGACCCATACGGTGACAGCAGTATCAATGAGGGAGGCATTTTGGCAATGCTACCGGCTTTTCAAATATGTCTTAGAACAAATTTAAAGTGTCAAAAATTATGCCAAAAAATTGCGTTCATAGATCTCGATGATTTTACGTGCTCACAAAGTTGTTTAACAAAAAAAATTCTTTTTGTGTTGGGTGTAAAAATGATAAAGTTCGATGCAAGGTCTAGCCTCCTGAACAATATAGCACATATACATGCAAGAAAGATATTGACCTTGACCCATATGGTGAGAGCGGTATCAACGAGGGGGGCATTTTGGCACCTTGAAATATGTTTTACAACAAAATTCAAAGTGTCAAAAAATCTGAAAAACATTGTGTGCATGGATCTCAACATTCTACGTGCTCACAAATTCGTTTCACAAAAAATAACATTTATTATGTTGTGTGTAAAAAGACAAAGTTTGATGTATAAAATGCTTATTAAATATTTGAATAATATTATAAAAATATTTAACATTTTGGTAAGTACATAAGTGATGGGCTCGCATTTGCGAGGGCCACCGTGCTAGTATATACTAAAAGCATAATACGGGGGGTCTAAAATAGAGACACCACGTTACGCCACATCATGAAAATTATTTAGACAGTTAGATCTAAAATTTACGGTTGAAATTAAAAATAAATATTGTTACGTAATGTCAGTCACGTACAACAAAAATGTCCATAGCTGTCACGATACAAGGAAATTAGGAAAGAAAAAGACGCCAGCAAAGCCTATTTACAGTTGAGATTAAAAAAAATATTTTTACGTAACATCAGCCGCGTACAATTAAAAAGTCCATAGCTGACACGATACAAGGTAGAAAAAAGCTAGCAAAGCCTGTCGATAGCCAAGGAAATATTTCTGAGTCGTTCCCGAACACGTGTAGCCCAAAAACATGTATATTTAGATAGGGACTGCCAAAAAATTACTATTCCATCCACCTTTCGTATACACAATCATGTGCAGCAAATGTATATGCACCAATTAATCACAGAATTACCATGCAAGATCTAGCCTTTTGGACAAAATAGCGTGTATACATGCAAGCAAGATATTGACCTTGACCCATACGGTGACAGCAGTATCAATGAGGGAGGCATTTTGGCAATGCTACCGGCTTTTCAAATATGTCTTAGAACAAATTTAAAGTGTCAAAAATTATGCCAAAAAATTGCGTTCATAGATCTCGATGATTTTACGTGCTCACAAAGTTGTTTCACAAAAAAAATTCTTTTTGTGTTGGGTGTAAAAAAGATAAAGTTCGATGCAAGGTCTAGCCTCCTGAACAATATAGCACATATACATGCAAGAAAGATATTGACCTTGACCCATATGGTGAGAGCGGTATCAACGAGGGGGGCATTTTGGCACCTTGAAATATGTTTTACAACAAAATTCAAAGTGTCAAAAAATCTGAAAAACATTGTGTGCATGGATCTCAACATTCTACGTGCTCACAAATTTGTTTCACAAAAAATAACATTTATTATGTTGTGTGTAAAAAGACAATGTTTGATGTATAAAATGCTTATTAAATATTTGAATAATATTATAAAAATATTTAACATTTTGGTAAGTACATAAGTGATGGGCTCGCATTTGCGAGGGCCACCATGCTAGTTCTATAAATACCATGTGCGAGAAGTATTTGACTAGTGTTTGAATCATATCTCACTCACGAACTCTATCGGATAAATGTGGGTGCCATCAAGAACATATCGACACATCCGCCTATATATACCTTCCTACTAGGATCTCATCTTGTCATTCTTTCAAATGTAACTCCATACCTCCCTAGAACTAGAACCAAGCGGATCTCTATTATCTACCGTCTCCTCCGTTGCTGCCCAGCTAGAACGAGTCTTCAAGTAGGATTAAGAGATGTTACAGTATCTCTGTGACGCGGTCGAATGTGGAGGCGAATTTGTTCTTGGACTGGCGTGGCGCGAGCGACTCTTGGTCCTTGCTGATCACCAGGCTGTAGGTGACTCCCGAGAGGAGGTCCTGGGGATCAACATGAGACCTCCCACGCTTGTGATGGATGGAGTGCAATGGGCGATGAACTCGATGGAGCGCAGCCGTATTTGCGCCGTCTGTGCCACTGACATCGTAGCATCAGGAGCCACACAAGTGTCGCAGAAATAGCAGCAATTCCTGATATAACAATTGTCGTGATTGCCCACCGAGCGCTAGTCCGGTCCTGCTTTATTATTATTATCAAACTGATGTGCGGGAAAAAATAGCTCAGAAGTAGCTTGACCAAAATGTTGACGCAATGCAAGTATATGGGTATCATTGGGATATTTTTCATGAGATTCCGTACTAGTTTTCTATCAAATTGGTCAAAGTTAATAAATTTTGATTTTGGACAAAACCTAGAAATGTACTTACTTGTGGACAGAGGGAGTACCTAAGATTGCTCATTATATTGACTTCTCAATTATTACTCGTAAAAGGAGATTCAAACATTGTATTTTTCATAATTTATCCATACATTAAAATATCAAATTATATTCCATTTGTCCATAATTATCCTACATTCTAGGTTTGGTGAAAGGCAAACAAAGAACATGAAGGCCATGGAGAATTTCCCACTTCTTTGTGAGCTCCTTAACATTGCAAAATGTGAAGGCCTGGAGAGGATCTCCAAGCTCCCACAAGTAACAAAACTGTGTGTACAAGGTACCCAAAAGATCAGGATATGCGAAGAATATCTTCCCATTTGGTACGCAAGCTTCGTAAGCAGCACCAATGACTTAATGACAAAGACCTAGATATCTTTTTTTTGAAATGAAGGATAACCTCGGCCTCTGCATCAAAGAGATGCATACAACTTATATATTAAAGTATTTACCACTTTATTTGGTTCCTGTATAGAAAGGTCCTGTTAACAAAAGTAATTTAGCAAAGTGGAAATATAATGAAAGTAAAAATTAATTTAGAGTAATCTATCCAACATTTATTTATTTCTTATACCATTACACATTTTATTTGGAGAGTGATAGAGTTTACCACTACCAACCAATACACCAATTTGTTTGAAAATCAGCTACATGCGATTGCTGAAACTGGCAGACCACATATATGTGTGGGAGTTTTACTTTTCTTTGGACTATCTGAAATTACAGGAATAACTTAGTATTCAATAAGACCTATCATTTATAGGTTATCCAGAAAACTACAGACTGGATTCTCTCACAGTCTTTTCTTCTCCTGGAGGGGCAACGGGAGTCTGCGGATTCTGGATGCAACCATGTACAGTTGCATGGACTATCTGTACCAACCTAGATAGTGGCATATTAGTAAATTAGATTTTGTTTAAGCACTACCTATTTTTTAATGTTCGCTAACTTAACCATGTTAAGCACTAACCATATTTTAATCTTTCGTTAACATATCTTTGTCATCACTTTGAGTGATTTATGAATTATAAAATTTAATACTTTAAAACACTGTAACAAAAGTGTTGAATGCATCAATTGATGCAGAAGTTGAGATTTCACCCCTAATTTTAGAAAAAAAAGGAGCTACAATGAGGTTCCTCTGCGTTCGTGACTGGGATATCCTTTCATGTATGCTTACTTTTCCGGTATAGATATGTGGAATAAACTTGTCTGATCTTGAAAAAATCAAAGATGGTAGTTAAGGCTATCTATAGTGGAAGTATCATAGCTAGAAAATTTAATATCATATGTAGATAATGTAACATAGCACCTAGCACTAGAAAATTTAATTTAAAATAGATCTTCTACATAATTTTGCATTGAGATTCTATAAAACAATAAATATAATGAGACCATAATACTACTAGATGATGAAATACATAATAGAGATACTATCAATATATTAGTATCGTATGCATGATACTAGCATTTGATACTCCCCACTATGACCAGCCTAATAAAAATTGTTCACAGGAACATACACTTTCTTGTGTGTGGGTTTGTCGACTTGGTGGCCCTACCTTGATGGTGAAGTGTGTATTGAATAATAAATATATTCAAACTTGTCTTCATGTAGTCGTGTATGGGACTTAACCAATGCTTGTTTCAATTCCCTATGAAAACTTTGATTTCCCCAGTTCTGCTTCTTTTCAACCAACTCTTGGGGAAATCAGTGTGGCTTTATTTCATCCCATGTATAGAGTAAAAAACCCAATAATCTAAAGTTCATTCGTTTTACAGAAGTAAACGGAATAATAGAAAATTCAAAGCCATGGAAGCCGTGACCAGTCTTCATGGATATTTGATAATTAGTATTCATTGTTAGGTGCAAATTAAAGCTTTCTTTCTTCGTGTACCCTCTAGGATAACTGGACTATCTATGTTCATAGAAGAGCCCTATAATATCACATGACTATCTCAAGTTATATTTAATTTGCAGCCTTATTTGTCATTTTGGATCATCGCCCTACACTAGTTAAACATTATATATTTTCACAAAACATCTCACTCTACACTGACACGTAATACCTGCTCCTCAATCACATGCGTTACTCCGGAAGTGATTGATCATGATTGATCAAAGTGGTTTTTTACTGCTTTTGTCATTCATCTAGTAGAATTGACAGACGGTGTGCGTTGGCAACAAATGTGCCTTACATGCATGCATGCATACTGCAGAGCCGCTGAGGGAAATAAATCCATTGCAGTAGACCAAATAATTATTTTGGTGAAGAATTCAGTAAGAAAAAATGATCTACTACGGCAAACTTTGCTGAACTCATCTCATTACATGAAATTATAGCATGAGGGAGAAGGACAGTAGGAGCCAACGAAACTCAAATCAAGCTTCCCTCTTTAATCTAGAGGATTTCAGATTGATCGGTTCAATATGTTGGTGAACAGATGGATAATATGCACAGCTGCATTGGGAAATGCACTTTTGATCTGATGTACATATGCTCCCTTTATCTGGAAAATGTATTTTAAAATGTCAAAAAAATTAGGAAAAAATATGCACATATATATATCTCTATATTCTATGTGGTTACGCAAAGTTTTGTAAAAAAATGGATATTCTTTGTGCCCTGTGCAAAAATGAAAAAAACATGCATCACGAAAAGGTCTATTTTAGTACAAATTTTGTCATTTTTACATAGATCGTATAAAAAGTCGGTTTTTGTTGAAACAACTTTGTAGGCACATAGAACATGTACATGTACACAAAATATTTTTGTTTCGAATTTTTAGATATTTTTAAATATATCAAAATTGCATTTCAAATAAAGGATGCATATGCACCAGAGAGCAAAAAAGCCTCTCCCGCGCTGCATGTGCATTGCAAGAATGAAACATCAAATTTATATAGAAGTCCTCTACAAGATTAAGCATGAACATTGTCGGCTCCAACTTTTTCTTAAAAAACATGTAAAAATTCAATACTAGGCAATGTAGAAAACTTGTGGAATGAGTTGAATTTCCCACACCATGCTCCTCACTTTTGTGTACATCTCAATCACAACTCATAAGTTGCATGCATATATCGCATTAAGTGAAGCAAGGTTGTTCTAGATTCCAACTAATATATGATATGAAATGTTTGTATTTCAACAGCAAGCTAGCTAGCCAATTTAATTGTGGGTATCTAATGATAATGTGATGTCAGACTTATCACGCATCCCTGCAAGCGCTAGCATTATAGTCCTATTGTAATTCAGTTGGACAATAATAAATCTAATGTGTGGCTCTCTTGAGTGTTTCCGTAGTAACTCCATATATATAGTAACAAATGTTTTCTTCGACCATCCAGAAGACCTCCTATACTATAGAACTCTATACCACACTAAGAAATGGTGATTTGTGATATCTCTTGATCTTATATCTGCTCCTCCTCAGTGACGAATTATGTTGCTAATATAGCTAGGAATAAGAAGTGTCGGGGATTCGGTTCTCATTCCCCTGTTGCATTGTTGCACCTACATACAGAGTGTTTTCATCTCACAACTTTAGTGTCATCTTTGACATTACTATGGTAGGCGATGTCACCGACTGCGTCTGACCGTGCAAGGTAAGATGCCAGTAGGACTCAAACGGGCTGCGTGGAAATATGCGTGCTAATTCTCCATTGACATTAATTCTTGATGTGTGGACTAGGGAAATCTGAATTCGTCTGAAATGAAGGAGGATTAGGTCCACGTGGCTAGCTGTAACTACTACACTATCACATCATGGATCACTGAACCTTCGAAGTCTAAAAAGTATACAGAAAATCTGCGATGGTGCAAACTTGGACATGCACATGTGGGCATACACTATGTCAAGCCAGTTCAATGGAAAAAGTTAATGAGTTAAGTCGATGGTGGATTTCTTACTATGTATTGAACCGTATTGGAACTGTAGCAAGGTCCAGCTTAAATAAAACAAGATTGTTTACTCAAGTGCTCTATCTCATTCTATGAACGGATATGTGGTGAGCCGGCTCATAGGAGCTTATGGTTCGCTTGTCGTACACATAGTGCTTGGTCAAAGGAGAGTTATCGGGATAACATGCTGCTTGCACAAGAAAAAGCTACTTTCCTACACACTACAGCACGTCCTGGCTATGCCGACGGCCGGCGGCCGTCGGGTCAGATACTGAAGGCCGTCGGGCCAGGCTGACCCGACGGCAGCCGTCGGCGTAGCCCCGTCGGTGTAACCTGGCGTCGGGCCAGCCAAGGAGGCCGTCGGGTCAGGGTGCCACCGTCGGGATAGCCTAGCGCCGACGGTCGGGAGGATGCCGTCGGGTCAGCTGTCAGTGGGGCCCAGCGCCGTCTAACGGCGTCCAGGCTCTATGCCGACGGCGCATCAAGATGCAGATTCGGCCCGAAATTCCAGCCAGGGGCTATGCCGACGGCATTGTCGTCGGGTTAGCCCCTGCCATTTGGTCATATTGGCAGGGCTAACCCGACGGCAATGCCGTTGGCATAGCTCCTGGCATTTTTTTTTTTGAAATTTAGGTTTTCAGCGGGTTATTTAGCAGGCTATTTCGCAGGCAGGCAATATAATAAAACAAATGTACAAATGCATCATGTTATCACACATTCATATGCATAGTATCACATAGTATCACATATCACACACATAGTATCATGCATACATAGTATCACATATCCAACATCGTGCATACATAGTACCGCCCACACACGCTCACACTATCTACTCGGCGATGACCCCATTTCTGACCTAGTGAAATTTGGAAAGCGCTCGTCGGCCGCGGTCGCCGTATCTCCAACGGAAGACCCAGGAGAAGCCGAAGGAGTACGACGAGCACTTGGATGAATCGGCGTGATCTCTCGTGACATACTCGGCATGGCCCCGTCACCACCAAACTCGGCGTTCCGAGAATGGCCCGTTCTCTACATGTTTTGAACAAGAGTTAGCAACTTGCGACACCTTGGCATAGAGAAGGAGCAAGTATGCACGTTAGAGAAGAACTTACCGGGGTCTGTGCGTAGTACTGGGCAGCGAAGGCTTCCTTGTGTAGGCACACTGGGTTAGGCCCCGGCTCAGGTGGCCGCTCTGAGTCTAGCGCCACGCTCCGCTCTCCAGTTCTAAGGAACATCTTCACCGCCTGTAAGATAGTTTGGATGTCAAATAATGCAGAGATAAAGGTTCAAAGTAGATAGGATAAAAACAAGACGGCTCATCTTTTGCAAAGGTTTGAAACTTACGTCGGTGGACTCTAGGAGGTACGTATCGAAGACACGTCTCTTCTGCTCCCACGCATCTAGTTTGGCCTGATATGCCGCATAGTAGGCATCGTATGCCGCCTCGAACTCATGCCACAATGTCAAAATTCATGAATTCTCATCAACTTAGCCATTTTAGGGATGAATGTCGGAAAGATGATGAAAATGAGAACTTACATCGACCCGTGTAGTAGTCCTGCGAGGTGGCGGTGGCGGGACAGAGGGGCAGTCGGCGGTGAGGGTAGCTTTCACACGCGTGAGGGTCGTGGTAGGCTGGATCACCGCATTAAGAATGCGGTAACGGCCATGCTGCCGGCCACGCCCCGAGACGATCACCGAAGTCTCGTCAACCTCGACCGCCGCGGGGTCATCCACCTCTAGATGGAAACCCTGCAAAGTACTCGAGTACGAAGAGAAGTCCTCCGCGGTGTTGCCGTAGAACAGAGGGAGCGCAGGCTGAGGCTCACGGAGGTCGGGAGGCGCAAGCCTCATTGCCAGCCACACTTGCATGTCGGTGGGCATCACGCCGGTCTCACGAAACTGCATCGCGAAAGAGATGTAACGGTTATCAAGTAGGTAAATGAGAGGAAATAAATACAAGTTGTTTGAGGATAAATAAATACCATCTTTGCCTTGAAGCGATCATGGTTCCTGTTGCCCGCATTGTGTGTTCCCTCGGTGCCGCGGTTTGCCTTGTTCCGCAAGCTCACATCGTTGAAGGCCTCGTTCTTCCCCATCCACCTCAGGGCAAGCTCCTTCCACGCCTCCACTTTCTCATCGGTCCACAAGGGGCGAACCTGAAAAATGAACATACGGAGTCAGTTGAGGAGCAGATAATGCAATTGCAACTTGGAAGCACATTGCCAATTTACTTACCGATACATAATCATCTAGCATCATCGGAGGCGGATCATTGATATGCTCATGCTTCGTCATCGTCCTGCCCAGCTTCTTAGCCAAGAAGTGGTTCATGGACGTGTGCTTCTGATTGTAGAACTGCTGGCGTGTCAGCTTCTGACACGCCCTCCGCAAAGTCGCGTTCGCCAACTCCTGATGCTCTGGAAGCACCCTGTGCCACTTCTGCACATCATGCATAAAAATTTGTGAGGGTCATGGGCTAGCATGGTGAGGTCATGAACTATGAATGGAATTCATAAAGTATATGCACTTACCCAAAACTTGGCGATCACAGCATCAGAAGCTTTCCCAAAGCCAACACAATCTGCGGCCTCATAGTCCGCCCAATGGAGGGCAAGATTAGGCACGCAGCTGGGGACCACTGCGTACAAGCCCGGCCAATACATCCTAATGGCAGCTCCAAGCAAGCCATTATGAAGTCGGGCCCCCTGCGAAATGATCCAATTGCTGCATAATAATCAAACATTAGTACATGCCAAGAATGAAATTACATGTTCAAAATTAGTATAGACACTTACTCAACGCCGTTAGGCTCAATGAGGAGCTTGCCCTCCTCGGTGGTAGGTTCCTTGCTCGGATGTGGAACAGTCGCTTCCCCACGAACCTTGTGCTTCTTGGGCTGCGGAACCCCCGTCGCCCCCCCTCCATCCCCTCCTACTCCATCCCCTCCCACTCCATCCCCTCCCCCTCCATCCCCTCCCGTGTATCCTCCGTCTCCTCCACCTCCATAGACCGCGAGTGGGAAGCCACGTCGCCAGAAGCGGAGGGTAGGTCAGACAGAGGTGACTCTCCACCAACTCATCCTCGTCCTCCCACTCCACCACCTCATCCTCGTCCTCGTCCTCCCCCTCCGTCTCCTCCTCCCGCGTCTCCTCCTCCTCCTCCGTCTCCTCCGTCTCCTCATCCTCAGCCTTGCCCTCGTCCCGCATCGCCTCCATCTCTAAGACGCGGCGGCAGACGAGGTTCTCTTCTACTTCTGGTTATCTTCTGTTGCTACATCGTATTAAGCAGGGAGGACGGCGATTGCTTGCTCATATTGATCAATCACCTGCATTGAAAAATAATAAACAATTAAGATAAATACAAAGCATGGCAAGATATGAAGATAAATACAAAGCATGGAAAGATATGAAGATAAATACTAAGCATGGCAAGATATGAAGATAAATACTAAGCATGGCAAGATATGAAGATAAATACAAAGCATGGCAAGATATGAAGATAAATACAAAGCATGGCAAGATATGAAGATAAATACTAAGAATGCAAGATAAAATGACACTAAGACATAAAAAGACCCTCACCTCGAATCATCGCTCACATAATCAGGGTTTTCATTATCATTATCACTATCACTATCACTATCACTATCACGTGAGTATCTTGGAAGCTCATCGCATGGTGGAGGCTCATGAACGATGCCATTGTTCGCATGTAACTTGGAGAGCATGTCAATGTCCTTTAGATCTACCACTGTCTCACCACGAGGTTGTGCATCATTCTCAAGGTCCTCAAGACCACCCATTTGTAAGTCAAAGTCCCCGAAGGTCTCTTGCTCTTGATAGAAAATTCCCTCATATGTTACAGGGTCAATGTTGTTGTAATCTTCGACGGAGGGCATGGGTAGCTTACCATGTGGAGATACCTGGAACATGATTTCCCAGCCGTTGAGTTCCACTTTCTGGCATGGGTAGGGCAAATAGTAAACTTGCTTGGCTTGGTGAGCCACAACAAACACATCTGCTCCGCTATAGGTGGTTGAAGGCCTAACCTCAACTAACCCAATGGAAGGGGTAATTCTTTGTCCACTGTGTGGGTCGAACCAGTGCATTTGAACACAACGAGGTTGAGCTCTATGTTCGTTTGATCGAACGTGAGCTCGTATACGTTCTCTAACCTTCCGTAATAATCGAATCCATCGGCCCCTTTGGTGAAGACCCCGATATTAATAGTTTTTGCATTAGGTCGACTCTTCTGGTGAAACTCTGTATGAAAGCGATACCCATTGACATCATACTTCTCATACTTCTTGACTTTACGGCTAAAACCTTGGGAAACACATCTCAACTCATCCATCATCTCAATGTTGGGATCCGCTCCCTACAAGTTCAGTTCAATTTTTTTTTGTGCATTAATTACGTGTAAAAGGGACAAGTCACGGATTGCAAAGTAAGAAGGGCAGGTTAGAAATTACTTTGTCCCTGAACCAAGCCGATAATTTTTTCTCTCCAGGGGCACCCTCTTTTAGAAAAGTGTCCACCTCCACGGCATCGGGACCCGTCGTTCCCGACCAGTGTTCATCAATAAATTGGCTAAAAGGAGAAAATAAGTATTAGACCGAAACCAAGTTACTAGTTGCAAAGTAATATGTTCACCATTTTACCTAGCGAAATCGACAACTTCATTCATGTTCATAAGCACATATAGCATTATGCAATCCTTCTCTTCATTGGTGATGATATAATTTTTTGAGCCACCGGCCTTGCCACCGGGACATTGGAAGAGGAGGAGCTTGGGACTATGCTTGGGCTCATCGACATTGTACCGAGAGACCTGGTTATGCAGAGTGGGAACATCATCGGCATAGTAAGTTGTTGAGGCGTTTGCCATCTCCTCAAGCTGAGTTGCCTCAACTATGCATGCTTCAATCTTAGCTTTGTTTCCACATTTGTATCGAATATACTTGAACTCTCTCTTAATACAGAACTGCCAATGAAACTACACCGGTCCACCCAAGAGTGCCTCGTTCACGAGATGAACAACGAGATTTTCCATCGGAGTAAAGAAGCCTGGCGGAAAGATTGTCTCTAACTTGCATAGCAACTCCGGCACTAGACAATGCAGCTTCTCAATCATCAGGGGACATATCTGCTTTGCACAGAGCGTCCGGAAAAAATGACTCAACTCCGCAAGAACTCGCCAGACATGCTCGGGGAGATACCCTCGAACCATCACCAGCATCAGCCGCTCAATCCATATATGATAGTCGTGACTCTTGAGCCCGGTGACTTTTCCTGTTACAAGATTGACTCCCTTACTCATATTCGAACAATAACCATCAGGGAACATCACGGCATATTTGAGCCACTTGAAAGCCTCCTTCTTTTGGATGTTATCAAGACAGAAGTTGGAATACGGCTTGAACCAATTTGTTTGATTGCGGTTAGGAGGCTGCATGTGTAATTTACCTCATGATACCTAGAGGCTGAAGGGAATATGCCCGAGAGGCAATAATAAAGTGGTTATTATCATATTGCATGTTTATGATAAATGTTTATTTCTCATGCTAGAATTGTATTAATCGGAAACATTAATACTTGTGTGATTAATAAACTAAAAGGTTCCTAGTAAAGCCTCTCTTTTATACTAGCTCCTTGATTAACTAATGATCAAGGTTTCCTGATCATGAATATTAGATGTTGTTAATAACGAGGTCATATCATTAGAAGAATGATGTGATGAACACTCACACCCATAGTATGAATAGCAATACGATCAAGTCATCAAGTTCATTGCTATATCAAACTCATACGAAATAGTTCTAATCCTCAGACCATGAGATCATGTTAATCACTGATACCGGAAGAGTGCTTTGATGATATCAAACGTCACACCATTACAGGGTGATTATAAAGGTTGATTTGGGTATTCTAAAAGTATTAGTTGAGGATCATGGATCAAGAGTGGAATTTGTCCGACCCGATGATGGGAAGATATTCTCTGGGCCCTTCTCGGTGATATTGCATTGGAATCGCTTGCAAGCATGTGACTAGGTCACGGGAATGCATTATCACGGAATGAGTAAAGGGACTTGTCGGGAACGAGATCGAACTAGGTATGGTTGATACCAAATGATCGGATCTCGGACAAGTAATAATATCGCGAGACAAGAGAAATTAACTATGTTCGTTATTGGTTCACACGATCACTAGTTTATCGTTGAGTAAGTGGGAGACATCATGGATTTCCAGATCCCGCTGATGATTATTGATCGGAGAGGAGTCTCAATCATGTCCACGTTATTCACGAACCGTAGGGTGACACACTTAAGGTTCGCCATCGTTTTTGAGTGGATACAATACTCCGATCGAATTACTGGACAACATGGAGGTTGTTTTAGAAAAGCACCAAAACTGTTTCGGGATATCGAAATAACTCAAGGGTGTATTTGTTAATGTTTGTTAATTGAATGAATTAACAAATATTAAAGAAATAAAAATGTTTTACTAAATCAATAAGTGTGAATTTTAATTAGCATGAATGTCATGCAAAATTAAAATGGGGGTTACTCATTTGATGAGGGGAGTTACCTTTCCCTGAAGGAGGGGGTTACCACCACCATGAAGAGGAGAAAAGGGGAGGGGCTGGCCGCACCCCTCATGGGTGGCTGCCCCCTCTCTCCTATATATATGTTGGGCATACTCCTCTTCTCCCTACACTTTGGTTCTTCCCTCTCCCGCAAAGTTGCTGCCCCAAATTCGTCTTGGGTTAGCGAAGCTCTGCCGGATTGTTAGTTCGAGTTTCACACACTTGGAGAAGTGAGTGTTGGAGTGACCGGCGGATCCCTTCTTCTGCTGTCCTGCTGGACCGAGGGCGTGGAGGAGTCGACGATGAGCCGTACGTGTGACCGAGCATGGGGGCGCTGCCGGTTGTGGCGCCGTGTACACGATCTCGTGATCGTCAAGTGAACCACTACGTCGACTACGTCAAGTGAACGACTACGTCAACTACGTGCATCTTCCTCGACTCTCCATCAGCAACGTTTGTGTGGGAACGTAATCCCCGCTACCGGTCTTCGAGGGTTAGTCTCCGTTGCTACCATCTTGTAGATGTTCTTGGCTAGTTTATGTGTTCATGCGTAGGAATTTTTTTGTTTTCTATGCTACAAACCCATCAGTGGTATCAGAGCCATCTCTATGCATAGTTGGTATGCACGATTAGAACACATGGAGATGTGGGCGTTGATGGTCATGTTATTGCTATTTTTTGTATTTTGGATCATAGTGGCATAGTGGGATTGAAGCTGCCCGAGACTAACCTTACGTGACCGCATTCACGAGACTTGTCCCACACTTGACATGCTTCGGCATATGTGGCTTTGCGGGTGCACGTTTCTCCCACTATAGTTATGATCTATTTTACAAAGAGTAGTTAATAATATTTTTATCACCGTTGTGGTTACATGTTCGCAGGTAAGAACGGTTCTTCCTAGAAAGCCCCAAACCACGTAAAATATGCAAGACAAATTAGAAGCGTCTAACTTGTTTTTGCAGGGCATGTGATATGATATGGTTAAATTATTTATGTTACAAATTGTATGCAATGATCCTTTTTGTAAGTTATAAACAACCGGCAGGAGCCATATGGTTGTCTTTTTCATTTTATGGCCTGCGTGCCGAATATATATATCCTCAGTTTTCCCCAGCTCCTTAGTTTTTCCTCAGTTTTCCCCAAGCCGTTGTCTGAAACCCTCAAGGAGCTCGGACGTGAGGATTCTCGTTAAGTTGACCGTTTCCGTGCTGACATGTGGGGCCGCGTCATGTGGGGCCTCGTCGCGTGGGGCTGGTAGAAAGGGACCGCGTGGGACAGGACGAGACCGCGTTTGGTTGTACGTGAGAGCTCGGTTCTGTCTCTCTCGGGCCAAATTAGCATTGACTTTTCAGAGCGCCTTTTCAGAGCGCCTTTTTCCCCTCTCTCTCTGTAAATAGTTCTCTCTCTTTTCACCAAATTAGTATCAAATCTAGAGAAGCTTCTATTTCTGTCTTTCTTCAATGATTGCTGCCTTTTGGCCCTCGTTTTTTGCCCAATATGGTAACAAATCTAGAAGCTAATCTAGAAGCTAGTATAGTATAATACATAAAATGCATACAGCAGCCAAAAGAAGCCAATAACGATGTTAATATTCACGACAAACTAAGCTGAAAATAATATAAGACGCAATGTATGCCCAACATGAAGGTTCTTCATTCTTCATCATATATTTCGGAGTCGCTATATTCCATGAGACGAAAAAAATATTGACTGAACTCCTTCCGTCTGCAGTGTGCAGCCAATAGATCCTCCAAACGGTATGGCCTTTGTTCTATTTTCATACCGTCGGAATCTAATCTATCCACAAGTCGTGGCCACTCATCCCAGGCCTTTCTATCATCAAATTACTGTCTGATATAACCGCCCTCGTAGTAGATGCAGCCAGGTCGAACTGTCGGGTGCACTCTGGTGTCGACGGAGATACACCGTTTACAACTGACGAAGAAGGCACGACTGCCAATGTTGACGGCATGGAGAGAGCGGCTCTCAGTGTCCACACGGTACACCAATGGTTGACCTTCCTCCAAATGCCTGTTGCCAGGGCTGCCGCCGAACAACACAAGCAGCAGATCACCATCAGACTCCACAAGGTAGAACTTGTCAGTTCCAAGTTCTGGAAATGAAAATAGTGTCTCCATGTTGATAGTGCTCGCGCGCTTCTCCAACTGGACATTGTTGGTGCACACTAATGTTCCGACATCAAAATTGTTCACAGCTATTGCATACAATTCACCATTGAACGGGGTAAGGCAACGCAGAGAATCTTCCTCGATCGAAAATCTTCCTTCTCCCCAATCTTCTACATCTATATCCTTAGTAGGAGAGCTCTCATCGACCCAAGCAATTTCATTGGGGTAACCTGTGCAAATGAAGACCATAGTCGGGGACTTCATTACAGCGACTGACTCCACAATCATAGATGGCATCTGCGCCTCAAACGTAGCGTTCAATGTCTTTGTGAGTGGGTTCAGAAGCCGTATCTTGTGTGGCTGGTTCCTCTGGGCAAGCACGATGACGCCACAGTAAAAGCCGATGAAGTAGTATCTAAAAGGGAGTTGATGAAGATAACATTCAGCACTAAGATGTTTACGATTGAAAATAAAAATAGATTAACTCTATAGATATGGAGGAATTTGAACCTTGCATGAACTTCCGTTAGATCGATGGTGACGTAGCGGGATGTGCGGAGGTTGAGGAAGGAGAACTCAGCGGCGCGTGGAAGGGCGTGTTCTACCACGATCCATTAGTGCAGGTGCACGTCGGGCTCAGGTAGATCTGAGCACCAATTTGTACAAACTTGCCTCAAAGCAGCGTAGGTGTCCACGTACTCCTCGTTCGCCAGTAAGCAGTCGCCAATCTTGTGAAGTGGTCCGTCACCCTTAAGAGAGGCCCAGTTCACGGAGGCGCCGCGCTTGGATGCGCCGCCCTCGGATGCGACGGGCTCGGAGGCGATGGGCTCGGAGGCGACGGGCTTGGGGGCGACGGCCGCCGGCGCATTCTTCTTCTCCATCGCCGGCAGGGGAGCGCGCGTAGAGCGGCTGGGTTTTTTTTGAGAAGGTGATGGGACGTGAGAGGCGTGGTTGCGTGCGTGAGTTATGATGAGACTGTGTGCAGAGGGAGGGAGAGGGGCTCTGTACTGGCAAAGTGACGGTTCGTCTCAGCAGTTGACATTTTGGTCTCAACACGCGCACCGCGCGGCTAACCGCTGCTCACCGCGACACGCGTCCGTGGGACTACACGTCAGCACCGTTACGTGTACTCAGTTCTACCCTCGAATCTTACACTGGAAAAATATCTGTACTCAGTTTTCCCCTCGAGTACTAATACTGCCTAGTGCAATATACTCAGTTTTACCCTCAAGTGGCTGGTCAATAGAGAGTCAACAGATGGGATTAAGCCATCTAATTGAGTCATTTCATGCGCAAAAAAAATCAAAAAAATAAAATCATAGTGCCTCCAACTCATGCGCAAAATAAAATCATAACAAACATATATAAATCAAGTTTTCACACAAATGGCCACTTCTGAAATCACTAGTAGCTATGAAGGTTCATGGCTTTCCACTCAAACCCCTTCTCAAAACATCTATACCCAAAACATAGTTTGTCTGAATGAGGCCATAATTTTTACACTCATGTATATTTGAATTGCTAATACTTTGAGGTAGGCCAACATGGGTTTCATTGTACAAAACATGTGTTTTTCTTTTTCTAAATCTCTTATTTGAATTCCTTAGCCTGTTTACTATTTACTTGCCCTTGTATCCTTGATACTACTCAGTTTTACCCTCTCCCTTCTCACAGAAGCCCAAACTTGGCCTGATTGGTCGAGCTGTTGTCACACGGATCATGCCCACCTACCGTCGATCCTATGATCCAACGGGCAGGATCGTGCCACCCTCTCTCTATCTGTCGGTGGCAAACTACTACCCCTCTATGTATGCTAAATGACGAGTTTGCCATCGGATTCAACAAGTTGGGTAATCACGAATTTCTTGTAGGCATTACTTTTCACGGTAAAATGATAAACTATCACGAATTTCCATTTCTTGTAGGCTTTACTTTTCACGGTAAAATGATGAACTATCACGAATTTCCATTTCTTTTAGGCATTACTTTTCACGGTAAAATGATAAATTATCACGAATTTCCATTTCTTGTAGGCATTACTTTTCACGTTGAAATGATAAACTATCACGAATTTCCATTGCTTGTAGGCTTTACTTTTCACGGTAAAATGATGAACTATCACGAATTTCCATTTCTTTTACGCATTACTTTTCACGGTAAAATGATAAGCTATCACGAATTTCCATTTCTTGTAGGCATTACTTTTCACGCTGAAATGATAAACTATCACGAATTTCCATTTCTTGTAGGCTTTACTTTTCACGGTAAAATGATGAACTTTCACGAATTTCCATTTCTTTTAGGCATTACTTTTTTTGTTGAGATATAAACCACCCCCACAACGGTCATCTCCTCCTTAATTTATTGTGTAAACCCCACAACGGTCATCTCTACCTTAATTTATGGTGTAAACCCCACAACGGTCATCTCTCCCTTATAAACCCCCACAACGGCCATCCCTCATGTCAATAGGTTCTGCCTCTCTCTTCTTCGTTTCTGCCTCTCTCTTCTTCGTTCACATACACTTGATCCATTGCCATGGCTTCCACATCTCGGACACCGACCGGAAGGGGAAGGGGAAGGGGAAGGGGAATGGGCGGCCGGGGTGGTGGATCATCATCATTGCCACCACCACCGTCAACACTGCCATTGATCATAGAGGAGTTCTTCATCACCATCTATGAAGACCCTTTGGCCAAGAAGGTACGTACGCGTTCCCACATATATGATGCATGTGATTAATTATGTGCATGTTCTAAAAAACCTTTAATTTCTTTGCAAGCACTCCCACAAAAGTTTGCGGACTATCTTGACGGCCAGGAGCCCGCAAAGGTGTATCTGCGAGCAGCTAACTGCGGTCCTCATCTCTGGACCGTGGAGGTCCTATTTGACGGACAAGGCCGGATGTACCTCGACAAGGGCTGGGAGAATTTCGCCATCGCGCACGGTGTGGATTTCGGCTGCTTCCTACACTTCAAATATGAAGGCGATTATGTGCTCACAGTGAAGGTGTTCGACGGAACAACGTGCAGGAAGTACTACTACACGAACGACGAAGATACTGACGATGAAAGCGACGATGACGTGAAGCCATGCATCTAAGGGGATTATGACCAAGAATATATATGTAGCTTCATATGCATCGATTTATAGATCTAGCTATTTTCTATATATTATGCATGTAAAAATAATAGGGAATCGCAATTTCCACTATGATGAGAGCACCACAGCCTCCAAACGATGCCGATGCCGATATCGGCATGGTCAGAACGGGTATGCATGCTCGCCGCCACTGCTAGGTCACCGTCGGGATGCACCCTCAATCCCGTCCCCTCATTCGATCACTGACACACCAGAGATACCGCCGAGGCCAATGACGAACGTACATGCTGATGCCAATGCCGAACATGCACGCCGCTGTGGGCACGGCCACGCCGCCCCGCTATGCTGGACGCCACAGACCACCGCGAGGTCTTTCCCTTCGCCACCACACTCCCCTAGCACCTATCTATACACGCCAGAAAGGAGAGACACTAGTTTTCTCTACATTGCTCGCGTTCATGTCCGACACCGTCAGTCAAAGTGTTGAGGTCGTCGTCGATGTCCTCGACCATTTCTTCTCTTCTTTGCATGGTTAAACGCGTCCAGATCATATCTATCTAATGCGTCTGGTCTCGCCTCATGCAGTTCTTTGTGGACGTCGATCTCATTTCGGCACCCCGCAGGCCACCTCCTCCGTGCCATCGCTGTAGAGCTCCGTTTAAAAATCTAATCCTACCCGTGTATTGCCCCTTGTATCAGCGTCATGGCCCCACTTGTCATTCGATATACCGAAGCCCCACTCGTCCGCGTTTTGGTCAGGGATACGGCGATGCTTACAGTCAAACAACGATGGATGCTCTGACGTGTCTTTGCGGGCACTACGTGGCCCCACTAGTTAGCAGTTAACGGTCAAAGGTGTTCAACCGTCAGGCAACCGGCCGTTCCAGCACTGGTGACGGTTTTAGACAACGGCTTGGGGAAAACTGAGGAAAAACTAACGAGCTGGGGAAAACTGAGTACAACTAACGAACCAGGGGAACGAAAATAGAAATCCCTATATTGTAGTGGAGGAAGACAATCAAGGTGGCGCGCCATGGACCTTGGTGCTGCGCCGGTGGAATGATGGAGATCATGCCATAACGCACAAGATGGAGATCGAATGCGTGAAGGACCATATCATATCACATTATATATGCTTGTGATGTTTATCCTTTTATGCATCTTATTTTGCTTAGATTTGATCGCGCGGTAGCATTATAAGATGATCTCTCTCACATAAATATCAAGATAAAAATGTGTTCTTCCATAGCATGCATCGTCAAGAAATTTCGTCGTTTTGAGACACCACGTGATGATCGGGTGTGACAGACTCTACGTTCACATACGACGGGTGTAAGACAGTTTTACACACGCAAGTGCTATGGTTCTACTTGGCGAGCCTAGCATATACTGACATGGCCTCGGAACACGAATCGAAAGGTTAAGCATGAGTCATATGGTTGATATGATGAACATGGTGATGTTCGCCTTTGAAACTATGTCGTTGCACGTGATGATCGGTTGCGGTATAGTGAATTTGGTTCGTGTAATCACTTAAGAAAACTAAGAGGGATGTTGTTTTTAAGTGGGAGTTCACTTAGTAATTTTGAATTATAGAACTCAATTTATCATGAACTAAATCAAAGAGAATTTGCATAGTTTGTTGTAGGCATTGGCATCCGTTTACTACCTTGCGATTAGCTATAATTGAGATAATAGAACTATAGAATTCTGGATATTAACTTTACGAATTGGTATCGTATTGTTTGAATGTCAATATAAAGTGTAAAGTCCTATTGCAAACTTTTAGCAAACCTTGGTTACTCGATAAAATTTAATAAGTAGTATTAAATCAAGAGTAACAATTCCAATGTTAGTATCTAAGTATCACACTTGCCTCCATGATCCTTGATATTCAAAAGTTGTTTTTAGTATCAAGGTTATCTAGGAGCTGAAAGGATTGTTTCATAAACTATCATGTGTGGAAGATATTATGATATCTGAAACAATGTTTGGTTGCAAAGTGATAGAGTATAATTTAGTAAGACACATGTTCTCATATTGTATGAGAATTTGCAAAGATTGGAGACGCTAGGCGTCCAGATCTCCTAAAAAGGTTTTAGGAACTAACATTATACTCACAATTCATCCTCATGAGCTATAGTAGCTTGATCATGAAAGTTGTCATGATAGGATGAATACAAGATGTAGGTAAAACATTTACTACACTAAAAGATTACTAAAGAATGGAATTTGGAAGAACGCCAAATATTTGATAATGGTGATCTACTTCAAAGTGTGAGTCCAAGGGTATTAGTATTTGACTAATCATGCCTTGAACTATGTGCCATGTGTATGGCGCCACTATTGATGTTGATAGATTCTTCTAAGAAGGAAAAGAATTGCTAAAAGAGAATCCAAAATTTATTTTGGCGGAAAAAGAAAAGACTGGAAATGTCCAGCTCAGGTATATAGAAGATATACATGTTATGGGTGTATTCGTTGCTTGTTAAAACAATGTGGTTCTTGGGTATTTGATACTAAATTGGTTGGTATGAACTGTCATACAGAACAACGCAATACAAGAACTACAATGGCCTAATTAACTAGCAAATGAATATGGGATGATTCTCATCAAAAACAAATAAAGTGTTATTGTGTTTCGTTGGAATTAAACCTAGCCTTCAAGATTTGTTTTCATAATTGTTATTTTGTTATGGTATTATGAGAATAATGGTTGTTCAAATTATTACCGCATTCATAAAAGATGAATGAACGCTTATCTTGTTGGAGAAATCATATCCATAACACTGATGCTAAAAGTGTCTCAAGACAAATGATTAGAAGATCACTTATGAGTGACACCACCATTTAAATCATATTGGAAAGTAAACATGAAGAAACTCCATGTTGATGGAATTTTGGAGTCCTTTTGATTTTGAATCATTTGACACTTGTGAAAATTTCCTAGAGATGATTAAAACTCCGTTTGTAGGCCAAAGAAGAACGGACGACTAACTTATTGGATATTGTACATGTTGATGTATATAGTCCATTATGTGTAGCCGTGTGTGGTGAATTCTTGCACTTCATTTACTTTAACCGATGATTTGAGTAGATATATGTGTATATTTACTTGATAAGGAAGAAGCATGAAATATTTGAAAAATGTTCAAAGTATTTCTAGATGAAGTGGAAAATCATTGTAACAAGAGAATAAAGAATTTATGATTTGATCAAAAAGGAAGATATTTGAGTTACAAGTTTAGCAAACACCTAAAAGTTGAGGAATCGTTCCATAGACTTGTATTTCCCGAAACACCATAGGAGTATGGAGTGTTCGAGAGATGAAATCAAACTTTGTTTGACATCGTTGGATAAAAGGTGTCATCTATAAAATTGCCATTATATTTTAAGGATAAAGCTTTAGAGACTACCACTTTTACACTGAAAAGAGTGCCATCATGATCCGTTGAAATGACACCATATGAGTTATGGCATGGGATAAAACCCAAGTTGTCTTTTCTAAAATTTTGGTATACGTAAAATGTTTACAACCAAAGTCGGATAAATGCGTCTTTCTAGGTTATCCCAAAGTAACCGTTGGGTATTCCTCCAGAACACCTAAGACAAAATTGTTTGTCGCTGAAAACGTCAAGTTTCTTGAGAAGGAGTTTTTCGCAAAAAGTCAAGTGGGAGGACAATAGATCTTTGATTAGGTTGTTGAACCTAAGCTATATGTGCTAAGTAGTGCAGCGCCAAAAAGTGTCCCGGAGGCGGCCACAATGTGCATGGATATAGTACCTAAAAAGTTGTGGTCACAGATATCTAAGTTCCTATTGAACCGCGTGAGTCAGGTAAAAATCAAATAATTAGATTTGAGAATAGATCATTATTGTTTGACAATGATGAACCGACTACATGCAAAGAAGCGATGATGGGCCCTGACTCCGTCAAATGGCTAGAAGCCATAAAATCCGTGATAGTTCCATACACGAGAAACCAAGTTTCTGAACTTGGAAGACCCTCAAAAGGGATGAAGCCTAATGAACGTGTTAGGATCTATAAAGACAGACATGGATGTTTAACATCTATGAAATAGTCGACACATCATTAAAGGAGTTTACGATTGTGTTCAAGGGGTTGACTGTGACAAGATTTGATCTTTCATAGCGATATTTTGTCTGGACGGATTACTGTAGCAACCACTACATATGCCAAGTTTGGTATATGTTAGTTGAAAAAACAAGACAACATTCTTCTAATAGAATGGTTACCTAGAATATGTACATGACATGGTCCACTGGGTTTTGTAAATTCAAAGGATGTTAAAAGGCATGCAAACTTCAATGGTTGAAGTAAGCATTGCGAAGTTGGAATGTTCACCGTGATGAAATAATTAAAAGGTTTAGTTTCATCAGATACGATGAATATGCTTGCATTTGCAAGAAATTAAGTGGGAGCGCTGAGACTTATTTCTAGTACATTATGTAGAAGACATATTGTTAATTGGAAATGATGTATCTTTTATTGACACTGGTTAAGATTTTCATTAAAATTAGATTTCAATGAAAGACTTAGGCAAAACCAAAATATTGGGTCTCGATGTCTATGTAGATAGATCGAGGTGCCAATATGGTTGTGCCAAAGTACATAGATGAAATATTGAATGAAGTTCAATATGGAAACGATGAGAAAAGTTCTTGTCGCATGGAAGAGGTTGAAACAAGATTCAGGTGTTTTTAACACTTGATGAGTGAAGCCACATGAATGATTTGATCGATCATGTATACCGTGATATGTACATATCCAGATATGTCCTATGCTCTAAATGTTATGAGCATATACCAGAGTGATAAATATCATAAGATGATCACTGGACAATAGTAAGGATATCCTTATGTGCTTTGGAAGGACTAAGGATATATATTATGTATGACGAAGTGACACATAGTTCATTGTAAAATGTTACATTGATACTAAGTTTGTCACAAGATACAAATTAAGTTTATCTCAATTTTAGCTATATGTTTAAGTGGCACAATGTAATGGAAGGAAGTTCCATGATGGATTTGGATGAGTTCCAAAGTTAAGACATTGTGATGGATTCTACAACAAAGGTTGAGTATATGGCTGCTTTAGAAGTAGCAAAAGAGGGCATTTCTATCAAGAAGTTTGTTATCAAACTAGGTGTAGTTCCAAGCTGGCTATTACTGTGAAGATCTATTATGCGACAATAGTGACAACATGATTTTAGCTAAAGGAACTAAGGTCTCACCAAAGGACCAAATTTATACCCAACTATCTCATTTGAGAATGAGTGATGCGTAGAGACGCAAAGACATGCAAATACACACAGAATTGAAAGTGTCAGATCTGGAGATCAGGTTTACCACATGCAACACGTACAGATAACACGTGAATGCCATAAGTGTTATATACGCAAGTATCAACTAGATTATTGACTCTAGTGCAAGTGGGAGACTGAAGGGAATATGCCCGAGAGGCAATAATAAAGTGGTTATTATTATATTCCATCTTTATGATAAATGTTTATTTCTCATACTAGAATTGTATTAATCGGAAACATTAATACTTGTGTGATTAATAAACTAAAAGGTTCCTAGTAAAGCCTCTCTTTTATACTAGCTCGTTGATTAACTGATGTTCAAGGTTTCCTGATCATGAACATTGGATGTTGTTAATAACGAGGTCATATCATTAGAAGAATGATGTGATGAACACTCACACCCATAGTACGAATAGCAATACGATCAAGTCATCAAGTTCATTGCTATATCAAACTCATACGAAATAGTTCTAATCCTCAAACCATGAGATCATGTTAATCACTGATACCGGAAGAGTGCTTTGATGATATCAAACGTCACACCGTTACAGGGTGATTATAAAGGTTGATTTGGGTATTCTGAAAGTATTAGTTGAGGATCATGGATCAAGAGTGGAATTTGTCCGACCCGATGACGGGAAGATATTCTCTGGGCCTTTCTCGGTGATATTGCATTGGAATCGCTTGCAAGCATGTGACTAGGTCACGGGAATGCATTATCACGGAACGAGTAAAGAGACTTGTCGGGAACGAGATCGAACTAGGTATGGTTGATACCAAATGATCGGATCTCGGACAAGTAATAATATCGCGAGACAAAAGGAAATAACTATGTTCGTTATTGGTTCACACGATCACTAGTTCATCGTTGAGTAAGTGGGAGTCATCATGGATTTCCAGATCCCGCTGATGATTATTGATTGGAGAGGAGTCTCGATCATGTCCACGTTATTCACGAACCGTAGGGTGACACACTTAAGGTTCGCCATCGTTTTTGAGTGGATACGATACTCCGATCGAATTACAGGACAGCATGAGGGTTGTTTCAGAAAAGCACCAAAACTGTTTCGGGATATCGAAATAACTCAAGGGTGTATTTGTTAATGTTTGTTAATTGAATGAATTAACAAATATTAAAGAAATAAAAATGTTTTATTAAATCAATAAGTGTGAATTTTAATTAGCATGAATGTCATGCAAAATTAAAATGGGGGTTACTCATTTGATGAGGGGGGTTACCTTTCCATGAAGGAGGGGGTTACCACCACCATGAAGAGGAGAAAAGGGGAGGGGCTGGCCGCACCCCTCATGGGTGGCTGCCCCCTCTCTCCTATATATATGTTGGGCATGCTCCTCTTCTCCCTACACTTTGGTTCTTCCCTCTCCTGCAAAGTTGCTGCCCCAAATCCGTCTTGGCTTAGCGAAGCTCTGCCAGATTGTTAGTTCGAGTTTCACACACTTGGAGAAGTGAGTGTTGGAGTGACCGGCGGATCCCTTCTTCCGCTGACCCGCTGGACCGAGGGCGTGGAGGAGTTGACGACGAGCCGTACGTGTGACCGGGCACGGGGGCGCTGCCGGTTGTGGCGCCGTGTACACGATCTCGTGATCGTCAAGTGAACCACTACGTCGACTACGTCAAGTGAATGACTACGTCGACTACGTGCATCCTCCTCGACTCTCCATCAGCAACGTTTGCGCGGGAACGTAATCCCCGCTACCGGTCTTCGAGGGTTAGTCTCCGTTGCTACCATCTTGTAGATGTTCTTGGCTAGTTTATGTGTTCATGCGTAGGAAATTTTTTGTTTTCTATGCTACGAACCCATCAGAGGCCCCACACTTTTTACAGTACTTGTCATCCGCAAACTCTTTTTGAAACAGAAGGCAACCTTTAGGACAACAATCTATCTTTTCATAATCCATGCTGTGTGCTTTCAGAATTTTCTTTGTTTCATATATTGTTTTAGGCATGCAATGTCCTTCGGGCAACAGGTTACCAGTAGTTCTCAAACCCGCTTCATAGCTTGCTCGGGTGTTGCCGTACTGGACCTTGTTGGCTAGAGCTTGCGAGATGGCATCGAGCTGAGAAATTTTTGCACCCTCATACAGAGGCCTCTTAGCCGCGGCCATCATATCATAGAAGGCCTTCGCGGTTGGCTCTGGTTCCTCCGGTTCTGGCGGTTCCTCCTGTGTAGGTGGTGAATCTGGCATGTACGCATCATGGAGATCATCTAGCAAGTATCTAATCCCATCATCCTCATTGCCATCGATTCGCTATCGCATCACCTCACCTCTGTCACGGTCGTACTGAGAAAAGTCAACTGAGGTAACATAGTTAGGCATATACCCATGCAACCAAAGGTGCTTGGTCATGTCATCCTTTCCCTGACGATGACGCCGGTTGCACCAAGTGCAAGGACAACTTGGACGAACACCTGACTTTGAACCTCGTGCCAACTCCTTCACTAATAAATCTGTCTTCGATACCCACTCAGCTGTTTTTTTAGTCGCACTAATACGGCCACTGTACATCCACCCATTATCAGCCATCCTCTGTTTTGTAGGTAGCCAAACAATAAATATAGCATTTCATATCAAATAATAGCTTGAAATTAAATGCATCTTATTTTTATTTACTACCGGGTAGAATGCATGCATCAACCAACATCTCTACTAGGTGGGCTCCTAGCAGCCGCCGGATCCGTAGATTGAGTACATTCTCCATGCCCTACCCCGGTCTGAGTCAGAGTTTCGGCAGCGCCTCCCCCTTTGTTCTCCGGGTACACATCCTCTCGGGAGAGCAGCGGGGAGGTGCTGCCAAAATTCTGTCTCAGACCGAGGTAGAGCATGGAGAATGTACCCAACTACGCATCCACCGACTGTCCCGTAAATGCCGCAAGCGTTACAGTTCAAAATATGCTGACCTCTAATGCATATTTATCTGCGTAACGCTTGCGGACGGGAAGTGACACCTAGGTTACGCGACTCGACGAGAAATGGAATCTAGTGACATAAAAAATGCAGAGTTCGAGTTGACAATGTAGCTCACCCTTGGCTGTAGAGGAAGTAGTTGAACAACCAAGTGTCGAAGTCGTCACGGGGGGGTGCTCACGACGGGGTGGCCGCGACGGACGGTCACGACGGGCGGTCACGATAGGGCCTATTTTCATTTCAATTAAAACAAATTCAAATTATTAAACAAATTCACATATGCATTTTGGTTTCCATTAATAATCAAATTCTTTTCTATTTCAATTCATTTTCCATTTTATTTCTATTTATATCCCATCGCATATATATGAACGCTCACACATATTAAATTTTAAATTTTTTATTATCCAATCTATTTTTATTTCTGCTATTCTACTATTCTACTCTAATTACAACAATTAAACAAAAAAAAAACAAAAAAACACTATAACTTGCATATACCTGCAAGGTTGGAGGAGGAGCCGGGGGCAGGGCCGGCGCCGGGGAGTGGGGGCGAGGGCGGGCGGCCGGTGGCCGGCGCGGGGGGCGGGCGGCCGGCGTAGGGTCGGGGGAGGGCGGCCGGCGCGGGGCGCGGGGGCGGGGGCGGCGGTCGGCGTAGGGGCTGGGGCGGGCGGCCGGCGCGGGGGGCGGGAGGCGCGGTGGATGCGAGGGAGCGCGGCGGCGGGGGTCAGCGTGGCGGCAGCGGGGGTCGGGCGCTGCGGCGGCGGGTACTCGGGCTCGGGAGGGAAGGAGAGAAAGAAAAGGAGGAGAAGAAAGAAAGCGGCCCGGCCCCGCGGCTTATTAGGGTTCGACCCTAAGCCGACGGCCCGACCTATGCCGACGGCATGCCGTCGGCTTAGGGTTTTAATTTTTTATTTTTATTTTTATTTATTTATTACATTTCTTTAAATTGATAATTAGGTTAATATTTTTATTCCCATGTGCATATGACCTTAGTGTCGCCCTCCGGAAAAATCTAGGGGGTAGACCGCGCGGGTGCTGCTGGCTAGGGTTTCGCCCCAGAACGGGCTTCGGGGGCCCGCATGCAACCTAAAGCATGCATGCGGACCACACATGTGTGTGCATGTGTTTTGGTGGGTTGATGGGATCCAATAGCTATAGCTCCCCGGCCGCTCTCACCTGCCTCCCACGTACATATTGCTCCCGGCTCATGACTTGGAGGTGTAAACTCCCACGTCGGTTCCACCGAGGGGAACCTTGTCCTAGGAATGGTCAAACCTATGCTTACCATGTTCATATGTCCTAACCAAAGCTAAAGGAACACACTACTCCACCTTAGTGCCGCCCTTCGGAGAAATCTAGGGGGGTAGACTGCGCGGGTGCTGCTCGCTAGGGTTTCACCCTAGAATGGGCTTTGACACTACTAGGAAAACAGCTACCCGTAGCGCACCTGTTTATATTACCCGTAGCGCATGCCCCCGCGCTGCCACTACCACGCCACTGGTATCTAATTACCCGTAGCGCACCACCACCGTGCGCTACGGGTATCTTATTTACCCGTAGCGCATACACCGCGTGCGCTACGGCTAATGACTAGTGCGCTACGGGTATTTGATTTAGTGGTAGCGCACCTCCTATACATGCGCTACGGGTGTACAACAACACCAGCAGCGCATTCTTTGAGAATACGCTATGGGTATAGACAATACCAGCAGCGCATCACTGGACAATGCGCTACGGGTATGTTTTTTAAAATTTCGAAAATAAAGCCATTTATACTGCCAGATTACAGTTTTTATACAGGAAATTACAGAAATACAAGATTACAAGAAGTATATAGGAAAATGCAATATATTTAGTATGAAATAGACACGGAATATGAATCTCATTATTTTCAAAATGAAGCGATCACATATTACATGAATTCAATGTCTCTAAGTCATCGATACCGGTCAAGTATGCAAGTTCATCATCCCACATTACATGAATAAGATAGTCACCTATGGTACGATGAAGTACACTACAACCGCAATCACCGCGGTGAGCAAGACGGCGGTGGTGACGCTGAAGAAGGTCGTCCTCCTCTCCTCTCGAAGGTGGTTCCTCCACCTAGCTTCCGCCTCCGTCATCGTCGTGTACCCTTTGTAGCTATTGTCCTTGAACCTATTGACTTGCTTCAAGCAATCTTCCCAGTGGACATAAACTCCAGGAACCCTACCTTTGTACACAACATACGGCATCCCTACCTTCAAGACAAATAAGGTTAGATAACAGAAAGCAAGAAGTTCATCACATGTATGCAATAGTAATGAAATATGACATAATTAACTAGGATGTACTTATTAACTTTACACCACGACTAAGTTCATCACACACGACACGATTAGAACTAATAAGTTCACCGATGTCTACGAAACATGCCATGCTAAGCAAGCTAGGAACATAGTGTACTTATTATTACAACTTTTGCTTGCCAGTATCAGGAACAAAGCGGAAGCCGCGTCCTGGCAAAAAGAATGCCCTGTCGTCGCCCTGCAGAAGCAGCCTCTGATCTACTTCTTCATTTGACGGCTTCAGCTGGGCAGTGTAGAACATCCCCCCTTTTCTGACGACATCTTGAAAGATGATTGTCGCAAACTGCTCCTGGATGCGATAGAACTATCCTCGTAGATTGTCATCATCAATCATTGCCAACTTTTCGGCCCGGGGTTGGAGTGAATCTGGCAGCGTCGAGTTTTTCTTGTCCTGTACCATCGCCAGCATATGATATAAGGCGTAATAGGCCTCCCTGTGACTTCCCTCGGGCTGCTTGACGCAGGGGAACGACGTAGTATGGGCGAAGCTGTACAAGCCGTGCTTGGGCGGCCGTTTACTCTTGAATGAGCCACCCTGAAGGACGTACTTGGTAAGAGCATCATCCAAAACTATCTTGACATGCGTATAGTTTTTCTTGATTGCACTGCCCGAGTCCAAAAACATGGTACGCATATAGATCGGGGAGATGTGGATGAGTGTGCAGTATTTGTCACTGCGCAAAACAATTCAAACAAAATGTTGGCAAAGACCGAGATGGAAATATAAGAAAGAAGGCGGCGAGCCAATCACTTACTTGGGAAAGTAGGCCAGGAGCAAGTCCTTCCCAATGTTTGACGTCATGACGTCGCTGAGATAGTTAATAGCGGCATTTCTGCCCGCCAACTTAGACAATTGGCTTTCACGCATGTAGTAGGGGTCCACTACCACGATGCCCGGGGTCTTGTCTCGTATGATCTGCATCTGAATACTTAGAGATAATAGGCGGACGAAGGTTTGGTATAGCCGATACATGTGAAATAGGTCAAAGATGTCGGCAAACCGAAGAAGCATAATATCGGCGGGGGCAGCCTCGATAAAGCCCTTGCCCTTTGGCACCTTGGCCATGTAAAGCGGGTATGTTGAATCATTTTCATCAAGTTGGCGCTGTTCTAGGTATAGAATAGAGTCATGTAGACTCCGCATATCGGCACTGCAAGCCTTGAGCATTCGCTCATTCAGCATCGGCTCACCCATAGTATGCACGATGTGATTAAGACCCTTGTGTCTTGGTGGCCCGTCCTGAGCTCGGATCGGTTTCGTAACCGGCGGCGGCTGGCTCTCAATTTCGTTCTTATTTTTCCTTTTCCTTTCCTTCTTCTTCATGGGAATTGCATTCTGCTTCTCGACCACCTTATGGAGTGTCGTGGGGGAGATAAAGCCTCTTGGAGGCTCCGTCCAGGCGGCATCTGGAGGCGTCTCCTGAGAATGGAATGACAAACGTTTGGTGATAGTTTGTCGTTTGTCTGAGGGACCTTCAAGGTCATCTAAGCCATCACAGTAGGCAGTATTGATGTAGGCCTCAACGTTGACATCATCATCATCATTTGGATCCTGTGCCATCTGCATATCAGGATCAGGATCAGGCACCACATGGCTTGGCCCCGGCACGACCGGCGGTGTTGGGGCGGTGCTCCCTGCCCCCAGACGAATCTGACTCTCCGGCCATAGCATTGGGTAGCCAAAGCACTGCCTGAGGGCTTTCGGCTCTTCATCTTCGTCTCCCTCGGGCTGAAAGGGAGGGATCACGTGGTCACAACCCCGCAGCGTCCGAGCAACTTGGACCCTTAACACGTTTGATGGCATCTACCGACCGTGGAACATCCTGTTTCCCGGTTGCATGATACTACCAGTGGCAACATCCTTCAACACGCCGTCGACGTAATGTAGGAGAGTGCAAGGAATGTCGGCACCCGCGGCCTGCGAAAACAGGTGGTGTAGGCCAGATGTTATGCAAGTGTATAGGTTACACAATGCGGAAAGTGTAAGTTGAGCCACCGCCACTTAGTTACCTTGACGGCGTCGAGCTCGGCTGCTGTAGAAGGACCGCCGACGTACGTCGGCGTGCAGGTCACGGATGGAGTGCTTTGTTGCGCGGTACCTGCCGCTGCATTAATCTCCGGCGCCGCGATGTTGGCGACGGGTGTCACCAATACGTTTGGCGCCGCGGTGTTGGCGGCCGGTCGTACGTTCGGAGCCGCGGCGTTGTTTGAGTTGCAGCCCATGCTGGGTATCGGGGGCGGCCCAACTCGACCGGCCGCTTCACAACTCCCAAGCGCTTCAACAATGGTAGGGATGAACGAGGTCATCTTTTCTTGAACTTGTTTTTCGACAAGCTCTGGGATCTGTGCCACTTTCTCCCTGAGTTCTTGAAGCTCGCGGCTTTCATCCTCATTGAGTGACTTTTTTCCCCTTTCTGGCTTGCCAAACTTGTCCGACAATTTCACGGACAATCCTTCGCCGAGCACACGGCCAGCTGACGTCGGCGGTTTCAACTTTGGCCGTCCCTTTATCACATTCACAGCTCTATTCAAAGCTGTGTCCCACCTAGACGATCCAGTGGTGGTCGAACCCTGGGATGACGACGTATGAGATGCCTTTTCTTCAGCTAGCAGAATCTCCTCAAACTTCTTCACCTTCTGATCCGTGGTTAGTTGCTTGGTTTTCGGGTCCCAATGGTACTTGGACCTAATTACTGCCCTGGCCGTCGGATCTTCGATCCTGAGCCAAGGGTTTTCGATGCCCTTCGCCGCATATTCTGCGTCCTCTCGCGCCCATATCTTATCCTTCCCTCGGTAACCGCCGCTACCAAGGTTGTGGACACCCAAGTTCTTGGACTACAAGTTCTTCCCCCAGTCACTCTTTTCCTTGGTACGTATGTCGTTGGGGTCGCACTTGAGCTTCATCTCATCATAGTCCGCCTCCGTGACCGTCGGGTTGCTCTTATTGACCTCCTCAAATGTTTTACCCTTGAGGATCATTTTCTTCACCCTGCCTTTCCAGCTGGCCAGGGCGGTGCTCATCTTCGTGATGGCGGCGTTATTCACAGGATTCTTACTAATATCCGTGGTGACATACTCGGGATTGAAGATGTATCGAGCATGAAGCTTCCGCAAGAGGAGTGTGCGGTAATGCTCGTTCTCCTCACTCCTCAGGTTCTCGGTGTTGAGCGGGACAGTGTTTCGGAGGATGCACGCGACTTTCCCTCCGTACCCGGCCACAACATCCTCAGGCGCCAGAGGATACCCATTCTCCGACACTTGTGTGATTGCTTGTCGGTCGGGCAACAGCTGGTTTGGGCGCCGATCCTTCCTATCCTTCCGTGGCTTCTTCTTCTTCCGTTGGGTACCATCTTCACCGCCAGATGTGGTGGTAGTGGTGTCGTCGGCACCCTGATCCATATCGTCTTCTTCTACATCCATATAATCGGGATCTACGCCCTCCATCTCCTCTTCTTCCTCCCTCTCCTGATCTACCTCTACATTCATCATCTCCTCTTCTTCCAATTCTTGGGACAACTTCCAGAATGGCTTGGCAGAACCACTGGCTTCCTCGTTGTCGGCCATGTTCACACTAAATAAAGAAATTGCTACAAGTTAATACAATAATTCACGAAAAAATCCGGCATGACCTATGCTGTTTTTTGAACATAGGGAGTGCCCATTTTGCAGAAACGGAAGTAAATCGACATTTCATTGCTAAATGGGCACTCATTTGAATCCCCTGCACAAAAATTCATAGCAAGCAACAAGCAGTAGCAAGCAGCAGCAGCAGCAGCAAGCAGCAGCAGCAAGCAGCAGCAGCAAGCAGCAAGCAGCAGCAGCAAAAATTCACAGCAAGCAGCAGCAAGCAGCAAGAAGCAAGCAGCAGCTGCAAAATTCATATAATGGCAGCAATCACTTCAATATGCATAACAAATAACCTCACTTTAATGAACCAGATATGTCCAGAATTACATGGCAGCAAATATTTCCCATATATACCTATCAGATATGCCCGGATACATGGCAGCAATGTTTTACATGGTAGCAAAGATACACACTTTACATATGTATACGTCAGATTCTTGCTAGGGAATCAGAAACTTAATTCTTGCTTTAACATTATTCAGTTACTAACATCTAAAGCTAACTGAACATTTTTCAGAGACTCTAAAGCTAACTGAACATTCAGAGACTAAGAGTGCTAACCTGAAACTCTAAAGCTAACAGAACATTCAGAGACTAAGAGTTTCCCTATTATCTAGCTCAGGCTCCAAGTCTTGAAAGATTGCTTCAATATGCAAATTGCATAATGATAATATCTTGAAAAGGCAGTGATTTGATGATGCTTAAAAAAATCATAGGCATGCCTCATTAGTTCTAATGTCACACTAAGACCTATGAAACTCATGCTGATTTGGTTCATACTATAAGAATTAACCTGAACCAACAGCCTGATGGTTTCAGATTTACAAGCAAGCAAAAGATTTACACAAACTTATCAAAGCAACCCTACGTTAACAAGAGCAAAGTCAAGTATTTCCCCAATTCAGTTGTGCCAGTAATTTGTTCGATGCCAACTCAAAAATATCCGTTGTTACTCAATTTTAAGGAACAATGACAGCACAACTGCAGTTAATAAGACTAGTAAGATATTATAGCAGTTGTAACGTATGAGAATATCTGTTTACTGCATTTTAAAGATGGACAGTAGCAAATTCAGATTCAGAGCAAGCACATGTACAAATATCTTCAGAGATCTAACATGAAACTTATTTTGGTTAACTTCTCACTTTAATTCTGGTGTAGTGTATGGCATGAGCAAGTCTCAGGTCATGATTTCATTGATATGATTAGATGATGCATAATCTCCCTAAGCCAACAATTACCAGTACTAGCCGTGATACATCAGAAGTGTATGTGAGTGTATGCATTCATTTGCTCAAATGGAATCTTGAGAGAGCACTAACGAGGACTCCTAAGTGCAGAACGAAATAAAAAATTAAGCAAATAAATCTTCTCTAACTGAATCCACACTAGACCACACACGCACAATAGTATGTTCACTTGATTCGAAAATTACCTAGGGATTTAGAAGTCCAAGCTCCCAGATCTTGTGAAGATCAATGTGCTTGGTTCCTCCTCGGCTACTACTGCTCCTCTCTGAGACGCTATGGAGACGATGCGGCAGCTGGAGACGAGGTCTACGGTGAAGTCCACCGAGCCGGCGTCGAGCGTGTAGCCGCAGATGTTGTTATCACACTGAAAGCCGCAGATGATTTCAGTGAAGGAGAGGGGAAGACACGCGTAGAGGGGAGGGGAAGACGGGCGCTCACCGAGGCTGGCGGCGTCCGGGGCTCTGCGAGGACGACGGCGACCGGGGCTCTGCGAGGACGACGGCGGGGCGCTCCTCTGCGACGCGACAACCTCTACGCCGGGGCTCCTCTGCGACGCGGCGGCGGGGCTCCTCTGCGATGCAGCGGCGGGGCTCCTCTACACCGGGCTCCTCGCAGACGCGGCGGGGCTCCTCGCAGATGCGGCGGCGGGGCTCCTCTGCACCGGCGCTAGGGTTGGACGATTTGCGGTGCTAGTGAGAAGTGGTCGATCTGGAGGTTAGGGGAGAAGAGGGCGCGCGTGGGGTGTTGGCTATGAAGAACCATAGCCGTAGCGCACGGTGTGCTGGTGCGCTACGGGTAATATTACCCGTAGCGCACGGGGGTGGTGATGCGCTACGGCTAATGATAGATACAGTTTAAAAACAAATAAACCCGTGTAAGACACAAGCTTCTGTCTACCCTAGTGGCTTCGGCCAGCCTGCCTGTTCTAAAGCTAGGAGTTCCAGGTTCGAGTCCTGGAACCAAATTTTTTTTTGGTTTTATTTTTTAGTTAACTTTTTAGCATGTTATTACATTATAATATATTATAATATATATTATAAAGTAAATAAGCACAAATAATATTTTTGTATCATGCCAAAAATACAAAAGTGATTGATGAATGATACAAAATATGAGTTACATGTCTAGTTTGGTTTCATTTTTTTAATTGACTTTTTAACATGTTATTACATTATAATATATTATAATATATATTATAAAGTAAATAAGCACACATAACATTTTTGTATCATGCCAAAAATACAAAAGTGATTGATAAATGATACAAAATATGAGTTACATGTCTAGTTTGGTCCAAAAATGGATAAGTGATACATAATAATAATATGCCCACACATACGGTCAAGCTTGCTACCGTTTCACAATCTTTTTGCCCTTCTTTGTCAATGTTGAATAATTAAGCCCCGGAACCGCGAGACTTCTTCTCTTGAACGGTAGACCTTTAGGTTGGGTGGTCCGGCTTCTTCTTGTTGTGTATGGTTCATCGGCATCGCTTTCATCTTCCATCTTCGGGTCACCATACATGTCAAAGTCTTGCTCGTTGGCGACTCCATCCATTTCGATGATGTTCCTTTTGCCTCTTCTCACGACAACCCGGGTAGGCTTTGGCGGGTCGGTAATGAAGAAGCATTGGTCCACTTGGCTTGCCAGTACCCATGGCTCATTTTTAGCGGTGACGTTTGCGCCGGCAGTCTTGGATTTGGCTTCCGGTATAACCATGGTGGTGAAATACCGGTCTTCTTTTACGACGTTTTTGGCCCATCTAACACGAAACATCGGCACCTTCTCCCCAGCGTAGCTCAGCTCCCAGATCTCCTCGATCCTTCCATAGTATCTTTGCTTGACATCACCGGTGTAGGCTTCCATCGTTACCCCTGAGTTCTGGTAATCGCAATTACTGTCCTTTTCCTCAGTGTAAAATGTGTAGCCATTGATATCATATGCCTGATAGGTCATTAGGCAGTGTTCAGCTCCCTGTGGCAAGGCGAATATGAGTTTTTCTTCCTCGAAAGATTGCATTGGTGGGGGATTAGCTAGAAGCTTGTCCTTGAACCAACGCGTGAAATTGGAGTTGTGCTCATTGATTATTGCTCCTTCCGTCCTCTGCTCGCCCCTGTCACTATACTTATTCGCAATAAAGCTTTTGTGCTCTTCTACCCAAGGGTCGATCAGTTGCATGTGCTGTAGCGCGACTAGGTTTGCTCTATCAAAGTCGGCGCGTCGACCAGTGAAGTCGATATGCATTTCACGACGACCCTCGCGGTGACCCCATCCATCGATCCTGTCAAGGTGCTTGTTGACGGGCAGACCAACAGGGTTTTCGATGTTAAGATAATTCGTGCAGAAGGAGATGCACTCTTCGGTCAGGAAGCCCTTGGCTATGCTTCCATCGGGACGTGATCTATTGCGAACGTATCCTTTGATGACACCATTCATCCTTTCAAACGGCATCATGCTGTGCAGGAACATCGGCCCGAGTTGGACGATATCCTCCACGATATGGATGAGCAGATGTACCATAATATCAAAGAATGCGGGCGGGAAGTACATCTCTAGCTCGCATAGAATCACCACGATCTCTTCCTGTAGCCTGTGAAGTTTCCTCAGGCTAATTGACTTCCGAGAGATGACGTCGAAAAAGTTGCAGAGGCCAAACAACGTTTTGCGGACGTGCTCGTCCATTATTCCTCGAATTGCAACCGGAAGTATCTGCGTCATCAGCACGTGACAGTCGTGAGACTTCATCCCGCTGAACTTCTGCTTCGCTTTGTCTAGGTATCTACTTATCTTGCCCGAGTAACCGTAGGGAACTTTGACTCCTAGGAGGCAGTTGAAAAACTGCTCGATCTCCTGAGGACTTAGAGTGAAGCACGAAGCGGGGCAGTGATAGTCGTTCCTCTTGGCCCTTTTTCCCTTGCGACGACCTTCGGTCTCCTCATCATCATCGTCATCATCATCAGATCGTCCTAAATGAAGGTCTTCCCTGATCTTCATAAATGCCAAGTCATGCCTTGCTTTCGGTCCGTCTTTGGTCCTATCAGGCATGTTGACAAGGGTGCCAAGCAGACTCTCGCACACGTTTTTTGTGATATGCATGACATCAAGGCTATGGGGCATGCGGAGGATCTTCCAGTAAGGCAGATCCCAGAAAACAGACCTCCTTTTCCATACCTTCAGGAGCGGCTTGGGCGCCTTTCGCTTCTTTCCCGGTGCAGGGCACTCTGGCCAACTTGTCAACAACTCATCGATTTCGTCGCCGCTCCTTAGACATGGGGGATCTCGGATCTCAATTTTACCATTGAACAGATCTTTGCGTTTTCTCCATGGGTCATCCTTGTGAAGTCACCTTCGATGCCCAAGGAACACGGTCTTCGAAGAACCGGGATCTTTCTGTAGCTGGTGATATGTTGTGTCATCCATGCACCGAATACAGGCACAATATCCGTGGACCACCTACCCCGAGACATATCCGCAACGGAGATAGTCATGCACCGTCGTGACCAACGCGGCTCTCATAGGAAAATAATCTTGTGCGACGGCGTCCCATGTATTGGGTGGTGTGTCCCATAACGTGGCTAGTTCCTCTGTCAGCAGACCGAGATACAGTTGGATGTCATTTCCCGGTTGTTTTGGACCTTGAATTAGCATAGTCATTTGTATGTACCTCCTCTTCATGCACAGCCAGGGGGGTAGGTTGTACATCCATACAAATACGGGCCAGGTGCTATGGGTGCTGCTCTGGCTGCCAAACGGATTGAGTCCATCGGTGCTCACACCCAACCTGACGTTCCTTGGATCATTACCAAATTCTGGGCACTCGATGTCCAATGCCTTCCACTGGCTAGCATCTGAAGGGTGTCTCAGTATCATGTCCTCCTGATCATCATTGTCATCATCTTTTGGCTTCTTCCTTTCCGCATGCCAGCGCATAAGCTTTGCTTCCTTAGGGTCTGCGAAATATCGCTGTTGACGAGGAGTGATCGGAAAGTACCATACTACCTTTCGAGGAGCTTTCTTCCCACTCTTGTATCGAGATGCGCCGCACACCGGACATGTGTTTCTCTCCGCATCTTCTCGCCGATAAATAATGCAATCATTAATGCAAGCATGGTATCTCACATGAGGTAAATCAAGAGGGCACACGATTTTCTTGGCCTCCTCGATACTAGTTGGACACTTGTTCCCCTCGGGAAGACGCTCCTGCCAGAATGCCATGTTTTCATCAAAGGTTTTGTCGGTCCATTTGTGTCTTGCCTTCATCTGCAGTGCCCTGAGCGTGACATCCAAACGTGTATCCCCGGGCCTGCATCCTGCATACAATGGAGTAACCGCGTCCTTCTCTAGGCTCGCCAGCTTGGCTTTCTCTCTAGCGGCATCCCGTGCGTTGCTTGTCTGCTTGAGAAGTAGTGCTTGAACGTAAAGGTTCTGCACCCAGCTACCTGACGGTGTTCCTTCTGCTCCGGCATCTTGATCTTCTTCACCATGTCCGGCATCTTGATCTTCTTCACCATGTCTGGCATCTTGATCTTCTTCACCATGTCCGGCATCTTGATCTTCTCCACCATGTTCGGCATCTTCTTCGCCTTCATCATGCCCGGGAAAATCTTCAACACCACCATGCCCTTCCTCATCATTTCCCATCGCCGCTCCATGGACGTTGTCATCATCTTCGTCACTTATCCACCGAGTGTATCCATCCATGAAACCGCGAGAGAGCAGGTGGCTCTGCAGTTGTCCGGAATAAGGGTCGATATAGCACTTCAGTTTTCATTTGTGACACGGACACTTTATCTCCGTCTGGTTATTTCGAATCATGTCGTGCGTCGCAGCTTTCATATATCTTGCCACTGTGCCTTCATTCATCGACCGGACCATGGTTGCCTGGTATACATATATATAGAGCAAGAGAATATCTTAGAACCGGCCAAATACACACATAGTCGTCCAAAAATTTCGGCATGACCTTGCCTAAAAATGGACCTATCCGTGGTGCCAAAATATACCGAAATGGAAGTAAATCAACATTTCGGTATAACAACATTAGCACCATTGGTAAATCATCATATTTGGATCCAAACAAATAAGAATTCATACATACAAACGTGTTCCGATGCCACAAGCATGCATACATACAAACAACATGCACCTACAAGCATACCCGTAGGGCATACAAACACTGATGCCACACACCGATGTCCTCATATTACTCACCTATTATAGACGATACCGCGACACGAGAGAACGAGAGTGTGTGTGTGCACGAGATAGTAATAAAGTGATATCTAAAGGTTAGTAGACATTGCACTCATATATCTACCAACCAAAGTAGCTTTAATAAGCTAAAATAGATGGAAGAATAATGAAATTAGGTTGGGGAGGAGGAGGGGGACGACCAGATCTAGTGGTGAATGGAGGGGGAAGAAGGGGGGCAATGATTGGATCTAGGTGGCTTCATGCCTTAAAAATAAGCATCCCAGGTTACCCGTAGCGCATTGGATAGACATGCGCTGCAGGTAGAGAACTTACCCGTAGCGCATGTCTATCCAATGCGCTACGGGTAACCCTGGATTATGCCTATATGTCTCTCCTAAACTTACCCGTAGCGCACCTCACGCGAATGCGCTACGGGTAACACTAACTACCTGTAGCGCATTCTCGAAGGGTGCGCTACGGGTAAGCTTAGCAAAAACGGCCGTCCCGGTCTACGAATAGCCGTAGCACACGCTTAGCTCTGGTGCGCCGCGGGTAATGTGTATAGCAGCAGCGCACTGTGCAGGGTGCGCTACGGCTAAATATCCGCAGCGCACCACTTGCTATATGCGCTACGGGTAAGTCATCCACCTATAGCTGTTTTCCTAGTAGTGTGGGGGCCCGCATGCAACCCAGAGCATGCATGGGGTGTTAACACTAGCAGAAATCCAAGGTTGGTACATGCAATATATATAGGTCCCGGGCAAGGGCTTCTTCACATACATGGGGTGTTAACACTAGCTGAAATCCAGGATCTGTACGTGGAAACTCCCGCTACGGGTCTATCGGAGCCTATTTCATGGTAAAGTGGGCCCAACCATTGCTTTCCATGTATATATGTCCTAAACAAACCAAAATAAAGCAAAAGATCCATCGGTGAGGCCTCATACGGAGAAAGCTATAGGGGTAGATCTCCGAACCCCCCGGTCTAGGGTTTCGCCGGATAAAGACCACCGGAGCATCGTCCACCCTAGAAAACTTGCATGCATGTGTCCCTAACATATGTGTATAGGTGTGACACAAGGTTGGTACATGCAATATATATAGGTCCCAGGCAAGGCCTTCTTCACATACATGGGGTGTTAACACTAGCTGAAATCCAGGATCTGTACGTGGAAACTCCCGCTACGGGTCTATCGGAGCCTATTTCATGGTAAAGTGGGCCCAACCATTGCTTTCCATGTATATATGTCTTAAACAAACCAAAATAAAGCAAAAGATCGATCGGTGAGGCCTCATACGGAGAAAGCTATAGGGGTAGATCTCCGACCCCCCCCAGTCTAGGGTTTCACCGGATAAAGACCACCGGAGCATCATCCACCCTAGAAAACTTGCATGCATGTGTCCCTATCATATGTGTATAGGTGTGACACAAGGTTGGTACATTAAATATATATAGGTCCCGGTCAAGGCCATCTTCACATACATGGGGTGTTAACACTAGCTGAAATCCAGGATCTGTACGTGGAAACTCCCGCTACGGGTCTATCCGAGCCTATTTCATGGTAAAGTGGGTCCAAGCATTGCTTTCCATGTATATATATCCTAAACAAACCAAAATAAAGCAAAAGATCCATCGGTGAGGCCTCATACGGAGAAAGCTATAGGGCTAGATCTTCGAATCCCCCGGTCTAGGGTTTCGCCGGATAAAGACCACCGGAGCATCGTCCACCCTAGAAAACTTGCATGCATGTGTCCTTAACATATGTGTATAGGTGTGATCCAAGGTTGGTACATGCAATATATATATGTCCCGGGCAAGGCCTTCTTCACATACATGGGGTGTTAACACTTGCTGAAATCTAGGATCTGTACGTGGAAACTCCCGCTACGGGTCTATCGGAGCCTATTTCATGGTAAAGTGGGCCCAACCATTGCTTTCCATGTATATATGTCCTAAACAAACCAAAATAAAGTAAAAGATCCATCGGTGAGGCCTCATACGGAGAAAGCTATAGGGGTAGATCTCCGAACCCCCCGGTCTAGGGTTTCGCCGGATAAAGACCACCGGAGCATCGTCCACCCTAGAAAACTTGCATGCATGTGTCCCTAACATATGTGTATAGGTGTGATCCAAGGTTGGTACATGCAATATATATAGGTCCCGGGCAAGGCCTTCTTCACATACATGGGGTATTAACACTAGCTGAAATCCAGGATCTGTACGTGGAAACTCCCGCTACGGGTCTATCGGAGCCTATTTCATGGTAAAGTGGGCCCAACCATTGCTTTCCAGGTATATATGTCCTAAACAAACCAAAATAAAGCAAAAGATCCATCGGTGAGGCCTCATACGGAGAAAGCTATAGGGGTAGATCTCCGAACCCCCCCGGTCTAGGGTTTCGTCGGATAAAGACCACCGGAGCATCGTCCACCCTAGAAAACTTGCATGCATGTGTCCCTAACATATGTGTATACGTGTGACACAAGGTTGGTACATGCAATATATATAGGTCCCTGGCAAAGCCTTCTTCACATCCATGGGGTGTTAACACTAGCTGAAATCCAGGATCTGTACGTGGAAACTCCCGCTACGGGTCTATCGGAGCCTATTTCATTGTAAAGTGGGCCCAACCATTGCTTTCCATGTATATATGTCCTAAACAAACCAAAATAAAGCAAAAGATCCATCGGTGAGGCCTCATTCGGAGAAAGCTATAGGGGTGCTGCTGGCTAGGGTTTCGCCCCAGATCGGGCTTCGGGGGCCCGCATGCAACCCAGAGCATGCATGCGGACCTAACATGTGTGTGCATGTGTGTTGGTGGGTTGATGGGATTCAATAGCTATAGCTTCCCGACCGCTCTCACCTGCCTCCCACGTACATATCGCTCCCGACTCATGACTTAGAGGTGTAAACTCCCACGTCGGTTCCACCGAGGGGAACCTTATCCTAGGAATGGCCAAACCTATGCTTACCATGTTGATATGTCCTAACTAAAGCTAAAGGAACACACTACCACACCTTAGTGCCGCCCTCCGGAGAAATCTAGGGGTGTAGACCGCGCGGGTGCTGCTGGGTAGGGTTTCGCCCCAGATCGGGCTTCGGGGGCCCGCATGCAACCCAGAGCATGCATGCGGACCTAACATGTGTGTGCATGTGTGTTGGTGGGTTGATGGGATTCAATAGCTATAGCTCCCCGGCCGCTCTCACCTGCCTCCCACGTACATATCGCTCCCGACTCATGACTTAGAGGTGTAAACTCCCACGTCGGTTCCACCGAGGGAAACCTTGTCCTAGGAATGGCCAAACCTATGCTTACCATGTTCATATGTCCTAACTAAAGCTATAGGAACACACTACCCCACCTTAGTGCCGCCCTCTGGAGAAATCTAGGGGGGTAGACCGCGCGTGTGCTGCTGGCTAGGGTTTCGCCCCAGATCGGGCTTCGGGGGCCTGCATGCAACCCAGAGCATGCATGCGGACCTAACATGTGTGTGCATTTGTGTTGGTGGGTTGATGGGATCCAATAGCTATAGCTCCCCGGCCGCTCTCACCTGCCTCCCACGTACATATCGTTCCCGGCTCATGACTTAGAGGTGTAAACTTCCATGTCGGTTCCACCGAGGGGAACCTTGTCCTAGGAATGGCTAAACCTATGATTACCATGTTCATATGTCCTAACCAAAGCTAAAGGAACTCACTACCCCACCTTAGTGCCGCCCTCCGGAGAAATCTAGGGGGGTAGACCGCGCGGGTGCTGCTGGCTAGGGTTTCGCCCGAAAAACAAAAATGCCTTAAAAATATAATTATACTATAATAATACAAAAGTAATCAGTTAAAATAATATACATATTAATAAACGATTTTTGAAAAAAAAATAGGCTGAGCCGACGGCATGCCGTCGGGTCAGACCCCTACTGGATGACGCCGTTGGGTGGGCCGAATGGCTGGCTAACGGCGAGGGTCTGACCCGACGGCCAGGCCCGTACCGACGGCATGCCGTCGGGCCAGCTTGGTCTACGCCGACGGGATTTCTGACCCAACGGCCCGTTTGCTGGGCTTCCATGCGAAGGGGCTACGCCGACGGCCTCGATATTTGGCCGTCGGCGTAGCTTCTTGCCATCGGCACAAACGTTCTTTCCTGTAGTGACAGTTCGCTCAATTTTCTATATTTATTCAGCAAGTGTGTGCCTGCTATCCCGTGCCACCCAACAATGACTATCTCTTCTCAGACAAGCTGACTTTATACATGGTAACACTAGTGGAAAAACGGGCTTCCATTCGTCCCATTTGTCTCGGACCAAATTCGATCCGCGGCTAAAGGGTCCATCAGTTCCGGTTCATTTGAAAATGTGGGCCAGGGGGCATTAGTCCTGGTTCAAAAGGGACCTTCAGTCCCGGTTTCATCTAACAGCCGGGACTAATGCCCCATGGGCCTTTAGTCCCGGCTCATGGCACAAACCGGGACTAAAGGTCACCTTTAGTCCCGGTTCGTTCCACGAGCCGGGACCAATGACCGGTTCAAACGAACCGCCTAGTTCGCGCCAGTTATCGATCGATGACGCTTCGATATCGATCGATATTAACGACGACGCTTCGTAGTCGCGCGCACTGATCGGGAACCGGCGCCGGTGACCTCTTGGAAACTCGCCTGCATTCATATCTCGCCGGCGTGCTCACATCTTCCCTCTCTCACTATATATAGCATCACATTTTGATCATCTAAAAGCACACCATTTGCATAGCTTCTTCTTCCCCAAACACTCTCTCCACACCATACCGCGCCGGCGCCCTCGAGAGCTCTCCCTCGACTCAATGGAGGAGCAATTTTGGCCCCGGTCTCGGATCTACTATATGGTCATCGAAGAGATGAACTTCACCATCACGGAGAAGTGGATCCGCGCCGTCAAGCGCCGGTTCCTCGACAACGCACCGGTCAATTGCGTGGGCTTGGACTGTGAGTTCACCACTCACGCGCACCCTCAACGTGCCGCCGTCCTTCAACTCTCGGTGGAGTCCGAGATATTGATCTTTCAAATATGCAAGGCCAATGGCGTGCCACAACTACTCAAGGACTTGAAGGACACCACCATCAAGTTTTGTGGTGCGGCTATCGACAACGATCTGCGCAAGCTAAGGCCATACGGAATTGTTATTCCGTCCGCATATGATCTTCAACAAGTTGTCCCAAACCCCACTAGCAAGCCAACGCCGAGTCTCTATGATTTGGCCAATGCTACTATTGGGACACATCTTGAGAAGAAGAAGAGGGACAACAAGAAGAAGAAGGACAAGAAGAAGAAGGAGAAGAAGGAGAAGAAGTACAAGAAGAAGGGAGAAGAAGAAGAAGAAGAAGAAGAAGAAGAAGAAGGTGATGATGATGAAGAAGATGAACTAATTTTTGGTTCGGAAAAAGTTCCATTGAGCTTGAACCAACTAAAATATGCCGCTTTAGACGCTCGCCTAGGCTTTGAGATAGCTAGGAGATTCTGGAAGCTAAAGGGCTACAATAGCAATGTTGATCGTCTTAACCTTAATAATTAGGTGGATGATTATGTATGGAAAAATGTTGGATGAGCAATTGGAAAATGTACTTCATTTGAGCCATGTTGGATGAGTATGTTTGGAAAAATGTGTACTCCCTTTGTTTCGGTTAACAAAGTCTATTAATCTTCGAATTTGTGATTTTTCAAGTATTTTGGCTTTTTTGAATATTTTAATCATCTAAAAATTAATAATTAAATTATATATAAAGATTATTTGAAATTCATTGGTGCTTATTATTCGTAATCATTGTTTCTTATTTTGTGAATTTATTTGAAATTTAAAAAAGTAATATTATATATTACCAAAGTGTATAGGTTAATAGAATTGGTAGCATACAACTATCAACAAGTCGCGAGCGCAGTCTTGGAAGCTAGTAGGGAAGGAATGGAGAAGTTAAGCATGCTAAGGGTGGAGCAGTGTGAGGATGGGTGACCGACTGGGAAGTGAGGACCACAAGTACTTGTAATTGATTTGAGATATAGATTGAGAGCTATAAGTATCTAATTTGATATGAGATATGAGAATATAGAAGATTAGATAATAGAGAAATAGAGAAATAAAGATAATACAGAAATTCCGAAACAGAAAATACAATTTTATTCCGAATGGACCTTTGGTCCCGGTCCCTGTTACGAACCGGGACCAAAGGTCCTCCAGCCGCTGCACATGCCCCGGGCCACGTGGAGGACCATTGGTCCCGGCTCGTAAGCAACCGGGACTAAAGGCTGAAGCCTTTAGTCCCGCATGGTTAGTCCCGGTTGCGGAAATCGGGATTAATGGGCTTTACAAACCGGGATTGAAGGCCTTTTTTCCGCCAGTGTAAGATGAGATTTTGACATTTGTTTGGTAGCCCTACTCTGTTTAGATGTGCTAAGTTAGGAGTTTGTTTGGTAGCCCGTGAGACGTGCTAAGATCTTACATATGGCAAGGAGATCCTAATTCTCACACAAAGAACATTGGACAAAATACAAAAGAAGCAATCAGGTCCACTCCATGGTAGGGAATCAGTTAGTCGGCCATGGAAGCAGCCATGGAGCGAGGATGCAGTCGCCCTGCCCTGTGTGGGATGCCGTGGCGCTGGTTTGGCCCAAGCGGCAGCCATGGCGACACGAGGATGCGGCATCCCCACAGCTCTAGGAGGCAGTTGCCCTGTCCCTCGAGGCGGCGGCATGAGACAGTTTCCTTGGACCTCAACACGTCAGCCAGTGGACCTCAATGCGTCCGCCATGGCCCTAGACGCAACGACAGGGGCGGTTGCCCTGTGATGTCAGACTTATCATGTATCCATGTGAGAGTTGGCATTATAGTCATACTGTAATTCCGTGTGACAACAATAAATAGGTGGTGATGTGTAGATCTCTTGAGTGTTTCTGTTTTTAAGTTCATATATTCACATCTCAAACACCACATGAGAGAATCTCTGTTATATATAGTCATACTTCTTTTCTTCCACCATCCATATGATCTCCTATACACCACACAATAGGAAATTGATATTTCTGATCTCTCTTGCTCTGATATCTAATTTCCAGTGAAGAATTATGTTGCTAATATAGCTAGGAATAAGAAGTGTCGGGAATCTGATTCTCATTCCCCCGCTGCATCTACATACACTGTGATGCCATTGCACAACCTTAATGACATATCTAGCATTACTGTGGCAGGCGATATCACTGACGATTGCCCAAACTGCCATGTGTAGCTGGCAGGAGGACTAGACGGGCTGCCTGGAAGTTTGTATACTGATTCGCTGATGACTACAATTCTGATCATATGGATCGGGCCGATCTAAATTGGGATGACATGTACTAGGATTAGCTAGGAGCGACACATTGTAACTACAGCTTCCAAAGATCTGGCATTGAGAACTAGGCACTTTCGAATTCGAAAAAGCATACAGAGAATCTGAGTTGATGCAACTTCGTACCCCCATCTCCACTTCAACGGTTTGCATTGGCAACGCTGGCGGAACAACTCTACCACATCTTGTCCTCCTCTACACACATATAGGTAGAGGCGAGATTGAGTTTGCATTTTCCTACAATCCCATCCTCATATTTTTTTTGTTAGAAACAAGTTTACATGGGAAGTAGAGTTGTCTGGATATCATGCTGGCTCTAGGAGGAGTTACTTCCCTACATTTCACTAAAATTTCCACAGTTTATTCGCTCATCTACTAAGCACCGTGATAGGTAGATTCCAAAGTCCGCAATCGAAATAAAGCTCCATGGCAACACAGTATATTTTCACATGCCAAAACCTTGCTTTGATACAAATAATTGACGTGCCCCATAATCATGCAATCTAGCCCTCAAATTACTGATAGATATCTACAAAGGTAAATGTCGTTGGGTAGTTATTAAATGATTTAGAAATAAATAAATATACTTGGGAGATCCCCTCTCACTCACACATATCCTGGACCCTTAAATGTCGGCGATTCATCTAGATTAAACACCCGAGTTGCTCCCACCCGGGCGGCTCTGAGGCATTCCCCTCCCACAAACCCTAGAAGCCCTAAAATCCCTAGGACTCTAGTCGCCGCTACTCCCGACGCCGGCGGCAGTGGTGGCACCATCCCGTCAAACGACTGTGGGCAGGAGAGGTGCACCTTGTCGGTGCTACAATGGGTGGGGTGAGGCGCTGGTTGCGGGTATGGGGGAGAGCAGCTATCTCCGCTAGTGCCTAAAGATCTCCGGCAGAGTGCATGGCGTGCTGCCGGTGTGGCCGACAGACTTCAACAGCGTGTGATCTGGGCGGCACGGCCTCAATCTGGTATGCATGGCCCCAATCCAGGATAGATGGGTCCATCTAGCGAAGATGCAGGGAAGATCTGGCTATAGCCTTGGCAATGTCAGAGTTGAACTACAATGTGCCCTCTCCTCCTTGTTCGTTCCTCCAGGGAGATGACTAGTTGCGTGGGGGCCTGCTAGTCTTGCGAACAAATGTGGCAGTCCTAGGATTCTTCTCCAGTCAAGACGGTGGTCTTCTTGAATCGTGTCCTCACCAATCTTACCTCGGTGACGTGTTCAAGAAGGCTCCGCCGATGATCTTCATATGGTTTCTCATGCGTGAAAGTTGTTGGATCTGGTGGAATTCGGTTGCACGCACCCTTCTATATCTAACCATTCAGCTTTGGGAGGGAGTGTTGCTATGCTTCACTATTTGTTGCCATCATGGGACATGTTTTTTGAGTTCCATGGTGAAGTGAGAGGCGGAGAATGGCATACCGGCAGAGGAGTAATGGTGGATCGAGTCTTCGAGGTGATGAGGAATTTTCTTGGTGATTCTTGACTTGTAGCAGTGGCATCGGCAAGTGGGGGTGACAACATAGGATAAGTACAAAGTCTCAACTTTCAGGGTGAAAATACAAAGTCTAGCCTTAACTTGGTTGTGCCTCGCAATGATCTTGTTGAAGGCATAGTTTATATAGCGCGTACTTTCTCTAGGATGAGAACATATGAATCTGGGATCGGGCGATGATGGCGCTTTGTGAAATGTTTCCTTATTGAAGGTGCCGCTTGTGGAGAATTTAGATTTTGGGTGTTGGTTGTAGTTCATCTATAAAGAACAGGATCAATGTAGCAAAACTTTTATTTTTCTTTTTCTTCTTCTTTTTAGCTTAGGGTTGTGTGCACCCATAATGCCTTTATGACATTGTTTTGTCGCAAAGGCTGGTTGTAATTGGTTTCTTTGCAATATTAATATATGCTTGATGACCCACAAGTATAGGGGGTGTATCGTAGTACTTTTGATAAATAAGAGTGTCAAACCCAACGAGGAGCAGAAGGTGTTGACAAGCAGTTTTGATCAAGGAATCACTGTAAATACTAGCAAACGGGTTTTCAGGGGTATTTGATAATGCAGATAAATAAAGTATAAGTAAATAAAAGACAATAATGATAATTGTTGCGAGTGGCCCAATCCTTTCTAGAGCAAAGGATAAACCGGTTGTGTTACTTATGATTACCAAACATTCCTGAGGACACACGGGAATTTCGTCAAGCGCTTTCGCTTCATACAGTTGAATAATCTTTATTGGTTTGATAGGTGTTATGGGGGTAAACCTATGCTAATGCACTACCCCAACATGGACTAATACGTACTTGTGATTATACCCCTTGCAAGCATCCGCAACTATATATAAGAAAGTAATTAAGAAAAATCTAACCATAGCCTTAAACTCTGAGATCCTACACTCCCTGATGCCTGGTTTTCTAACGGGGTTTAGGTTTCTGTCGCTCCGGCAACCCCACAATTAGTAGCCAAATAAACAATGCATTCCACTAGGCCCATAAAGGTAAAGTATCATGTAGTCAACGTTCATATGACACCACTAGTAAAATAGGACCACAACATAAATATATCAAACCATTAAATATTACTCAACATAGTTCCCCTACTAACATCTTGACTTCTCCCATGTCCTCAAGAACTAAACGAACTACTCACAAAACATCATATGGATCATGATCAGAGGAGAAATAATGATAAATAACAATCTGGACATAAACCTTAATTCAACGGTTTCACTCAATAGCATCAACTACAAGAGTAATCAACACCGGGAAAGTTTCCCCTATGAACTGGACAAGATTCACCCCAAGATGTTACAGTGGGATGGCGTGGTGATGACGGTGATGAAGATGCTGGTGATGATGGTGATGATGGTGATGATGATGATGATCCCGATGAAGCCCATCTCGATGGCGGTGACGATGGCGATGATTTCCCCACCCTGGGAAGGAATTTTCCCGGCAGATTTATGCCTGCCGGAGAGCTTTCTCTCTCTGTGGGTTTTCCGCCCCGCAGAGGTGGCGGAGTCTATCTGCGATCCTCCTCCCAGTCTTAGGTTTTTGAGGACACAATATACGCGAAGGGCGATGCCAAAGGTGGACCAGGGCGACCACACCACCTGGCGGCGCGGCCTAGGCCTGGCCCGCGCCAGGGGGTGGTGTGGGCCCCTGGTGGCTCACCTTGCCCTCTCCTTTTGGCTACTTCCGTCTTCTGACCAAATAGGACACTACTAGAATTCGTGTTATTAACGACAAAGACAAAATACTTTTTGTCGTTATTTATACCGCGCACAGCCCCTTAGACCAAAATAAGTCTCGCACCGGTGAAACAACGACCACGCGATTGCTCCTCGTTAAAAGTTCAGATATATTTGGCGGTCGTTAGTTGGGCCATCCATATATTGATGGCACACGTTACAGAAAATCACAACAAACCCTAAGATTGGTTTAATCAGAAGTATCTCTCCTATCCTAGTAAGATAAGATGCCTCGCCGCCACCGCAGTCTCAAAGCCTCCCTTCCCCGGCGCTAGCCTCCTCGCCGCCGTTCCCAGGTTGTAGCCCTCCGGTTGTCTCATGACGTGATCGGATTTCCCTCAGCCTATTTGATCTGGCAGGAGGTCAACTAAGTCTGCTATACGCCAGTGCATCCGTATGGCCGACGGCAACAACACCTCGCATGTGGGTGATGCCCCTGATGGCGCTCGGCGACACGATTTCGGTCTACTGTGGCGTAGCGGTAGGGTGGCAAGCGGGGCGGGTTTGCGGGACAGGGGTTGTACAAATCATGCTTTAGTTTTGCTAGCTTTAAAACTCGTGTTTAGCTTGATTTCACATTTGCGGGACGGAATACGGGCGCCGCGTGCAACCCTACGTAGCGGGGATGTCTGGTCCGAGATGTGCTGTATCAGATGGTGCACTTTCCTGCCTCACTTTACACGGTATGCAATTTCAATCTGCCCCCTCTTCCTGAATTAGAACTCGATCTATATATACTCTAGTTTTAGCAAGGTCTGTAAATTAATTGCTTGTATCCGTATTCCGTCGGATCAATAATTCTGTATCTCTAATTAATGATCAGATTTTCATCCATCTTCTTTTCAGGTAGGCTAAATATTCTTGCGAGAAAGAATATCTGTGCCATCTTCTTGTGAGGAAATCATCTGAATTTCTTGCCTGAACATGGCCAATGAAGAAACATCTGTACAGCCTTGTCCCACTCTTTAAAATCATCATATAGTACGTATTCACATATATGATGTTCATTCGTGCTATAACATATAACTGACTTGTAAATCATTGTTGTATGTTTGTGCAGATGAAGAGAACTGAAGCACATGATCTTAATTGATCAGGGCACTAAGGTATTCCGATCCAGAGTTCTGTTGGTACCATGTGTCTTGATGAAAATATTTTGCGTTCGCAGGCTTGTGTGGCGAACGAAATTAGGATCTTGTCCAATTTGTTGCGTCCCAAACAAGTATTAATGATATGTACAATGTACAATGGACATAGGTAAAAAGGCTATACTGTTTGATAGTTAATTTATTTAACCTATCTTGATACATCATTGGCTGAAATTACATACATCGATAGCTAAATTTTGTAGTGTATAATGCAGGATTCACAAGGACGCTTGGACAAGTGGCATTGGGCAAAGATTGTTGGCGAGAGCAGTCCTTCTATGTACAGTATATTTAGTTTAGTATAGTTGTGCACGTAGTGGATATCTAAGTGTATGGAGAGTTGGAGACTATGACTTAATAAAGTATAATTTTGGCTCATATAAATATTCGATCCTGGGATAAAGGAATGTCAATAATAAATCATTTGCTATTCGGTACAGAAAATGTGGTTGCTTGTGTGAGCAAAAGTGATCGTGAATAGCACAATGTGGTCGTTAATGGCACATAAATAATTTTAGTGATGACAAAAGTGGTCGTGGATACCATAAAGCTGGTCGTTATTGGCTCCAAATTAACGACCGTATATTGTGTTGTCGTTAGAAAAAATAACGACCATAGAAAGTAGATGGTCGTTATTACTTTTAACGACGGAGTCTATAACGACAACTAACGACCACCAGATTATGGTCGTTAATAACTTTTGACAACCAAAATTTAACTTTTAACAACCAAATATCTTGTCGTTAAAAATCATTTTTCTGGTAGTGGGAACTTCTGGGTATTTTCTGATAATTTCTGATCTTCGGAAATATTGTATCTTGACAGTCCTTTTTCTAGCAGAATCCTGACTTCGGCAGTGAATTCTCCAATAATCATCAAACATGCAAAAATAGAAGAAACAACATAAGTATCATCTCTAAATATGAAATATATCAATGAATAACAGTAAATTATGATATAAAATAGTGATGCAAAATGGACGTATCAATGCTCTTTTATCAAAAATTTAAATCGTGCATCCTCCCTTGGGCAAATATCATATGTTATGTGGGTTGCAACCCTCTCCAAGACCCTAGAAGGTTAAAACCCTTGCCTAATTAAAAAACTTTCTCATGATTGAACAACGGTTATAATTTAGTTTTTTCTAGCCTTTTGCTAGCTCAACTGCTTTCATCCTTCCAAACCAAGTGACCTTTTAAATTGTGATACCTAAAAACGGAAGAAGGATGATAGAGTACAAGGACTAATTCGAGCCACCGGATCCCAAAAAGGTTAACCTGGAGTCATACCAGCAAGAGCAGGAGCTATTGTTAGCCTGGATGAGCTACTCCACCTTCGTCGGATGGGCTTGGTCTATGATAAGATTTTGTACATGCTACATTATTGCCATATTGATCTGTACTGCAGTGATGTTATTGAAACTAGCATTATGGCCCTCGTAAATGCGAGGGCATCATCTGTAGTTGACTAAAAGTCTTAAAGGATTATAAATATAGTTTAATTAATATCACATTATTTTGAAGGTTTGATGTTTAGTCTCATCAAGTTTGAATATTCCTTCCTTGGAGGGACATTCTCATTCTATTTTCCACAAATAAATTAGCACAGTGGCCCTCACAAATGCGAGGGCAATATTTGAAATTATGTAAAAAATATTTATAATTCCACGGATATGTATATTATACAGTTATGATGAATACAGCTCCATTGTCACCACATATATTCTAGCTTATAAAATATTGTGTTGAAGTCATTCCATCCTAACTAATAATTGGGTAATTCTCGATCAAAAAACGATATCAAATCTCATTAGCAACTCGTAGTGAACCCCACACGCCGTACAAATTGAAAGACCATAAACATTTTACCTCGGCTGCAAGGATTGCAAGAAATGATTGCCCATTTTGTATTGGGTTTCCCATTTTCTTGAACATGCTCGGACATTCTTTGTCTCAATTTCACTCCTCAAGCATCTCAACTGGTCAATATTCAAACCCCTGAGCATATTTTAGGTGTTCCTTTCATTGTCGAGATTACTATTTTAGTTTGTTTTGGAGTATTTGGATATGCCGAACTTTGTACATCATTTTCAATCCTCAAGCATCTAAACGGGTCAGTATTCAAACGCTCGAGCATATTTTGGCTGTTCCTTTCTTTGTAGAATTTACTATTATAGTATTTTGGAGTATTTGATTTGCCGACTATCTATATCAAGAAATCTACCGATCCTATATCACAACATACAAATTTTGAAGGAGGATAAAGTTCTGGTTTTTAATATGATAGAGACCCAACTGCATATTGATCATTTATATTTCATTTATTATAAGTTTAAGGCTCTGTTTTGCACCAGAGTGTTTGTAAAAATAAAGTATTGTAGAACTGTTACATTTACATGCCTAGCAATCAAATACTACAATTTTGAAAAAAGTGCACCGTGCCACTTTATTCTATGCTGCAAAATCAGATCATTCTATGTTGTAAAATCAGTTTAGTGTCAAAAAATAAATCTTCAATTTTTACTAATGCCAAACATCTCAAAGTATTTTAGTACTTTTAGATACCAAAGTATCTTTTGAATACTTGAATATTTTTATGCCAAACAAAGCCAATAAACATAGCTAGAATTTTCGGGAATTTGAATGTTCTATAGCTAAAAAATGAGATTGTAAAATGATCAGCATAGTAAGATATGAAGTTAGCAATTGAAAGTTATTTGACGAACGGACTTTTGTCTAGCTTACTTCTCCACTTTTTATTTTCAAATGGACTGGGATAGACTTTTTTCCTGTCGTAAAGAGTCCGGCCGCTAGTTAGCTAGCTGGTCGTGTCTTTATTTTCAAATGGACACGGCTAGATTATTTCCAAACGATTTAGCTAACGAATCGTGCACGCTTCCTTTCTTAATGGACTCAGCTCAGCGGGATGTATTCCCTGCCAAACGTTTTTTACTCTGCACGTGTAGTTCTTTTTTTTATGTAAACCTATACTTGATCCAGGGTTGCAAGGAAAAATAAGTACATTTTTGTAGATATAAAACGTGACAAATGGACCTGCCCACCGTTACGCAATTAATAATCTCTCAGTAAATCTTAGCCACAAATTTTAGATCTAACTATCAATGTAATTAGGATGATGTGGATCAACGTGACGTCTCTATTTTAAACACCCGTATTGTGCTTTTAGTATATAGTAGATAGTAGATAGTGCAGCTTAAATTAATCAGGTTATCTCCATGGCAGTCTGGTTTGGCATAAAGGGCATACATACTGTGCACGGAAGAAGTAGAGATGAGCCATTTTGTCGTGACATGTTATCGTGAGCATTTTGCTCAGTAAGTTGCAAACAAAGGGCAATGATCAAGTCACTTACATTTCTATATACTCCTATCCCACAATACAACACGTTTGTTGCCAAAATGTTTTATATCACAACATGGAGGGAGTAACAACACATGTAATATTGTATTCTAGATTGCTAAAGAAAATAGACTACACTTCAACCAGATCACTTGATATAAGCCATATTGAATAGTAAGAATTCTTTGAGATTCTCATGGTGACCTCAATCAGCCTACTTTCATTACTCAAACGAAGCAAGAAGATCAAAATAAGGTCTCAATGTACAGTCAGTTCATGAAGAAAAAGTAACTCTAGGCTTGCTAGACAATCTGCACATATCTAGACAAAGAGACATAATATGCGATTCTTACAACAGTAGGACTATGAGAATTTTTAAATTGACGGACTACTTATAAATTTTCAAAGTTTTTTTACAGTTGTATAAGATAATTCTATAGAAAGAAAAAAATTAGATCGATGATTTACATAACTATCAATCCAAGAATTTTTAAAAAATGAAGTTAGGATTTGAGATTCAGTCGACGAATCTAGTGGGGAATAATCATAGCAACATATATCATACTCCCTCCATTAATTCCATAATGCTTGATGTGAATGTACAAATTTGAACTACAGTCACATTAAAATTATGGAATGGACGATTTGTTATTAGTGGGGTGGGAACGGCAATCCATCTTATAACATGAATGGAGAGATTATTATTTTTCGTGGCTGCTCTCACGGTATTCCAGTAGCAGATATTTTGTACCAAAGGCTTCATATCTTGTCATTTTTTCATGGTTCCTGCAATATTCTTATTATCTTTAAAGTTTTCTTCTAGTCTAGAAATTCAAGAACCTTGTGGTGTAGTGATCTTTGCTTTTGGCAATGACAAACATTTGTAAACTATATTGAGACAGAAGAAATGACTGATGGGGCCAACAAAACAAGGCACATACTAAAATTTGCCCCAAAGTGGATCGGCGCTTTTAATCCTAGCCATCGTGTGCCCTTTCATCTTAATTTTTTATTTAATTTATTTGATCGATTTGCACTCATGCCACCACCGCCAACTCACCTCACTTCACCATAGACTGCCGGCTGGATCTACATCAAGTACCATGTTGTATTCTCGCACCAAGCTCATAAAATCAAATACGAAAAATAGATTGGAGTAAGAAAAAATGCAGCTAGAGAAGATTAGTTGACAATAGTCAATCAGAAAATGGGGCACCAAATTACTAATCAATAGGTCTTTATGTGCAAGTCAGCTGAGGAGTCGGCTCACATGTCTCTCTTGCTACCTTTTAAAAGGTCATTGTCTACATTTCTCAAAGATTATTGCGTCCCTGGCAATTATTTGTGTTCAGGATGATCGCACAGTTTTAGAGATGGTCAGCTTGTTTTCTCACACCGTGGATTAATTCGCTGCTCTATGATTACGGACCACTGCAGAAACGCAGCAGTCTGGAGCCAACTATACCTGAACATTCATATAAATAGTTGACGCTCAAGGTAAAAAAACTGCAGCTCAAGCAAAAGAATTACTGGCCGAACTATGATCTGATGGCATAATTTGTTTGTGTCATGCATGCATGTGTTTAGGACGAAAGTGTCATGTACACTGAATTTGCACCTCTAGCTGTAAGAAACAGTACTCACAACTTCAACTAATGATTTTTTTCAAAAAAATGATTAACGATGAAGGGTTAGAATACACTTGACTAAGTTTACTCAACAATTTCCTTCGCCAGGCTTTGCACTTCTACATATACTGGCGTTTATATTTGGACAGTTCAGCTATTGACTTTGAAAACTTGCGAGGGCAATATCTGAATATGTCAAAATATGCGTATCGCACATCTTGAAACTTATGAAACTACTCTTTCCCCAAATATATGGCGTATAAATTTACTCAAAAGTCAATGATTTCTAAGTTTAATCAAAGATATTAAAGATGCACAATAAAAAACCAATATCTAGAGATCCACTATAAGATATTTTCACCATGTAGTTAGTCAATATTGTTGTTTATATTCCCTTCTATATATTTTGTGGAACTTAGAAAACAATGAACCATTTTATTAAGTATATGCCATATATTTGGGGTCAGAAAGAGTACCATGGGATGATGCTGAGTTTAACACCGGAAAGGTGTTGTCGTTAGTTTCTTCCGGCATCGAGGCTACCCAACCAGCAGCAGATCGATGAACACAAATTATAAATCCTTGAAGCTGCTTGCTGCTAGCACTTTTAGTTTTCTTATGAAGATGCATAATAAAAACTAATATCTAGAGATCCACTATAAGATATTTTCACTATGTAGTTATTTAGGATTGTTTATTGTTCATATTCCCTTCGATATATTTGGTGAAACTTAGAAAACAGTGAATCATTTTATGAAAAAAAGTATATGCCATATATTTGGGGTATAAAAGGGTACCATGGGATGATGCTGAGTTTTAACACCGGAAAAGTGTTGTCGTTAGTTTCTTCCGACATCGAGGCTACCCAGCCCGCAATAGACCGATGAGCACAAATTATAAAACCTCTAAGCTGTTTGTTGCAAGCACTTTCGGTTTTCTTAGGAAAATATGTAGGCTAAAATTTCTCAGCTAGCAAGTAACCTCAGCTAGAAATTTGATTGGTTGGAGTTTAACCATGCGTTATCTTTCTTCATAACTAACGTCCAGTTTGAAATCGGCAAGCTATTGTCATTAGTTTCTCCTAGATCGATGAACACAAAAGCTGAAACCTAGGCTTGCTGCTACCACTTTTTTGATTTCTTAAGAAAATATGTACGCCAGAATTTTTCAGCTAGCACACAACCTCATCTAGAAATTTGATTGGTTTAGGTATAACGGTGCACTACAGCTTCAGAATTAACTTTAAAATAACAGTCAATTAAAGAACTTCAAGACTCCTAGTGACACACGTCTGACTCTCTATTTTTACCTCAACGTTTTGGACACTTTTTTTTGTATGTAACCTGCATATGTTGGACTTTTGGAACTAACTTTTTTGACTTTTTTGTTTTCATGGTACGCAGTTTCCTTTAATATTTAATAGTATATTTAACGTAAGACGTTTCAAACTGGACCACACAATTACATACTCCCTCAGGTCGGAAATAGCTGTCGGTGATTTTGTACTAACTTAGTATAAAGTTTGTACTAAGTGCCCAACAACTATTTCTAATCGGAGGGAGTAGCTTTTAATCTTTTGTTAAAATCTAGCCATAAATTTTAGATCTAACTATTAAGATTAATTTAGATGATGTGAATCAACGTGGTGACTCTATTTTAGAACCTCCGTATTGTGCTTTTAGTATATAGTAGATAATCACGTAATAGTTTCCAACAATTGAGTGCCTAGTTGGCTTTGAGATTTTTTTTTCTCCCACGTATTGGGAGTTTTTTTTAGAGAACAATGTATTAGGAGTTACAGGAATCGCACGTTACACAGTTTCTTTAGCTTCAGGATTTTTTTTCCCAAAACGTGTTAAGAGTTCGAGGAATACACGATTATTGTTTTTTTTCTTGGAACGTTTTGGCCGGATTGGCTAGACACGTTGGGGTCTTGTTTTTTGTTGACACGTAAATGGGTGTCAAACTCAGATTTTGACAATAATGTTACGCAATCTCTAGCTTAATCTTAACCGTAAATTTTAGATCTAATAGCTACAATAATTTTAATGATGTGGATTAATGTGGTGCCGCTATTTTAGACCTCCGTATTGTGCTTTTAGTATATAGTAGATGACCACATAATGGTTGGAACAAGATTTTATATAATTTCCATGTTGTGTAGTAAGATCCCACATCTATCACAATGTACATTTGTTCATCCAACTTTATGTTGTGCCTATCATTATAAGTGATATGCAAAAAAATGTTATGACGAACAGAATCTACAAATGGTGTTGTCTGAGTATATTACTATGGATGACAACTTGTTCATCCTAACAATATTATATACTTTTATAAAGCAAGGTTGTACATGCTATATATTACTATGGATGAAAACTTGTACAAACGGTCTCTATCAGGATTTATCAGTTGCATACATGTATCGCATTGAGTGAAGCAAGGTTGTTGTAGCTAGCAACTATTACATGTGATTAAATATCGCGATTTCAGCAACCGGCTTGCCCAATAAATTGTAGGTGTGTTTTGATTATGTGTTGTCAGACTTATCACATATCTGCAAGAGTGTTTCTGTAGTAGCTCCATTAATTATTCAATCTCATCCACCACATGAGATTATACGTTATATATGCAGTCACAGTGGTATTCTTCAACCATGAAGAGATGACCTCCTACACTACAGAACTCTACAGTGGAGTAGGTACGAAATGGAGATTTGTAATCTCTTGCTCTTATATCTGCTCCTCCTCATTGACGGATTATGTCGCTAACATACCTAGGAATGAGAAGGGTCTGGAATTGGGTTCCAATTGCCCCGTTGCATCCACATACACAGAGACGGCAATGCATAGCTTCAAGTATATGTGCAAGATTAATGTGGCCGGCGATGTCACTGATGGCGTCGGACACTGCAAGGTGAAGATGCCATGAGAACTCACACGATCTGTGTGGAACTATGTACGAGGATTAGCTCCAAACGGCAAGGTGTAGCTGCTGCTCTGAGATCTTACATCATTGCACCTTCGAAGTCCAAAAGCATACAGCTGGGATGGTGCAACTTTGGACTTGCACATCGAGGACCCCATGGCGGTTTGCGTTGACAGCGGTGGCGGAACAAAGAACATCTTCGACAGTCTGACCACGTCTTATCCTCATCTATACTGCCCTAACTATACACATGGCTACAGACGAGATCAGGCTTGCTGCTCCTAGGCGGCACGGGCGCTAGGCCCATCCTATTTTATCGAGCGAGTGGACACCAGCGGCCAAAAGAAAACACTCCACGGACAGCCGTGGCGTGCCCGGCGCCACCGCTGCGCCCCATCGAGATCAAACTGTTGCAGTGGGTGGAGGATATTCAACCACTGTCTTTGCTCCATCCCTTCGCTCTCACACTTCTCCAGCCGCCTCCATCCTGTTCCCCGAGCAATAGGCATCCCACGAGGTTTGTCGGGAGCCATACCCGTACGGCGAGGTCCAGTGGGAGCAGCAAGCCTCCGGCGAGGTCTATCTGTGGCCGCAGCCATCCGGCGAGGTATGTGGGTAGCGGCAAGTTACTGAGGAGATCCGTAGGTAGCGGCAAATTGCCAGCGAGGTATGTGGGGATCCTTTATCGAATTTTTTTTTATGAAATGTTGTTATTTACAAAGAAAGCTAGCCCAATAATTTGTGGGTGACGATAATGTGATGCCATACTTATCAAGTATCCCTATCAAGTGTTAGCACTATAGTCCTATTGAAATTCGATTGGACAATAATAAATCTGTCGTGGTGTGTAGCTCTCTTGAGTGGTTCTGTTTTTTTAACTCCATATATTCACATCTCAACCACCACATGAGAGAATCTTTGTTATATATACTTACACTATTTTTCTTCCAGCATCCAGATGACCCTACACCAACACACTAGGAAATGGAGATTTCTGATCTCTCTTTCTCTGATATCTTCTCCTCAGTGTGACGAATTATGTCACTAATATAGCTAGGAATAAGAAGTGTCAGGAATTGGGTTTTCATTCCCCCCGCTGCATCTACATACTCTGTGATGCCATCGCACAATTTTAGCGTCATCTCTGGCAATACTGTGGCAGGCGATGTTACCGCCAAAGTCAAACACTGAAACATGGAGATGCCAGGAGGACTCACACGATCTGCGTGGAAGTCTGCGTGCTAATTCGCCACTGGCTTTAATTCTCGTTGAGTGACCGGAGCAATCGAAATTCGGCTGATATGTAGGAAGATTAGCTTCAAGCGGCTAGCTGCAACTACTGTTCGGCCGGATCGGGGATCATTGAACCTCCGAAGTGTAAAAAGCGTATGGAGAATCTGCGGCCATCAAGGACTCCATCCCCTCTTCCGTGGTTTGATTTGGGAGCGCTGGCACATTATAATAGCACCACCTCCGCGCTACATAATATAATATGGCCTTAACTTGACTTTCGTCATTCGTCTAGTAGAATTAACAGACATTATAATAGCATGCATGTTGAGGAGCCGCAAATGGAAATAAATCCACTGCATATTGCTCGAGTAAACCAAATAATTGTTTTGGTGAAGAAATCAGTAAATAAAAAGTAATCTGCAGCAAAGCTTACTTTTCTAAACCTATCTCAATAGATGAAACTATGGCATGAAGGGGAACTATAGTAGGAGCGAACGAAAATCAAATCAAGCTTTCCTCTTTGCTCTATAGATACCATTAGGGAGGATTCGATATTGATAGGTTCAATATGTCGTGAACAGCCAGATTATCTCCACGGCTGCACGTGGATGGCAAAAAATGAAACAATCAATTTATATGTACGTCCCTCTACAAGATTAAGCATGAACATTGTCGGTTCCAGTTTTTTCTGAAAACATGTAAAAAATCAATAATAGGCAATGTATAAAATTTGTGGGATGAGTTGAATTTATCACCATGCTTCTCACTTTTGTGTATATCTCTATCACGATTCATCAGTTGCATGCAGATATCGCACTGAGCGAAGAAAGGTTGTTGTAGCTAGCAACTATTACATGTGAGTAAATGTCCTTATTTCAAGAACTGGCTAGCCCAATAAATTGTGGGTATCTTTTGATAATGTGTTGTCACACTTTCCACATATACCTGCAAGTGTAGCTCTCTTGGGTGTTTCCGTGGTAGCTCCATATATTCACATCTCATCCACCACATGAGGTTCTACGTTATATACAGTCAGAGTGGTTTTCTTCAACCATCGAGAGATGACCTCCTATACAGGGCCGGATCTGACCCTAGGCGACCCTGTGCGGTCGCCTAGGGCCCACAATCGGAAGGGGCCCATTCTCTATACTTTTTTATATAAGTATTATTGTTTTGGACTGATATTTTTTAGAGAAAAAATATATATAGTCCTATCGGGGAGAGGATTAGAGGTAGGGAAACACACGCACTGATCGATCTTAAGCAAAACAATAATTACTTGATATGCATGTCAAAAAAAGTTCTTGATATGAGTACTACTAGAGCCCATATTTATAGCTTAGCCCTAGGGCCCCGCAAAATATAGAGCTGGCCCTGCTCCTATAATACACAACTCTATAGAAGAGTAGGAAATGGAGTTTTCTGATCTCTTGCTCTTATATTTGCTTGTCCTCAGCTAGGAATAAGAAGTGTCAGGAACTGGGTTTCCAATCCCCAGTTGCATCCACATACACTGAGACGGTGATGCATAGCTTAAAGTACATGTTCAGGATCAAAGTCAGTGACGGCATCGGACACTGCAAGGTGAAGATGCAAGGAGAACTCATACGATCTGCGTGGAACTACGTGTGCTAATTCGCCACTGATTTTACTTCTCGTCATGTGGACCTGAGTGTGAGAGCGAAGAGATGGAGCAAAAACCGTGCTTGAATTTCCTCCAGAGACGGCGCCCGCCCACCTGGAGATCTCGAAGCGGCACGCCACGGCTATCCGTGGAGTGTTTTCTTTTGGCCGTTGGTGTCCACTTGCTCGATTAAATGGGATGGGCCTAGCGCCCGTGCCGCCCAAGAGCAGCAAGCCCGATCTCGTTGGTAGCCAGCGTTATGAACGAACTAGGGTCAGCTCGGCAAAGCATGTGGGATCCATGATTCAGTGGCTATGGATCAATATTTTTCTTTGCCGGACTCCCTGTCTCGAGATTTGCTAGACTGTATGGCACCTTTTTTTTTTGAACGGGGAAGAGGCCCGAAGGCCCCCGAAGCTGTATTACGTGGCGGTAAGAATTACAAAGAGGCCCTTGTTACATGATAAATTCTCGTAGGGATCATCCACATATGCAAGAAAGACCGAAAGAAAATATGAAAAGCAATCTAGTCCTTCTTCTCCGCCTGTGCTCTTGGGTGAACTCCAGTCATGGCCACCGCCGATGACACCGGGGACTACGCCACTTGGGTTAACGACAGCGCGGGACGCCACACTGGGTTCGAAGATCCTCCGCATCTGGAGGTAAAGGAAACCATGGTGCCAGCTGCACATCACGGCGCGGAGTGGCTTCTTATTGCCATGAATCACCTCAGCGCAGCTTGCTTCGGTGGGTAATCTCCGCAAAAGAGTTTCATCTGCTTGAGGCACGCCATGCGCGCTCTCTTCCCACGCCCAAAGAGGAAGTGGCTGCCCTACAGCCATGTGTTCCGGAGCCGGAACGGTTGCCAGCTGTCGAGCCTGCACCAGAGAGAGACTTCCTTAGAGCTGCTGCCTTGCTGCAGCGGATATCGCCGGCACTCTTGCCGCCGAGTTGCTACTCCGGGCTGCTTCAATATGGAGACTGAAACGCTTCAACTGCTGGCCGGAGAGGGCCATTGCCTGCAGAGAAGGAGAGAGCGTACTCCGCTCATCCTCCACAAATCCATCGACAACTGACGGCCGGAAACAGCCGTTGCCGATAGTGGAGGGAGCAGGGAATGAGTGAAGACCACTCCCAGGGCCGCCATCAGCACTCCAGCACCACCGGCCAGATAACCAACCGAGCAAGCGGTCAATCCCCGCTACCTTCTCGTCACCAGGACGAGGACGGGAGCAAGTCCAACAGCCAGACTCGGCATCAGCAGGTCGGCCGAGAACCAAACTCGAGGAAGAAGAAAGGCGGGCAAAGCTGCGAAGCCACCACCCCTCGCCGCCATGGCCGGCCGGAGGCAGAGACGCAACGCCACATCGCCCCTCGACCTGACCCTCACCCTCGCCACCACGGCCGGCCGGGAGGGTCAAGACGAGATGCACACCACGAGCACCAGATAAGGCGCTGTTTATTCGACAGGAGCTTCTTCCACCTCCAACCGTCACCGCCGCCTCCCGCCTTGGGAGCATCGCGAGAACGGAGAGGAGGAAGACCAGACGGCAGCAGCGCAAGACCACCAGCAGAGCTCCAACACACAACAGAAAGCAACAACTACTCCTAAAAGCAACGGAAAAGCAAGATCTACAGCTATATACACCGGCGCCGCCCCTCCACCATCTCCGGCCGGCGAAGCCGCCGGAGCTGGCTCGGGTTTGGCCCGGTAAAGCGCCGCCGCCGCTTAACGGGGAAGGGTGGGGAAGAGGAGGAGTGAGGGGAGGGGAAAGGATAAGGCTAATGCTACAGATTCTCCCGTTGTGCGTCCTGGGGTTTACGAGTCCTTTGGCATCCTTTCATGGCACCCTTTTTTGATAATCTCGCTGGACATCTGCCACACTATCTTGCGTGCCCGCACCAGACTATCTTGCAGTGCATGTGGTTGGCCGGCGGCGCCGGCATGTATGTGAGATGACTCAGGGTTGTATATCTTATGTGGGACAGAGGTTGAATAGTACGGTATGCTTGTACATGAATATACTTGATTTTAGATATGTTTTTGGACATTGGGCGCCTTGATAGAGAAAAAAAGAAAGGGGCAATACTTTACGCTCCTCAAAATACTTTGTTCCTTCTTCTCTTATTCTAATTTTCAAAGTCCTAAGTCCACATTTGGCATGGCCGGCAAACTGTTGATGAAGGCAGCAGTCTGCTTCCATGCAAGCGAGAAGGCAGTTGCACATCCTTTCACAGGGAGGCGCTCAATTCACCCATTGACACAACGCTGCCCATTCCGAAGCCTGCTGGCTTTATCCGCCATAGTGGAAAATTCACTTCTTTGCCCTTAAATTATTGGATCTTTAGTTCATCAACGATTAAATCTAGGTTTACCTTGAAAATATGTCAGATTCCTTGAGATGATATATGTAGCAAAGGTAAGAATGCTAGTGGTGATTGAGATGATGCCGGGTGGTGGAGGCATGAAGTGGAACTGGTCTTTATCGAAATAATGAAGTGGAACTGGTGGATTGGATTCTTGACAAGAGGGATAAAATAAAGGCCACGGTGCAGAGGTGGACAACCACGGTAAGGTCATGTTTCAAGCAAAGAACATCTTTCTTTGATATCATGGTACTCACCGTAACCTGGAGAATTCTATCATTTATCGTGCACTAATTTTTATCAGAAGAATTGCAGAAGCAGTGTTATTATTTCATATTTGAAACTGGAAAAAGATACATTATCATAACTATGACAAATTATATGATATACACACACATCGTATATGTTGAAGTGTATATGTGGATTGCATTAGCCTTATTTATCTATTTAGACTTAAGGTGAAACCCTAGCATTTACAAGGAACACTGTGACAGTTGTTGGAAAAACAAGTGTGCACTTAAATAACAACACCAAGTCTCTAGAAGCGAGGTATGTGCTAGACATAATTGTCGGTCAGACGAGCTAGGTAGTGTTTTCTAGGACAGGGATGGAAAATAAAATGGAGGTGCACTCAAATATTGATGACACAACACCGCCGATCAGTCTCTCTAGAAGCTTTTAATCCTATGCTTTGATTTATGTTCGTATGCATAACTCTGTTCATATCAAGAATCACGTAGGTCGAACTAAAATTGGGTAGTTCACGCATGTTTATGTTGCTCCCAAATAAGCCGCACTTGAGAAATAATGAAAAGCTAATGGCCGTGATAGAAGAATCCCTAGGGAATAGGATGCGCCGGGAACGAGAGGAGTGATGCTAAGTCGAGCGAACAATCTCTCAAGCTTTGATGTGGCACATCATTTCGCACTTGAGCCCCAGAAGCTGTCTAACATAGCAACACCCTATAGCTGTGCGCATGAGAGGCATGCTATATCTCTGTTCCTCATCGTGTTCTTCTGCATTTTAATGTTCAGGGTCCTCGTTTGGCATGTTCCACAAGTCGTCCACGGTGGCGCTTCCCCGCCAGCCACAATGTGCACTAGTGTCTCTAACGGCACTTGCACATCCTTTGATGAGTGTTTCTGCCTATAGACAGATACACTATAGAGATATATATGATTTCTCTGTCATGGACAACATGCAAACGTGATTGCTGAAATCTCTGCGAATAGTTGATCGAGGATTCAAGGTGAAGAATCAAGTTCATTTTTCAGATGGAATCGGGGGTTTATGTATGGCATCCAAAGTCAGAAAGTTGTTTACAAAAAGGTGTGTAATTTAATCGCTACCGCTGAATGCTCTAATTTTAGATAGGAATCTCTACCCATTATTGCTTTCCTGTGGTCTTTCACTTTTCTTTTTTCAGGTTTTACTTATATGGCAGTGATGATATGTCGAATCCCTTTTTTTTTGGCATGTCTTGTTCTTTGCATCACGTTATCATATATGAGAGAATATCAAGTTGAACCCTCAGTGAGTTCATTGTGGAAACAAAGAGACCCAAACCTGAAATTGGATCTTTGTATATCTTTAAGATTTGGAAAACTCCCATTCTATGAAAACACATAGAAACTCAAACAGTCAACTTAAATTGAATATCTGAGTTTGTAAAGTTGCACTAAACAATAGTTTTCACCTGATACTGATCTCCTCATACAATGGAAGTTTCTTAAAGCATAGTACAGCGAGAAACATCCAAAATGCTGGGCCTTCTACTCAGATCCTTGCTTTTCGGTGGGTCGCTTCTCCATTGGGACAACCTTTAAAGCAGTAGCATGTACCTGCAACCGTGCAATCTCCGCCAGCAAAATGCTCGTTGATGCAAGTTCCGAGGCAAGCGAGACGCTTCACCCCGTCTGGGCTGCACTCACCTCTGAAGGTTTTGCTTGGTCCTTCACATATCTTTGCCTCCACAGCTACTTGATTAACCAAAAAACGACATGTGATCAAGGAAAAATATAGACAACAATCACATTGCACGAGTGTTAAGAGAAGCATAGATATATATTTTGAACGGACTCACGAAAGATTAGTAGGAGCAAGGCCAAGGATGCTGCTGCCATCTTAGTCCCCATGGTCTCACTGAGATCAAATAGTTGGTTTTTGCGAGAACCAAGATCAAGGGAATTTAGTTGAGGCAGAGGGGTGTGATCAAGTGTCTATTTATGCAACGTGTGTGCATTCATGGGTAAGTTTAATTCGAAGGATATGCATATGTTAATCCCTTCCAAAATAAAAAGATTCTCAACCATACATTTTGATTATATATTAATATATTAATTGATTTCCATCTCTATTGGTGCAAATAATTAATTATATACTAATTGATTTCCAATTTCAAACTCCAGTTTCAAATAATAAATTACCTACTTATTGATTTCCTATTTTGTCGTGCATTACGACTAAGGAGAGGATGTCTTTGTATTTAGTAGAGAACCGTCCCGGCGCCTAGTAGGACGTTTTTTGGCTAGTGCGTCGCTAGAGATGAGCGATAAGAAGGATGAAAGGCAGGCATCGATCCCCATATGTGTGGGTTTTTAAAGAGACCATGTTCGCTTTGTTGGCATCAGGTCCTCTTGGAGGGGCAGCGGGAGTATATGGATTTTCGATGTAGTCGTCTAGAGACTATTGCACATGCTATATGTAAGTATGCTAGTTGGAGACATGCTAATAGATCATGCATAAGTGCTTTATGCTTTTCATATTTCAATGGCTTATCTTTGTTGCCACCTTGACCGATCTGGAATTATGAACTTTTAATGACTCTACGCTAAAAAGATGTTTTGGATCAATATAGACTGGAGGCCAGGGGCTCATCCCCTTTACTAGAAGAAGAGATCCTCTACGAGACTTGCTAGACATATGAGGAATGCTGCACTGGTCGATCTCGTCGTTGGGGATGGCGACATGATCGAGCTCCTACTAGTATCTCACCATCAGCATCACAACTTTTGCGTAGCCCAATCTTCTGCACATAAACCACAAAGAACATTACCGCGATGTGGTAGATGACTACGTGTCCTCTCAGCGGATCTTCTGGGGGCTTGGATCGGACAATCCGTTGTCTCATTTCCTTTATTGCAGAAACAAACAATCATTTATTTCTCTCTCTACAAAGATTTATTTTCCATTTGATCACATAATTGTAAAACAGAACAATTATTAAACGGAAAGTGGCTAATTTAAATTTAAATTTGTTTAAAAATGTAGAAACAGTTAATCGCTTGTTCACGTGGAAACAATCCGACGGAATGGATGGGATCATGTCAAAACATGAAGAATGGTATACTCTTTAGCAAACCCATGAGCTTCCTGAAACAATGTTTATTGTGCTAGGATTAAATAATCTATAATTTCAAAAAACTACAGGGCCCCGGTTCTCTGAAATCTAAAAGAAAAATTCTTGGGTAAATCCTAGTCCATCCAGTTACTGTGAATCCTAGCCGTCCGTTCTTTTGACGTGGCAACGCGTCGGCCATTCGTTTTTCAGATCCAGCAATCGTGGCCGTCCGATTCAGCTTTCAGCACTGCTCACGTGGTCCGAACCGTCGGTTACTTTAGCCCTCTACCGCCCTTCCTGGTATACCCGCCCAGTCACTGATTTGTGGGCCTGCTTTCCGCGGGACCCGAAGGTCAACGACTGAGTGTACGTGGCTGTCTGTGGTCGTAGAAACGAACAGTAACGCGCGGTGGCTGCCCCCGTTGTTTTGCATGCCCACCAAGGGTAAAACCGTCATTCCACGTATCATTATGTTCGGGCGACTGTGGAAAGGACGGCGGTGGCGTCCCGCCGTTCGTCGCCGGGTACGAGCACTCCGTCATGCCGGCGAGCCCCTATCTTGACTGTGGAGAGAGGAGAAAGCCCTTGCTGCCACCCACAGCCGTGCCCATCGCCCACATCTGCGCCCTCTCCTCTCTCTCTTCCTCCTTCTACCCTCCTGAAAACCCTAGCCGCCGACCCGCCGCCACTAGTTTCTCCTCGTTAGGCTCGCGTGCAGGTGTGATGTCTACGCACTTCTATTCTTGTAGACACTTGTTGGGCCTCCAAGTGCAGAGGTTTGTAGAACAGCAGCAAGTTTCCCTTAAGTGGATCACCCAAGGTTTATCGAACTCAGGGAGGTTAGAGGTCAAAGCTATCCCTCTCAAGCAACCCTGCAATTACGATACAGAAAGTCTCTTGTGTCCCCAACACACCCAATACACTTGTCAAATGTATAGGTGCACTAGTTCGGCGAAGAGACAGTGAAATACAAGTAGTAGTGATGATTATAAGTAGCAAACGTGATGTGAAATAAATATCGCTGCAAGCAAACAAGTAACAAAATAGCAAGTAAACGGTATGCAAAGCTTGGAAACAAGGCCTAGGGATCATACTTTCACTAGTGGACACACTCCCAACAATATAACATGATTGAACAAGTAACTTCTCTTGCTAAGGTACTCTGAATTACTCTCCTATTGAATAACACTAATCATCGCGTAGTGGCTACGGAAGCACCCCTTAAAGTTCATCAAGTACTTGACAAACACCACTCATAGCAATACCCAAATCAGATCACAACTCAAGATAGAAATCATTGCAACTTAAACCAAGTACTAACACGGTGCACACACTCTCACCTTTACACCATGAAAGGAGGAATAGATCACTCAAACTATCATAGCAATAATTATTCTCATAATCCACAAGAGATCACAATCATAGCCTAAACCAAGTACCACCATGATGCACGCACTGTCACCGTTACACCATAGCAGGAGGAATAGATTACTTTAATAACATTGCTAGAGTACACAAAATATCTGAATAATAACATGTACTTGTTCAACATGATACAAAGCTCACGATCACATAAAGATCACATCATGGGAGAGAGAGGTGAACCACATAGCTACCGGTAGAACCCTCAGCCCCGGGGATGAACTACTCCCTCCTCATCATAGGAGACAGCAAGGTTGATGGAGATGGCGGTGAGGTCGATGGAGACGGCGGAGACGGCGATGGAGACCGATGGAGATGGCTCCGGGGGCACTTCCCCGTCCCGGCAGGGTGCCGGAACAGAGACTTCTGTCCCCCGAAATTCGTCGATGGCGGCGGCGGAGCTACGGAACTCTTTCTGGAAATCTGATCGGGGGCCTAGGTTTTTCCGTCCCGAGACTTCTTATAGGCAAAGGGGCGATGTCAGAGGGCTGCCACAGCCTCCTCACATGGGGGTGGCGCGGCCAGGGCCTGGGCCGCGCCAGCCCTGTGTGAGGGAGGGCTGTGGCCCCTCTCCTTCCTCTCTTCGGATGTCTGGATGCTCCCGGGAAAAATAAGACTTCTGGCTTTTGTTTCGTCCAATTCCGAGAATATTTCCTGTGTATCACTTCTGAAACACAAAAATAGCAGAAAACAGGGAACTGGCACTGTGGCACTTCGTCAATAGGTTAGTTCCGGAAAATGCATAAAAGTGCCACTAAGTGTAACGAAACAATATGCAAATGGTGTAAAAACAAGCATGGAGCATCAAAAATTATAGATACGTTTGAGACGTATCAAGCATCCCCAAGCTTAACTCCTGCTCGTCCTCGAGTAGGTAAGTGATAACAAAAGAAATAATTTTTGAGGTGACATGCACCTACACAATCTTGATCATATATGTAAGCATTGTGAGCTGGGATCATAAGAACTTAAAACATGGGCATGAAAGATATAATCATGACAATAAGAACTTAGCAACCATGTTGTAAACATGCAAATGAACACAAACAAAAGATTATGATAATGAAACAATGAAAGTCAAACGTGTGTTCAAATCATAAGGAAAAACATACAAATGGTTTTCAGCTTGTCCTTCAAAGAGAGCAAAACATAAATGCATAGGACACCTCAAAGTTTAAGAGGGCGACTAGATACAAATAATTTAAGAACAAGTGAAACCAATCAATATGAGTCAATCAATGAACCTTGGGACAATGCATATCACACTAAGAATGACAACTATGCTCTCTTAATGGTGCATAAAGAAAGAAGGTGGTGACTCAACATAAAAGTAAAAGAAAGGCCCTTCGCAGAGGGAAGCAGTGATTGCAAGTTTTATAACCTTCAAAAATTATGGTACTTACCGGCTTTGAGCTCTCATTGCCCCCATCATAAGCATCTTGAATGGTTAAAGTTAATGCGAGAACAATTATGATGCATATGCTTGACAAATCATAAGTTGAAAACCTCGTGTCCCGTGAATACAAGTACCCAAACCATGCTAGTTTACTTAGAGTCCCAAGCAAGGCTCTTGTCAGTGTAAGTATATGCATATCATTGAGAACCGCCAATGGGGTACCTCCGTGCCCGATGACATGGAACAAGCCCACACCAAAATGACAGGACAAGCAGACAATGAACACCTCGACATCTCTTTTATTTGCTATATTGTTTAGCTTTTTATTGTGAGATGCGTCGTCGAATGTTCACCATGGGTATGCTGCAAATTTCCACCATGAATTATGCATGGCTTAAATTGGCGGCCCGACGTTTCCCTAACACATATAAAAACTCCATGATCCTCACAAGATTCCCAATTCATTTCACACAGCGGGCATCCATAAACAAAAGATCACGATATCAACTCAAAAAGAAGTGCAATGTTGAAAGCTTGCCCCATGACAGCATGGCTGGGCTAGAATCCAACTTACAACTTGCAAGCATAACAACTCAGCATAAAAGACCACAATGTCAAAATTTTAAGAACAGGAAAAAGTAAAGTGTGCCTTCCGGTTCGTGAGAGCTTTACTGACCGAATTTCACATAACACTGGTAAGAGTTTAATTTGAAGAGAATATAAAAGCAAGTCAAATTTACTTGGAATAGCAAATTGCTAGTAGGTATGTATGGTGGACACAATGGAAAACTTGGCTTTAGGAGTTGGATGCACGAGTAGAGCTCATACTCAGTACAAGGCGAGGGCTAGCAAAAGACTGGAAGCGACCAACTAAGAGAGCAATAATGGCCATAATCATGCAAAGCGACAAAGCGACATTAAAAGAAGCATACGATGGCATCAAAAGTCAAAAACTAAATGATCATGAAGGCTAATGGCGACTTTGTAAGAGTCTAACATGTGTGAGCATGCGCCAAGTCAACCCAAATAAAGCATCAAGGAGAAAACCAAAATAATGCTTCCATACAATAAAAACAACGCATGATTTTTTCAAAGGCTTATTAAGCAATCTCAGTTATTTGAGACAAGTCATGCTACAGCAAAACTACTAAGCATACTATCAAAAAGACATCAAGCATGACATGAAAAAGCCTAAGCCGCAGTCTACACAAGCTCCTTCTTGTACCACTATTTTGCACAAAGCTTTTTCTCTTTTCCAACACCATTTGAAATTTTTATAAACACCTCTTTTGATAAAAACCAATAAAGACCAGAGGTAAAAATACACCTTGATGAAAAGATATAACAAGATCTGAACACAAATCAAGGTGAAAAACAAAGCTAAACGCAGTAGCAGAAAAAGAGAACACTCGTTGAACGATAAGAGTGAAAACTAGAGTGTTCTTGGCAAATGAAAAGCGAGTTCATCTCCTCCAAAAGAAACATGATGTGATCTAACCATTTATTGCAGCAAACAAACAAACCTAACCAACTAAGAAAACTAAAATAACTGACGCTCCAAGAAAAACACATAGTGCATGAAGCAATAAAAATATAGTGTTTTGAAAGGTGACCTGATTTTTGCCGATGAAGAAGGGGTGCCTCGGGGGCATCCCCAAGCTTTGACGCTTGTACTTCTTGGATATTTCTTGGGGTGATGCATGGGCATCCCCAAGCTTGAGCTTTTGTCCATTCTTCATCTCATCTCATCATTCTCCAATCCCTACACTTGAAAACTTCCTTCGTACAAAACTAAACACAATTCTATTAGTAACATTAGTGTAAGCATAAAATATATTCAACCTCTTTTAGCTTCAGGTTTCAACCCAAAACTACCACATATAAAGTATATACTACTGTAGCAACTTCCACAAGAGTTCCATGATCAAAAAGAACTCAAAAGAAAGCGATAAAGTGGCAAAAACAAATATTGGCAGAAATCTGTCAAAACTGAACAGCTGACAAAGGTCGAATTTTTGAGGGATTTTATGTTGCTCAAATCAAAAAGTGTTCAACTAACGACAGTTTGGATATAACCTGGGCCATATGCACAAGAAATCGCAGGTCCAAAAGATATACAGAGAATTTATACGAATTTTTACGGTGCAGCACCGAAAACTGTTTCAGGACAGCAACATCCCCAAATCTTACCTCACTCAAATTAGAGGCTTCCCTTGGCACAACAACGAAATAAAAAGGATAAGGAGCGGTTATTACAGTAGTAATAACTTCCAAGACTCAAACAAAAGAAAAGGTACTGAAAATAAACAATGGGTTATCTCCCAAGAGTGCTTTTCTTTAACGCCTTTGAGCTAGGCGCAGTAATTTGCAAAGATGCTCATGTGGGTGCCATATAAGAGCTTGAGGCAAAGGCGCCATATAGGAATTTAAAGCAATAGAGAGCATCAAAAAGCAAGTATGGAACACATTTAAATCTAAACCACTTCCTATGAAAAATAGTCTTGTAAAGAGACAAATCATGAAAGCGCAAAGCAAAAAGCATAGGAAGGCAAAACAAGTATAACTTCAAGAATTGCAACATAAAGAGGGGAAACTCAATATTGTTGAGATCCATCAAACCATGTTTCCCTCTCTCATAATAACTTTCAGTAGCATCATGAATAGAATTAACAATATAATTATCACATAAAACATCCCTATCATGAGCCACATGCATAAAAGGATTAATACTCCCTACATGAACAATAGTAGTAGGAGCAGAATTAACAAAATAATTATTCTCATCACCATAGTCATCAAAAACAGGAGGCATATTGTAATCATAACTATTTTTCTCCTCAAAAGTAGGTGAACTGAAAATATTATACCCATCATCACAAGCTAGAGAACTACTATTTCGCAAAGCATACTCATCAAACATATCATCATAAGAAGGAACATGGATAGCACTAATGGTACAACAATTATTAACCTTAGAATTGGTACCAAAAAGATTTTCAATATCAAAAGTAGAGTGCTTTTCCCAATCATGATCACTAACATAGGTAATAGGCATAGGAACATCATCCCAATCAGAATTATCATAATCTATAGCAGGATCATAAAGCTTAAGGGAAGATACCGTGTCCTCTCGCCTTTTACTCCTCTTCTTCTTCTTCTTCTTCTTACTCTCTCCTTTAGGAGGGAGAGACTTGAAGGGCATCTTCTCCACATATTCTTTAGGAGGGAAAGGCATCTTCTCCACATAATCTGGTTTGCTGACAGAAACAACAGAAGAAACTTTGGAGGATTCCTCCTCTCTATTAATAATATCGAAACATCTATTAGTCCTGTCATAGCTTGGCAAAACATCATGTTTAATAAGATCTTGTAAGTAAGTATTTGCGAGGCAATCTTTAGCACAATAGAGATGACAACCAACAAGGGTGCTATTAATATCAACATCATTCATGTCTATCAAAGCAAGCTTTCTAGATATCTCTTCACAATTCAAAAACAAAGTAAGCTCATCATGCTGATTGAGAGTAATCTTATCATCACAATACAAATCTGCGGTACTCGTTCGATTAATTGGACATTGAAAATTAAAGTGACCTTTTTCACCGCAAAATTCACAAAGAAAAGGATAAAGCTCACAAACCCATTCACCAAGCACATCTAGATCCTTGAGCCACATGCTGGTTTCTTCATTTGCGTGGGTGATGCAATAATCTTCCTTGTTGTAACTCTGTTCACAAGGTCTATGTACTCCGCAAAAATTAACATGCTTATAAGAAATAGGACTTTTAGAAGTTTGAGCATGTTTATTGCAATCATCAATAACAATATCACTTTCTATGCAAGTGTCCTTAAAAGGTTCATGATACACGTCCCCATTTCCTTTAGGAACATTCATATGGGAAGCAAAGGCTTTAAAGTAATCAACCATAATTTGAGGATCAAGACCATATTTAGCACTAAGCTCTTGAAAATTAGCAGTTTCAGCGAAAGACTTAATGCAATCAAACTCATAATTCATACCTGATCCTTTACCTTTGTCGTTTTCCCATCCTTCAGCATTCTCTTGTATACGGTCAAGAAGTTTCCACTTAGCATCTTCCTTCATATGAGTGAATGATCCAAAGCAAGAAGCATCCAAATAATCCTTATCAGGAAGAGTAAGCCGTGCATAAAAATTATCAATAACAATATTACGGGGAAGATCATGAATAGGACATTTATGCACTAGTAACTTCAATCTTCCCCAAGCTTGGGCAATGCTTTCTCCCTCGTGCGGATGAAAATTATAAATGTAATTTCTATCTTTATAAACCTGACTAGAAGGATAGAATTTAGAATAAAAGAGATGCACAATTTCCTCCCAGTCAATAGATGGACCATCTTCAAGCAGCCGATACCATTCCTCAGCTCTGCCTTTCAGAGACAAAGAGAATAACTTCTTCTTAACTTGGTTCATTGAAATACCTGCACACTGGAACAACTCGCATAATTCATGTATAAAAAGCAAATGATCACCAGGATGGACAGTTCCATCACCTAAATAGCAGTTATCCCTAACACGTTCAACAATCTTCGTAGGTATTTTAAAAGGATGAGGAGCACCAGCATCATTTGAAACATCACATATGGGAGATAAAATATCATCAGAGCAACCTTTCTGCACTAAAGCTAGGGGACTAAAGATATCATACTCAACAAAACCAGCTTCCCCAAGCTTAGACTTTTCTATAGCATTAGCATTAACAGTATTCAAAGCATTCGTACTAATAACATTGCTATGCGAAATAAGCTCCAAAGGATTTTCAAATTTCTCTTCAAATCTAAAATCAGGAAAAAGACTAAAGAACTCTTTGTTTTCCATTAAGCCTAACTAGTGAAAATAAAAACAAGAAACAAAAAGATATAATTGCAGAATCTAAAGGAAATAACTCCGAGCACTCACACAGGAGGATGCGAGTACCTTTTACCTTACCTCCCCGGCAACGGCGCCAGAAAAGAGCTTGATGTCTACGCACTTCTATTCTTGTAGACACTTGTTGGGCCTCCAAGTGCAGAGGTTTGTAGAATAGCAGCAAGTTTCCCTTAAGTGGATCACCCAAGGTTTATCGAACTCAGGGAGGTTAGAGGTCAAAGCTATCCCTCTCAAGCAACCCTGCAATTACGATACAGAAAGTCTCTTGTGTCCCCAACACACCCAATACACTTGTCAAATGTATAGGTGCACTAGTTCGGCGAAGAGATAGTGAAATACAAGTAGTAGTGATGATTATAAGTAGCAAACGTGATGTGAAATAAATATCGCTGCAAGCAAACAAGTAACAAAATAGCAAGTAAACGGTATGCAAAGCTTGGAAACAAGGCCTAGGGATCATACTTTCACTAGTGGACACACTCCCAACAATATAACATGATTGAACAAGTAACTTCTCTTGCTAAGGTACTCTGAATTACTCTCCTATTGAATAACACTAATCATCGCGTAGTGGCTACGGAAGCACCCCTTAAAGTTCATCAAGTACTTGACAAACACCACTCATAGCAATACCCAAATCAGATCACAACTCAAGATATAAATCATTGCAACTTAAACCAAGTACTAACACGGTGCACACACTCTCACCTTTACACCATGAAAGGAGGAATAGATCACTCAAACTATCATAGCAATAATTATTCTCATAATCCACAAGAGATCACAATCATAGCCTAAACCAAGTACCACCATGATGCACGCACTGTCACCGTTACACCATAGCAGGAGGAATAGATTACTTTAATAACATTGCTAGAGTACACAAAATATCTGAATAATAACATGTACTTGTTCAACATGATACAAAGCTCACGATCACATAAAGATCACATCATGGGAGAGAGAGGTGAACCACATAGCTACCGGTAGAGCCCTCAGCCCCGGGGATGAACTACTCCCTCCTCATCATAGGAGACAGCAAGGTTGATGGAGATGGCGGTGAGGTCGATGGAGACGGCGGAGACGGCGATGGAGACCGATGGAGATGGCTCCGGGGGCACTTCCCCATCCCGGCAGGGTGCCGGAACAGAGACTTCTGTCCCCCGAAATTCGTCGGTGGCGGCGGCGGAGCTACGGAACTCTTTCTGGAAATCTGATCGGGGGCCTAGGTTTTTCCGTCCCGAGGCTTCTTATAGGCGAAGGGGCGATGTCAGAGGGCTGCCACGGCCTCCTCACATGGGGGTGGCGCGGCCAGGGCCTGGGCCGCGCCAGCCCTGTGTGAGGGAGGGCTGTGGCCCCTCTCCTTCCTCTCTTCGGATGTCTAGATGCTCCTGGGAAAAATAAGACTTCTGGCTTTTGTTTCGTCCAATTCCGAGAATATTTCCTGTGTATCACTTCTGAAACACAAAAACAGCAGAAAACGGGGAACTGACACTATGGCACTTCGTCAATAGGTTAGTTCCGGAAAATGCATAAAAGTGCCACTAAGTGTAACGAAACAATATGCAAATGGTGTAAAAACAAGCATGGAGCATCAAAAATTATAGATACGTTTGAGACGTATCAAGGTGACGTAGAGCGCACATGGCGGCCTCGTCCACTTCTCCCCGACCATGAGTATGGCCTCAGATCTAACGCGATCCGCCGTCGATGTGCCGTAGGGGCGACGCCGATGATAAGGGGCAGCGGCGACTAGGGCCCTTCTCATCTACCCAAGCCCGTCGACCCCGAGCGCAGCGGCGGTGGCCACTAGGGGCTCGCGGCATCCAGGTGCGTGTACATTGTTGGCGGCGGATGCGGCGACCATGGAGGACGGGGACCGCACGAGGTGGCCGAGCAGCAGTCGTTGGTGGCGGTGCTGGCCTGTGGGAGTGCGGTGGCAGCCTCCTCTGCCCCGGACGACCTCGAGCGCGGCGGTGGCGACCTCTTCTACCCCGGCCGACCTTGAACGCTGTGGTGGCAGCCTCTTCCCGACCACAAATCCGAGCGCCCCAGTCTCAACTTCGAGCGCCCCAACCTCAACACCGGCTAGAGCACTAGATTGTCCTCACCACCATCTTTCACTTGCCCTCCTCCACCAAATCTGACAGCAAGGGTGCTCGGGATCTGCAGGTTGAAATTTTCTTTCTTCATGTTTATGTTTTTTTAGGGACATTCGTGTTTATCTGGCTGGCTTTCATGGTGTATTTTTTCCATTGACTTCTTGCTGTCAAGGATCCAGGTCTAGGGCCATTGTAGCCTTCAGAAAATGGTTCATCTAGAGCTTGGGAGGCCATCGACCAAGAGGGGCAATTCGTGCAATCACGAGTCTGCTCGTGGAGTGGCGTCATGGAGGTTGGATGGCTGACCGTGAAAGATTTCTTATCCTCTTTCATAGCAGAGAAATATTCAAAGTTTTTGCAATAAATTTCAGATTGCCCCTAATTTTTTCTTATCCCGTAGCATTGTCCTTTGAAGGACTGAATAAATCGACCAGATTTGGCTGATTACATCCAGGATTGCAGCTGGAGACAAAAAGCACATCTGATTTTGAGAGAAATCTAAGCTCATGATGCTCCCACATTCATTCCTTGCTTAGGTCTGTCTATCTACTCTGGCCTCATTTTCCCTGTATGCATATGTTGTTTTTTGGTGATATTATATCTAGCTCCACCTTTTCCCATGTTCATTCCCCTTTCTGGTTCATGTTGTGGTCAAATTGTTCTTAATTTCAATCACATAGTTCATGAATGGCTCATTTGGTGAGCATGCGGTTGATATGGTTTGTTAGTGGGCTGTTAATTACCAAGGCAGTGATTCAAGAGGAGGTTGTCTGCGGTGCCGCAGCTCCATACGAAAGATTTTTGCTGTTAGGTTGGGCTCGGCTGATCTTTTCTGGCATGGTTCAAGTTGAATATATGACTGAAAGAAAAAAGATATATCCATATATGATAATGTGGTCAATGCCTTTTGTTTTCAAAGAAGCACAGAATTCATTATTTGTGAGGATTCTTATGTTTTATCATATGTATAGCCTAAAAAATCAAAGTGCTGTTTTGTGGGGCATATGAAGAGACGACCTTATTTTAGTTTCAATAGCATGCGAAATGAATATCCCATATATGTGATACGTCTCAAACGTATCTATAATTTTTGATGCTCCATGCTTGTTTTTACACCATTTGCCTTGTGTTTCGTTACACTTCGTGGCGTTTTTATACGATTTCCGGAACTAACCTATTGACAAGATGCCACAGTGCCAGTTCCCTGTTTTTTGCTGTTTTTGTGTTTCAGAAAAGTTACACAGGAAATATTCTCAGAATTGGATGAAACCAAAGCCAGTCGCCCAGAATTTCACCGAAGCTTCCAGAGAACCGAAGAGGAGGCGGAGTGGGGCCACGAGGGCCCCACACACCAGGGCGGCGCGGCCCTGGCCGCGCCCCCTATGTGTGAGGGTGCCCTGGCAGCCCCCTGACAAAGCCCCTTCGCCTATATTAAGCCTCGGGACGGAAAACCCTAGGGGAGTCGGCGAAATTTCCAGAACAGTTCCGCAGCACCGCCGTCGTCGAAGACAAATTTTGGGGGACAGAAGTCTCTGTTCCGGCACCCTGCCAGGACGGGGAATTGCCCTCAGAGCCATCTCCATCGTCCTCCATCGCCGTCTCCGCCGTCTCCATCGACCTCACCGCCATCTCCATCAACCTTGCTGTCTCCTATGATGAGGAGGGAGTAGTTCTCCCCCGGGGCTGAGGGCTCTACCGGTAGCTATGTGGTTCACCTCTCTCTCTCCCATGATGTGATCTTTATGTGATCGTGAGCTTTGTATCTAGTTGAATTGGTAGATGTTATTATTCAGATATTATGCTACTCCTATGCTTAATTATTATACTCTCCAAAGATACCTCGTATTATGGTGTAAAGGTGACTAGTGTGTGCATCATGTGTATCTTTTTGGTTAATATCTCTATGAAATGTTGGTGTTTGTTGGAACCATCTAGTGCGTTCACGGTGATAGTGTGGGACAATCTAGTTTGGGTACATACGGACTTTGAGGAGTGCTTCGTAGCCCTACGCATGATTAGTGTATGTTTTCCATTGGAGAATTGTTTTGAGTTGCATATTGATGATAGTATCTATTGGTTTAATTATGTTATATTTGTTGGGAGTGTGTCCACTAGTGAAAGTATGATCCCTAGGCCTTGTTTCTAAGCTTTGCACACCGTTTACTTCCTGTTTTATTACATGTTTAATCGCAGCGATATTTATTTCAGATCACATTTACTACTTATAATCATCACTACTACTTGTATTTCACACATATACATCTGACAAGTGTATTGGGTGTGTTGGAGACACAAGAGACTTTCTGTATCGTAATTGCAAGGTTGTTTGAGAGGGATAGCTTTGACCTCTTCCTCCCTGAGTTCGATAAACCTTGGGTAATCCACTTAAGGGAAACTTGCTGCTGTTCTACAAACCTCTGCACTTGGAGGCCCAACACTGTCTACAAGAACAGAAATGTGTGTAGACATCAAGCTATTTTCTGGCGCCGTTGCCGGGGAGGTAAGGTAAAAGGTACTCACATTCTTTGGCTACTAAGCCTTTTAGTTGCTGGTGAGTGCTCAGAGTTATTTCCTTTAGATTCTGCAATTACATATTTTTGTTTCTTGTTTTTATTTTTCACTAGTTAGGCTTAATGGAAAACAAAGAGTTCCTTAGTCTTTTTCCTGAGTTTAGATATGAAGTGTTTGAAGAGAAAATTGAAAAACCTTTGGAGCTTAATTCGCATGCTAATAGTTTTGTTAGTATGAATGCTTTGAACACTGTTTTTGAAAAGTCTAAGCTTGGGGAAGCTGGTTTTGTTAAGCATGATATTTTTAGTTCCCCAGCTTTAGTGGAGAAAGTTTGCTCTGATGATATTTTATCTCCCCTATGTGATGTTCCTATGCCTGTTACCTATGTTAGTGATCATGATTGGGAAAAGCACTCTACTTTTGATATTGAAAATCTTTTTGGTACCAATTCTAAGGTTAATAATTATTGTACCATTAGTACTATCCATGTTCCTTCTTATGATGATATGTTTGATGAATATGCTTTGAGAAATAGCTGTTCTCTAGTTTGTGATGATACTAAACCTCTAGTTTATGATGGTTATGATGATGAGTATAATATTTTCAGTTCACCTACTTTTGAGGAGAAAATTAGTTATGATTACAATATGCCTCCTATTTTTGATGATTATGGTGATGAGAATAATTATTCTGTTGAATCTGCTCCTACTACAATTGTTCATGTGGGGAGTATTAATTCTTTTATGCATGTGGCTCATGAGGCTCATGATAGGGAAGCTTTATGTGATAGTTATGTTGTTAATTCTATTCATAATACTACTGAAAGTTATTATGAGAGAGGGAAACAAGGTTTGATGGATCTCAACAATATTGAGTTTCCCCTCTTTATGTTGCAATTCTTGAAGTTGTACTTGTTTTGCCTTCCTATGCTTTTTTGCTTTGCGTTTTTATGACTTGTCTCTTTACAAGACTATTTTTCATAGGAAGTGGTTTAGATTTAAATGTGTTCCATACTTGCTTTTTGATGCTCTCTATTGCTTTAAGTTCCTACATGGTGCCTTTGCCTCAAGCTCTTATATGGCGCCCACATGAGCATCTTTGCAAATTACTGCGCCTAGCTCAAAGGCGTTAAAGAAAAGCACTCTTGGGAGATAACCCAATGTTTTTACATTCAGTACTTTTTCTTTTATTTGAGTCTTGGAAGTTATTACTACTGTAATAACCGCTCCTTATCCTTTTTATTTCGTTGTTGTGCCAAGAGAAGCCTCTAATTTGAGTGAGGTAAGATTTGGGGATGTTGCTGTCCTGAAATAGTTTTCGGTGCTGCACCGTAAAAATTCGTGAAAATTCTCTGTATATCTTTTGGACCTGCGATTTCTTGTGCATATGCCCCAAGTTATATCCAAACTTTCATTAGTTGAACACTTTTTGATTTGAGCAACATAAAACCCCTCAAAAATTCGACATTTATCAGCTGTTCTGTTTTGACAGATTTCTGCCAATATTTGTGTTTGCCGCTTTATCGCTTTCTTTTTTAGTTCTTTTGATCACTGAACTTTTGGGGAAGTTGCTACAGTAGTATATGCTTAATATGTGGTGGTTTTAGGTTGAAACCTGAAGCAAAAAGGGTTGATTCAATGTTATGCTTACACTAATGTTGCTAATAGAATTGTGTTTAGTTTTGTATGAAGGAAGTTTTCAAGTGTAGGGATTGGAGAATGATGAGTGATGACCCACAAGTATAGGGGATCGCAACAGTCTTCGAGGGAAGTATTACCCAAATTTATTGATTCGACACAAGGGGAGCCAAAGAATATATGCAAGCCTTAACAGTTGAGTTGTCAATTCAGCTGCACCTGGAAACAGTCTTACTCGCAGCGGTTTATCAGTAGCAACAGTTTTATAGTGGTGACAGTAGTGAAACAGTAACAGCAGTAGTAAAATAGCAGCAGTAATAATAACGATTGTAAACAGTAGGAACAAATACTGTAGGCATAGGGATGGATTACGGGCGTTGCATGGATAAGATAATTCATGAAATCAATGAGATACGGGCATTGCAGATAAATAATGATAAAGCATCCTAGTACAAACAATCATAGGCATGTATTCCGTATATAGTCGTACGTGCTCACAAGGAGAAACTTGCACGACATCTTTTGTCCTACCAGCCTGTTGCAGCAGGGCCTCAAGGGAAACTACTGGTAATTAAGGTACTCCTTTTAATAAAGTACCGGAGCAAAGCATTAGCACTCGGTGAACACATGTGATCCTCACATTATAGCCATCCCCTCCGGTTATCCCAATTTCTGTCACTTTGGGGCCTCGGGTTCCGGACAACAATATGTGTATACAACTTGTAGGTAAGACCATAAACAACAAGTATCATCATAGAAATAATAACATGTTCAGATCTGAAATCATGGCACTCGGGCCCAAAGTGACAAGCATTAAGCACAACAAGTTGCAACAATGTCATAGGCACTAAATAAAGATACTAGGCACTATGCCCTATCAATCTCATATCAAATTACATAAACAATCTCATCCAATCCCTACCATCCCCTCACCTACAGCGGGGGAATTACTCACACATGGATGGGGGAGTCATGGATGGTCGATGGAGGAGCGTCGGTGGTGATGGTGATGAAGATCTCCTCCGAATCCCCGTCCCGGCAGGGTGCCAGAACGGAGTTTCTGGTTCCGAATCGCGGTTTCTGATGGCGGCGGCGCAGCGGAAGTCTATCTGGGAAAAACGCCGTCCTCCCAATATTATGTCGTTCGGGGGTATACGTAGGCGAGAGAGGGGGTCGAGAAGCGGCCTGGAGCCACCTCACACAGGGGTGGCGCGGCCAGGGCTGGGCCGCGCCGCCCATGTGTGACGGCTCCTCGAGCCACTTCTCCCTCCGGTCTTCTGGCTCCGTGGGTCTTCTGGTGAAATATGATTTTTGGTGATTTTTCCCGAATTTTTACTGGAAGTTGAATTTCTGCACAAAAACGAGACACCAGAGCAATTCTGCTGAAAACAGCGTCAGTCCGTGTTAGTTGTATTCAAAACACACAAGTTAGAGGAGAAACAATAGCAAAAGTGTTCGGGAAAGTAGATACGTTTTGGACGTATCAACTCCCCCCAAGCTTAGCTATTTGCTTGTCCTCAAGCAATTCAGTTAACAACTGAGAGCGATAAAAGAAACTTTCACGAACGCATTTGCTCATATGATGTATATATACTAACTATGTGATCAAGTACTCGGGCAATTCATAATAAGAAATATGCAACTAATGTCACCTTATAGTCAAGCAAGCTATGAAAGAGTTCCAATGCACTAATAACAAGTAACATGTGCATGAGAAGCTACAAGATTGTAATATGCATAAATGATATGAGAGAATGGTATCCCACTTGCCTTTATTTGTAGAGCAAAACATAAATGCTGAGGCACCTCTGAAGTCCAAGGGAAGACTAGAAGTAGAAATATCAAAGATACAAGCATCATAGTTATACCACAATTAACCGTGTTCTGGGACAAGCACATTACACTAAGAATAACAGCTATGCTCTCAAGAAGTGCTTAAAGTTAGAAGATGGTGACTCAACATAAAAGTAAACGAATGGCCCTTCGCAGAGGGAAGCAGGGATTTAACATGTGCTAGAGCTTTTCATTTGTAAAACAGAGATAAAAGGTTCTTTTGAGAGGTGGTTGTTCTATGTCAACGACTAGCAATGGGGACTTACTATCTTCCATAATAAACAAGTGAGAGCGGTTCCGAGTTCTTTGAAAATTGGCACATTTGTACTCTTTTATAAAGCTTTGGCACTCCTCCCCACCTTTTCCTTTCTCAAACCATGGCTAACCGATTCCATCGGGTGCCCACCAACTTTCACAATCCTTTGGAGGAGTGCCTTTTTTTTCTTTTTCTTAGAATTGAGATTATAATGGTCTGACCAGCTCCCTTGCAAAATTAATGACGAGCAGATGAAGCTGCCTAGTCGAGGGGTACTTAATTTAATATGGAAGATAGCAATTCCGACCACTACGTCCCCATGAGCTAAAAACAGTGGCACAAAATGAGAAGTAGTTGAAAGTTTTGAAAGGTAGCACATGAAAATTTACTTGGAATGGCTTACAAATACCATGCATAGGAATTTATAGTGGACTCTTTGGAAGACTTGGTTTTTGGTAATTGGATGCACGAGTAGAGCTCATACTCAGTACAAGTGAAGGCTAGCAAAAGACTGGGAAGCGACAATCGAGAGAGCCATAACTATCATAATCATGCTTGCGACAAAACAAAATTAATTTAGGCATAAAAATGATACAAGAACTCTGAGGCAAATTAGATCATCGAGGCTTAATTGACTTTTTGTTCAGTCATATGCATGCATGAGCATGTGCCAAGTCGATTCAAATGGAGCTTTCAGAGGTGGATACCACAATATCATACCATACTATGAATAAAACAATGCATGCAAGCATCTACATGACAGGCTACAGGCTAATAGTAGATTGAAACTAATCATATGAAAGCAAGAACTACAAAGCATCCATTAGACGACATATACCTTACATGAACTGACTAAGTATATCCACATAGATGAATATATGTACAAAAATGAAAACAAATAGAGTTCATACCAGCCTCTTACCACATCTCGGATTGTCATATGTCGTCATTATTGCTCTTCACTTGTGTGGCTTGAATAATATAAAGTGAATACCAAGCTCCAATGGAGTAACGGGAGACTGAACTCTGCACAAACTTTACAAAACCAAAGAAGAACAACAAATATTTTTGGCGTTTTCGATTTTTGAAAGCAAAAGCGGAAGGAAATAGCAAACAAAGCAAAATATTTTTGGGTTTTTCAAATAGCAAACCGAAATAGCAAGTAAAACAAACCAAAGGTAGAAAACTAAAGAACCAAATAGAGAGAAACAACGGAAATATTTTTGGTCTTTTTGTGTTTTGGAAGCAATGAAAACAAGAACGAGAATAGTAAAGAAAGCGAAACATGAATATACAAAGATCCGACAGAATATGATATGTAGATGAGTGAATCGTCGGCGTACCTCCCCCCAAGCTTAGGCTTTTGGCCTAAGTGGAGATCAATCCCAACTCGGCCAACTCTGCCATGAGGTGGCGCCCTCGTGGTGTGATGAAGAAGCTCCATCGTCCTGATAAGAGTTTGAGGATGCCCCGGAGTGGTACGTGGTGAAGTGATAGGGCGGCTCCTCCTCTTCCTCCTGAACCACCACGCCGTGTTGGATATTGAAACCAAGCAGCCTAAGCTGATCATCCAACTCCACCTTTGTGCGCGACCATGGCTTCTTGTGAATGCTGAACAAGTTAGGCTGAGGAAAGGGAATTTCCCTTTCCTCTCCATCAATGAATAACATCCTGTAAACTAATTTCCCTGCACAAGAGTTAGCAGTAACAAAGTGATGGAGCTTCATAGCAGCGAGATCAAGCCTCTGTGGAGCCAACAATACATCATTAGGAGCAATTGAAAGTCCTAGCTCAGCAACAATGCGTGCAGCAATAATACCTCCATAAATAGGTCCCCTAGCAGCTAGGCGACGAGCAATAACAGCACCAAGGTTATACTCCCTACCAACATCAAGAGCAGTGGCTAGAAAAGCTAAATGATAGTTGGAGATATTGCTAGTGTTTTCTCTACCAAGTACACTAGTTGCAAGATAGTAAGTAAAATATCTAATAGCTGGGAGTTGAATATTTCTTATCTTGCCACGCTGTGCGTTGCGGTCATCATCATTGGTCACCCCTCGATAAAGCTCCAACAAATCAGCAGGGTGATTTTGTATCTTCCTAGCCGTTCCAAACATGGGAATACCTAAAACAAAACAAAACCTCTCCAAAGACATGGTGATGGGCTGATCATAAATCTTAAATGCAACAGACGGATTGTACTGAGAGTTAATAAATTTAAAACTTTCAACGAAAGTCTTTGTAAGCAAAGCATATTGGTTTCTTTCATCCGCCACATAATCTGTCAACCCAACCCTGTTAATAAGGAGCAAGAAATCATCAAGAATCCCTGCATCACTCAAGAAGTTAAAACAAGGGAAGGCGGATGGATGAGCATCTCCATCATCCCCCTCTGGGTTCGGAGACATGAGATCCTCATTATAGGATACCCTATATTGGGCAGTGGATCTTGAGGGCCTTGATGCCCTTGGTGCATCACTTTCAAACACTTCTCCATATGTGAAGTTGGCCATCTCCTTCTCTGAAATTTTTCAACAAACTCATAAAAAGTGATTTAAAGACAAGCAAATGTAGGAAACTACTATAGTGAGTCACTAGAGAGCTATCATGCATCAAAATAATCTTTCTAAACAATAGAACAAGCATGCATACTTATTTATACTGTCACCTACAATGCTAAAATACTCAAGAAATACTTTACCAAAAGAAAATCTACTTGGACAAGTGGAGGAGTCACATACCGGAGAGCAAATGATCCAAGTTTCAGCAAAAATGCTGGGCTGAACAAGGAGATCGAAAATCTGGGTGAAGAACAGCAAGAACTCGAGCTTGAGAAAATGGGTCGGTGTTTTTCGGGAGAGAGAAAGAGCAGGGGAAGAAGAGATGAGTGAGGGGCCTGGTGGGGCCCCCTCACACATGGGTGGCGCGGCCAGGGCTGGGCCGCGCCACCTGTGTGTGAGGTGGCGTGGCTGCCCCACCTGGTGCCCCCCAGGTGTCTCTCTGCCCCATTTTTGACATAAAAATTTATAAAGAATTTTCTGAAATTTTTAGAGAAACTTTTCGAGGATTTTTCAGAAATTGGCATATCGATAAAACTCCGGAAAATGAAGATGAAAAGATTTCAAGCAAATCAAAACTAAGCATGCAGCAGCTCTGAGATACTCTTAATCATACAACTAAACTGAAGGAATAAATTTTTGATGAAAGTAAATACAAGTGAGGTGGAGTGGATACGGTGAAAACGAAGTTTCATTCATACAAAATCACTTTGTTAGCAAGGTTGATCAAGTCTTGTTACCAAACTAACTTTTTATGAGGAGAAACTTTGCATATCACTTAATGCTTATGTTACCTCAACCTTGATAGGTATAGTCCCAACCATAACAATCTGACATTCTTCCTTGGGCTTTCGCTCTGAACAAATAATTTGACCAACTTTGATGGTCTCAACATGCTTGATTGAATTTAGAGCATTCCTCCTATCAATCTTCTTGGGAAAATAAATAGTGTATTCTTTGTCATTAACATTAAAAGTGACTTTTCCTTGATTGCAATTAATAACAGCACCTGCAGTGTTTAGAAAAGGTCTCCCAAGAATAATAGACATATTGTCATCCTCAGGCATTTCCAACACAACAAAATCAGTTAATATTAAACAGCTGTTAGCAACTTGAACAGGAACATTCTCACATATACCAATAGGAATAGTACTAGACTTATCAGCCATCTGCAAGGATATATCAGTTGAAACCAATTTTTCTAAATCAAGTCTCTTATAAAGAGAAAAAGGCATGACACTAACTCCAGCTCCCAAATCACATAAGGCAGTTCTAACATAGTTATTTTTAATGGAGCACGGAATAGTTGGTATACCTGGATCTCCAAGCTTCTCTGGAACTTTACCATCAAAAGAATAGTTAGCAAGTAGTGTGGAAATTTCCTCACTAGGAATTTTCCTTTTGTTAGTGACAATATCCTTCATGTACTTTGCATAAGGAGGCATTCTAATAGCATCAGTCAAAGGAATTTGCAAAAATAAAGGTCTCATCCATTCACAAAACCTGTTGTAGTGTTCTTCTTCCTTGGACTTGTGTTTCTTACTAGGAAAAGGCATTGGCTTCTGTACCCAAGGTTCCCTCTCCTTGCCATGCTTGTTGGCAATGAAGTCTTCTTTGGTGTACTTTACATTTTTATCACTCTTTTCCGGTTCTTCTTCACCTTCTTCCTTATCTTCTTCTTTATCATTTCCTGGTTCTATTTCAGCATCAGAAATAGAAACACTGTTAGGATCTTTACCTGCATCAGAGGATTCTGCAGTTGTTTTATGCTTCTTCTTCTTCTTGGGAGGAATATCATCACTTGAAGTGCGTTGAGAATCTTGCTCAACCCTCTTAGGATGTCCTTCAGGATATAATGGGTCTTGAGTAGCAGCACCACTTCTTGTGCGTATTTCACATGCTTGCTTCTCTCTTGCAGCATTTACTAGCAGGTCTTGCTGCACTTTGGTAAGCTGATCAATTTGTGTTTGAATCATTTGAAAATGTTTAGCAAGTATCTTCACATCATTGGCGGTTCTCTCCACAATATCCTGCATCTTGTTAATAACTCTAGAATTCTCCAACAGATGATTATGCACCATTCTATTAAAATTTTCTTGCTTAACAATAAAATTATCAAACTCATCTAAGCATTGTTCAGGAGGTTTAGTGTAAGGAATATCCCTTTCATCAAAGCGCTGGAGAGAGTGTACCTCAATAGTAGATGAGCGAGGGATTGGCTTACATAATTCTTCAGTAGGAGGTAAATTCTTCACATCTTCGGCCTTAATACCTTTCTCCTTAAGAGCTTTCTTAGCCTCCTTCATAACCTCATCATTTAATTCAATCATCCCTCTCTTCTTCGGTGTGGGCTCTGTAGATGGCGCAGGAGTGGGTGCTGGTGTTGGCTCAACTAAAGTCCAATCATCATGATTCCGGCTTATTTTAGCCATTAACTCCTCTGCTTCAGCCGGAGTTCTTTCCCTGAAAACACAACCAGCACAACTATCCAAATATGACTTAGATTCATCCGTTAGTCCATTATAAAATATATCAAGGAGTTCATTTTTAGGCAATGGTTCTTTAGGCAAAGCTCTAATTAAAGAACAAAACCTCGTCCAAGATTCAGGCAATTTCTCTCCTTTTCCCTGTTCAAAATCAAAGATTTTCTGCACAGCAGCATGTTGAGCACTAGCGGGAAAATATTTCTAAAAGAAAGCATTAACCAAAGCAATAGGACTAGTAAGGGATCCAGGAGACAAGCTATTAAACCAAATTTTAGCAGCATCTTTCAATGAGAAAGGAAAAATCTTAGCAACAAAATAAGTGCGGAGCTTAATATCATCAGAAAACAAATTACTCAAAGTAGAAAGCTCATTCATGTGCTCCATAGCACTCTCATCTTTAGTACCACAAAAGGGAGTTTTCTCAACAATAGATATGTAAGATAAATCCAAAGAGAAATCATAATCTTTGTCTCTAATATTGATAGGAGAAGCAGCAAACTTAGGATCAGGAGACAAATTATATCTAACAGAACGTTTAGCAAGAAGCTCTTTAATATTACCTGCATCACGAGCAGCACGTGCTTCTGCAATAAAATCATCATTAAGCTCAATATAAGCATCATCATCATAATCATCACTAGGACATTCCCTAGACTCAGGTGAACTAACAGGTGTAACAGTGGTGTTTCCCAACTTAGCTCTAGCAATAGTAGCCTCTAAAAAGGAACCTAGTGAACCTCTCTCATCAAGCACAGTAGAAGCATCATCTAAATTATCAGTGGCACTTTCAATCTCAGCAGAAGTAGTAGCAGTAACGTGTGGGTGTGGTGGTGTAAGCAACTTACTCATAACAGAAGGTGAATCAAGAGCAACAGAGGTGTTGAGAGTCGTACCTCTTCTTGTAGTGGATGGCAATATAGGAACTTTTCCATCACGAGGTTTACCCATGATGAAAGGATTGCAGCGAACAATATGAATACCAAGTGAACTTACAGATAAAGCTATGCTCCCCGGCAACGGCGCCATAAAATAGTCTTGATGACCCACAAGTATAGGGGATCGCAACAGTCTTCGAGGGAAGTATTACCCAAATTTATTGATTCGACACAAGGGGAGCCAAAGAATATATGCAAGCCTTAACAGTTGAGTTGTCAATTCAGCTGCACCTGGAAACAGTCTTACTCGCAGCGGTTTATCAGTAGCAACAGTTTTATAGTGGTGACAGTAGTGAAACAGTAACAGCAGTAGTAAAATAGCAGCAGTAATAATAACGATTGTAAACAGTAGGAACAAATACTGTAGGCATAGGGATGGATTACGGGCGTTGCATGGATAAGATAATTCATGAAATCAATGAGATACGGGCATTGCAGATAAATAATGATAAAGCATCCTAGTACAAACAATCATAGGCATGTGTTCCGTATATAGTCGTACGTGCTCACAAGGAGAAACTTGCACGACATCTTTTGTCCTACCAGCCTGTTGCAGCAGGGCCTCAAGGGAAACTACTGGTAATTAAGGTACTCCTTTTAATAAAGTACCGGAGCAAAGCATTAGCACTCGGTGAACACATGTGATCCTCACATCATAGCCATCCCCTCCGGTTATCCCAATTTCTGTCACTTTGGGGCCTCGGGTTCCGGACAACAATATGTGTATACAACTTGTAGGTAAGACCATAAACAACAAGTATCATCATAGAAATAATAACATGTTCAGATCTGAAATCATGGCACTCGGGCCCAAAGTGACAAGCATTAAGCACAACAAGTTGCAACAATGTCATAGGCACTAAATAAAGATACTAGGCACTATGCCCTATCAATCTCATATCAAATTACATGAACAATCTCATCCAATCCCTACCATCCCCTCACCTACAGCGGGGGAATTACTCACACATGGATGGGGGAGTCATGGATGGTCGATGGAGGAGCGTCGGTGGTGATGGTGATGAAAATCTCCTCCGAATCCCCGTCCCGGCAGGGTGCCAGAACGGAGTTTCTGGTTCCGAATCGCGGTTTCTGATGGCGGCGGCGCAGCGGAAGTCTATCTGGGAAAAACGCCGTCCTCCCGATATTATGTCGTCCGGGGGTATATGTAGGCGAGAGAGGGGGTCGAGAAGCGGCCTGGAGCCACCTCACACAGGGGTGGCGCGGCCAGGGCTGGGCCGCGCCGCCCATGTGTGACGGCTCCTCGAGCCACTTCTCCCTCCGGTCTTCTGGCTCCGTGGGTCTTCTGGTGAAATATGATTTTTGGTGATTTTTCCCGAATTTTTACTGGAAGTTGAATTTCTGCATAAAAACGAGACACCAGAGCAATTCTGCTGAAAACAGCGTCAGTCCGTGTTAGTTGTATTCAAAACACACAAGTTAGAGGAGAAACAATAGCAAAAGTGTTCGGGAAAGTAGAGACGTTTTGGACGTATCAATGAGATGAGATGAAGAATGGACAAAAGCTCAAGCTTGGGGATGCCCATGTCACCCCAAGAAATATCCAAAAAGTATAAGCGTCAAAGCTTGGGGATGCCCCCAAGGCACCCACTTCTTCATCGGCAAAAATCAGGTCACCTTTCAAAACACTATATTTTTATTGCTTCATGCACTATGCGTTGTTCTTGGAGCGTCAGTTGTTTTTGCTTTTAGTTTTATTTTGCTTTGCTTGCTGCAATAAATGGTTGGATCACATCATGTTGGTTTGGAGGGAGACATATTTCACTTTTCATTTGCCAAGAATGCTCTAGTTTTTATTCTTATCAAAAACCGAGTGTTCTTCTTTTTCTGCTACTGCTTTTGGTTTTCGTTTTTGCCTTGATTTGCATTCAGATCTTTTTATATTTACTTATCAAGGTGTATTTTTGCCTCTGGACCATGTTGGTTTTCCTCAAAAGAGTTGGATTAAAAAAGTTCGAATGGTGTTGGAAGAGAGAAAAAGCTTTATGCAAAAAAGTGGTACAAGAAGGAGCTTGTGTAGACTGCGGCTTAGGCTTTTTCATGTCATGCTTGATGTCTTTTTGATAGTATGCTTAGTGGATTTGCTGTAGCAAGACTTGTCTCAAATGACTGAGATTGCTTAATGAGCCTTTGAAAAAATCATTCGTTGTTTTTATTATATGGAAGCATTTATTTAGTTTTCTCCTTTGATGCTTTATTTGGGTTGACTTGGCACATGCTTACACCTTGTTGACTACAAAAATAAGTCGCCTATAGCCTCTATGATCATTTAGTTTTTGACTTTTGATGCCATCTTATGCTTCTTTTAATGTTGCTTTGTCGCTTTGCATGATTATGGCCGTTATTGCTCTCTTAGTTGGTCGCTCCTAGTCTTTTGCTAGCCCTCATTTTGTACTGAGTATGAGCTCTACTCGTGCATCCAACTCCGAAAAACCAAGTTTGCCAAAGTGTCCACCATACATACCTATTAGCAATTTGCTATTCCAAAGTACATTTGACTTGCTTTTATCTACTCTTCAAATTAAACTCTTACCAGTATTATGCGAAAATTGGTCAGTAAAGCTCTCACGAACCGGATGGCACACTTTACTTTTTCTCGTTCTTAAAAATTTGACATTGTGGCTCTCTTATGTTGAGTTGTTATGCTTGCAAGTTGTAAGTTGGAGACTAGCCCAACCATGCTGTAATGGGGCAAGCTTTCAACATTGCACTTCTTATTTGAGTTGATATCGTGATCTTTTATTTATGGATGCTCGCGGTGTGAAATGAATTGGGAATCTTGCGGGATCATGGAGTTTGTATATGTGTTAGAGAAACGCCTGGGCCGCCAATCTAAGCCATACATAATTCATGGTGGAAATTTGCAGCATGCCCATAGTGGACATTCGACGACGCATCTCAAAATAAAAAGCTATACAAATGGTAAATAAAAAAGATGTCGAGGTGTTCATTGTCTGCTTGTCCTGTCATTTTGATGTGGGCTTGTTCCATGTCATCGGGCACGGAGGTACCCCGTTGGCGATTCTCGATGATACGTATATACTTACAATGACAAGAGCCTTGCTTGGGACTCTAAGTAAAGTAGCATGAGGTTTGGGTACTCGTATTCACGGGATACGAGGTTTTCAACTTATGATTTGTCAAGCATATGCAGCGTAAGTGTTCTCGCATTAAATTTAACCATTCAAGATGCTTATGATAGGGGCAATGAGAGCTCAAAGCCCGTAAGTACCATAATTTTTCAATGTTTATAAAACTTGCAATCACTGCTTCCCTCTACGAAGGGCCTTTCTTTTACTTTTATGTTGAGTCTCCACCTTCTATCTTTATGCACCGTCTAAGAGAGCATAGTTGTCATTCTGAGTATAATGTGCATTGTCCCAAAGTTTTCATTGATTGATTCATATTGTTGGTTTCACTTGTTCTTAAATTACTTGTATCTAGTCACCCTCTTAAACTTGAAGGTGTCCTATGCATTTATGTTTTGCTACTCCATTAAGGACAAGTTGAAAACCATTTGTATGTTTTTCCTTATGATTTGAATACACGTTTGACTTTCATTGTTTCATTTTCATGATCTTTTGTTTGTGTTCATTTTCATGTTATAACATGGTTGCTAAGTTTCTTCTATCAAGATTATGTCTTTCATACCCATGTTTTAAGTTCTTTTGATCCCAGCTCACAACGCTTACATATATGGTCAAGATTGTGATGGTGCATGTCACCTTAAAAATTATTTCTTTTGTTATCACTTACCTACTCGAGGACGAGCAAGAGTTAAGCTTGGAGATGCTGATACGTCTCAAACGTATCTATAATTTTTGATGCTCCATGCTTGTTTTTACACCATTTGCCTTGCGTTTCGTTACACTTCATGGCGTTTTTATACGATTTCCGGAACTAACCTATTGACAAGATGCCACAGTGTCAGTTCCCTGATTTCTGTTGTTTTTGTGTTTCAGAAAAGTTACATAGGAAATATTCTCGGAATTGGATGAAACCAAAGCCAGTCGCCCAGAATTTCACCGAAGCTTCCAGAGAACTGAAGAGGAGGCGGAGTGGGGCCACGAGGGCCCCACACACTAGGGCGGCGCGGCCCAGGACCTGGCCGCGCCCCCTATGTGTGAGGGTGCCCTGGCAGCCCCCTGATGAAGCCTCTTCGCCTATATTAAGCCTCGGGACAAAAAACCCTAGGGGAGTCGGCAAAATTTCCAGAACAGTTCCGCAGCGCCGCCGTCATCGAAGACAAATTTTGGGGGACAGAAGTCTCTGTTCCGGCATCCTGTCGGGACAGGGAAGTGCCCCCGGAGCCATCTCCATCGGTCTCCATCGGTCTCCATCGCTGTCTCCGCCGTCTCCATCGACCTCACCGCCATCTCCATCAACCTTGTTGTCTCCTATGATGAGAAGGGAGTAGTTCTCCCCCGGGGCTGAGGGCTCTACCGGTAGCTATGTGGTTCACCTCTCTCTCCCATGATGTGATCTTTATGTGATCGTGAGCTTTGTATCTAGTTGAATTGGTAGATGTTATTATTCAGATATTATGCTACTCCTATGCTTAATTATTATACTCTCCGGAGATACCTCGTATCATGGTGTAAAGGTGACTAGTGTGTGCATCATGTGTTTCTTTTTGGTTAATGTCGCTATGAAATGTTGGTGTTTGTTGGAACCATCTAGTGCGTTCACGGTGATAGTGTGGGACAATCTAGTTTGGGTACATATGGACTTTGAGGAGTGCTTCGTAGCCCTACGCATGATTAGTGTATGTTTTCCATTGGAGAATTGTTTTGAGTTGCATATTGATGATAATATCTATTGGTTCAATTATGTTATATTTGTTGGGAGTGTGTCCACTAGTGAAAGTATGATCCCTAGGCCTTGTTTCTAAATTTTGCACACCGTTTACTTCCTGTTTTGTTACATATTTGCTAGCAGTGATATTTATTTTAGATCAGATTTACTACTTATAATCATCACTACTACTTGTATTTCACTATCTCTTCGCCGAACTAGTGCACCTATACATCTGACAAATGTATTGGGTGTGTTGGGGACACAAGAGACTTTCTGTATCGTAATTGCAGGGTTGTTTGAGAGGGATATCTTTGACCTCTTCCTCCCTGAGTTCGATAAACCTTGGGTGATCCACTTAAGGGAAACTTGCTGCTGTTCTACAAACCTCTGCACTTGGAGGCCCAACACTATCTACAAGAACAGAAGCGTGTGTAGACATCAATATGCATTGTTGGTAGTCCATTGTCTGTATATAGTTATACACTTGCCATACTCTACATAATCCAATCCTGTGATTGCATCTGCGAATGAATATACTAAAATCTTCTAGCCGATGTTTTGCATTGATGAAGGATTCAATTTACACTTGTGGAAGTCCTCCCATTATAAGATTTTAGTTTTTGGGCTGTTGTTTTTCTACTATCTAAAAAGGTTAAAACTTAAAAGTTAATGTGACATACCTTCGATATAGCTTCATGGTGCTCTAGGGTCTCATATTTATTGCCTGAGCTTCATACTTGTCCTTTTGAGCTCTCATTCATTGTCTTATTCAAAAAGCAGACAATGCTGCTTACTATAGGTCATCTATTGTCTTTTTGAGCGCACATTCATTGTATTATTCAGGAAGCAGACATAGCTAATCGTCATGCTAAAGGTACACTAGCTTGGACCTTGTACAAGGCATGCTTGATTCATGAAGCATTTCTGCACGGACATATAACAGTTCTTATTGTGGGTTATTCATATTAAATTGCCACTGCATATTGTACTTAAATCTGTTTGGTGTGTTAGCTCCGAAGAGTAGTTTATCGAGGAACATCTATCACGTGAGATAGTCCTCTTTAGTCCATCCCAATTAGCAATTCTATGTTTTACTCTCCCCACTGCTTTGTATGTCTATGTCATGATTCAACAGGGAAAAGTGCCTCCGCATTCCCATCATATTTGCTATTTATCGCTTTTATTTCAGTAAGTTTGTAAGCTGTTCTTTGCGGGTCTCTTTTTAGGATATTACTTACTTATATATATGTAACAACTCAGAAATTGTAATCCACTTCTTATTAAATAAAGTACCAAATTTTGGACCCAAATAAAACTTTTTACTCATTATTTTATGCATACATGTATTTTCTACTCTATGTATTCTATGATTTCATGTGTGTTGTTTTTGATTGTGTATTGTCTAGTTAATTCTAAGTGAACCAACAGAATCAATTGAGAAAGATTATAAGAACCAAAGCAACCAGAAATAAAAATAAGAAAGAAAAAGAGAAGGAAAAGATGATCTAGGAAATCTGTTTGACTACCCTACTTTGAGCCCTTGAGTTAAGAAACCTAGAACCCACCTTCATGTTTGGCCAGTGAGTTGAGCTTAACCAAGTTGTGGACTAACTCAACCAACAAAGATTTACCCAAATTTCAAACCAGAACACCACTCAAACTTGAGCCAAAGTTTGAATCTGAAACAGAAACCATATCAAATTTGAAATATAAATTTTTGCAAAACTCAACCTTTCACTGTAACAAAAATATGCCTGGGTATCTTATCCAATATGATGAGCACCCAAAGTGGAAAAATTTGAAAAATCAAATTTTGGGTTCTTGCGGGCATTTCAACAAACACTTGGTGGGCAGAAATCTAGCAAAATCGCATCAACTGTTTGCCACAGTGTTGGGCAGCCCTAGCCCTAGTCTCTGACCTCCAAGCAGTGCTCTGGGATCTCCTGGGTCGATTCCTTGTCTCCCCTGCACAAGCACCGGCCGTGAGATATGGATGGCATGGAAGAAGAGCACACCGGACCCCTACCATGCCCCCCTCTGAACCAGACCATCTCAGCCCCTCCCATCGCGCCAGGATGCTCCTACAGCACGCAGCAGCCCGCCGCCCACGCCAGAACCAAGCCTTGCCCCTCCCACGGCCGACACACACGGTGTGCTGGCCGCCTCTGGACCTCGCCGGTGCTCCCTCTCCCGCCTATAAAAGGGCGCCCTTCTTCCCTGAAAAGAACCACACCATCCCCAGCACCTTCCTAGACAACGTTTCCCTCGCTCTCGTGCTCTCAGTCGAGCTCGCCGACCTCGACGTCCCCGCAGGCCACCGCACGTTCCCGGCATTGCTGAGCTTTCCCCGGAGCTGTACCTGCTGGAGGTGGCGGAGGAGGACCCCCGCATCCGCCCTGCATCCTCGCCGCCGGTCGCCGCCGCTCCGGTGAGCCTCCCCGTCGCCGCCCTGCTCCCAGAGCTTGCTCTCGTTTACGTTCCAGTAGCGCCCGGGGAAGAAGCCCCGATACCCTTTCGTTTTAAGTAGCGGGCCCCCCTTGTCAGCTTTTATTTTTTTTTCACTTAACCTCCAGCCAGCTTTAGCCTAGTGGGCCGGCCCGGTAGCCTCCTGTGTGCGGCCCAGTTTGGATTCAGCACTAGTCTTTTCCCGTTTTTATTTTTTTTTCCGCCCGATTTTCGAACTAAATTCAGCACTGTTTTTACAATTCAAATTCCCGGAGTTTTACAAATCCGTTTTTAGCAAATAAATATGCGTTGGAAAGCTTATAAAATACTCTACACAGTAGAACTGGTTAGAATTCAAAATAAGTTAGGAATTTAATTAGATATGAATAGTGGGACCATAGCTTTATTAATCATGAAAGATTTCTAGAAAATTATTTAAGCCATCAAAAATCATGAAAATTAAAATGTGAACTCACTAATGACCCCTCTTACTGTTAGTCAACACTAATCTACCCAAACCATATTAGTGTGATCATTTAGACCCTAACCCAAACCTATTTGTTAGCATAAAATGATAGATCACTAGTGCACACTTAGAATTAATTGCCCTCTTTACCAATTCACTTAGTGGACCCATCCCACCTAAACTTGTCTTAGTAACCCTAAATCAACACCAATGCTGCACAAGTGAACCACTTATGCTACTTAGTAAAGAATCTAGCTTGCACACTTGAAGAAAACTTAGAAGAAAGACTTACAATCCAACACCATAACAATGCAACATGAATGCTTTGGTTAACAAACACAGATGTGTGCTTGGTGTGTTGTTAGCTTGGTGAAGTGATGGTGTGCTTTGTGTTTATTCGTTATTAGACGCTAGTGTTGCCGAGGAGGATATTGGAGGGGATTATTATTATCAAGAAGAAGAAGAGAACCCCGGACACTTTGCCAACCAAGGCAAGCCATCTTTTGATTCATACTCCCACTACCTAGTTTTACTATTGCATTCTACTTATTTTAAGTAAATTGCATGATTGAATTGCTAGAGTAGAATGATAGAAGTGTATTGATGTCTTGATTATCAAGGGCATCAAGCTGAGTTTATCCAACCCTAGTTAGTAGTACTCTCACTCAATGTAGTTGCTTAGTCGCTAATAAAATTTGAGGCTATCTCTGGAGGAACCCCATTTGAAAGGTGGTGACTTGAACTTGAAACTTGAAATGGGAGATTGCTCCTACACGATGGCTTTATGAAAGAAAATAATCTTGACTAAGAACTATGAAATGTATTTCTCAATTGACAACGAGTGATGTACATGGGTGCCAATTATAACGTACAACCACGTTACCCCTATATGGGAAGGGGCTTAATCCGTAGCTTGTTTATCTTAGTATGGGAGGTCTTGCATCAAATCTTCATGGAAGGACTCCACGGGCGGATACTTCTTGACCAAGTGGTTTCCACTAACCCGGTACCCGGGATGGGCAGAACTAGAGGCGCCGGAGCGGGAATTCCGTATCCCGGGCTCTAGGGAAGGATCCTATACTAGGATGAGCAAGTGAAAGGTTTTGTTTGATTATCTGAAACCCGCATACCTTTGTGTATGGCGAACCGTGGAATTCTCCCGGCAGATGTATCGAATCTTGTGGGTAAAGTGTACCCCTCTGCAGAGGTTTTCAAACTATTCGAATAGCCGAGTCCTCGGTCATGGACGGTTGGCAAACTCTACCTGGCTTTTGTCAAGACTAAAAATAACAAGGGTGAACTTGGTGAATGACATGAATTTGAATTGACTTGACTTGACCATGATCTTGACCCATTGAAGTTCCTCTTTAGAATGAACTTAGAGAACTAAACCTCTTTTCTACCAATGAGCATTCTTGGGAAATAAAACTAGCTTTTGCAAACCAACTTAGTGCTTAGTCCACTATACCCAACCTTGCATATCTACTTCATCTTTTCATTTATAAGATGGTTTGCGAGTGCATCCAATGTACTCACGGCTATGTCCCTGGCTATCAACTTGGCCAGACTATGGGGAGGAATACCAGGAGGAAGGGTATGAAGAAGAGTACCAGAACTAAGCTCGTCTCCGTGAGTCGCCATTTGCCTGTAGGGAGAAGGCATGGGCCGAAGACGTTATTTCCGCTGCTATATTGTGTTGTAATATGACTTGGTCTATATGACCATTGTATTTGAATCATCGTATTGTAATGTCTATGGAACTGGTTACCAACTACGTTATGTATATCGCAACAATGATTCTGGGATTGCGGTGGAATACATAACGGGCACTTCGAATTTGTTATCAAATTTGAGGTCGTCACAAGTTGGTATCAGAGCCTAGGCTGACCATAGGAGACCTTAGTTAGAATGGGCGTTAAATGAAAACTTGATAAAAGCAAATATATAAATAATGATTTCAAAATTTCTTAGTCTTTCCTCTCTAGTTGCAAAGTTTTATACATACTTCTGTTTTTGCCTACTTAAAATTTTGCACACTTGAGTTGATCACTAACTTGAACTAATCTAAAATTTTGTAGATGGCCCCGGTATTCACTGAGCAGTACCAGTTGGGCCATGGTGGCAGCCTTTGTTTCGAGCGCGACCTCACCACCCTGACCTTGTTCCTGAACCGTTTGTACCCGGAGTTCAAGGGAGCCGTGCTCAATGAGCACCCAGATGGAGAGCTACGATGGCTCATCCGAGCTAGTTGCCGTGGCAAGAAGGGGATTTTGGGTTCTCCAAGGGTCAAGTTTGAGCTTGTGGAGAACACTTGGGCCGATGGTTTGGTCCGAGCGATGCAAGAGATGCACGCCCGCTTGTGCGGACTGCACGTTGAGGAGGTTCAGGGAGAGCGCTTTAGGAACTTTGCTCGGCGTGATGCGGATGGGCGTCCCGCAAACATGCCCGGGCAGAATGAGCCGAGTACCTACATCGACCACATGGACTTCTTGCTGTACTCCACTCAGCAGGAGGCCGACCGTGCCCGTACTAGGGCCAACCTCGAGCACTTTGCACTGGTGGAGGCGAGGAGCACTATCAGGATTCTTGCGAAGGAGCGCAAGAGCCTTCGTCGCCAGCGCGATGAGAAGGAACAGGACCTTGAGGAGTTGAAGGCCAATGTGGCGGAGTTGACTGCGTACATTGAGAGTCTTGAGGATCACCTTGGTAAGGAGGAAGGCATTGATCTCCGCAAGGAGGATAATGCCCTCATTAGTGATGAGGATGACTTCATGGAGGACCTCGATGATCCGGAGGATGGTGGACACAATGGATTCATTGTGAGTGACGAGGAGGAAGACCCCGAGGAGCCCGCTGTTTAGATCCGAGATCCACGTGTTATCTAGCTATGAGTTCCACTTTATGTTCACTTCGTGTAGGTGTGAGTTGTATCCCCCTCTCTAGTAGACGAGTCGCAATGGTTTGATGTAAACCATTTGTAATGTGTGAACTCGTATGTATGATATGTTTGATGAGTGATGAATGAAATTTGAATTTGGCCTCTAAGGCCTTAGTAAAACAAAATTGCATCATCCATGTTACCTTTAAATCTTAGCAAATTAGCTTTTCCCTCTTGTCTTACACACCTTATCTTCAGATGCCGCGAGCACCCCCACCCCCGAACCCGGAAATGGCTGAATTGCTAAGGTTGATCATGGAAGACCGGGAAGCAGCCCGAGCTGAGCGCCAAGCTAACTTGGCCACTCTTCAGCAATTAACCCAGATGGCAATGAACCACAACAATGGCAATGGCAATGGCCATGGTGAAGGAGAAAACAATGGCAATGGTGATCACCGATCCAAGTTAAGGAGTTTCCAAAACACCAACCCTCCTATATTCACTAAGTCTGAAGAGCCCTTAGATGCCGATGACTGGCTTCGCACTATGGAGAACAATTTGGCAGTCGCCGAAGTTGGTGAAAATGAGAAGGTTCTGTACACCACCCACTATCTTGCTGGAGCAGCGAGAGCTTGGTGGGATAGCACCCGTGCAATGCAAGCCCCAGGGTATGTGATGCCTTGGGAGGAGTTCAAGAGCAAGTTTAGCAAAGCCCATGTCCCTATGGGATTGGTTAAAAGGATGAGGGATGAGTTCAGAAATCTGAAGCAAGGTTCCATGTCTGTGGTGGATTACCGTGACAAGTTCCTTACCTTGTCTAGGTATGCCCCAGATGACACCAACACCACTGAGAAGAAGCAAGAAAGGTTTCTGGATGGACTTCATGATGAGATGCAATGTGTCTTGGTCAGCATTCCCTTTGCCGACCTGGAGTCATTGGTTGACTCTGCCATTCAGATGGAAGGCAAACTCAAGCAAGCTACCGAGAACCGCAAGCGCCGTATGATGTATCAAGGCAACTCGAGCCACTCGCAGAAGCCAAGGGGAAATGCACCTATGGGTTTCGCCCCTAGGCCGATGAGGCCACCTGCACCTGCTCCACGTCCCAACTATCCCAACCGTCCGCCCGGAAACAACTTCAACCGTGCACCCCCAAGACCTAGTGGCAACAACTTCAACACCAATGCTCCGAGGCCCAATGGCGCCCCTGTGTTACCCAAGCCTGGTGACAAGTCTGGAGTTACCTGTTATGAGTGCGGACTTAAAGGGCACTACTCCAATGAGTGCCCCAAGAAGCTGAATGATGCATCCAAGACTACTGCTCCTGCTCAGCAACAGCGCCGTGTGGGAAATGGCAAGAACTATCCACCAAGGAACCAGCCTCACTCTCGAGGCCGTCTGAATCACATGAATGTTGAAGAAGCTCAGGAAGCAACAGACGTCGTGCTTGGTATGTTCCCTGTTAACTCAGTTCTTGCACGAGTTCTGTTTGATTCTGGAGCTTCACACTCATTTGTTACCCAATTATTCGTTGATAAAAGTGGACTTCAACCCACACCCTTGAAAGATGTCATGTCTGTGCAAATTCCCGGGTCAGTAACCAAAGCCAGTTGTACCTGTTTGGCAGTGCCCATAGAAATCCATGGGATCTCATTCTTAGCCAGTTTGATTGTGTTAGGAACCAAAGGATTGGAAGTGGTCCTAGGTATGGATTGGATGTCTCAACACCAAGGAATTATAGATTGTGCCAAAAAGACCATTACCATGAGGAGTAGCCATGGAGTTTTAGTAAAGCATGTGTCAATCAAACCCATTCCAATTCCCAGATGTCATAAGAGTATCTCAGGACCGACTTTGGAGCAAGTCCCCATCGTCTGTGAATACCCGGATGTCTTTCCCGATGAGCTACCCGGAATGCCACCGGATCGGGATATTGAGTTTATCATTGAGCTTATCCCCGGAACGGGATCTATAGCCCAACGACCCTATCGTATGAACCCAGCTGAATTAGTTGAGTTGAAGAAGCAATTGGATGACCTCTTGAGCAAGGGATTGATTCAGCCAAGTTCTTCTGCTTGGAGATCACCGGTTTTGTTTGTGGATAAAAGTGACGGTTCGAGCCGACTGTGCACTGATTATCGCAAGCTTAACGATGTGACCATCAAGAACAAGTACCCTCTCCCGAAGATCGAAGATTTGTTTGACCAATTGACTGGAGCCAGAGTATTCTCAAAGATAGATCTTAGAACTGGATACCACCAATTGAAGATCCGTGCAACGGATATCCCCAAAACAGCCTTCACTACCCGATACGGATTGTATGAGTACACCGTAATGTCATTTGGATTAACCAATGCCCCTGCTTATTTCATGAATCTCATGAATAAGGTTTTTATGAAGTTCTTGGATAAGTTTGTTGTTGTCTTCATTGATGACATTCTTATCTACTCCAAGTCCGAAGAAGAGCATGCAACCCATTTGAGATTAATCTTAGAAACCTTAAGGGAGCATCAGCTATATGCCAAGTTCAGCAAGTGTGAGTTCTGGTTGAAGGAAGTTGGATTCTTAGGCCATGTGCTATCAGCAGGAGGAATATCGGTAGACCCCAAGAAGATCAAGTCAGTCATGGATTGGGAAGCCCCTACCACTCAGACGGAAGTTAGAGGTTTTCTCGGATTAGCGGGTTATTACCGCAAGTTTGTTGAAGGATTTTCCAGTATTGCCCGGCCAATGACCCAATTGTTGAAGAAAGACAAGAAGTTTGAATGGACCCCTAAGTGTGAAGAGAGTTTTCAAGAGCTCAAGAAGCGACTGGTGACCGCCCCCGTCCTAACCATGCCCGATATCACTAAAAACTTTGATGTCTATTGCGACGCTTCCAAACTTGGACTTGGTTGTGTCTTGATGCAAGAAGGCAAGGTAATAGCTTACCTCTCTCGGCAGCTTAGACCTCATGAAGAAAATTATCCAACCCATGATCTAGAGTTAGCAGCCGTGGTTCTAGCTTTGAAGACTTGGAGGCACTATCTGATGGGCAACCGTTGTGAGATCTATTCTGACCACAAGAGTTTGAAGTATATTTTCACCCAGAAGGAGTTGAACATGAGGCAAAGGAGATGGATAGAGTTGATCAAGGATTATGATCTGGAAATTCACTATCACCCCGGTAAGGCCAATGTAGTGGCCGATGCGTTGAGTAGAAAGCCGTGTTCGTTGAATATGAGGATCAAGGAAGAGCAACCTATGCTGCACCAAGAGTTTGAAAAATTTGGATTGGAACTAGTCAGTCAAGGATTCTTAGCCAACCTTGAGTTTCAACCCACGTTGATGAGCCAGATCAAAGAAGCCCAGAAGGGAAATGAGAGTATTGAAGGAATCAAGCGCAGAATTGGTTCCGGCAAGGTGCCAGGATTTGAAGAGGATGATCAAGGAGTTCTTTGGTATAAAGGCCGTATTTGTGTGCCCGCTGATTCAGAACTAAAGGAAGTGATTATGAAGGAAGCCCATGAGACACCTTACTCCATCCACCCTGGTGGAACTAAGATGTACCAAGATTTGAAGGAACAATTTTGGTGGCATGGAATGAAGCGTGAGATTGCCTCGTTTATATCCAAGTGTGATATTTGTCAAAGAGTCAAGGCTGAACATCAACGTCCTGCGGGATTATTGCAACCTTTGCAAGTTCCGGAATGGAAGTGGGAATCTGTTGGAATGGATTTCATCACTGGATTTCCAAGGTCTAGCCGTGGAAATGACTCTATTTGGGTCATTGTGGATAGACTGACCAAAGTTGCCCATTTTATTCCTGTCAAGACCACTCATCGCTCAGATCAGCTAGCCGATCTGTATCTATCCAGAATTGTCAGTTTGCATGGAATCCCTAAAACCATAGTTTCCGACCGAGGAACCCAGTTCACCTCAAGATTTTGGAAAAGCTTACATCAAGCTCTGGGAACCAAGTTAGCCTTTAGCACCGCTTACCACCCTCAGACGGATGGACAGACTGAAAGAGTAAACCAAATACTTGAAGATATGTTGAGAGCCTGTGTTCTAGCCTATGGAGCTAAGTGGGAAGATTGTCTGCCTTTCGCGGAGTTTTCCTACAACAACAGTTATCAAGCCAGTTTGCAAATGGCCCCATTTGAAGCCTTGTATGGAAGAAAGTGTCGTACCCCTCTGAATTGGTCAGAAACCGGAGACAGTCAGATTTTTGGACCAGATATTTTGCAAGAAGCCGAGGAGAAAGTTCGCATGATTCGTGAATACCTCAAGGCAGCCCAGTCAAGACAAAAGAGTTATGCCGACAAGAGACGTCGAGAACTGACTTTCAAGAGTGGAGACTTTGTTTATCTTAGAGTATCACCTCTCAAGGGAATGCAAAGATTCCAAGTAAAAGGAAAGCTTGCGCCAAGATATATTGGACCCTTCAAGATACTAGACCGCCGAGGAGAAGTGTCTTATCAGTTGGAAATGCCCCCTGAATTGTCTGAAGTACACGATGTCTTCCACGTGTCCTTACTTCGGAAATGTCTTGAAGTTCCGGAGAAGCCCGAAACCTTCAAGAATATTGATCACCGTTCGGTGGACATCAACAAGGATTTGACCTATCGTGAAGTACCTATCCGTATCCTCGAGGAAGCATATCGAACCACTCGAACCCGAAGTATCAAGTTTCTGAAAGTTCAGTGGAGTAATCACACCGAAGCTGAAGCTACTTGGGAACGAGAAGATTACCTTCAGAAAGAGTTTCCCAATCTTTTCAGTTCTTAATTAGTGAATCTCGGGGACGAGATTCTTTTTAAGGGGGGAAGATTGTAACAACTCAGAAATTGTAATCCACTTCTTATTAAATAAAGTACCAAATTTTGGACCCAAATAAAACTTTTTACTCATTATTTTATGCATACATGTATTTTCTACTCTATGTATTCTATGATTTCATGTGTGTTGTTTTTGATTGTGTATTGTCTAGTTAATTCTAAGTGAACCAACAGAATCAATTGAGAAAGATTATAAGAACCAAAGCAACCAGAAATAAAAATAAGAAAGAAAAAGAGAAGGAAAAGATGATCTAGGAAATCTGTTTGACTACCCTACTTTGAGCCCTTGAGTTAAGAAACCTAGAACCCACCTTCATGTTTGGCCAGTGAGTTGAGCTTAACCAAGTTGTGGACTAACTCAACCAACAAAGATTTACCCAAATTTCAAACCAGAACACCACTCAAACTTGAGCCAAAGTTTGAATCTGAAACAGAAACCATATCAAATTTGAAATATAAATTTTTGCAAAACTCAACCTTTCACTGTAACAAAAATATGCCTGGGTATCTTATCCAATATGATGAGCACCCAAAGTGGAAAAATTTGAAAAATCAAATTTTGGGTTCTTGCGGGCATTTCAACAAACACTTGGTGGGCAGAAATCTAGCAAAATCGCATCAACTGTTTGCCACAGTGTTGGGCAGCCCTAGCCCTAGTCTCTGACCTCCAAGCAGTGCTCTGGGATCTCCTGGGTCGATTCCTTGTCTCCCCTGCACAAGCACCGGCCGTGAGATATGGATGGCATGGAAGAAGAGCACACCGGACCCCTACCATGCCCCCCTCTGAACCAGACCATCTCAGCCCCTCCCATCGCGCCAGGATCCTCCTACAGCACGCAGCAGCCTGCCGCCCACGCCAGAACCAAGCCTTGCCCCTCCCACGGCCGACACACACGGTGTGCTGGCCGCCTCTGGACCTCGCCGGTGCTCCCTCTCCCGCCTATAAAAGGGCGCCCTTCTTCCCTGAAAAGAACCACACCATCCCCAGCACCTTCCTAGACAACGTTTCCCTCGCTCTCGTGCTCTCAGTCGAGCTCGCCGACCTCGACGTCCCCGCAGGCCACCGCACGTTCCCGGCATTGCTGAGCTTTCCCCGGAGCTGTACCTGCTGGAGGTGGCGGAGGAGGACCCCCGCATCCGCCCTGCATCCTCGCCGCCGGTCGCCGCCGCTCCGGTGAGCCTCCCCGTCGCCGCCCTGCTCCCAGAGCTTGCTCTCGTTTACGTTCCAGTAGCGCCCGGGGAAGAAGCCCCGATACCCTTTCGTTTTAAGTAGCGGGCCCCCCTTGTCAGCTTTTATTTTTTTTTCACTTAACCTCCAGCCAGCTTTAGCCTAGTGGGCCGGCCCGGTAGCCTCCTGTGTGCGGCCCAGTTTGGATTCAGCACTAGTCTTTTCCCGTTTTTATTTTTTTTTCCGCCCGATTTTCGAACTAAATTCAGCACTGTTTTTACAATTCAAATTCCCGGAGTTTTACAAATCCGTTTTTAGCAAATAAATATGCGTTGGAAAGCTTATAAAATACTCTACACAGTAGAACTGGTTAGAATTCAAAATAAGTTAGGAATTTAATTAGATATGAATAGTGGGACCATAGCTTTATTAATCATGAAAGATTTCTAGAAAATTATTTAAGCCATCAAAAATCATGAAAATTAAAATGTGAACTCACTAATGACCCCTCTTACTGTTAGTCAACACTAATCTACCCAAACCATATTAGTGTGATCATTTAGACCCTAACCCAAACCTATTTGTTAGCATAAAATGATAGATCACTAGTGCACACTTAGAATTAATTGCCCTCTTTACCAATTCACTTAGTGGACCCATCCCACCTAAACTTGTCTTAGTAACCCTAAATCAACACCAATGCTGCACAAGTGAACCACTTATGCTACTTAGTAAAGAATCTAGCTTGCACACTTGAAGAAAACTTAGAAGAAAGACTTACAATCCAACACCATAACAATGCAACATGAATGCTTTGGTTAACAAACACAGATGTGTGCTTGGTGTGTTGTTAGCTTGGTGAAGTGATGGTGTGCTTTGTGTTTATTCGTTATTAGACGCTAGTGTTGCCGAGGAGGATATTGGAGGGGATTATTATTATCAAGAAGAAGAAGAGAACCCCGGACACTTTGCCAACCAAGGCAAGCCATCTTTTGATTCATACTCCCACTACCTAGTTTTACTATTGCATTCTACTTATTTTAAGTAAATTGCATGATTGAATTGCTAGAGTAGAATGATAGAAGTGTATTGATGTCTTGATTATCAAGGGCATCAAGCTGAGTTTATCCAACCCTAGTTAGTAGTACTCTCACTCAATGTAGTTGCTTAGTCGCTAATAAAATTTGAGGCTATCTCTGGAGGAACCCCATTTGAAAGGTGGTGACTTGAACTTGAAACTTGAAATGGGAGATTGCTCCTACACGATGGCTTTATGAAAGAAAATAATCTTGACTAAGAACTATGAAATGTATTTCTCAATTGACAACGAGTGATGTACATGGGTGCCAATTATAACGTACAACCACGTTACCCCTATATGGGAAGGGGCTTAATCCGTAGCTTGTTTATCTTAGTATGGGAGGTCTTGCATCAAATCTTCATGGAAGGACTCCACGGGCGGATACTTCTTGACCAAGTGGTTTCCACTAACCCGGTACCCGGGATGGGCAGAACTAGAGGCGCCGGAGCGGGAATTCCGTATCCCGGGCTCTAGGGAAGGATCCTATACTAGGATGAGCAAGTGAAAGGTTTTGTTTGATTATCTGAAACCCGCATACCTTTGTGTATGGCGAACCGTGGAATTCTCCCGGCAGATGTATCGAATCTTGTGGGTAAAGTGTACCCCTCTGCAGAGGTTTTCAAACTATTCGAATAGCCGAGTCCTCGGTCATGGACGGTTGGCAAACTCTACCTGGCTTTTGTCAAGACTAAAAATAACAAGGGTGAACTTGGTGAATGACATGAATTTGAATTGACTTGACTTGACCATGATCTTGACCCATTGAAGTTCCTCTTTAGAATGAACTTAGAGAACTAAACCTCTTTTCTACCAATGAGCATTCTTGGGAAATAAAACTAGCTTTTGCAAACCAACTTAGTGCTTAGTCCACTATACCCAACCTTGCATATCTACTTCATCTTTTCATTTATAAGATGGTTTGCGAGTGCATCCAATGTACTCACGGCTGTGTCCCTGGCTATCAACTTGGCCAGACTATGGGGAGGAATACCAGGAGGAAGGGTATGAAGAAGAGTACCAGAACTAAGCTCGTCTCCGTGAGTCGCCATTTGCCTGTAGGGAGAAGGCATGGGCCGAAGACGTTATTTCCGCTGCTATATTGTGTTGTAATATGACTTGGTCTATATGACCATTGTATTTGAATCATCGTATTGTAATGTCTATGGAACTGGTTACCAACTACGTTATGTATATCGCAACAATGATTCTGGGATTGCGGTGGAATACATAACGGGCACTTCGAATTTGTTATCAAATTTGAGGTCGTCACAATATATTCATTCATTAAGGTGTATCTTCCCTGTTGCATTTGCAGGATTTAGCTGTTGGAGAGCAGGGACGATACCTATCCAAGTTCCTTCTTGCCATGGCTTCTATACTGCAACAAGACACTGCACCAAGTTTTGTTGCTCTAACCAACTGTGTTCAAACAAGGTTTTGCATTTCCAGTTGTAAGTGTAGAAGCTAGCGGGTCAGAGGCTGCATTATTGTGAGCTTGCTTGGGATGCTCGCATTGGTTCCAGGATGGTTGATGGCAGGCTCTTGCGCCCAAGATCGCCTTAATCCCGCATGATGAAAATATTGATTTACTAGAAGCCAAACACGTGGGTTTTCTCTTAGACATTTTGTTTTTGTTATGTCACTCCATTTAGTTAACACTGTTTACTCTCAGCAAAGTACTGAAGGTAGAAAGACGGTTATGTTATGCTATCTTTTTGCTAGGTTTGTTAGGTAGGATCTAAAAGAAACTTAGCTTCTATGTTGTTTTATGGGATCCATTGGTGAGATGGGTGTGTCCTTTGTCTGGTCTTGCTGTTTTGTTGGGTTGCTGGGTTTGCTAGGTGCCCACTGTTTATTTGTTTTATTTAGGATTTCCTGACCAAATTTCTTTGCATAGTTGATTGGTTTTGTATCAGAAGTTCATCGGCCCCAACAAGATCCCGTAAGCGCTCTTGGGTCTGAAATCCAGTTTAAGATGCTTTGCGACATGCAGACCCAACATCGGAAGGCAGGGAGCTGATGCTCCATTTTCTTGCTGCTGGCCGTTGCCAGCACGCTCTGCAACATGCTGGATCCCAGGAAACCTGCCTTCATCCCCAAGAAGGAAAATCCCAGTGACGACATGTTCGCTGGATTTCATGGTTAGTGGGACCAATCTTGCTTTCATGCTCCGATTTATGTTGGTGTTGAATTTTAATTGCTAGATATGATTATTGAGCTATATGTAGTAGTCTGCGTGCAGCAATACTAGACCACCTAGAATAAAGTGTTTAAGCACCAGGATGAGCACATAAGTATTACATAAAATTTATATATGTGCTCTAGAATTAGTTCAAGCTCAGTTCTTGGATCTTCTTACTCATATCAATTATTTTTGTATTTTAATTTGTAATGAGGGCTGTAGTGAAAACCTGCATGTTTGTAAAAACTGGCTAAATCTTTTTATTGTGCGCTATCTGTAGGTGCATAAGGGTTCTCTTGTGTTGTAAGCGATCTCTCTCTAATCTCCATGATAAGTGCACTATAAGGTCGACCCTGGTAGCTTTTGTGCAATCCATCTTCACCTCTTTCAGTATTCATGTATAGTCTGAACAACTGTTATTCTCATTCCTGGTGTAATGGTTAGTGTTTAATACATTTCCTTAAAATTTGTCCTTCATTTCCCATCTTTCTAGATTAAAGTTTAATTCTCATGATATGTGATGTTTAATAGGTCTGCCTATACTACTCCGTTCTGAAATGTAAGCCTTTTTAGAAAGGCTATCTAAAAAGGCTTATATTTCAGAAAGGAGGTAATAGTATATATTGAGAGGTAAACGAATATGTTTGGTTAAGCTAGATGCCTTCACATTTTTTGAGGGCTTCAAGTGGTAGCTGCATGTTCTCATCAAATTGTTAGATTGCCATAATAGAGTTTGATTTCAAATTTCTATGTAATTTTTATTGTGTGCAACACTGCTACCTTTGCAATTTTAAGAGTCAATACACATATCAACAGTACTTGGAACAAAAATTATTTACAAACAGCGCTTCTGGCTGCAAGTTCAGTATCTGGGCTAACATTTTTTCTGATTCATTAACATTCATTCATTGTTCGTGTTGTTTTTCTAGGCTAGACTGTATTGTCAACTTCAGAGTGCCCACTGTGTTGCCATAGTTGTATCTTTGCTTTTACTGGATTCATGTTCAGGGTTAACACATCTGTTGTCATTGTTTGTGTTGATTTTCTATGTTACTGTATTGTTACCTTCAGATCGCCCATTGAATTGCCATAGTTGCATCAGCCAAGTATGTCACATATTTTAAAATGTATGGCTACTAGCCAAGTAGTAGGGTTTGTATGGTGAACTAAAGAATATGGGATGTACCTTGTTCATAATAATATATGCAGGGAAGGTGACCAACCTAGGATTCGTAATTATTGTTTTTAGTTGGATTGTGAGTGCCTCAACTATTGCAATAATTATACTGGCTCGATGCGTAATTTCATATTTTGTTTTTGCTATAATCTGGTCTGACTACCATGCTTTCTTAATTCCCATATATATGATCTTGCTTCCAACTTCTGGTAGTTATATAACATGTTCTATAATCCAGTGAACCCAAAAAAGTACAAGTGGGTCTGACGACTAAACCGATGCAATAGCTGGAAGGCATGTTTAAAGTATTCCGACATTGTTTTATATTCTGTACTAAGTATCGACAGTTTAAGATTGTTTCTGCCACCAGTTTAGTCTGATGTGCTCATTTATCATTGTACGCCACACCTTGAGATTGATTTTCAGTGACATGGGAGAGCAGTACAAATTTGAATACAACCGTCGATATATTGTAGAACATGTCATCCAGTTGGAAGAATAGTCTGTTCATGGTCATTCTTCATTTTCCTGCACAATTATATAATATGCATGTAAATAGTTAGTTGCCTGCCTATATATTACTTACCATGTCAAGGTCTGTAGGGAACAAACTGCTAAATTAACGGCTAAAAAAATTGACATTAGGATATTTATTTGTTTGTTTAGTTGTTCTTTTACACATATGGTATTTGCCAACTAAGTCATATTACCTCTCTTGACCATTGGAAATCCTACAACAGAGCCGATGAATAATGCAGCACATAGTCAAATTACCAATATTTTTTTCCATGATCCTTCAGAACATATTATTGGCCTAATTTTCATTTCTTGGCCTCTTTTTTTCAGAAAAGCCACTGATCTTTCATCCATGTCTTTATTTTTGTTAGCCTTTGCTAATATATTCTATCTTCTCCTTAACACTCATGTTTTACCAAGGGATATGAAAGCAGTGCAGTCACACAAAGGTGTTCATAGAGCGCTATTTGTGAGCAAATAGATAACTGACGAAATTTACCAGGTAATACTTCTATGACAAGTTCTGTATTTATATTTTGGCCATATGACCTACTCTCTAAATATTCATCTGAACACTTCTTTTACAGTTTTTCTACTATTGTTACAAACAAACATATGCAACACTCTCTAATATATCCGGGATGAGGAAGCTCTAGAAATACCGTGTGACAAGACTCAGTTGTACTTCCAGCAGCTTCATCGCCTAAATTTTTGTTTTCATTTCATGCCTTGTATTGCTACACCAACAGCCAGGTTATCTGTTTTTCTTAGCTTGTCAATGCCTGAAGTATCATGATTGTTGATGACTGAAAAAAACAAAGGAACACATGATTCCTCAGCTAATTTTGTTGCACTACGACATGAAATTATTAGCAAACTTTGTTTTAGGTTATAGGTCAATGTTAGCACTCGGGTTGGGAACAATTTTTCAGATCAGTAATGAGTACAAATTAAAATAAGGAGTGCCTATCGATGAATTATGTATGTTGCAGCAAGCAGCAGTTTTAGGCACAAAGGCAGATTATTACTGGCATGTTGGAAACTCGGGTGCAATAGTTCGATGCCTTCCTGTTGTTCTACAGATTATTACTGGCATGCTGTCATTGTGCGTGTCTGCAACAGTTCGATGCCTTCTGTGATTTTTTTCCTATGTTTCAAGATTGAGTTGCCCGTTTCTCCCGAAGTGTTGATTCACTTCCGTTTCGGTTGAGAAATGGGCACTCCTAGGTAGAAAAATTAGCAAAAGTCATGCCAAAATTTTGAATTTTTCGGTTGCATTCTGTACTAACTATTTGCCTCTTTTTAATGAAGTGCAAACAAACATGTCGTGCACTTCTAACCCTAAGAGCCAGGAGGAAGTCGCCAGAGAGGCCAACAAGGAATGGTGGCAGGAATACGATGAGGGAGAGGGCCGGGGGGGCCCCGCCGATCGCGGCGATGAGGAAGAGGGATGGGATGAGGAAGAGAGCTGGGAGGGCCGCCTCCGAGAGCGGCGATGAGGAAGAGGGCCGGGATGATGCCGCCGAGACTGGTGAAGAGACTACCGACCGCACGGAAGGTGATAGCGGTGGCAACCCTGAGGAGGCCAAGAAGAAGAGGAAGGCGAAGAGGCCAAGGAGGGATCGGAGGCCGCAAGTGCTCGCCAACATCACCGATCCTTTCACGTTGGTCTCCGAAAGTGGCCTACCCTTGGAGCCTTCTAAGGTTGCCAAAGGGTACGCGATGCAACTAGGGTGCATCATCCGTGAAACCATGCCGCTCAACACTCAAGACTTCAGAAGCGAGGCCAACGAGGCTTTGGCCGCAACCCTCCTCCAGAAGCTTCACCAACGATACACGTTCCCACAGCCGTTCAATAAAAAGGTGGACTCTTTCGCTCTCACGAAGATGAGCACCGCCTTGAGTAGCTGGAAAACCCGGCTGAAGGACAAGATCAAGAAAGGTAAAAGCTGGGAGCAGATAAGTCGCAAAGACCCATCTCTAGAGAAGACTTCAAAGCATTCAAGTCGTCCTTAGAGACTGACGAGGCTAAAAAATGGACCGCCTGGGGGAAGAAAATGCGGGAATTGAACCTAGGGGCTCACCGTTGTGGAAGCGGCGGTTACCAAGGAAAACAGCCCACTTGGGACAAGGAGGATGCCGAGATGATACGTCTGGGGAAAGAAAACCCCTGGCTAAAAATCTCGGATTTACAGACTAGGAACTATGTCCGGTCCCGCTACTACTTAGACTGGGAGACGGGGGAATTTGTTATGGATTACCCCGACGTGAAGAAGTTTGAGAAACTGCTGGTAAGGATAGTCTATATTATTATTGCGCTGATCTTATTAGGCAATGAAGCCAAATGGGCTAACCTTAAGTTCCTTTGTCTGAAGGATGATGAGTTGAAGGCTAGTTCTACAGCTGGTCCATCGTCCCAGGGATCGACGGAACCGTGGGACACGCCTTTCAACAGGGCGACGAACGCATACAAGGAATGGGACCTGGACAAGCCACCGACATCGGCTAGCCGTGTGTCCGGCTTTGGCACAAGTATGAAGGTATCTGAGTACTATGGATCGGATGCCAAGACGAGAAAGGAGAGGAGGTCAACTAAGGATAAAGCCGAGGTTCAGGAGCTGAAGAAGAAGGTGGAGTCACTAGAGAAGATAGTGGACCCGACCGAGATGAGTAAGTTAGTGGACGAGAAGCTCCGGCAGATCATCCCCCCTGGGTTGATGGAGGGATTAGCTCTTGGAATGCGGCAGGTCAACATGGGCCGATATATGTGCCCAGCGTCAGCGGCGGTAACGCAAGTCACCAAGTGTCGCCGCTGGTGACCCCGACGCCGCCACTCCACCTGGTCGCATCGATGCCCCCAACCACGGAAGCTGATAGGGTGGCGGTGCCTGATAATGCACCCGAGAGTGAGCGGCCCGGCGCTGGCACCGACGCCCTTGTATCGATATTAGCAGAGATCAACACCGTCAAGAAGGTAACTCATTAGTTAGTCCTCCGCGTCATCTTCTTTCACTATATATGCCTTGCGCTGATCTTATCCAACATGCCCCTGACTCAGGACGAACCTTGTATACTCCTGCATGTGCTGGAGCCCGGCGGCAAGTTGATGGATGTTGCTAGCGGCACTGCCATGCCCAGCCGAACTACGCACCACAGAAACACTACAGAAGATTTGATGAAGGTCAAGTTGGCAATGGTAGTGCCGGAGTACCGCAACATCCTCCCTCCCATCAACCTCCGGGCGCAGAGGAGGACGACGTTATGGTCCTTGGGAATTGCACCGGTTGGCTTATGACATGGCCAAAGAACCAGATCCGTCTGGGGGGGGTCTTCCGAGTGTTAGGCGCAACATCGGCGCCACCTCCCCTATCATCCGGCCCAAGATCGTTCGGCCCCGCGCCGCCCCCACCCTTAAGGAACCGGAGGTCGCCGCCGCCACCCGAAAGGAACCGGCGGTCACCGCTGCCACTACCCTGAAGGAACCGGCGGTCGCCGCCGCCACCCGGAAGGAACCGGCGATCGCCGCCACCACCACACGCCACCAATAGCTGTTGGGAAAGCTACCGCAATGACCGTCGACCAAACGCAAGGTACGCCAAGCGGCGGCATCGCAACCGCCACCACCTAACTTCCAGGACATGGCGCCACTTGATGGCAACGATGATGATGATGACATCGATGCCTACATCAACACTGGCGCCTGCTGCCAAGATATGTACATGCCTCGTATGGATGAAGAAGCCTTCCGCACTCACGGCGATCAACTTGGTCATCCCACTACAGTCACGCAGCGCCTGACCTTCACGGGTTTTTCTCTGCAAGCCACTCCTCCGGAGGCTGGCAATCCAGCTCAAGTCAAGCCGGCTACCATTTTCAGCCCTAACATGCTGTACAAGACGATCGTCGGGGAGCCACACGAATCAACCCCAGCACCCCAAGCAACCCCAGCACCCCAAGCACCACCATCAGCACCACCAGCACCCCAAGCAACCCCAGCACCCGAAGCACTACCATCATCACCACCAGCACCCCAAGCAAGCCCACCATCAGCACCAGCAGCAACCGAAGCACCCCCAGCAGGTCAGGTGAAGAAGCCAAGGAAGAGAGGGAATAAGAAGGGCGCATCTTCGAGCCAGACTCTTCCTAAGAGGATGCGGGCCAATGACATGGTACCACGGACACCGGGTGGCTTGCCCCGGCTTCATGAAGCTGGTAAACTGATACGGCCTGAGGACCTCGAACACCTCGCAAGTGGACCAATGATCAGTTTGCAGCAAAATATTCAATTTCTAGAGACCCTCCTTCTTAAAGACAAGGATCCAAATTACCCGGTGTTCACGGTCAAGGTGCCAGCAGCAGACCTGAACTTCGTCCAAGCAGACCCCACGGATATGTTCTTCATAGCATTCGAGGACGTCTTCAATCTATTTCACAGGAAACGGCTCGACTATAACTTGGTTTGCCTATACGCGATCAATCTTCAGATGAAGATCAAGAGAGAGAGACCCCCCAACGTCGCGGTACCGGATCCCTACTACATGCGCGATAGCCAGCTGGTAGATGGCTCAAGCACACGGACCGCGGTGGTGCGGTACCTCCAGAGCTTCATGCTCATGAACAAAGAGAAGAACACCATTCTTCTTCCTGTCTTTCCCGAGTAAGTACACATTCGCTCGCGGCCGTCATAACTTATGCTTTCTTATATATTTCTTCCATTGCCGATCCTTTTCAACATTCCATTTCAATTGCATGTGTTGAGCAGGGACACATACTGCACACTCATCGTCCTTTGCCCAAAGTGGTCACTAGCCCAGTATTTCGACTCATCGAGTACGACGACGAAGAAAGACTACAAGAGAATAAGGGGTGTTCTCGATGAGGCTATCCTTTTCTACTCCAAAAATGGAGGCATCTTCCACGAGAAGGGGAAATTTATCAGGCCGGACACTAAAGAGCACGGGTTCAAGCACGTGATCAACTTCCCTTGCATCAAGCAGCCAGATGACAACATGAAGGAGGCCTTCTATGTCCTCCATCACCTTAAAGGGTTTGTCGCGGATGCAGAGATGATGCGTCTGCCACCTAGTAAGCGAGACCCCCAAAAAATGGCGGGGGAGATCTGCGATGCTGTTCTTAGAGAAGACTTCCATCGCATCCAAGTAAAGCTATCGGAAATTATCGTAGAAGATGTATGCAACAGATCGGGGCTCTTACACCAACTCAGAGGGTTGTGTAAGAGGGATATAGAAGAACGCCTACATAGGCAGGGTGATAGAAGGACGTGGACGACGAAGGACATGTACAAACCGTTCCCGGAGCCCATGAACAAGACGTCTCGTTGATCGAGAGGCCGTTGTGCCTACCATTACTTTGAATCGATGGACAATGTGTGTACTATATTGTAAACTAAACTTGCTTAATGTCGTTGTTGGACTTCAATTACTATTGTAGTCGATGTCGTTGAACTTGATTACTTATGTGATACCGATGCTATATGACTTTTAGGTTTATTATTATTTCCTTGCTTTAATTCTTGTGAATATGTATGCATGTGAACCCTCTAATTCTTGCCATTGCATTATATACTAATATGCCTTGTGTCCATAGAGATGACGTGGTACGTCGTGTTCAGGGGGCGGGTTCTAGGATTCTACGAGGAGTGGGCGGACTGCAAGAAACAGGTGCACAAGTTCAGCGGCAACTGCTACAAAGGATACCCGACTCAACAAGAGGCGGTTGCCAAGTAGAGGAAGCACCAGTCGAACAAGAGCAAGATGAAGACCTTCGTTGTGCTCTCGCTCTTGCTCACCATCGTCGCAGTGGTACTCTATTTCATCGTAGTGTAGGCGGCGGCCGGTGTCACTTCATTTGTATCTTGAGATGATGCACTTAATTTGCATGGATTATGAGTTGTATGGAGATATATATGTATGATGAGTTGTATATGGAGCTATATGAAATCTGTTAATATTCTATATGAAATGAGTTGTATATGGAGATATATAATAGTGCTATATTATATCTGTTAATATTTCTGTGTACTGTATATAACATCTGTATAAAACCTGAATATCTACACCAGACAGAACAAGTTCTGTATAAAGCCTGTACTATTTCTGTGGTGCACTAAAACTTAATTCAGTGACGCACCTATTTCTATGGCGCATATGAACTGGTGCGCCACAGAATGCCCTATTTCTGTGGCGCATATGAACTGGTGCGCCACAGAATGCCTTATTTCTGTGGCCCATGTACTGGTGCGGCACAGAATTCTTATTTTTGTGGCAAAGATTCTGTGGCACACCACCCATGCGCCACAGAATATGAATACTGGTGTGCCACTAATGAGGTTTTCTCTACTAGTATGAATTTCTGGACGTTCGGCTTTTATTTTGTGCAATTCCGAGAATACTTCCTGTGTAACTTTTCTGAAACACAAAAATAGCAGAAAACAGGGAGCTGGCACTGTGGCATCTTGTTAATAGGTTAGTTCCAGAAAATGCATAAAAATGCCACGAAGTGTAACGAAACACTAAGTAAATGGTGTAAAAACAAGCATGGAGCATCAAAAATTATGGATACGTTTGAGACGTATCACTTCTCCCTCTCCATTTCAAGTTTGGGCTTCTGTGAGAAGGGAGAGGGTAAAACTGAGTAGTATCAAGGATACAAGGGCAAGTAAATAGTAAACAGGTTAAGGAATTCAAATAAGAGATTTAGAAAAAGAAAAACACATGTTTTGTACAATGAAACCCAGGTTGGCCTACCTCAAAGTATTAGTAATTCAAATATACATGAGTGTAAAAATTATGGCCTCATTCAGACAAACTATGTTTTGGGTATAGATGTTTTGAGAAGGGGTTTGAGTGGAAAGCCATAAACCTTTATAGCTACTAGTGATTTCAGAAGTGGCCATTTGTGTTAAAACTAGATTTATATATGATTGTCTACGTGGCAGGTCGCGTAACAAGACTCCATGAGTAGGAGGCACTATGATTTTATTTTTTTGAATTTTTTTGCGCATGAAATGACTCAATTAGATAGCTTAATCCCATTTGTTGACTCTCTGTTGACCAGCCACTTGAGGGTAAAACTGAGTATATTGCACTAGCCAGTATTAGTACTCGAGAGGAAAACTGAGTACATATATTTTTCTAGTGTAAGACTCGAGGGTAGAACTGAGTACACGTAACGGTGCAGACGTGCAGTACCACGAACGCGTGTTGAGACTAATCGTCTAGTTTTTTTGAGAAACTGCTGAGACGAACCGTCACTTTGCTAGTACAGATCCCCTCTCTCCCTCCCTCTGCACAGTGTCTCATTCTCACTCACGCACGCAACCACGCCTCTCACATCCCATCACCTTCTCGAAAAAACCCCAACTGCCCTACGCGCGCTCCCCTGCCGGCGATGGAGAAGAAGAATGCGCCGGCGGCCGTCGCCCCCGAGCTCGTCGCCACCGAGCCCATCGCCTCCGAGCCCATCACATCCGAGCCCGTCGCCGCGGAGCCCATCACATCCGAGCCCGTCACCGCCGAGCCTGTCGCCTCCGAGGGCGGCGCATCCAAGCGCGGCGCCTCCGTGAACTGGGCCTCTCTCAGGGCTGACGGACCACTTCACAAGATCGGTGCCTGCTTACTGGTGAACAAGGAGTACATGGACACCTACTCTACTTTGAGGCAAGTTTGTACAAATTGGTGCTCAGATTTACCTGAGCCCGACGTGCACCTGCATGAATGGATCATGGTAGAACACGCCCTTCCACGCGCCGTTGAGTTCTCCTTCCTCCACCTCCGCACATCCCGCTACGTCACCATCGATCTAACGGAAGTTCATGCAAGGTTCAAATTCCTCCATATCTATAGAGTTAATCTATTTTTATTTTCAATCGTAAACATCTTAGTGCTGAATGTTATCTTCATCAATATATTTTAGATACTACTTCGTCGGCTTTTGCCGTGGCATCATCGTGCTTGCCCAAAAGAACCAGCCGCACAAGATACGGCTTCTGAACCCACTCACAAAGACATCGAACACTATGTTTGAGTCGCAGATGCCATCTGTTATTCTGGAGTCAGTCGCTGTAATGAAGTCCCCGACTATGCTCTTCGTTTCCACATATTACCCGGCGGAAATTGCTTGGGTCGATGAGAGCACTCCAACTAAGGGTATAGATGAAGATTGGGGAGAAGGAAGATTTTCGATCGAGCATCATTCTATGTGTTGCATTACCACATTCAATGGTGAATTCTATGCACTAGCTGTGAACAATTTAGAGTTCGGAACATTAGTGTGCACCAACAATGTCCAGTTGGAGCAGGGCGCGAGCGCTGTCAATATGGAGACACTATTTTCATTTCCAGAACTTGGAAATGACAAGTTCTACCTTGTGAAGTCGGATGGTGATCTGCTGCTTGTGTTGTTGGGCGGTCGTTTGGAGGAAGGTCAAACATTGGTGTACCGTGTGGACACTGAGAGGCGCTCTCTCCATACCGTCAGTAACATTGGCAGTCGTGCCTTCTTCGTCCATCATGTCCGGTGTATCTTCGTTGACACCAGAGTGCACCCGACACTTTGACCTGGCTGCATCTACTACGCGGATTTGGGTTATATCAGAGATTACTTTGATGATATGAACGCCTGGGATGAGTGGCCACTATGTGTGGATAGATTAGGAAAGTATGGTCTGAAAAATGAACAAAGGCCATACCATTTGGAGGATGTATTGGCTGCACACTGCAGACGGAAGGAGTTCAATGAATATTTCTTTCAGACCAGAAAATGGAGAGACAAAGATATATATGATGAATGAAGAACAGATTCATTCATCCTGGGGTATCCTAATCTTCATGGTGGGCATACATTGCGTCTTGTATTATTTTCAGCTTAGTTTGTCATGAACATTAACATCGTTATTGGCTGCTGTATGCAGTTTATGTATTATACTTAGTTTTTTAGATTTATTATGCTGCTATGAATTTATCCTATACTAGCTTCTAGATTTGCTACTAGATTTGTTACCATATTGGGCAAAAAACGAGGGCCAAAAGGCAACAATCATTGAAGAAAGACAGAAATAGAAGCTTCTCTAGATTTGATACTAATTTGGTTAAAAGAGAGAGAACTGTTACAGAGAGAGAGGGGAAAAAGGCGCTCTGAAAAGACGCTCTGAAAAATGCCAATTTGGCCCGAGAGAGACAGAACCGAGCTCTCACGTACAACCAAACGCGGTCTCGTCCTGTCCCACGCGGTCCCTTTCTACCAGCCCCACGCGACGCGGCCCCACATGATGCGGCCCTACACGTTAGCACGGAACAGTCAACTAAACGGGAATCCTCCTGTCCGAGCTCCTTCTGAGGGTTTCAGACAAGGGCTTGGGGAAAACTGAGGAAAAACTAACGAGCTGCGGAAAACTGAGTACAACTAAGGATCCGAGGGCACGAAAATAGAAATCCCTAAAAACAAGCATGGAGCATCAAAAATTATGGATACGTTTGAGGCGTATCACATGGCCGTGAGATTCCAGCTGGCTATTCTAAAATCGGGGTGGATGAAATCGTGCCGGGGTTTCATGATATGGAGCTTGACATCGCTGGACCCGAAGATGAGAGGAGACTCGGAGAAGTACTGGGTGGAGTCATTCTATGGGACAAGAACTACATCAAGCTTCCAGGCTCGGCCCCAAGGACAACACAGCCTCCGAGTCGTTGCAGGTCACCTACACCTCCATCACCTCCAAGCCCTCCACATGACTACGGCCACCACAACACGAGTCCATCTCGATCACCGCCGCCGGACTTGCGTCGGCCGTCTCTGCCGCTGGCCGCTAAGGAAACTAAACAGAAGCGTGCCAGCAAGAAATCTTCGTCGATGAGTTCTAAGCGACGGAGCCCCCCAAAGCGCAATACGTCGCCCCTCCCAAAGGTACCTCATGCTAATCTTCCCATCAGACCTTATGATCGTACCCTCGAGGAAAATGCCAGGATCGCAAAGGAACATTATGATGCGCAGATGAAAAAGAAGGAACCCGAGCCCCACCCGAAATACACCGAGAAGCAAAAAGAATATGCAAAATACTTACTGACCCTTCCATCGCAGTATGGCTTGAACCATAAGCCTGATGACTATACATGCACATTGCAGAAGGAAGGGAAAAAGACCAGATCACGTGCAAGTGCAAGTGGGAGCAAATCAAGTACACGTACAAGCAAAAAAAGATCAGACGTTCCTCAGCTTGGACAACAGGCCAAAAAATCGATCCCACCCCTCAGGGTGTTATCCGAGAATGTTTCCTCTCTGGTGCAGGGGCAAAATTTGGAAATAGCAGAGAAGTGGGCGGCTGAATGGGGTATGAGATTCGAAGACATTCTGGCTTCCCAAGACGATAGGTTTCCCAAGGCTGTTGTAGCCCCTAAGCCTAAATTTGTCATGGGAGGGCCTTTGGTCAGCAAAGAAAAGTTGAAAGATCTCCCAAAAAATATGCGTTACTTGCATATATGGTACTTGAATGAAGCAAAGAATGAGAGAATAATGATCGTGGCGCGTGTCCCACGGGAGTACTACGGCCGTCCCGAAGACATCCATGTCGACTGTGATGAACTCTTCCAGATGTACAATTGCGACGCCCTCGACAAATCTCTCATGAGTTGCTATTGTCTGTAAGTTTTTCAATTCATTGTCTACATATAACTTATTCAGTTATTTCAATTCATTGTCTACATATAACTTGTTCAGTTATGACTTGTACTCTATTATGCAGAATGAATATCCTGGTCTGTAAAAGTAGGAATATCATAAATATTGGGTTTATTGACCCAGATAAAATACATATGAAGACGCTAACTGATAACCCCAAGGAGACAGAGGAAAACCTTCTAAGGTTTCTAACGGATCAAAATTTCTGTGACCAGATACTGTTTCCATACAACTTCAAGTAAGGGTCTTACTCTGTTGTGTCCATTCACTTATAAGTGTAATTGATAAGTTACCGACATATATATATATACATGTGCAGCTACCACTGGATTCTGTTGGATATTCAAATTGATAAGGGAAGAGTTGATGCTTTCGATCCATTATCAAGAAACATGGAACAGTTTCAAAGCCTGCAGGACATGCTCCAAGGGTAATTTCAATCATTCTTGCGCTCTATCGGTCTCTTTCAATGATTTTCTGAGATATCAAGTAATAAAAAACTTAGCAAATCATTTTCCTTGTCGGGCAGGGTTTGGAAGCGGTTCAAGTGCGTGACTGACGGTATCTGTGGGGACCCCCGGGGATCTAAGCTATACAGAGATGTTATGTGTATTAGTCACGCTAGCAACGAGTGATACTGGGGTTACCAGTCCCAGGCCGGAACGCCATCGGCAGGCAGGCCGGAATTAAACATCGGCTCTACACATCTCGAAGCGCCGTGAAACTAATCATAACCAAGACTGCATAACAGAGAGCTCGAGAATCTTAAACCCCTCTCGTGCACTTTATATCCATACACGCATCACGCACGAGATGGGTAACCAAAGTTGGTACACAACAATGACTCTACGACTCAAAGGTAATATTGTAAAGCTCTTACCAGAGCAAAGAACCGAAGATTACAAACAGAGGTCACTGACCAACATTACATCAGACAACAGAAGGAAGGTTATGCTATTAGACATAGCAGGGAAAACATGGCCTAAGAGGACAGAAGCATAACAGCAACAACCCATTCCGCAGCCCCAAGCTGCTGTCTGGGAACCCCAAGCTACATAAGGTACTCAGCAAGAGTTATGTATCCTATTAGCTAAACTTGGTTAAGAAAGGCTTTCTGTGGAGTTGTTTGCATAAAGCTATCTTTATTTGCATAAAACAAGTAAGAGTAGAAGCTCGACTACTCAGAACATTTGAAAAGGGGTAGGAAAGCGTTAACTTTGATCATTGAGACATCCACCGAATCATCATCAGCTAAACCTATCCACAAGGATTACATCCTCGAAACCCCAGAGGAAAGCAATCCTATTCACACTTTGCTTTTCAAGTTTTACGATGAGGTTAATGTTCTCTATGATCAAGCATCTGTCTCCAAGTCGTCCATAACTGTGGACACGGCTTTTCGAAAAGATTTAACCCTGCAGTGGTGTACAACTTTACCCACACGTGACGACCGTCTCCATTAGCCACATGACGTCATTTCGTGAGACGCTGGCAGAGTGGTGATCGCCTACAACCTTTACCTTACGTCGACCTATTCCATGAGCCACGCCAAAAGGTTCTAGCCGCCATCGCGAGATCGGCCGTTCTCGGACGCGGAACCGTTTGTTGCACGGCGAGGTTGGTTTACCAGAGGAATCCGCCTCAATCAACCTCGGCTGCATTCCCGTATGATGCACCTCTTCTCTTATCCATTTCTTTCCAAAACATTTTCAATGTGTATGCCAAATGGAAAGCCCAAACTAGGTAGCTCATGGATAGATCTAAGCAAGTTAGTCAGTCGACGAGAGTCCCATACCTCCATGTGTGGTCGTACGCTCAGTCTTGGATCAAGAGATAAGAACTCGGGTCCTAGGGCGACAAGAATGAGTCAAACAACCACATCCCAATGTGGCGGCTCATCCAAGCCTTTTAGCATGTTTAAACACACAATTCTCATCATACCACGTCATCCTGTCATACTAGATTCATTTGCAGCTCTGATTCATTAACCATATGTACCAGAGTAAACAACTAAGCATGGCTAAGCATTTCAGATAATAAGCTCTAGCGACGCACACAAGCAAAACCTAGTCATGCTAGGAGCAGTGGATCAGGGTATTTAGGCGACAAGAATGGAACATGCATTAGATAGGTTAACTCTACCTATCGATAAAAGACAGTTGAACCGTATATTGCAAAATAGTAAGTTTTAAAGTACTTTGAAACATAGGTTCAGAGGGGGGGGGGGCTGCTTGCCTTGTTGTTGATAACCAAAGAATATAGATATCTAGGGTTCTTCTTCTTGACTTGTTCATTGATGGACAAGTATTGTTCGTCGGTGTTGTTGATCTTGATACCGAACTCGTTGCTCACATCAACTCCGGATCCTACCGGGGAGAAGCAGAAACACACCGGAAAAGGAATAGCAGTCAAGCATGGCATCGATGCGCGAGCAAATATGATGATATGACAGGTTTATGTTGCTCAAAATAAACCCTAATACTAGCTAGTCAGGTAGCGGGGTTTTCGGACGACTCCGAAACGGGGATTCGACAAACCCTAGATTTCACCGGAGGGGGTACAATTAGTTCTTCTATTTAGACAAGGTTCCAAGTTGCTTAACAATGCATGATGATAGCGTAAGTAGATAGATTACAAATTTCTGAACATTTTGATAGGTCTTTCATATTTTTCTGACAAACAGATAATTAACTATGAATCTTGCAAGTTTCAAATAAATTCTGTAATTTCCCTGGATTTAAAATAAGCCACAGAGACGTTTTGCACCGAGGTCTAGTTGACCCACGGTCGCTGACCTGTGGGGCCAGGGGATCCACGCTGGTCAAACAGGTCCGGGCCACGTTGGCCTCGCGCTGGTCAGGCGCAGACTCTGGGCGCCAGCCGACCAGCACAGCGACGGAGCAGAGGCTCCGAGGGGAGGAAGAGCAGGGGAGGGGGCGCTGCTCGCCTTGAGCTCACCGGTGGAGTCTCCCTGGCCGGCGGACGGCTCACGACGGCGAGTTTGGAGGCGGCGGTCTCGGGCATCTGCGGGGAGGCGGCGGTCTCCGGCGGCGTTTGCGGGCGCGGGGCGGCTCGATTCCGTGGCAGGGAGGAAGTGGGAGCCACGGTGGAGCCTCGGGCCTGCTCGTCGGCTCGGGGGGGAGGCGGCTAGCGGCGGGGCGAGGCGGCGGCCATGGCGGGTCTCGGGCGTGCGCGCGGGGAGGAGGGAACAGAGGGAGGAAGAGAGCACGGGAGAGAGGGGGACAGCGGCAGGGGTCCTTATCCCCTCGAGAGGGACAACGGCGGCGGCGGGGACCTTCTCGCCCGGATCGATGGCGAGCACGCTGCCAGGCAGCTGCTTCCCGAACGGAGGTAGGGGATGAGGCGGTGGGGTGGGCTGGGCTCTTGTTGGGCTGCTAGCTGCTGCGCCGCGCGGCAGATAAGAGGGAGAGGAGGAAACCGGATGGGCTAGAAAGAGCCCAGGAGAGGAAAAAAAAGAGGGAAACAGTTTTCCTGTTTACATTTTTCTGGTTTTGAAATATATATTTTTTGGTTGTCTGCAAACATTATAAGATTCAACTTGATTTGAAAGATATGTAAAATATCCAGTGGCCTTCGTAACATCTATTAGAAGATCCACATATTTGTCTTGAGGTTTTCAAACATTTGAGACACATTTCAAAATAGAAGAAAATTTGGAGCATTTTTAGGTTTTCCACTTTAACTTTTAATGCAAAATTTTCTTAGTCATTTTTACATGATGCTAATGATGCAAATGACCTTAATTGCAAACATGGGCTGTTACAGCTCTACCCACCTTACAAGAATCTCGACCCCGAGATTCCTAGGTAAGAAAAGAGGGAAGAGGTTACAACGGTCTTCAACGATCATCACAAAGTCACAATGATCTTCTTTCTTGAAGAAGTTGATCCACGTTATCATGAAACTTCAATTTCTTCCTTCGTGAATCTTGCTCAACTGAACTGAAGGAGAGAGGGAACAACTATAGAAAGATGGATCTTTGAGAAGATCGAGTACCTCATAGTCAACTCATGGAATGAATGATCATAAACATATTTTGAGCTGGCAAACATGAAACACCTGAAGGTATGAGAAGGAATGGGAAAGTTTCAAGTTTGGTACGCAAAGCCATGAGTACATTTGAGTGGTACTCGCAAACCATCAGCAGGGAAGCATTGGATTTGCTATATGGTTGTAGGAAAAGAAGGCTCAACTCTAGTTTGCTTTCTTTGAAAACATGGTTTCTCGTGTCGATATAGCATGTCTAGAACCTTGTTCTACGACATTTCTATATCCTTATAAAAAAAACTGTTAGAACAATTTTGGTAAAACTCTAGGAAGGGGTAACCCAAAGAGGAAGGTGAGACACTAGCCAACGAAGTGTGAAATACTAGCCATGGAGTGAAATTGGTTTTGATACCATGAAGGGACACACCGTTGAATTGGGCGACTTGTAGATCACAGACGATTAAAAGTCTCGGGCCATCATGTGACTGACGAATTCACACAATGTATTACTTGACTAGAACTTCAAGTATAAACAAAGGGGAGGATGAAACACTTGCGAGTGTGAAAGATCATTCACGGGGTGGATTTTCTCCAGAAGGAGTTGTTACCATAAGAGGGAGGTTCTACAAGATCGACCAAGATACATTTAGCAACTTTGATTCCAATGTTATAGATACCAATATAAAGCTTTAGAATAGCCATCAATCGGTCATCAAGTGAAGGTCGGATTTTGAGATTATAAAGAGAGACCATAAGGGGCAACTTTTTGAATAAGCCGCAGAAAATCCTCATGGAGAGTGGTTCTTGAGATATCAAGGGAGGATGGCAATAGGCCTTCCGGCTAATTGTGTCAACCACAACATCAACCTTACCGAATTTCAAAGAGACCTATGTCAAAACCTTGAGGAACGCCAACCATCATTGCTGCTTGAGATTCAGCTCTGGTTAGATGGATTCATACTTCAGACTTAGTATTTCTGAATGGAAAGTTTCAATGGATGCCATCGGTTAGCGTTGCTAGATTCTCAAGATATGGCTACACTGTAAAGCTCCAAAAAGATAAGTAAGATTGTGATTGCCCAAAGACAATTGCACCAGTAGGAGCTTATTGCAATGAAACACAACCGAGTCTTTGTTGGGAAACATGAAAGAAGATATTGAAATTCTTGGAATTTTCCTCGTTCTTGAATAAATTATTTAGTGCATTGTTGTGCATATAAGAAATTTTCAAGATGGAGGCAACAACCTGTCATCTCAAGAATAATCCGCACATGCATGACAAATTCGAGATGATTCCCGAGGGAACAATGTAAATTCTTCTTGAATTCACGGCGACATCTTTCAACAATTGCACGTGAATCAAAGAGAGAAAGTCACTTCCAACATCCAGAACATATACTTCGTGATGGCACAAAGATGGTTCTAACAAGTTTCCAACAGTAATGCCTAATGTCCAATATGAATATCTTCAAACATGAAGAAAATAAGGATGTCATCGATGGGCTCAACAACAAGCTTATTTAAATGCTCCAAGAAGATGGACTCATATGTTGTAGGAACAAGGCAAAAGTATTGGTCAGACCGAAGGGAATAACAGTGTACTCAAGTGAAACACCACGAGTAGAACACCATCAAGATTGTCCTTGGGACTGAGTTTGATTTGACGATAGCCCAACTCAAATCAAAGATTGGGAGGATAGCAGATTCAAAGTAGAATATTATCATGCTTCAACACATATGAAAGTAGACATCCCTTTAAGAAGGAACGAAGTCGGATAAAGCTTTTGTCTTTCAACTCTCCAAGTTGTTGTTAAAGCTCAACCAACTAGTCCAGGGTAGCCAGAACAGATTCTTGGAGAAAAGAGCGATTCAGAGAACCAGCTTACTCATGAACTTGACAACACGGTCATGTGAAAACATGGCAATACTTCTAGAAAGACATCCAGAATATCACGAACCACCGATGTGTCACTAAGTTCAAGAAGGAATCTTGCTTCACAAGGAAAGCAATGTGGTCTTGAGAGTTTTGGCACAAACCTAACTCTTTGACTGAAGATGTGTGCCTAAATTACGGATTTGGCAACATAGTGAAACTTCGCTTAGTGATCGGTTAACCAATCATGCTAAGAGTGATGCAAAGGACCTAAGATTCCAAAGCAATACGAGTTACTATGGATCTCGGATGGTCGCAACAATATGCATACCCAACATTCCAAGCATGACCAGCTCGGATGAAGGGTGATCAAGGATGTACAAGAGCATCACTTCATCAAGAAGGCCATGAGACTTGGCACAACCTCTTGGTATAAAAGAGTGTGATACTCTAAGGTGGAACAGAGCAGAAGCTGCATAGAGCTCATATTCTGCGGATTACACCACTTTGACCTGGTCCTAGAAATGGACGAGGTACTGGAGTTTATTTCTCCTGGAATTTTGGGGTGGAATGACTTGACAAGACCACAAGCGTAATATGCACTAGAGGATACCAATGCAATTTACATCTTGGCTACCAACTGGCTTACAATGGATTAGGGAGCAGCTTAAGAGAGGGAACACACTTAGAAGGAATCCTTAGATTTGGATGCACAAGTTAACATCTCATGTAAACCAATGCTGAAAGGGAGGGTGTGGCAGAGTCATAGACATAGAAGCGAGACTCACTAAGAGACTCTTGTCGTTATCCGTTTGGTTCCATGAGAGAACATCTGCCATAGCTAGTGGTAGGGAACAATCACGATGATAACCACAAGCTTGGAATTAAACATTTTGAGTTAATGGAGGAGCATTAACGCCAGGGTTCAATGGATTGGATCTTGGGTTAAAGGCCAGCTTCATGTACTGGAATCCAGCACAATCGGGGACCTTCGGTTCAAGTCCAAGGGTAAAAGATAGAGAAAGGAATAACTACTAGCTGAGCAACTCAAAGGATGCCACACGGTAGTAATCACGAGGTAGCTTCCATAACAAGGTATGGGTTTTAAATTACCCAAACAAATGGGAAGGATGCATACAAGGTGGAAGAAATCCTTGGAGCATAGAACGATGTGGAATCCTCAAAACAAAGAGATCATGATGGAAAGAAATCTTCTAGTTGCATCTTCTTGTATTAGCTGGTAGTATGCCGAAGACTCCAGAGAGCACAACAGTAGGTCAACTGGCTTAGAAACGACATGCCCACGAGGGACCTAAGTTCTGAATGACCAGAAGAGAGAGCAAAACTTTTTCAAAATCAACATGAAAGGATAAGGAAGCTTAGAAATAAGATCGATATAGATAAGGAATAAAAAGAAACCTTACCTACATTTTGCAACTCATTTTTAGCTTTCAAATAGTTTTCACAAACACTAGACTCAACATCGACCAATAGCAAGGGTTTCCTACAGACAGTCCTGCTCTGATACCAAAACCTGTGGGGACCCCCGGGGATCTAAGCTATACAGAGATGTTATGTGTATTAGTCACGCTAGCAACGAGTGATACTGGGGTTACCAGTCCCAGGCCGGAACACCATCGGCAGGCAGGCCGGAATTAAACATCGGCTCTACACATCTCGAAGCGCCGTGAAACTAATCATAACCAAGACTGCATAACAGAGAGCTCGAGAATCTTAAACCCCTCTCGTGCACTTTATATCCATACACGCATCATGCACGAGATGGGTAACCAAAGTTGGTACACAACAGTGACTCTACGACTCAAAGGTAATATTGTAAAGCTCTTACCAGAGCAAAGAACCGAAGATTACAAACAGAGGTCACTGACCAACATTACATCAGACAACGGAAGGAAGGTTATGCTATTAGACATAGCAGGGAAAACATGGCCTAAGAGGCCAGAAGCATAACAGCGACAACCCATTCCGCAGCCCCAAGCTGCTGTCTGGGAACCCCAAGCTACTCGTCGGTGTCGATCTTCGTACGGAACTCATCTTCTTTGTGGAACTTACTCTGCTGCAAAAATATCAACAAGGGGGGGGTGAGTACATAAGGTACTCAGCAAGACTTACGTATCCTATTAGCTAAACTTGGTTAAGAAAGGCTTTTTGTGGAGTTGTTTGCATAAAGCTATCTTTATTTGCATAAAACAAGTAAGAGTAGAAGCTCGACTACTCAGAACATTTGAAAAGGGGTAGGAAAGCATTAACTTTGATCATTGAGACATCCACCGAATCATCATCAGCTGAACCTATCCACAAGGATTACATCCTCGAAACCCCAGAGGAAAGCAATCCTATTCACACTTTGCTTTTCAAGTTTTACGATGAGGTTAAAGTTCTCTATGATCAAGCATCTGTCTCCAAGTCGTCCATAACCGTGGACACGGCTTTTCGAAAAGATTTAACCCTGCAGGGGTGTACAACTTTACCCACACGTGACGACCGTCTCCATTAGCCACATGACGTCATTCCGTGAGACGCTGGCAGAGTGGTGATCGCCTACAACCTTTACCTTACGTCGACCTATTCCATGAGCCACGCCAAAAGGTTCTAGCCGCCATCGCGAGATCGGCCGTTCACGGACGCGGAACCGTTTGTTGCACGGCGAGGTTGGTTTACCAGAGGAATCCGCCTCAATCAACCTCGGCTGCATTCCTGTATGATGCACCTCTTCTCTTATCCATTTCTTTCCAAAACATTTTCAATGTGTATGCCAAATGGAAAGCCCGAACTAGGTAGCTCATGGATAGATCTAAGCAAGTTAGTCAGTCGACGAGAGTCCCATACCTCCACGTGTGGTCGTACGCTCAGTCTTGGATCAAGAGACAAGAACTCGGGTCCTAGGGCGACAAGAATGAGTCAAACAACCACATCCCAATGTGGCGGCTCATCCAAGCCTTTTAGCATGTTTAAACACACAATTCTCATCATACCACGTCATCCTGTCATACTAGATTCATTTGCAGCTCTGATTCATTAACCATATGTACCAGAGTAAACAACTAAGCATGGCTAAGCATTTCAGATAATAAGCTCTAGCGACGCACACAAGCAAAACCTAGTCATGCTAGGAGCAGTGGATCAGGGTATTTAGGCGACAAGAATGGAACATGCATTAGATAGGTTAACTCTACCTATCGATAAAAGACAGGTGAACCGTATATTGCAAAATAGTAAGTTTTAAAGTACTTTGAAACATAGGTTCATAGGGGGGGGCTGCTTGCCTTGTTGTTGATAACCAAAGAATATAGATATCCAGGGTTCTTCTTCTTGACTTGTTCATTCATGGACAAGTATTGTTCGTCGGTGTTGTTGATCTTGATACCGAACTCGTTGCTCACATCAACTCCGGATCCTACCGGGGAGAAGCAGAAACACACCAGAAAAGGAATAGCAGTCAAGCATGGCATCGATGCGCAAGCAAATATGATGATATGACAAGTTTATGTTGCTCAAAATAAACCCTAATACTAGCTAGTCAGGTAGCGGGGTTTTCGGACGACTCCGAAACGGGGATTCGACAAACCCTAGATTTCACCAGAGGGAGTACAATTAGTTCTTCTATTTAGACAAGGTTCCAAGTTGCTTAACAATGCATGATGATAGCGTAAGTAGATAGATTACAAATTTCTGAACATTTTGATAGGTCTTTCATATTTTTCTGACAAACAGATAATTAACTATGAATCTTGCAAGTTTCAAATAAATTATGTAATTTCCCTGGATTTAAAATAAGCCACAGAGACGTTTTGCACCGAGGTCTAGTTGACCCACGGTCGCTGACCTGTGGGGCCAGGGGATCCACGCTGGTCAAACAGGTCCAGGCCACGTTGGCCTCGCGCTGGTCAGGCGCAGACTCTGGGCGCCGGCCGACCAGCACAGTGACGAAGCAGAGGCTCCGAGGGGAGGAAGAGCAGGGGAGGGGGCGCTGCTCGCCTTGAGCTCACCGGTGGAGTCTCCCTGGCCGGCGGACGGCACACGACGGCGAGTTTGGAGGTGGCGGTCTCGGGCATCTGCGGGGAGGCGGCGGTCTCCGGCGGCGTTTCCGGGCACGGGGCGGCTCGATTCCGTGGCAGGGAGGAAGAGGGAGCCACGGCGGAGCCTCGGGCGTGCTCGTCGGCTCGGAGGGGAGGCGGCTAGCGGCGGGGCGAGGCGGCCATGGCGGGTCTCGGGCGTGCGCGCGGGGAGGAGGGAACAGAGGGAGGAAGAGAGCATGGGAGAGAGGGGGACAGCGGCAGGGGTCCTTATCCCCTCGAGAGGGACAACGGCGGCGGCGGGGACCTTCTCGCCCGGATCGACGGCGAGCACGCTGCCAGGCAGCTGCTTCCAGAACGGAGGTAGGGGATGAGGCGGTGGGCTGGGCTGGGCTCTTGTTGGGCTGCTAGCTGCTGCGCCGCGCGGCAGATAAGAGGGAGAGGAGGAAACCGGATGGGCTAGAAAGAGCCCAGGAGAGGAAAAAAAAGAGGGAAACAGTTTTCCTGTTTACATTTTTCTTGTTTTGAAATATATATTTTTTGGTTGTCTGCAAACATTATAAGATTCAACTTGATTTGAAAGATATGTAAAATATCCAGTGGCCTTCGTAACAGCTATTAGAAGATCCACATATTTGTCTTGAGGTTTTCAAACATTTGAGACACATTTCAAAATAGAAGAAAATTTGGAGCATTTTTAGGTTTTCCACTTTAACTTTTAATGCAAAATTTTCTTAGTCATTTTTACATGATGCTAATGATGCAAATGACCTTAATTGCAAACATGGGCTGTTACAGTATCTTTCATGAGAAGCTAACCTTTAGAACGGCTCAGGTAAGTAGTACGAGATACTTTTATTTTCAATACATTTATGATGCTAGATTATTATTTTGATTATATTCTATTATCGTAAAGTGCGACCAGCAGCCACAGGGGATGCATCTATGTGGATACTACGTTTGCGAGTTCATTCGCACGTTTACCTCTAGGCACAAGGATTACAAATACGACGTAAGCAATAAACATTCACACCTATATTTTTACCCATCATTCTTTGTTATCATGATTGACATTCATATTGATCTCCTTTTCTTATATAGTTCATGACCATGCGGGAGAAGTACCTACCAGAGCAACGCGCGATCGCTGTTGCAGAGGAGCTAGCGGCATTTTTTAGGACAGAAGTTGTAGATGATAAAGGAAGATTTAGTGTAGCCAGGGGCCATTACTAATATTGGTCCATGTAGTCGAATAGACGGGCTCTAGTCCCAGTAATTGTGATCTCCATATAATTGTATATATATACTCAATCGTAAGATAAGTTATCTTATATATATATGCACTAACATGTATGCGTAGAATTATATGAAAAGTGTTTTTAAAATAAAGAAAGAAATAAAATAAAATATAATAAAAATAATTCCCCCGAACACCTAAACCCTAAAACCCTAAAACAGAAACAAAATATGTAGAGGCCCTTTAGTCCCGGTCCGTGTTATAAACTGGGACTAAAGGGCCTGTCCCTGAAGGCTCTCCGAGGCGCTCCGAGACGCCCACGTGGAGGCCCTCTAGTCCCGGCTGGTAACCTAGCCTTTAGTCTCGCCTCTGGAGTCCCGGTTTGCAAACCGGGACTAAAGGCCTTTACGGGCCGGGACTGAAGGCCCTGTCCCCACTAGTGAAAGCTATTTCCGAGCTATTTTTCCTGTATCTCACTACATAAGTTTGATAATAATAATAATAAATCAAGACCAATGAGAACTAGCGCTCAGTGGCATATTTTTATAGAAGACTTCTTGGTTAGTATTCTTTAAATTGATCCGGACGAGAATTTAAACTCTGGTTGTTGTCTGAGTCACTGCTACCTCAACCACCAGGCCTCTACCTCTGCATCTTCCTTGTCTTCATGAGTTTGATAATACAGTACCCAATGTTCGGGACACATAATCTATTACAGAAGTTTGTTAATAATATTAAAAACTTCTTTTCTGTGAATAGCTTTGTTCTCCATGTCAGAGTCCAGCCGAGCAAATGTCCTACCTGGGTGGCATAGATACTTTTTCTTACCTGGCTCCTATATTATACTACTGCGTTCCTCCTCATATGCAATGCTAGTATCTGCATGCTTTTACACTTAGCCCCGTAGCACATTTTATTCGCTCTCGTTGCTCCCTGATTATTGGTAAGAATGGAAGACACATTGGGAATATCACAAGAAGTATGGGAACAACCTGCCCGATAAAGTGTTCCTAGCCTCTGCCTGACTTGTGCTGCTCATGTGATCTGTGAGTGGAATGGCCACATCAGGTTTCCATTTCTTCTTCATATAGAAATATGGAGTCCAGAGTCTACTGGGCAAGGAAAATCACGAGCTACATAACCTGCTTGCTGGAAGAAGCGGCTTACCTGAATAAAAGTCACCTGTAACAGAAGTAAACCAGGTTTTCATCTGAATGCGACGGAAGCCGACCAGCTGCGCCAGGATGCTAAGAAAAACACAATGGCAAGTGAATCTCTGTTTTTGGGAATTTGTTACTATAATCTCTCTTATGTAAACGCTGTTGAACTATATAAGATTAGTTGTTTTTTTGTCAGGCTTTATCCATTGGACAGATCGAGCCAAATGTTTCACATTTTAGCAAATATTCTCTGTAGTTGCATTATGTTATGATTAAGTAAGAAGATGTTTTGGGCCTTGTAGAAAAAAAAGAGGGATACAATGAAATAATTACACTAGTGGAGACAGGCTCTTCAGTCCCGGCCCGTAAGGGGCTTTAGTCCCGGTTTGCGAACCGGGACTAGACAATCGGGACTAAAGGCCTAACCTTTAGTCCTGGACAAGTTACTAGCCGAGACAAAAGGGGCTCCACGTGGGCGCCCCGGAGCGCACTGGGGGAATCTCCTTTAGTCCCGGCTCGTAACACGGGCCGGGACTAAAGAGTCTCTGCAGCATTTTGTTTTGCTGTACTTTATTTAAGGTTTAGGGTTCAGGGAATTTATTTTGTTGTATTTTATTTATTTCTTTCTTCATTTTTAAATAGTTTTCGTATAATTCTAAGCGTACACGTTTGTGCATATATATAAGATAACTTATCTTACGATCGAGAATATATATACAATTATATGGAGATCATAATTACCGGGACTAGAGCCCGTCTATTCGATTACATCCGACATCAGTAATGACCCCCAGCTACACTAAATCTTGCTTTGTCATCAATAGCTTCTGTCCTCAAAATAGCCGCTAGCTCCTCTGCAACAGCAATCGCGCGTTGCTCTAGTAGATACTTCTCCCGCATGGCCTCAAACTATATAAGAAAAGGAGATCAATATAAATGTCAATCATGATAACAAAGAATGACGGGTAAAAATAAAGGTGTGAATGTGTATTGCTTACGTCGTATCTATAATCCTTGTGCTCAGAGGTAAATGTGCAAATAAACTCGCAAACGTAGTATCCACATAGATGCGCCCCCGTGGCTGTTGGTCGCACTTTACGAGAATAGAATTTAATCAAAATAATAATCTAGCATCATAACTGTATTGAAAATAGAAGTATCTCGTACTACTTATCTGAACCGTCCTAAACGTCAGCTTCTCATGAGAGATACCGTCAGTCACGCACTTGAACCGCTTCCAAACCCTGCCCGACAAGGAATATGATTTGCTAAGTTTTTCATTACTTGATATCTCAGAAAATCATTGAAAGAGACCAATCTAGCGCAAGAATGATTGAAATTACCTCTGGAGCATGTACTGCATGCTTTGGAACTGTTCCTTGTTTCTCGATAATGGGTCGAAGACATCTACCCTTTCCTTATCAATTTGAATGTCCAACAAAATCCAGTGGTAGCTGCACATGTATATATATATATATGTCAGTAACTTATTAATTACACTTATAAGTGAATGGACACAACAGAGTAAGACCCTTACTTGAAGTTGTGTGGAAACAGTATGTGGTCACAGAAATTTTAGTCCGTTAGAAACCTTAGAAGGTTTTCCTCCGTCTCCTTGGGATTATCAGTTAGCGTCTTTATATGTATTTTATCTGGGTCAATAAAGCCAATATTTATGATGTTCCTACTTTTACAGACCAGGATCTTCATTCTACATAATAGAGTACAAAAGGATATAGTGAGGATAATTATATGCAATGAACTAAACAATTGAAATAACTGAACAAGTTATATGTAGACAATGAATTGAAAAACTTACAGACAATATAAACTCATGAGAGATTTGTCGAGGGCGTCGCAATTGTACATCTGGAAGAGTTCGTTAAAGGCAACATGGATCTCTTCGGGTCGGCCGTAGTACTCCCGTGGGATACTCGCCACGATCATTATTCTCCCATTCTTTGCTTCATTCATATACCATGTATGCAAGTAACGCATATTTGTTGGGAGATCTTCCAACCTCTCTTTGCTGACCAAAGGCCCCCCCATAACAAATTTAGGCTTAGGGGCTACAATAGCCTTGGGAAACCTCTCGTCTTGGGAAGCCAGAACGTCTTCAACACTCATATTCCATTCAGCCGCCCACTTCTTTGCTACTTCCAAACTTTGCTCCTGCACCAGAGAGGGAACATTCTCGGATAACACCCTGAGGGGTGGGATCGATTGTTTGGCCTGTTGTCCAAGCTGGAAAACATCTGATCTTTTCTTGATTGCACTTTTACTTGATTTGCTCCCACTTGCACTTGTACGTGATCTGCACTTTTTCCCTTTCTTCTTCAGTGTGCGTAGATAGTCATTAGGCTTATGGTGCAAGTCATACTGCGATGGCAGGGTCAGTAAGTATTTTGCATAGTCTTTTTGCTTATCGGTGTATTCCGGGCGGGGCTCGGGTTCCTTCTTTTTCATCTGCACATCATAATGTTCCTTTGCGATCCTGGCATTTTCCTCGGGGGTACGATCATAAGGTCTGATGGGAAGATTCACATGAGGTACCTTTGGGAGGGGCGACAGTTTTCTCTTTGGGGGGCTCCGTCGCTTAGAAATCATCAATGAAGCGTTCTTGCTGGCACGCTTCCGCTTAGTTTCCTTAGCGGCCGGCGGCGGAGACGGCCGACCCAAGTTCGGCGGCGGTGATCGAGATGGACTCGCGCTGTGGTGGCCGTAGACATGGGGAGGGCTTCTTGGAGGTGATGGAGGTGTAGGTGACCTGCGACGACTCGAAGGCAGTGTTGTCCTTGGGGCCGAGCCTAGAAGCTTGATGTAGTTCTTGTCCCATAGAATGACTCCACCCAGTACTTCTCCGAGTGTCCTCTCATCTTCGGGTCCAGGGATATCAAGCTCAATATCATGAAACCCCGTCACGATTTCATCCACCCCGACTTTAGCATAGCCAGCTGGAATCCCACGGCCATGCCAACGTGCGTTAGGTGGACAAGGTAAAGCTTGTCCGACCGCCACCTTCATGGATATGTTCTTCATTCTCTGATGGAGTTCACATGATATTGACTACATCAAGCTCACCGCCCTTTTCTAGTACTGCATCCGACTGATTGGGAGGAAGGTGAGCTAGCATATTGGATTAATGCATGTGTAGAGGAGATATTCTTGGCCATGTAGAAAAACACGGGAGACAACGAAATACTATGTAAATTATATGGCCAAATCAGTTAGATTAACTCATTGTATACTTGCCCCTCAATTTAATCTTTAGGTTATGACTTATGACTAATTATTTAGATTTGTGTACGTTTAAACGATGGAATATATTGGTTGTCTATACAATTCGGCACAAGACATCAGCACATGCACGATTTTTTTTTTTGAAAGATCCAACATAGTTGGCTTTTCATTGATCAGGAGAGGGAAACATACAAGAGTCGCCTGGCCTATCAATGCCTTGGCGCCAGCAAAAGCCCAAGCACGAGCCTCATCTCTAATCCAGTTGACGATGGTGGTGCAGGTTGCCGCGCGCTGCTCGAAAACCTTCCGGTTGCGCTCCCTCCAAATTTCGTGCAGATCAAGATGAACAAAGATCTGAAGCCCTTGCGGTGTTCCTCCTTTGTTGATGCATTCATGAGGAGCCATACCATACCATTGCGCGATGGAGGTCCAGATACGGCGCGCAAAGGGGCATTCGAAAATCAGATGCCAAGACGTCTCCAGGTTGCGATTGCAAAGCTGACAGAAATAACAGTTAGGCCAGCCCCTGCGCATGAGTCTGTCTGCGCACCACACCCTGTCCTGGTGAATCAGCCACAAGGACATTTTGCAGCGTGCCGGTGCCCAAGCCTTCCATACCATCGCTGGAGTCAGACATCTCTGTCTCCCGACGAACTGCACGTTGTATGCAGATTTCGCCGAGTAGCAGCTGAGGCGGAAGGCGGTTGCCCAGATCGGACACCCAGCTGTTGTTGCGAGTGGCCATGGCCACCGTCTTGTTCTTTCTCCGGGAAAGCTTGTAGATTTCCGGGAACTGCAGGAAGAGGGAGAAGGACCCAGCCCATGCAGAGTGCCAGAAGATTGCCCGGGAGCCGTTGCCAATTGTGATTCTGGTGGCGACGTTGAAGAGATGCCTGTCGGCATCGTCGCAAGGCGTGGGCATCCCGACCCAAGGCCGGTGTGGCGCCTCCCACTCGAACCACAGCCAACGGAGACGCAGGGCGCGCCCGAAAAGTGTGAGGTTGAGCAGCCCTAGTTCGCCCACGTCGATCGGGGAGCAGACCTTGCTCCAGCACATGCACGATATGACCGACACATGCACCACGTCGTGGTGTCACGGTACCACGCTAAATACTGTGTAGGCCTTGTATCCATAGCCCTGCCGAATTAATCCTGACGTAAAAATTCACCAGCCTATTTTGGAGTGCATTAATCTTCACCCGATGTGTGGAGACAGAGCGGAGTTTGCATTCTATTAATGCTCTGATGAGAGTGAGAAGATATTTTTAGCCTTCTATAAAAACAACAGGGAATCAGGGATGTGGTTGTTTTGAACCTACCGAATAATCGTAGGCCAAAGTGTACATATGAAGTATAAACACCTTACGTTATGGATTCAAATTATAAACTACCAAATATATGTACATTTAAAATATCTCTAATATTTTCCAGCAACAGTAGTGGTAGCGTCCTGAACAGGCAGAAACCAGACCCCCTTAATCTTCATCTTTAGGTTATGGATGATCACTCTGATATTTTACATTGAAACAATGAAAGTTATGGAGTCTTTACCCAAGTTCAGGTCGCTTGGAAGCTAAAAGCCGTACGTTCCACTAGATTATATTGATTGAAGACGAACAAGTATTTACAAGGTAGAATCCTAATACTACCCCTTGACGAGATACTAGGCTAGAGGATTACGGGAACTGGGGTTATAGGTTGTGCTCTGGATTTGTTGCTCTTTATATAGGTGATGCCCTTATGGGAGGAAGTCGAGCTACAAAAATCCATTAGAACTCGCAAAACACGATGGATGGAGATGTAGGGAGAATAAAGATGAGAGGGTGGATATTTAGACCCTAAACGAGCCCTTAGAAAATAATTATTTCATGCGATGAACAAAAAATATGCAATAATTGTTTGCTTATTTTTATAAAATAAGGGCACCTATATTGTTTCATATTATTGATTTGGAACTTAATTCAGGATAAATACTAGACATGCATAGATTTGACCCCAAAATTATTATTAAGATGTAATAGATTTTAGTGCTATTTGACTCCCAGTTTGTTCGTGGATGTACAAGATTTTTATGTTCTGTAATTGTTTTTTACCGTATACATTAAGAAGAACATATCAAAATATAGACATGGCATAAAAAATTTAAGTGACGTACATAAATATGACATATAATACACAATTGTTGTGGTTTTGTCGTTGTTATGACTTTTATCTATTGTTTCTTAGAATAATTCTTTGCTGTTGGTAAATATGAACGTAACTATTAGTATTCTAAACATAAATTTAACAAGAACAAACACCTTGGCCGTTCCATACAGCGGTTTCAGTTTAAATTGAAATTAGAACGACCAAAAGAATTATGGAACCAAGGGTCGACACGCTAGTAATTGTGATCGGAGTTGTATTTTAAAGACCATTTATAATTTATAAAAGTTGACTTTTGGGTATACTGGAAAGATACTCGTTAAACATTTGATTTTTGGATTGGCTTGGGGTGACTTGTATACAGCTGCATGCACGTACATATTTGGACTCTAAAACCCTTACGTTATGCTTGCTGCCAAACGCGGCCGTGGAAAATGTCTAGGTAGCTTGCACACGCAACAAAACCGTGCTGCGCTGCTATAAATATCTCCATTCTCCACCAGTGCACATATGTACACTACAACCACAAACTAACAACGAACAGCAGGAGCAAAGGCATCAGCCATGCCGTCCTCTCGTGTTCTCCAGCTCCTGCCCCTCCTCATCCTCACCATGGCCGCCGCCACACACGCCGCTACCATCACCGTCGTCAACAAATGCTCCTACACCGTGTGGCCCAGCGCCCTCCCTGGTGGCGGCGTGCGCCTCGATCCAGGCCAGTCGTTGCCGCGGACAGGGTGCACCTTCGACACCAACGGCCGCGGCCACTGCATCACGGGCGACTGTGGCGGCGCGCTGGCATGCCGCGTTTCCGGCCAGCAGCCGACAACGCTCACGGAGTACACGCTCGGACGCCAGGGCGGGGGCTAGGATTTCTTCGACATCTCCATCATCGATGGGTTTAACGTGCCCATGAGCTTCCAGCCTGTGGGCGGCGCGGCGTGCCGGGGGGCGAGCTGCGCCGTGGACATCACGAGCCAGTGCCTAACGGAGCTGAAGGTGCCCGGAGGGTGTGCGAGCGCGTGTGGCAAGTTCGGTGGCGACACCTACTGCTGCAGGGGACAGTTCACCGACAACTTCCCGCCGACCAGCTACTCGCGGTTCTTCAAGGGGAAGTGCCCTGACGCCTAGTCTTTTGCTAGCCCTCGCCTTGTACTGAGTATGAGCTCTACTCGTGCATCCAACTCCTAAAAACCAAGTTTTGCCAAAGTGTCCACCATACATACCTACTAGCAATTTGCTATTCCAAGTAAATTTGACTTGCTTTTATCTTCTCTTCAAATTAAACTCTTACCAGTGTTATGCGAAAATTGGTCAGTAAAGCTCTCACGAACGAGAAATCACACTTTACTTTTTCCTGTTCTTAAAAATTTGACATTGTGGTCTCTTATGTTGAGTTGTTATGCTTGCAAGTTGTAAGTTGGATTCTAGCCCATCCATGCTGTCATGGGGCAAGCTTTCAACATTGCACTTCTCATTTGAGTTGATATCGTGATCTTTTGTTTATGGATGCCCGCGGTGTGAAATGAATTGGGAATCTTGTGGGGATCATGGAGTTTGTATATGTGTTAGGGAAATGCCTGGGCCGCCAATCTAAGCCATGCATATTTCATGGTGGAAATTTGCAGCATACCCATGGTGGACATTCGACGACGCATCTCACAATAAAAGGCTAAACAAATGGTAAATAAAAGAGATATCGATGTGTTCATTGTCTGCTTGTCCTGTCATTTTGATGTGGGCTTGTTCCATGTCATCGGGCACGGAGGTACCCCGTTGGCGGTTTTTGATGATACATATATACTTACAATGACAAGAGCCTTGCTTGGGACTCTAAGTTGAGTAGCATGAGGTTTGGGTACTCGTATTCACGGGACACGAGGTTTTCGACTTATGATTTGTCAAGCATATGCATCATAATTGTTCTCGCATTAACTCTAACCATTCAATATGCTTATGATGGGGGCAATGAGAGCTCAAAGCCGGTAAGTACCATAATTTTTGAAGGTTATAAAACTTGCAATCACTGCTTCCCTCCGCGAAGGGCCTTTCTTTTACTTTTATGTTGAGTCACCACCTTCTTTCTTTATGCACCATAAGAGAGCATAGTTGTCATTCTTAGTATAATGTGCATTGTCCCAAAGTTTTCATTGATTGATTCATATTGTTGGTTTCACTTATTCTCAAATTATTTGTATCTAGTCGCCCTTTTAAACTTGAAGGTGTCCTATGCATTTATGTTTTGCTCTTTTTGAAGGACAAGCTGAAAACCATTTGTATGTTTTTCCTTATGATTTGAACACATGTTTGACTTTTATTGTTTCATTTTCATGATCTTTTGTTTGTGTTCATGTGCATGTTTATAACATGGTTGCTAAGTTCTTATTGTCAAGATTATATCTTCATGCCCATGTTTTAAGTTCTTATGATCCCAGCTCACAAATGCTTACATATATGATCAAGATTGTGTAGGTGCATGTCACCTCAAAAATTATTCTTTTGTTATCACTTACCTCCTCGAGGACGAGCAGGAGTTAAGCTTGGGGATGCTTGATACGTCTCCAACGTATCTATAATTTTTGATGCTCCATGCTTGTTTTTACACCATTTGCCTACTGTTTCGTTACACTTCGTGGCACTTTTGTGCATTTTCCGGAACTAACCTATTAACAAGTCGCCACAGTGCCAGTTCCCTATTTTCTGCTGTTTTTGTGTTTCAGAAGTGATACACAGGAAATATTCTCGGAATTGGACGAAACAAGTTCCTGAAGTCTTATTTTTCCCGGAAGCTTCCAGATATCCAAAGAGGAGTTGGAGGGGGGCCACGAGGGCCCCACACACTAGGGTGGTGTGGCCAGGGGCCTGGCCGCGCCCCCTATGTGTGAGAGCCCCTCAGGCCACCTCTGACGCTGCCCCTTCGCCTATAAAGACCCCCCGGCGGAAAAAACCTAAGGACGTGATCAATTTTCCAGAACACATCGCTATCTGCCACCGTCGACCCGAAGATCGGGAGGGTCCAGAAGCTCTTCTCGGCACCCTGCCGGAGAGGAGAATCGCCACCGGAGGTCTTCTTCATCGCCATGCTTGCCTCCGGAGCGATGAGTGAGTAGTCTACCTTGGACTATGGGTCCATAGCAGTAGCTAGATGGTTGTCTCCTCCACCATGTGCTTCATGTTTAGATCTCATGAGCTGCCCTACATGATTGAGATCACCGTTATGTAATTCTACATATTTGGTTTGTTGGGATCCGATGAATATTGGTGTTATGATTGAGTTGCTATACTGCAATATATCTTTTGTTATCTCTATGTTGTTTATGATCTTGCATGCTCTCCGTTGTTAGTAGCTATCTTGGCCGAGTAGTTGCTAGTGACTCCAAGAGGGGGTATTTATGCTCGATAGTGGGTTCATGCCTCTATTTAACCTGGGGGAGTGACAGAAACCTCTAAGGTTGTAGATGTGCTGTTGCTACTAGGGAGAAAACAACATTCATATGCTCGAGGGCATATGCTTTGTTTACATTACACACTTTGCTTAATGCAATTATCTGTTGTTCGCAACTTAATACTTGTGGAGTTCTCTGATTGATTCGCCACAAGTGGATTATTAGTCATAGATGCAGTTGGATGGCGGTCTATGTATTTTGTTGTAATGCCCAGAGTAAATCGCATAGTGATCTTCTTGACATATCACGTTATCTTTATTCTATCAATTGCCCAACTGTAATTTGTTTACCCAGCATGTGTTATTTATCTTATAGAGAGACACCACTAGTGAACTGTGGACCCCGGTCCTATTTCCATCATATTGCTATCACCTGTTTACTTTACTCGCACTGTTTACTTTACTCGCATACTTCTATTGTTTTCCACTCGATACGCTCATACCCTTTGTTTCAAGCAAACCGGTGAGATTGACAACCTCATCGCAAGTTGGGAACAAAGTATTTGGTTGTGTTGTGTGCAGGTTCCGCGTTGTAGTTAGCAAGCAAAGCTTGGACGAGGCGCCCTATAAATTGTCCGAAGCTGTCGCAAGCTAGCAAGCATCACCTTCAGTCGTATTGTCTGCTCTTCTCCTGATCGACATACCTTGGTTCTTAACTAAGGGAAAACTTGCTGCTATATTCATCAAAGCCTTCTCTTGGGATTTTCTAACTGGCCGGTCATTTACTACAAGCCAACAAGTTTTCTGGCACCATCAAACGCAATCAAGTTTTCTGGCTTCATCATCACCGTGCCCCCATCACGCCACGGTTTTACTAAGTGTAAAAATTCGGTGGCGCATCTACTGGTGGGATGCGCCACAGAATTTGAGAATTCTGTGGCGCATCGCACCAGTAGATGCGCCACAGAATTTATTTCCTTTAAAAAAAATTTTAGTTATTAGATGAATACATGTGCATACACAAAACATGTGGATATCTTTTTGCTCTTTCTTGTCTAACATGTGCATATCTTTTTGCTCTTTTTTGTCTAACACACACATGTGCATACACACAAAATTAAAAGTCTCGATCACACACACATGTGCATACACAAAAAAGGACTCGATCACACACACATGTGCATACTTAAAAGTCTTCTCCGTTCGGTTCCGAGCTAGCTTAGCGTTTCTTCACAATCTTCTTGCCCTTCTTGTTGGCGGTTGAATACTTTATGCCGGCCACCTTGAGATTTCTTCGTGTGAACGGACAACCTTTAGTAGGTAGGGAGGTCTTCCTTCTTACTTTACTAGTAGTAGGCATGTTGAAGTGCTTGTCAAATTCCTCCTCGATCTTTGGGTCACCGTTCTTGTCCAAGTCTTCCTCGTTTGCGTCTCCTTCCCTTCCTATGATGCTCCTCTTGCCCCTCCTCACGACAACACGGCTAGGCCTCGACGGGTCGGTGATGAAGAAGCATTGGTCAACTTGGCTACCGAGTACCCATGGCTCATTTTTCGCGGATGCGTTCTTCGATTTGGCATCCGATATAACCATAGTGGTGAAATATCGGCCTTCTTTTTCGACCTTCTTGGCCCATCTCACACGGAACATTGGCACCGTCTCTCCTCAGTAATTGAGCTCCCATATCTCCTCGATCCTTCCGAAAAATCTTTCCTTGACACTAGTCTCGTCATCGGCGTATGATAGCATAGTTACTCCTGAGTTTTGATTTTCACTATTCCTGTCCTTTTCCTCGGTGTAGAATCCGTAACCGTTGATGTCGTACCCCTGATAGATCCTTACGTTATGCCCGGGGCCCTGTGATAAGGTGTATATGAGTTTTTCATCTTCGATAGAAGGCCTTCTGCTCTGTGCTTGAAGCAGTTGACTTTGCTTAAACCAACGCGTGAAGCTGGAGTTGTGCTCTTTGGTTACGTCTCCCATCTTCCTTGGCTAGCCCATATCGATGTAATTCTGCTCGATTATGCTTTTGTGCTCTTGCACAAAAGGTTTGACCAATTTTAAGTGTTGTAGCGCGACCCGGTGAGCCCTTTCAAGGTCGTCGCGTTGATTGACAATGCCGACATGGACTGAGCGGTAGCCCTCGCGGTGACCGACTCCAGCGAGCCTATCGAGGTGCGTCCTGGTGGGCAGACCAACATGATACTGGTCGTCCTCGGTGCTTAGATAATTCTGGTAGAAGGAGATGCACTCGTAGGTTAGGAACCCTTTGGCCATGCTTGCGTCTGGACGGGCCCTGTTGCGAACGTATCCTTTCATGACACAGTTTTGCCTTTCGAAAGGCATCATGTTGTGGAGGAACGTCGGGCCGAGCTGCCTGATGTCATCAACGACATGGAGAAGGAGATGGACACATATATCACAGAATGCGGGCGGGAAGTAAATCTCGAGCTCACATAGTATCACCACGATCTCATCCTGTAGCATCTTGAGCTGCCTCACGCCGATCGACTTCCTGGTGATAATGTCAAAGAAGTTGCAAAGGCCAAACAGCATATCACGGACGTGCTCGTCCATTATCCCTCGGATCGCAACGGGAAGTATCTGCGTCATGAGCACGTGACAATCGTGAGACTTCATCCCGGTGAACCTCTTCTTCGCTACGTCCAGATATCTGCTTATTTTCCCCGAGTAACCGTGAGGAACTTTCACTCGTAGGAGGCACCTGAAAAACTGCTCGAGCTCCTCCGGACTCATTGTGAAGCAGGCAGCGGGAAGCACCACCGCGTTCTTCTTAGCCCTTTTGCGGAGACGTTGAGTCCCTTCCGTCTGATCATCATCATCATCGTCGTTGTCATCAGTATCGGGGGCTTGAAGAGCTTTTCTGATGCCAAAATGTTTCAGATCGTATCTTGCTTTCGGCCCATCCTTGGACTTTTCCGAGTTGCAAAGAGTGCCAAGCAGACTCTCGGTAATGTTCTTCGTAATGTGCATGACATCGAGGCTGTGGGGCGTGTGGAGGACCTTCCAGTACTCCAAGTCATGGAAAATAGACCTCGCTTTCCATACACCGAGCAGCGGCTCTGGCTTCAGTCGCTTCTTTCCCGGCGCTGGGCACTCCTTCCAATTTTTCAGAAGATCGTCGATTTCTGCGCCGCTCCTCTGTCGCGGGGGTCCATCGGGCTCATCTTTACAATTGAATAGATCACCGCGTTTTCTCCACGGGTGATCCAAGCGAAGCCACCTTTGAGCACCTAGGTACATGGTTTTCGAGGACCCGGGATCCCTTGATAGCTGTAGATGCGGGGTCTCGTCCATGCACTTCACACAGCCGCAGAATCTGTGGCTGACCTGGGTAGATACGTATGCACAACCAGGATAGTCCGTGACCATCGTGATCAATGCGGCTCTCATATTGAAATAAGTTCTACTGTAGGCATCCCACGTACGGGGTGGCGTCTTCCACAACGTGTCTAACTCCTCTTTCAGCAGCCCGAGATACAAATGCATGTCGACACCTGGTTGTTTCGGCCCCTGAATGAGAATACTCAGGTGTATGTACCTTTGCTTGGTGCACAGCCACGGGGGTAGGTTGTAAGGCCATACAAACACAGGCCAGGTGCTATGGGTGCTACTCTGGTTGCCGAATGGATTGAGTCCATCGGTGCTCATACCCAGCCCGATGTTCCTTCCGTCGCCCCCAAACCTAGAGAAGGCGATGTCCAATGCTTCCCACTGGCCAGCGTCTGAAGGGTGTGTCAGCATATAGCCCATCTCCGGATCTTCTTCGGGCTTCTCCCTTTCCGCGTGCCATTGCATGAGCTTTGCTTTCTTAGGGTCCATGAAATACCGCTGCAGACGGGGAGTGATAGGAAAGTACCATACCACTTTTCGAGGTACCTTCTTGTTCCCAACCTTGTATCGTCCGTGGCCGCACACCGGACATGTGGTCATGTCCTTGTACTCCCCTCGATAAATCATGCAATCATTGATGCAGGCGTGGTATCTTTCGTGCGGTAGGTCAAGAGGGCATACAACTTTCTTGGCCTCCTCGATACTATTTGGCAATGTGTTCCCCTGTGGGAGACGATTGTGCCAGAATTTCATGTTCTTGCTGAAGCTGGAATCGGTCCATTTGTTCTGCGTCTTCATCTACAGATAATCAAGCGTTACATGCAAGTGCGTATCCTGCGAACAGCACCCAGGAAAGATCGGAGTCAACCTATCTTTCTCCATTTGCGCCAGCTTGGCTCTCTCTCTGGTTGTAGCTCTGTCGTTGCTCGTCTCCTGGAGGAGCAGATCTTGAACATGAGAGTCCCGCAAGGTCGAAATTAGCGGAGTCGCGCCGAAATCTTCTTCTTCATCATGATCTTCTCCGCCGGCAACTTCTACTTCATGATGATCTTCTCCGCTGACTTCTTCTTCATGATGATATTCTCCGCCGACATGTGGTGCTTCGTCATCTCGCTCGCCACCATGGTCTTCATGCGCACCATTTGTTGGGGCCGGCCGCGCCTGGTTGTCCTGCATGAAACCGCGCCTCAGCAGGTTCTCCTCCAGTTGTCCGGAATTAGGGTTGATCCAGCACTCGAGTTTGCATGATCGACACGGACATCTTATCTGGCGCCTATTGTTCCGAATCATGTCCTCCTTCGTGTCTTTCTTGTATCTACTAATTCGAGCGGAACTCATCGAGAGGACCATGGTTGTCTGCCAATGGTATACATAGAGCAGAAAATTAGAACCGCAACACATGCACACACATGCATGGACCTCTCCTAAAGGTATACATAGAGCGGAAAAATTCGGCATGACCTCTCCTAAAGGTAGGACATATGGATAGTGCAAAAATTTGCCGAAACGGAAATGAATCAACGTCTCGACAAACATCCCAGCACCACACCGGCACACACACAAGCGCTTCACGTGCAACAATCATCCATACACAAGATCGACATGCATATGCATGTCCCCTCCAAATACTCACCTTGTAGATTCCATACCGAGACGAGACCGCGATCGATGAGTTGGAGAGGAGGAGAGAGTATGGAGAGGCTTCTCCTCACCACCAATTATGTATCAACCAAAGTAAGTGCAATAAGTACCAAAGAAACTGAAAAGTATGGCCAAAATGGGATGAGAGGGAAGGGGGGGGACAAGCTAGATCTAGATGGAGGAGAGGAAGATGAATGGCTTGGGAGTGTGGTAGCTAGGTGGGAGGTTGGCACTTTTCTAGGTGGGACGAGCTAATTCTGAGGCGCACCAAGACCAGTGCGCCATAGAATGACTTCTTTCTGTGGCGCACTAGAGCCAGTGCGCCACAGAATTACTCAAATTCTGTGGCGCACTGGCCCTGGTGCGCCACAGAATGCTCTAATTCTATGGCACACTGGCCCTCATGTGCCACAGAAATAGAGGAACCAATGATTGGGGCTGGCAGGGCGTGGGTCCCACCCTATTTCTGTGGCGCATGGTCTTTTGGTGCGCCACAGAAATGACATATTTTTGTTGCGCACCTGGTTTGGTGCGCCACAGAAATAATTTCTGTGGCGCACTACTAGCTTGTGCGCCATAGAATTGCATCCCATCTATAAGGGCTTTCCTACTAGTGTCACCAAAGCTTCCAGGGAACTGAAGAGGAGACAGAGTGGGGCCACGAGGGCCCCACACAGCAGGGCAGCGTGGCCTGGCCCCTGGCCGCGCCCCCTATGTGTGACGGCGCCTCGACCCACTCCTGACGCTGCCCCTTCGCCTATAAAGACCCCTCGACGGGAAAAACCTAAGGGCCCGATCACATTTCCAGAACACATCGCGATCCGCCGCCGCCGTCGACCCGAAGATTGGGAGGGTCCAGAAGCTCTTCCCAGCACCCTGCCGGAGAGGGGAATCGCCACCGGAGGTCTTCTTCATCGCCATGCTTGCCTCCGGCGCGATGAGTGAGTAGTCTACCTTGGACTATGGGTCCATAGCAGTAGCTAGATGGTTGTCTTCTCCACCATGTGCTTCATGTTTAGATCTCATGAGCTGCCTTACATGATTGAGATCACCGTTATGTAATTCTACATGTTGTGTTTGTTGGGATCCGATGAATATTGGTGTTATGATTGAGTTGATGTACTGAAATTTATCTTATGTTATCTCTATGTTGTTTATGATCTTGCATGCTCTCTGTTGTTAGTAGCTATCTTGGCCGAGTAGTTGCTAGTGACTCCAAGAGGGGGTATTTATGCTCGATAGTGGGTTCATGCCTCTATTTAATCTGGGGGAGTGACAGAAACCTCTAAGGTTGTAGATGTGCTGTTGCTACTAGGGGGAAAACAACATTCATATGCTCGAGGGTATATGCTTTGTTTACATTACACACTTTGCTTAAAGCAATTATCTGTTGTTCGCAACTTAATACTTGTGGAGTTCTCAGATTGATTCGCCACAAGTGGATTATTAGTCATAGATGCAGTTGGATGGCGGTCTATGTATCTTGTTGTAATTCCCAGAGTAAATCTCATAGTGATCCTCTCATCATATGCACGTTGTCTTTATTCTATCAATTGCCCAACTGTAATTTGTTTACCCAGCATGTGTTATTTTATCTTATGGAGAGACACCACTAGTGAACTGTGGACCCCGGTCCTATTTCCTTTATATTGCTATCACCTGTTTACTTTACTCGCACTGTTTACTTTACTCGCATATTACTATTACTTTCCACTCGATACACTCATACCCTTTGTTTCAAGCAAACCGGTCAGATTGACAACCTCATCGTAAGTTGGGAACAAAGTATTTGGTTGTGTTGTGTGCAGGTTCCACGTTGCCGCTCGCAAAGCAAAGCTTGGATGAGGCGCCCTATAAATTGTCCAAAGATGTCGCGAAGCTAGCGGGCATCACCTTCAGTCGTATTTCGTCCTCCTACTGGATTGATAACCTTGGTTTCTTACTGAGGGAAAAACTTGCTGCTATATTCATCACACCTTGCTCTTGGGGTTTCCAACTGGCCGGTCATTTACTTCATTAATTACACGCCAACAAGTTCTCTGGCACTATTCATCACCGCACTATCAACAAGTTTTTCTGTCGCCGTTGCCGGGGAGGAAGAAGACTTCGACAAGGGGAGTTTTGCACGCACATCCTTTACTTTGTTTTAAGTTTTGCTTTACTTTATTTGTACTTGCATCATTTTATCAAAAACCCAAAAAAAATTAGTATCCTTTATAGTTGTTATTTCTTTACTCTAGTTCATTATGTTGTTCCCTAAGTACGTTCTGGAGGACCTCTCAGTTGGTAGTGGTTCAATTATTGGGGAAGATAATATTGAGGAGTTCTTTAATCATATTAGTATGCATAAAGATGCTGAGGAAAAGTCTTTGGCTGAGCTTGCTCCTAGTTATGAAGTTGCTTCTGCTTATTTAGTTCACATGTTAGAAGCTAGGTTTGCTAGCCTTAATCCTTTTATGCAATACATGTTTCTTAAGCTTTATAAAATTGAGGATCCTGAAAAGAAAGCTTTTATCTTGAAAACTTTGCGCATAGAATTTAGAGATGTTGCTATTGAGGCTAGGAAAGTTTTTAAGAAATTTAATAAGCTTGGCTCGCCTGTGGCGGTTGTTGGTACACCCAATGAATATTTTAGAGTGCCAATACCTTGTAAGCTTGTAGGATATCATGATGCTTGGGAAAAGAATTCTAGTTGGATTTGTCCTAAACATCCTTTTGATGAAAGTAGTGTACCAAAGCGTGATCATAAAGGATCTTTAAAAACTTATTTGGACACAATTCAATTCATTGTTGAAAAGACTCCTATAGTGGATCCTAATGCTTCTTTTATAATTACTTGATTTGCACTTTCTGCGCCTAGCTCAAAGGCGTTAAAGAAAAGCACTCTTGGGAGATAACCCAATGTTTTTACATTCAGTTCTTTTTCTTTTATTTGAGTCTTGGAAGTTATTACTACTGTAATAACCTCTCCTTATCATTTTTATTTCGTTTTTGTGCCAAGAGAAGCCTCTAATTTGAGCGAGGTAAGATTAGGGGATGTTGCTGTCCTCAAACAGTTTTCGGTGTTGCACCGTAAAAATTCGTGAAAATTCTCTGTATATCTTTTGGACCTGCGATTTCTTGTGCATATGCCCCAGGTTATATCAAAACTTTTATTAGTTGAACACTTTTTGATTTGAGCAACAGAAAACCCTCTAAAAATTCGACCTTTGTCAGCTGTTCTGTTTTGACAGATTTCTGCCAATATTTGTGTTTGCCGCTTTATCGCTTTCTTTTTGAGTTCTTTTGATCACGGAACTTTTGGGGAAGTTGCTACAGTAGTATATGCTTTATATGTGGTGGTTTTGAGTTGAAACCTGAAGCCAAAAGGGTTGATTCTATGTTATGCTTAAACTAATGTTGCTAATAGATTTGTGTTTAGTTTTGTATGAAGGAAGTTTTCAAGTGTAGGGATCGGAGAATGATGAGATGAGTTGAAGAATGGACAAAAGCTCAAGATTGGGGATGCCCATGCATCACCCCAATAAATATCCAAGAAGTACAAGCGTCAAAGCTTGGGGATGCCCCCGAGGCACTCCTTCTTCATCGGCAAAAATCAGGTCACCTTTCAATACGCTATATTTTTATTGCTTCATGCATTATGCGTTTTTCTTGGAGTGTCAGTTGTTTTTAGTTTTCAGTTTTGTTTTGTTTAGTTTGCTGCAATAAATGGTTGGACCCCAACAAATTCCTTTTGGAGAAGTTGCCTTGCTTTTCATTTGCCAAGAACACTCCGTTTTTCACTCTATTCGTTTCAACGAGTGTTCTCTTTTTCTAGAACTGCGTTTAGCTTTCGATTTTTGCCTTGATTTGTGTTCAGATCTTGTTATATCTTTTCATCAAGGTGTATTTTTGCCTCTGGTCTATATTGGTTTTCATCAAAAGAGGTGTTTATAAAAAGTTCGAATGGTGTTGGAAAAGAGAAAAAGCTTTATGCAAAAAAGTGGTTCAAGAAGGAGCTTGTGTAGACTGCGGCCTAGGCTTTTGCATGTCGTGCTTGATGTCTTTTTGATAGTATGCTTAGTGGTTTTGCTGTAGCATGACTTGTCTCAAATACCTGAGATTGCTTAATGAGCCTTTGAAAAAATCATGCGTTGTTTTAATTATTTGGAAGCATTATTTTGGTTTTCTCCTTGATGCTTTATTTGGGTTGACTTGGCGCATGCTCACACATGTTAGACTCATACAAAGTCGCCATTGCCTCTATGATCATTTAGTTTTTGACTTTTGATGCCATCTTATGCTTCTTTTAATGTCGCTTTGTCTCTTTGCATGATTATGGCCATTATTGCTCTCTTAGTTGGTCGCTCCCAGTCTTTTGCTAGCCCTCGTTTTGTACTGAGTATGAGCTCTACTCATGCATCCAACCCCTAAAAACCAAGTTGTTCCAAAGTGTCCACCATACATACCTATTAGCAATTTGCTATTCCAAAGTAAATTTGACTTGCTTTTCTCTACTCTTCAAATGAAACTCTTTTTGGTGTTATGCGAAAATTGGTCAGTAAAGCTCTCACGAACTGGATCGCACACTTTACTTTTCTCGTTTTAAAATTTTGACATTGTGGTCTCTTATGTTGAGTTGTTATGCTTTCAAGTTGTAAGTTGGGAATTAGCCCAGCCATGCCGTCACGGGGCAAGCTTTCAACATTGCACTATGTTTCATTTGAGTTGATATCGTGATCTTTTGTTTATGGATACTCGTGATGTGAAATAAGTTGGGAATCTTGCGGGATCATGGAGTTTTTATATGTGTTAGGGAAATGCCTGGGCCGCCAATCTAAGCCATGCATAATTCATGGTGGAAATTTGCAGCATGCCCATAGTGGATATTCGATAACGCATCTCAAAATAAAAAGCTATACAAATGGTAAATAAAAGTGATGTTGAGGTGTTCATTGTCTGCTTGTCCTGTCATTTTGATGTGGGCTTGTTCCATGTCATCGAGCACGGAGGTACCCCATTGGCGGTTCTCGATGATACACATATATTTACAATGACAAGAGCTTGCTTGGGACTCTAAGTCGAGTAGCGTGAGGTTTGGGTACACGTATTCACGGGACACGAGGTTTTCAACTTATGATTTGTCAAGCATATGCATCATAACTATACTCGCATTAACTTTAACCATTCAAGATGCTTATGATGGGGGCAATGAGAGCTCAAAGCCGGTAAGTACCATAATTTTTGAAGGTTTATAAAACTTGCAATCACTACTTCCCTCCGCGAAGGGCCTTTCTTTTACTTTCTTGTTGAGTCTCCACCTTCTATCTTTATGCGCCATTAAGAGAGCATAGTTATCATTCTGAGTATAATGTGCATTGTCCCAAAGTTTTCATTGATTGATTCATGATGTTGGTTTCACTTGTTCTTAAATTATTTGTATCTAGTCGCCCTCTTAAACTTGAAGGTGTCCTATGCATTTATGTTTTGATCTCTCATTAAGGACAAGCTGAAAATCATTTGTATGTTTTTCCTTATGATTTGAACACACGTTTGACTTTCATTGTTGCATTGTTCATGATCTTTTGTTTGTGTTCATTTTCATGTTATAACATGGTTGCTAAGTTTGTTCTATCAAGATTATGTCTTTCATGCCCATGTTTTAAGTTCTTTTGATCCCAGCGCACAACGCTTACATATATGATCAAGATTGTGTAGGTGCATGTCACCTCAAAATTATTTCTTTTGTTATCACTTACCTACTCGAGGACGAGCAGGAGTTAAGCTTCGGGATGCTGATACGTCTCAAACGTATCCATAATTTTTGATGCTCCATGCTTGTTTTTACACCATTTGCTTAGTGTTTCGTTACACTTCGTGGCACTTTTATGCATTTTCTGGAACTAACCTATTAACAAGTCGCCGCAGTGCCAGTTCCCTGTTTTCTGTTGTTTTTGTGTTTCAGAAAAGTTACACAGGAAATATACTCGGAATTGGACGAAACAAAAGCCGAACGTCCAGAAATTCATTGAAGCTTCTAGGGAACCGAAGAGGAGACGGAGTGGGGCCACGAGGGCCCCACATATGTGTGACGGCGCCTCGGCCCACTCCTGACGCTGCCCCTTCGCCTATAAAGACCCCTCGACGGGAAAAACCTAAGGGCCCGATCACTTTTCCAGAACACATCGCGATCCGCCGCCGCCGTTGACCCGAAGATTGGGAGGGTCCAGAAGCTCTTCTCGGCACCCTGCCGGAGAGGGGAATCGCCACCGAAGGTCTTCTTCATTTCCATGCTTGCCTCCGGCGCGATGAGTGAGTAGTCTACCTTGGACTATGGGTCCATAGCAGTAGCTAGATGGTTGTCTTCTCCACCATGTGCTTCATGTTTAGATCTCATGAGCTGCCTTACATGATTGAGATCACCGTTATGTAATTCTACATGTTGTGTTTGTTGGGATCCGATGAATATTGGTGTTATGATTGAGTTGATGTACTGAAATTTATCTTATGTTATCTCTATGTTGTTTATGATCTTGTATGCTCTCCGTTGTTAGTAGCTATCTTGGCCGAGTAGTTGCTAGTGACTCCAAGAGGGGGTATTTATGCTCGATAGTGGGTTTATGCCTCTATTTAATCTGGGGGAGTGACAGAAACCTCTAAGGTTTTAGATGTGCTGTTGCTACTAGGGGAAAACAACATTCATATGCTCGAGGGCATATGCTTTGTTTACATTACACACTTTGCTTAAAGCAATTATCTGTTGTTCGCAACTTAATACTTGTGGAGTTCTCGGATTGATTCGCCACAAGTGGATTATTAGTCATAGATGCAGTTGGATGGCGGTCTATGTATCTTGTTGTAATACCCAAAGTAAATCTCATAGTGATCCTCTCATCATATGCACGTTGTCTTTATTCTATCAATTGCTCAACTATAATTTGTTTACCCAGCATGTGTTATTTTATCTTATGGAGAGACACCACTAGTGAACTGTGGACCCCGGTCCTATTTCCTTTATATTGCTATCACCTGTTTACTTTACTCGCACTGTTTACTTTACTCGCATATTACTATTGCTTTCCACTCGATACGCTCATACCCTTTGTTTCAAGCAAACCGGTGAGATTGACAACCTCATTGTAAGTTGGGAACAAAGTATTTGGTTGTGTTGTGTGCAGGTTCCACGTTGCCGCTCGCAAAGCAAAGCTTGGACGAGGCGCCCTATAAATTGTCCAAAGCTGTCGCGAAGCTAGCGGGCATCACTTTCAGTCGTATTTCGTCCTCCTACTGGATTGATAACCTTGGTTTCTTACTGAGGGAAAAACTTGCTGCTATATTCATCACACCTTGCTCTTAGGGTTTCCAACTGGCCGGTCATTTACTTCATTAATTACACGCCAACAAGTTCTCTGGCACTATTCATCACCGCGCCATCACCATGACAACGTACATCAGGGCCAGAAGGTAAAGCTTGTCCGACGGCCACCTTCATGGATATGTTCTTCATTCTCTGATGGAGTTCACATGATGTTGACTCCTTGATTCCATCCACGGGGTAGCCGGGACCGCCCTCTATCATTCGTCGTGCATCGTCGGTCGAGGCCTCGGATTCAGCCACGCTGCTTTTCTGCTTAGATGCGCCGGCGGTAATATCGAGTGCAGGATCTTGCTGGCGCACTACTCCTCTAAGTTCGTTAATCTGCTGCTGTTGCTCGTTAAGTCTGGCAAGCAACTGGTTGAACTTGTCATTTTCCTCATACTGTTGTCGCTTCTTTGCTCTCGCTCGGCTTCTGTAAGTCTCTTGGTCTTTGGCAAACCCAAGCCACCACGGGTAAGAAGGACCGAAGCCTCGCGTTCGTCCTCCATATTCGTCATTCCCGAGGACCAGTGTGAGCAAGTCTTTCTCTCTATCTGGAGTGAACTGTCTTTTTCCCTCTTTAATTTCTTTCACTATTTTTTTCCAATTTTCCCTGGGTATCCTAAGACCGTCGCTGTATCTTCTGCACGTCTAATCCTAGAGGACAGACAAGCTTCTTTGCATTGTACGTGCTGGCGGGCAATTCGTTCTTTCTTGGAAGCATCTTCTTCATCAGTACCAACAACTTTTCAAATGACGAGTCAGTCACACCGGTCTCTGCCTTCCACTTCAGCAATTCCAGTGTGCTACCCAGCTTCTTCTGGCCATCTTCACAAGTTGGGTACAACAATTTTTTGTGGTCCTGTAACATCTTCTCGAACTGCAACCTCTCCTTTTCTGTGTCGCAGCCTCGCCGTGCATCAGAAATGACCCGGCCAAGATCATTAGCGGGCTCATCTGGTTCCCGTTCTTCACCCTGATCTTCTTCTTCATTGTCTTCCATTGCGGTATCAGCATACTCAGGGAACATAGATTGGTAGTTGTCATCATCGTTCTCTTCTTCATCGTCGTCTTCCATCATAACCCCTCTTTCTCCGTGCTTGGTCCAAACATTATAGCCAGACATAAAACCGGACCGAAGCAGGTGGCTCTGAATGACTCTTGAGGAAGTGTGATCCTTCTCATTTCGACATTCAACACATGGACAAAACTTAAAGCCACCACCATGCTTGTTACCCTCGGCCGCATCTCGAAAAGAATGCACGTCTTCTCTGTAAGCGGCTGTGCATCGATCACCGTACGTCCATGGGTGGCTCATCTGCGTCATACAACAGTATATCAAACGCAATCACAATCCTAAAATTTGTACCGCACGGTCTAAACGAGGAAATATAGTTGCTAACCTTTTAGAACAAGTGGAAATAAAGAGGAAGAGGCTTAAGCGTTGCTCGGGCACCTCATATCGTAGTTGTGTTCGGTGAACTTAAGTGACATCGCTCTAACACACATTTCAACAAACACCTCTAGTGCATAGGAATGAAATAGAGAACTAGCACAAACCCATACTCCTCCATCCAAGAAAAATACAATGGAGAGGGGAGAGGGGCTGCGGCCATATATATAGGCAGAAGCCTTTAGTCCCGGTTTGGGACACAAACCGGGACTAAAGGGGGCACACATTTGGGCCGCCCACCGCATAGCCCTTTAGTCCCGGTTTGTGTCTCAAACCGGGACTAAAGGCTTGTAACGGACCGGGACTAAAGGCTACCGTGCGGGTGGGGGAAATTGGGGCGACGTGGCCAGGCCTTTAGTCCCGGCCCAGATTACGGCCGGGACTAAAAGGGCCTGACCAAAGGCCCATTTTCCACTAGTGTTTGCTAGAATGTTGACGCAAGTATATGGGTATCATAGGGATATTTTTCATGAGATTCCGTACTAATTTTCTATCAAATTGGTCAAAGTTAATAAATTTTGGTTTTGGACAAAACCTGGAAGTGTACTTATTTGTGGAAAGAGGGAGTACCTCACATTGATAACAATTACATGCTCATTGTACTGACTTCTCAATTACTCGTAAAAGGAGTTTCCAACATTGTATTTTTTTCTTTATATATATATATATTTGAAGCCTTGGACACCCGACTTTTACCCAATTTTTATACATTTAAATCTCAAACTATATTTCCTCTGTCCAAAATTATCATACATTCTGGGTTTAGTGAAAGCCTAGCAAACAAAGAACATAAAGGACATGGAGAACATCCCACTTCTATGTGAGCTCCCTAAAATTGAAAAATGTGAAGGCCTGGAGAGGATCTCCAACTTCCCACAAGTAACAAAACTGTGTGTAAAAGGCACTCAAAACATAGGCTTGTTTAGGGATTGGGCAGTTTGCAGCAGGTCGGCATGGGTGAGGATTTTCAAAAAATCTCTTCCCATTTGGTACCCGAGCTTCGTAGGCAGCACCAATGACTTTATGGTAAAGACCTAGTTTTTTATGAAGGATAACCCCGGCCTCTGCATCAAAGATATGCATACAACTTTTTTAAATTAATTTATTCAAGAAAGATCTTATAGAGATTATACATAAAAATATCCAAAGTCACCACACAACACGTACATATCCAACAACGAATGAAAGATCATGACAACATGGCATTGTGCCCCAAAAAACATCGAAAATCTCTCATCAACTAGGAATCGGGAACATCACAAACCTGACACACCTCTATACGAAACTGGAGCGCTTTGGCATGAGGTATATATATGTATAGTTCTTACTAGTTGGATATTGACATAGACAAGAGTTTCCAACTATGGCCTGCTCATGTAGATCTTGATGAGTGAGAGAGAGGCAATAAATAATTCTTTATATATTTCTGAAAAACCATATCTTATTTAAACATAATTTCCAGCGCTTTGGCTTTACACTTCGACCACATGCAGACAAACTACTATTGCAAGAACTCTCTGTTTTCAAACGTGGGCAGCTGCTATTCCTGTACTTCACTTGATGTAACGTCTAGCACAATGCCATTTCCACTTCCATGTTTTTTTTCCTTCCGTTGAATGTACGAGGTTTGCTTAAGTGCGTCCCCTCCTTCAAATTCAATTCAAACTTAAACACATCAAGAGCTGAGAATGCTCCGTACCCCTTCATAACTTAATAGTGAAGGAATACAGAACCATCTCATCCTTTGATGTGTTTAAGTTTGGTTTAAATTTGGAGGGGGGGGGGGGGGGGGGGGCACTAAAGCAAAAGTCCATGGAATATGGAAACAGCTTTGTCATGTTCGAATTTGATGAATGGGATAAATCGAGTATTCAGTCGTCCGTCAACATTATTGTTCTAATATACTGCAAGATATAATTTCAGTATACATGTCCCTCCTCCTGTCTTCTTTTTCGTGCCAGGAATGTCTTTGACACAAATAAGCAAACTGGAAGAAAGACTGGAACCTATAGTGCGCTTTTACGAGCCAGTGTGTATATGACAGACCCAGTGCATAGAAGCTCCCACATAAGATGAGGTCTGTGGAGGGCAGTGGCGGAGGCAGGTATAAATTTGAGATGTGGCGGAGTCGATAGTGAAGCTTATTTCAGTCGACAACAAAACGATTTGTTTCAATATTGAAGTGCAATTTGGTTTCCTAAATACCTTGCATTATGTTCTTGCTCTCCTTCACCGTCATCTCACCCTCATGTTGTCACCCAGAAGGTTTGAATCTCGTCTGGCCGGCCGCCACGGCTCTCCACTCGTTGGTTGTTGTCGTTTTCAGCAGCCTCCGCTTCATGCATGGTTATTTTATTTTATTGAAATGGGGGCAAAAAGCTTTGCCCTAATCTATTAATTAAGAAGAAGAGAATGTCCAGTTAATTAACGGAAAACTGGACAAAAACCGTTACAACAACACCACATGCAAACTACCCAAAGTCTGCAACTCTCTAATCGCCTAGGAAGATCAACCAACTGTCTCTCCCAACCGATACAACGGTAAACTCTCGGCCGCTGAAACCACACACACATAAAACCCCACTAAAAGCACAAGACCAAAGACCTCAAACACACCAACTCGAAAAGATGAAAATCATCCATCAAGCAGCTGCAGATGCCTTCCTTGTGGCGACACCCCTCTTGCATTTGCTCCCTATATAATCCTTAGCCTTCTTGATTTTATCTCTTGTATCCTTCTCCGATAGGAGACATGCAATCTCTTTACTAGATCCAGGACAAGCTGTCTCCAACCTGACAAGAAGATCACAAAGCTCCTTTTCAAAGAGAATCGGCTGACTGGGCTCCGAAGAGCTAATGCAACATATACATTTAGTCCATGATGCACGATTATTAAACTTCACGATTCAGGAGGGTTTCCAGGATTTCAGAATTTGGCAGTTGCACATCGTATACTCAATGTATTTTCGTTGATAACGAAGTCGGTTGCCACGCTGCCCACGCACATCCTATGGGATAATAGCGATAAGGTCTGGCCCAGCAAAACACTACGTATATCTTTGCTGTACGTAACAATACATACTACTTGCGCACAATTTTAGGTATGGCGGCTGCCAAGCCTTGCCAGATACCTGGCTCCGTCCCTGGTGGAGGGATTATACGAGATAGTGTGCATATATATAGACTATTTTACACCCTTGTAAAGCTCATCATATATTTTTTCACTGCAAAATGTACTAGCACTGGCACAAGTTTTCTCAGAAAGGCGTTGTAGCAGAATTGTTACACCATTTATTCCTGGATATATGGAGAGCTTTCAGCAGGTTTTCGCGCGGCACGGGGGAGGTGTGGAGGAAGGAAGAAGTACGTACCCTCGGGCGGGGAACAGGGCCTTCTCCTCCGTGGTAGTACCACCGCCGTATCCTAGCAGACATGAGAGGAGGGCAAGGGCCATGAGCGCGCACGTACGAGCTAGCTAGTGTAGAGGAAATGTAAATGGAGGAAGGAAACTACTCACCTGTTCCTGAGGATACACTAGTAGAAAAACGGCTTTTAGTCCCGGTTGGTAAAGGCCTTTAGTCCCGGTTGTAGCAACCGGGACTAACCAATCGGGACTAAAAGTCCCCCTCTTTAGTCCCGGTTGTGCCACAACCCGGGACTAAAGACCCTCAACGTGGCCGCCCTGAGTGTTGCGGCCTGGAGAACCCTTTAGTCCCGGTTGATAACACCAACCGGGACTAAAGGTTATTTTGTTATTTTCAAATATTTTTGAAAAAAGTTTCAAATTATTTCAATTTTTTTTTTGAATTTTCCTATTTTTGGATTTTTGATTTGTTTGACAGTTTCCCCTCTAATCTCTAATCACCAGCCCTATGTCATGTCAAAGTATATAATCGTGGTCCCACTTCTCGGCCGGTCACCCATCCTTACACTACTCCACCCTTAGCACGCTTAACTTCTTCATTCCTTCCCTACTAGCTTCCAAGACTGCGCTCGCGACTTCTTGATAATACTATGCTATGAATTGTATTAACCCCTTAGACTTTGATAATATATCATTTTACTTTTTTGAGTTCCAAATAATTTCAAAAATAAGTAATAATGATTAAGTAATAATAAGCATCAATGAATTTCAAATAATCTTTATGCATAATTTAATTATTAATTTTAAAACTCAAAATATTCAAAAAAAACAAAAAATTCAAAAATCTTAAAAAATTCCAAAATAATCTAAAAACTTCAAAATAACTAAAAAGTGGAAGAAACAACTAAAGAAATAAAAAAATCATTTTTTTTTCATTTTTCTAACAAAAACTAAAATCTTCCTGCTTTCATATTTCCCTTTGGAATTTTGAGAAAGTAGAATTTGTGCAAACGGCCTATGGCTGTTGAAATCGGATGTAAAATTTTGTGTAGATAATTTTTCATATATTATACGTTTTTTTTCGAGTCCGTATGCAAAAGTTAGAGCCGTTTTAATTTGGAACATCCTTTTTTTGCAAAAAAATTCAAAATTCAAAATTTCAAATTTTCCATAAAAGTTAGTTGCATGAGGTACGTGCATGTCAAAGGATTTTGAAATTTGAAGTTTTTATCATTTTCGTTTATTTTTTTAGACGTTTTTTCTACGCGGGGGGGGGGGGTAGGCATGAGAGGAAAATTGGGGAAGACCCTTTAGTCCGGGTTGGTAACACCAACCGGGACTAAAGGGTGGGGCTTTAGTCCCGGTTGGAGATACCAACCGGGACTAAAGGTCACTAACCCTTTAGTCCCGGTTCGTATCTCCAACCGGGACTAAAGGTCCCATTTGAACCGGGACTAAAGATTTCTGGCCCACATAGTCTTTTGAACCGGGACTAATGTGAGCATTAGTCCCGGATCAAAACACAACCGAGACTAAAGCTCAAATTCATCCTGGATATTAGGCCTGTTTTCTACTAGTGATACTATGCTCGATTTGTTATCAGCTGGAACAGTGGAAGCAGAACGAGCCGAGGCGCGAGGAATGGTGATGGAGCCGACGACTCCAAGTAGTATCATACGGCGCAGATGAGAGCTTTCAAAGACATGGTTCATTTTTCTTGGTATCTCAGCAGCTTGACGAGGGTACGTGTTATATAGCCTCTCCATCACGCACAAGCAATAACAGTACTGAGCAATTGCGCACATGACTATTAAATGAACGAGGCTAACATGGTGGTCAAGGACCTGATTGCGCTGCTAAACTTTGTCCTAGGGTCTTGTTTGCTAAAGGCGAGGCCTTGGTTATAATTTCTCTTTTTAGAAGGTATTCCATGTAAAATGTAACACCACCACTCCGAGTTAACAGATGCCGCATAACACCGAGGAATCATTAGCATATACTCCCTCCGTTTCAAAATATAAGATGTTTTAGCTTTGTGAATCAAATGTATTTAGACATCTTTTAGTGTGTAGGTTCACTCGAATATACACACTAAAACGTGTCTAGATACATTTGCTTCACAAACCTAAAACATCTTATATTTTGAAATCGGAGGGAGTATTTTCCACGTAACCCCTCAAGGCTAAGAATACCTTCTTCTTGTATCGGACTATTAATGCAATCCAAGCTTAGCCTTGTCTCCGTCCATCAGAATTAGGCAAGACTATGGATACGAAGCATACACAATACATAGCCTGGAAACGTGATGTCACAACATGTTGTGCATGTCACATCATTCATGTGTGGAAGACTTGTGAGTTGTGACTAAGGTAGGGCGGTGGTGAAACTGAGCTTTCTCGTCGAGAAAAAACAGCCTAATTAAGCTTGAAGACTTTTATAGGGCATGACCATGCGAAAGTTGCTGTTTGAGACACCATAGCTTCCTGGGAGTTTTCCTTATAATTATTTCCTTTTTATTTTCTTCCAGCCTTTTGCATTTCGTCCTGTCGGGTGATTAAGGCGACTCTTGTATGTTCCCCTCTACTAAGAAAAGCCAACAATGTTGGATCTTTTAAAAAACGACTACATAGCTTCCACTATTTCATTGTAAAATATCAAAGTGATCAGCCATAACCTAAAGATGAAGATTAAGGGGGTCAGGTTTCCTTCTATTCACGATGCTACCACTACTATTGCAGCGAAATGTTAGAGATAACTTCAGTGTACATGTATTTGATAGTTTAGTATTTGAGTGGATCTCCTACGTACCTCATCTCTAGTGGAGACTTCTTGGCTTCCATGTATTGCATTCCTATATTGTCGTCCGCAAGACTTGATGCAACATCCAACGATGATGTCAATTTTCAAATTATTGACAAATGAATGTATGGGATCATGTCAAATTACAAATAATCGGATAGGACTCATAAAACCAATGGGTTCTCTGAAATAATATACATTGACAAGGTTTACAAGATTTGTAAGTTCAAAACAACTACATCCCTGGGGTGTGCACTTTGTTTATACTTTGTACACTTTGGTCCTTGAATACTTCACGGTATCCCTCTTGTTTTTCTACACAAGTCAAAAAAATATCTTCTCGCTCTCCACAGAACATTAATACAATGCAAACTCAGCTTTGTCTCCGTCCATCGGATGAAGATTAATGCAATCCAATATATGCTGGATCATTATACGTCAGGATTAATGCAATCCAAAAATAGGCTGGGCAATTTACGTCAGGATTTGGCAGGGCTAATGTATACGAGGCCTACAGAGTACGTAGCGTGGTAACGTACGAGGCCTACACATGGTGCATGTGCCTTTCATATGGTGCATGTGTTGATGTCTTGAGCCAAACTGTATAGACAACTCACCAAGAATGAAGAACCAATCTTCCATCGATTCAATCTACAAATATCTAAATGATTAGTCGTAACCGAAATATGAAAATTGAGGGGGCAACTACAACAGTGAGTTAACCTAACTGACTTGTCCATATAATTTACGTATTATTTCGTCGTGTCCCTCATTTTTCTACATGGTCAAGAATATCCCCTATCCACATTAATGCAGTGCAAGCTCAGCTTCGTCCCAAGATGTCGGATGTAATACCAGAAAAGGGAGGTGAGAGTGCCGTATACCTGGACCGATCTTGAGCGTAATTATTAAGCTAGGGCGTCAGTCAACGTAATTTTATGCTTGGAAATTCCATCTTCAACCATTAAAGAAAATATCCGTGACATATTCGTACGTAGAAATAACACAGATTTGTCTATGTATTGAGATTTTAAGTCTCGCCTGAGAAAAGTGCAACCACGTTGCACTTGAAACTAGTTACTTATTTTTGGGTGACTGGAACTTGAGAAATTCTTATTAGTGGACTGAAACATAGCAAATCTGAAATAACACATGCGTTTACTAAATTATTTATCGATTGAGATGCACGCATTAGCCATCCATGCGTACAAATAATCGGTCGATGCTCACTTTTAGGCCTTGTTTACTTCTAGGGTATTTGAGGGGATTGGAGGGGATTATTTCGTATCCCGAAACTTCCCCGATAGGTTGTTTACTAGTCCGGGTTTTGAGGGGATAATCCCGAGATATCCCCACAAATCCCCTCCACTCTAGTGTATTTTTGGCTAGATTAAAAACTTTTCATCATGGTAGAGTATTTTTGGGGAAGAGTATTTGACGGGATTTGAGAGTATTGGGTGAACACCAAATCCCCACGTATCCCCACATTCTTCGGGGATGAAAATACCGGAGAAGTAAACAAGGCCTTAGCGGTAGATCACTACAGCGAGTGGTACTTATTGATCCAATGACCAACTTATTTATACGTATGATCTATGCATAATGCATCCATGCTTCGTCTAGGGGCAGAGGATAATCTGGTAGTTGGTTCCGGCAGGGCAGGTGAAGGTGGTGGTCTGGTCATCCTTGGCGTAGCTGTAGGCGTCAGGGCACTTCCCCTTGAAGAACCGCGAGTAGTTGGTCGGTGGGCAGTTGTCGGTGAACTGTCCCCTGCAGCAGTAGGTGTCGCCGCCGAACTTGCCACACGCGCTCGCACACCCTCCGGGCACCTTCAGCTCCGTTAGGCACTGGCTCGTGATGTCCACGGCGCAGCTCGCCCCCCGGCACGCCGCGCCGCCCACAGGCTGGAAGCTCATGGGCACGTTAAACCCATCGATGACGGAGATGTCGAAGAAATCCTTGCCCCCGCCCTGGCGTCCGAGCGTGTACTCCGCGAGCGTTGTCGGCTGCTGGCCTGAAACGCGGCACGCCAGCGCGCCGCCACAGTCGCCCGTGATGCAGTGGCCGCGGCCGTTGGTGTCGAAGGTGCACCCTGTCCGCGGCCACACCCTGGCACCGGCGGTGCCGGCGGGCATAGTGAGCGGCCACGACTGGCCTGGATCGAGGCGCACGCCGCCACCAGGGAGGGCACCGGGCCACACGGTGTAGGAGCATTTGTTGACGACGGTGATGGTAGCGGCGTGTGTGGCGGCGGCCATGGTGAGGATGAGGAGGGGCAGGAGCTGGACAACACGAGAGGACGCCATGGCTGATGCCTTTGCTCCTGCTGTTCTTTGTTAGCTTGTGGGGTTGCAGTGTACTGTGTATATATGTGCAGCGGTGGAGAATGGAGATATTTATAGCAGCGCGGCACGATTTTGTTGCGTGTGCAAGCTACCTAGACATTTTCAACGGCCGCGTTTGGCAGCAAGCATAACGTAAGGGTTTTAGAGTCCAAATATGTACATGCATGCAGCTGTATAAGTCACCACAAGCCAATCCAAGAATCAAATGTTTAGCGAGTATCTTTCCAGTACACCCAAAAGTCAAGTTTTATAAATTATAAATGGTCTTTAAAATACAACTCCGATCACAATTACTAGCGTGTCGACCCTCGGTTCCATAATTCTTCTGGTCGTTCTAATTTCAATTTAAACTGAAACCGTAGCATGGAATGGCCAAGGTTTTTGTTGTTGTTAAATTTATTTTTGGAATACTAATAATTACGTTCATATTTACCGACAGCAAAGAATTATTCTAAGGAATGATATATACGAGTCATAACAAGGCCAAAACCACAACAATTGTGTATTATATGTCATATTTATGTATGACACTTAAAAAATATACGCCATGTCTATATTTTGATACATTCTTCTTAATTTATAGGGTAAAAAACTATTACAGGAGGGAAAAATCATGTACACCCACGAACAAACTGGGAGTCAAATAGCACAAACATCTATTACATCTTAAGATTAATTTTGGGGTGAAATCTATGTTTGTATAGTATTTATCCTGATTTAAGTTCCAATCCATAATATGAAACAATATGGGTGCTCTTATCTACTATATACTAAAAGCACAATACGGGGGTTTAAAATAGAGACACCACGTTAATCTACATCATTAGAATTATTTTAACAGTTGGATTAAAAATTTGTGGCTAAGATTTATTAAAACGTTAATAGTTACATAACTGTGTATGTAGTCCCGTTTAACAACAGTTTGACACGATACATGTTAGTGGTACCAGATAATAAAACGTGAAAAAGAAAATAGCCAGATTTTCTCAACGGTACTTATCTGATCGGATCTAAGGCTAGATTTTTTTCTTTTATAGGGAAAACAGCTAGAATTAATTTCACAAGGGCACACGGGAAAGCTGACCCCAAAAACTCCAAAGCCCACTAGCCCAGATAAGTTTTATCTCTTCGTTATCATTACATCTGTAATCTTTCTATTGATAACACGCCACCAAGCGAACCTAAGCATGAAGAAGATGGGTTTTCTCGATCTGTTACATCATGCATTACGCCACTGTTTACCAGACAAGGTGACATATGAATCCACTTATCTAAATGCAATTCCATGGACGAAGCAAGCTCAAGTAATGAAGGATGCTCTGGATAGCAAGCGTACATAGGTAACCAAGACCAACTTTGAATCGATGGAACTACTAACAAGGAAAAAAAGAGGAAGATTTTGATGCGCTGCCGGCTGCACGCATGGCCTGCCTGTATCGTCGAGTCTTCGGCGTCTAACATGGAACGCCCTCATACACAAGTCGGCCATCTAGCAATTACGCCAACCAAATTTTCCATATAAGTTTTTGGAGGTGATCCCTAATTTCTTGTAGTCCGGCGCCAACAACAACTGCGCCAACCATCCAATCCGCCAATGGACTACATCGAGGAAACACTGTTATTGCCGACTTCAGATTAATTGGCGACAAGGACACCAGCAGCTGATGCCGGTATATACAAGGAGCATTGCCGTCACAAGCCGGCTTCTTCCAGAACGTGACAATGATGGATCTGGCCCAGGGACGCGCTCCTCTCAGCATCTTCGAAGCATCACGTAGGTATCACTTTGAGCATTCAAAAACTTGCTGTCTACGTATATACATAGTTGCAATGTTGTAACAGCTAAATTGCATGCATGAAGTTGTTCTTTAATGTGCGCTAACATGCTCTGAAGTCAATGTATGTGCCAGCGGCGGTGGCGGCTTGGTCAGTAGCATTAAACAGCCGGTGAGACATACTACGTGGACGTCAATCTTAACAGTAGTGGTACATTCCCTTAAAAAAACGGTTATGGTACATGACTGCATGAATAATTGGTGAATTGTGGCTATCATGTTACATTCATGCACCTCTGCAACCATTAGTAATTAAGTAATCCAGTTTTGATAAGGATAACGACATTATTTTAATAATAAATCCGACGATTTTTTAGTTAGGCCACATTCCATTGACGCATGGTATTCACTTTTAAAAATCTCCCAATATATGGTTAGATGCATGGACATTATCAAGTATTCATATGTTTTAATTACTAGAGAACACAGAACCATCAAGTATAAATTAGATGCGTAGACGCTTACATTCATTTAATTGTGACAATTTTCGTTCGGTTATCCGTTAATTAACTGAAAAAATCTCTTCTTAATTAGTAAATTGAGGCAATTTTTTTGCCTCCGTTACAAAAAAAATCAAAACAAAAACAAGAAGAGAGAGAGAGACTAAAAAAGAGAGGAAAGTAATGATTATCTTATAAAATAGGAAATGGCATCTTATAATGTGACCTTCTTATATATACACATAATATTAGGGCTGGCAAAAAAATCTTATTAGCAACCTTCAAAAAAAATTCTCAAAAATAATTTCTATAAATACATTTAATATTGGTCAGATTAATCGTACCATGGCTAAGATGTAAAAGGTTTCACCGGCACGAAGAGGATGGATTCATCTATTCTATATACATCCAATATTGCATATGAACTATTGAACTTCAACTCTAGCTACTCATGTATTGTAACATGATAAATTAGTTTTTAAGCACTTTCAACACAATAAAAAATGGTGCCCTCGCATTTGCAAGGCCAATACGAGGGCCACCATGCTAGTTTTATAAAAATAAGAAAACAATTATTGCATCTTTTTTGTTCATCGCATGAAGAGATTATTTTGTAAGGGCTCTTTTAGGGTCTGAATATCCACTCTCTCATCTTTATTCATCCTCCATCTCCATCTATCGTGTTTTGGGAGTTCTAATGGATTTTTGTAGCTCGACTTCCTCCCATAAGGGCATCACCTATATATACAAAGAGCAACAAATCCAGAGCACAAAGTAGAACCCTACTTCCTGTAACCCCCTAGCCTAGTATCTCGTCAAGGGCTGGTATTAGGATTCTACCTTGTAAACACTTGTTTGTCTTCAATCAATACAATCTAGTGGAACGTAGGGCTTTTAGCTTCCGAACGACCTGAACTTGGGGTAGCAGTGACTCACAGAACAACCAGATTTCAAATTCCCCTATGGAGCAAATTTCTGGAATTCTCACCAAGAAATCTTCTATAAAAATATGCCATTGAGCACTAGTCGTGGTTGGTCTTGCTTTATTATTATTATTATTATCAAACTTATGTAGTAAAATGCATGGAAAAATAGCTCAGAAGTAGCTTGGCCAGAATGTTGACGCAAGTATATGGGTATCATAGGGATATTTTTCATGATCTAATATACCGTCCGCAAGATATAATTTTGGTATTACCGTATATAGATGTCTCCTCTGTCCATTTTTCGTGCCTGGAATGTCTTCAACACAAGCGGCTTATTTGTTCAACTGAATATAAATAAGCAAACTGGAAGAAAGACTGGAATCTATAGTGCTTTCTTACGGGCCAGTGTGTATATAGCCCATTTTACATCCTTTTAAATCATCACAGCTTATCATATGATGTTCTACACTGCAACATGTACTAGCACTGGCACAAATCTTCTAAGAAAGGCGTTGTACCAGAATTGTTACATCACTTATTCCTCATTCATCTTAATTTGGATACACACGCCCTCCTAGATATATAGAGAGCATTCAGCAGGTTTTCTGCGCGGCGCGGCTGGGGGGGAGGCGTGGAGGAAGGAAGTAGCCTCGCGCGGGGAACAGGACCTTCTCTTCTGTGGTAGTAGTAGTTCCACCGTACTCTAATTAACAGACATCAGAGGAGGGAAAGGACCATGAGCGCGCTGCTGCACAAAATGTAAGTGGACTGGATCGATTAGCTTGGAACTATACTGACCTGTTCCTGGAGATGCTATGATTGGTTCGTTAGCGGCTGCTGGAACAGTGGAAACAGAACGAGTCGAGGCGTGAGGGATGGTGGAGCCGACGACTCCAAGTAGCATCATCGCGCAGATGAGAACTTTCAGAGACATGGTTCTTTCTTCGTGGTATCTAAGCAGCTTGCCGAGGGTACGCATTGTTTTGCTTTCATGGCGCTACATGATACTCCTACTATATAGTTCTATCTCTGCGGCAGGCCCAATGAATGCGGAAGTATGAACTATTAGTTGGCCGGCTATACAATGAACAGACAGGCTATCTAATCAGTCATGACCCTGCCAGAAACAAACCGCCTCACTGTGTGGATAGCAAGGCAGCAAGATCGAGATAAATCCACGACTCAGTGTTGGAATTGTAAGAAATTCGGGCATTTTAGACGGGACCGCCCCAAATTGAAGAAAGAGTTGAAGGAGAAGGTGAACCTCAATTTGGGATACATTGAGGATGAACCGGCGTTGTTCTAGTGGTGAAGCTGCGATAAGATTAAAGGTCATGTCTTAGTTTATTTTTTTAGTATGTTAGTAGAGTCTGCATATTGTTTTGGTTTGTCAGTCTAGTTCAGAGTGTCTACGATGTCTCGAGGAGGAGATCAAGCTCAAGCGTATAGTGGGACAAGGACCAGTGAAGGGGAATCTCTTAAATAAGCACTTGTCTTTACATGAGACGATGTGGTGATCATCGTTGGGGTGTCACCTGGCAGCGTGACTGGGAGTCTAGATCATACGTTGAGTCAAGTCTGTAAAAGTCGACAAGTTGTAATTAGGGGGAGATTGTGTGGAGCAATCTGGCCTATCAATTAGACTTGTCGTGGTCGAGTTAATGAGACGAGTTTGGATTAGGGGGAGATTGTTGGAACTAGTCCAAACTCCCGTTGAAGTCGGAACATGTTGTTCCAGGTCGTATTTGGTTTCTAGTCGTATACGAGTTGTAGTAGCGTTAAACGTCAGAATCGGTTGTAATTCTACTATAAATATATGAGAAAAGCCCCCAAGGAAGTAACGAGCAGAGGGGGAAAAAGGAGGAAATACAATCTCGTGTCTTGTTCCGTCTAGTACGTGAGTTAAGCTAGCTGAATCGATCAGCATAGCTCGAGGCTTGCTGAACCGTTCGGTGTAGTTGTGGCGTACGGCATAGCTCGATGGAAGTGCGCCGCGTGACATCTCGCCGGGAAGTTCATTGTCAGCGTATCGCTGAGCCAACAACATGAACGTGGGTGTCCTCGTCGCAGCATTCTCGACTGTCAAATGAATGAGCGTTCGTCCTGCCTGCCCTATACCGTCCTCGCTTTGAATTCTTGAGATAGATGAGCGTAGGAACTGAGTAGTGAGTACTACAACTACTCCTACTGGAAGCATTAGAGGTCACTGACCACTAGTTGGTCTTTGTCTTGTTTTCCATTTTTCTCGATTTTGTGACTGATTTATCTTACTCGCCTTTTGTTGATTTTACACTTTGCCATTTATCCTAACGTTTATATATCCTAACGATTTGTGACCCATGTTTTCTTAATATTCTCCATTATTCTCTTTTATTTTGTTCCGTCAGTGTTTGCTGGAAATGTCAGTCTTTCTCTCGAATACACGGTTACATATTAACTGTATTGACACCTATCCTTCTATTTTTCTTGCATTCATAGTAAGTCATCACTAGTGGAAAATGGGCCTTTGGTCAGGACCCTTTAGTCCCGGCCGTAATCTGGGCCGGGACTAAAGGCCTGGCCACGTCGCCCCAAATTCGCCCATCCGCCCGGGAGCCTTTAGTCCCGGTCCGTTACGAGCCTTTAGTCCCGGTTTGAGACACAAACCGGGACTAAAGGGCTATGCGGTGTGCAGCCCGCATGTGCGCCCCCTTTAGTCCCGGTTCGTGTCTTAAACCGGGACTAAAGGCTTCTGCCTATATATATGGCCGCAGCCCCTCTCCCCTCTCCCTTGTATTTTTCTTGGATGGAGGAGTGTGGGTTTATGCTAGTTCTCCATTTCATTCCTATGCACTAGAGGTGTTTGTTGAAATGTGTGTTAGAGCGATGCTGCTTCAGTTCACCGAACACAACTACGATATGAGGTGCCCGAGCCACGCTTAAGCCTCTTCCTCTTTATTTCCACTTATTCTAAAGGTTAGCAACTATATTTCCTCATTTAGACCGTGCGGTACTAATTTTTAGGATCGTGATTGTGTTTGATATACTGTTGTATGACGCAGATGAGCCATCCATGGATGTACGGTGATCGACGCACAGCCGCTTACAGAGAAGGCGTGCATTCTTTTCGAGATGCGGCCGAGGTGAACAAGCATGGTGGTGGCTATATGTTTTGTCCATGTGTTGAATATCGGAATGAGAAGGATTACACTTCCTCAAGAGTCATTCAGAGCCACCTGCTTTGGTCCGATTTTATGTCGGGCTATAATGTTTGGACCAAGCACGGAGAAAGAGGGGTTATGATGGAAGACGACGATGAAGAAGAGAACGATGATGACAACTACCGATCCATGTTCCCTGAGTATGCTAATACCGCAATATAAGACAATGAAGAAGAAGATCAGGGTGAAGAACGGGAACCAGATGAGCCCGCTGATGATCTTGGCCGGGTCATTTCTGATGCACGACGAGGCTGCGACATAGAAAATGAGAGGTTGCAGTTCGAGCAGATGTTACAGGACCACAACAAATTGTTGTACCCAATTTGTGAAGATGGCCAGAAGAAGCTGGGTATCACACTAGAATTGCTGAAGTGGAAGGCAGAGACCGGTGTGACTGACTCGTCATTTGAAAAGTTGCTGGTACTGATGAAGAAGATGCTTCCAAGAAAGAATGAATTACCCGCCAGCACGTACGAAGCAAAGAAGCTTGTCTGCCCTCTAGGATTAGACGTGCAGAAGATACATGCATGCCCTAATGACTGCATCCTCTATCGCGGTAAGAAGTATGAGAATATGGATAAATGTCCGGTATGCACTGCATTGCGGTATAAGATCAGAAAAGATGACCCTGGTGATATTGAGGGCGAGCCACCGAGGAAGAGGGTTCCTGCCAAGGTGATGTGGTATGCTCCTATAATACCACGGTTGAAACGTCTCTTCAGAAATAAAGATCATGCAAAGTTGTTCTGATGGCACATGGAAGATCGTATGAAAGACAACAAGTTAAGGCACCCCGCTGATGGTCGGCAGTGGAGAAAAATCGAGAGAGAGTTCCCGAGATTTACAGGTGACGCAAGGAACTTATGGTTTGGTCTAAGTACAGATGGCATGAATCCTTTTGGGGAGCAAAGTTGCAGTCACAGCACCTGGCCCGTTACTCTATGTATCTACAACCTTCCACCTTGGTTGTGCATGAAGCGGAAATTCATTATGATGCCAGTGCTTATCCAAGGTCCAAAGCAACCCGGCAACGATATTGATGTGTACCTAAGGCCATTAGTTGATGAACTTTTACAGCTGTGGGCCAAACCAGGTATACGTGTGTGGGACGAGCACAAACAAGAGTAATTTGACCTTCGAGCGTTGCTTTTCATAACCATCAATGATTGGCCTACTCTTAGTAACATTTCAGGACAGTCATACGAGGGATACAATGCATGCATGCACTGTTTGGATCAGACAAAACGTATATATCTGGACAAATGTAGGAAGAATGTGTACCTGTACAATCGTCATTTTCTTCCGCCCAAGTATCCCCTAAAGAAAAAAGGCAAGCATTTCAATGGCAAGGCAGAACCCCGGGGGAAGCCTGTCACCCGTACTGGTGCTGAAGTATTTGATATGGTCAAAGATTTAAAAGTAATCTTTGGAAAGGGTCCTAGCAGCCAACCTGTTCCTAATGGCCCTGATAAGCGTGCACCCATGTGGAAGAAGAAATTTATATTTTGGGAGCTACCCATTTGGGAAGTCTATGAGGTCCGCTCCGCAATCGACGTGATGCACCTGACGAAGAATCTCTACGTGAATATTCTAGGCTTCCTGGGCTTGTATGGAAAGTCAAAAGATACACCGGAAGCACGGGAGGATCAGGAACGTCATAAAGGACAAGATGGCATGCATCCAAGGCAGTTTCAAGGGCGTGCCAGCTATGCTCTTACCAAGGAAGAGAAGAAAATCTTCTTTGAAGTCCTTTTCAGTATCAAGGTCCCGACTAGCTTCTCGTCGAATATAAAGGGAATCATAAATATGAAAGACAGAAAATTCCAAAACCTAAAGTCTCATGACTGCCACGTGCTTATGACGCAATTGCTTCCGGTTGCATTGAGGGGAATTCTATCGGAAAATGTTCGCCTGGCAATTGTGAAGGTATGTGCATTCCTCAATGCAATTTCTCAGAAGGTAATCGATCGAGAAAGTCTATCAGGGTTACAGATTGATGTGGTCCAATGTCTGGTCAGCTTCGAGTTGTTGTTCCCGCCATCCTTCTTCAATATAATGACACACCTCCTAGTTCACCTAGTCGAAGAGATTAGAATTCTTGGTCCTATGTTTCTACACAATATGTTCCCCTTCGAGAGGTTCATGGGAGTCTTAAAGAAATATGTTCATAACCGTGCTAGGCCAGAAGGAAGCATCTCCAAGGGATATGGAACAGAGGAGGTCATTGAGTTTTGTGTGGACTTTCTTCCTGACCTTAAGTCGATTGGTGTTCCTGAATCTCGGTATGAGGGTAGGCTGACAGGAAAAGGCACACTAGGAAGGAAAGCAAAAGTATGTATGGACAGGCATTCATTCTCTCAAGCACACTACACAGTTCTACACAATTCCACCGTGGTGGCTTCGTATATCGTGAGACACAAGAATATTCTACGCTTCGAAAACCCAGGGAAGGCTGACTCTTGGATTAAAGGGGAACACGAGAAGACTTTTGGTAGTTGGTTGCAGACACATCTCATGAATGACGACACCGTTGGAGATCAGCTGTACTGTTTGGCCAGGCCACCATCTTCGACTATATGTACTTTCCAAGGGTACGAGATAAATGGGAATACATTTTACACGGTTGCCCAAGATAAAAAGAGCACCAACCAAAACAGTGGTGTCCGCTTTGATGCAACAGACGAGAATGGGCACTGTTTGGAAACATATTACGGGTACATAGAGGAGATATGGGAACTTAACTATGGACCTACTTTTAAGATCCCTTTGTTTCGGTGCAAATGGGTGAAGCTGACAGGAGGCGGGGTAGTTGTAGACCAAAAGTACGGCATGACAACAGTGGATCTCAACAATCTTGCGTACATGGACGAACCATTCGTCCTAGCCAACGATGTCGCTCAGGTTTTCTATGTGAAGGACATGTCTACAAAAACGAGAAAAAGAAATCAGCAAAAGAAGACATCGTCTGATGAGCCAAAGCGCCACATAGTTCTTTCAGGGAAAAGAAACATCGTGGGAGTAGATGACAAGACAGACATGTCAGTAGATTATAATAAGTTTCATGAAATTCCACCCTTCAAAGTGAAAACTGACCCAATCATCCTAATGAATGATGAAGATTCTCCATGGCTACGACCCAGAAGAAATCAGAAATAATAGATAGGAATGTTGGTGCAATAATGTAATAATGTATTAAACCTTTTATGTAATGCATATATGGAATGTACTAAACCTTTATTTAAGGAGCATGTACTAAACCTTTTATTAAACCCTGTATGTAATGCATGTTAATAGTTTCATAAGTTAGAATAAGTTAACAAAATTGTCGGTGGGATAAGGACGTGTGGGTAACCTTTAGTCCCGGCTGGTGGGTGCAACCGAGACTAAAGCTGTCGGCGGGATAAGGACGCATGGATGGATGCACTGCTCGATGAGATAAAGCATGTAGTGCACGACACCCCTGTCGGAGGAACAAGACAAAGTAGAAGCGGCGCCGTGCCTATAAAAGGAGCATCGATACGCCATGGCAAGCAGCTCAACAAGCCAACCTAGAAGGCAGGGAGAGTTTCATCCCCATGGATGGAGAAAAGGGTTGGGAAATCTCCCGTGGCGGAGCTTCTCGAAGATGTCGTTGGTGCTCACGCCCTACGGCATCTTCGGAAGCTCCACCTCAGAAAAATTTCCATGCAAGCCCGTGAAAGACTCCATCTCCTCTAACTGTGTTGGCGAAAGGGTTGGGAAATCTCCCTTGGCGGAGCTTCTCGAAGATGTCGTTGGTGCTCACGCCCTACGGCATCTTCGGAAGCTCCGCCTCGGAAAAATTTCCCTGCAAGCCCATGAAAGACTCCATCTCCTCTAACTGTGTTGGGGAAAGGGTTGGGAAATCTCCCGTGGTGGAGCTTTTCGAAGATGTCGTTGGTGCTCACGCCCTACGGCATCTTCGGAAGCTCCGCCTCGGAAAAATTTCCCTGCAAGCCCGTGAAAGACTCCATCTCCTCTAACTGTGTTGGGGAAAGGGTTCGGAAATCTCCCGTGGCGGAGCTTCTCAAAGATGTCGTTGGTGCTCATGCCCTAAGGCATCTTCGGAAGCTCCGCCTTGGAAAAATTTCCCTGCAAGCCCGTGAAAATGGCAAAATAGTTAATAGTTTGGATGGTTAAAATAATTAATTTTGAAAATAGAAAATAGTTTTGAATTAGTTATTCAATTTCAAACACTTTTCATATTCATAGTTTTGTCAAATTCTAAAATATGCAAAAAGAATATTAATCAATATAGTTTTGATTGAAAATGGCAAAATAGTTAATAGTTTGGACAGTTAAAATAATTAATTTTGAAAATAGAAAATAGTTTTGAATTAGTTATTCAATTTCAAACATGTTTCATATTCATAGTTTTGTCTAATTCTAAAATATGCAAAAAGAATATTAATCAATATAGTTTTTTATTGAAAATGGCAAAATAGTTAATAGTTTGGATAGTTAAAATAATTAATTTTGAAAATAGAAAATAGTTTTGAATTAGTTATTCAATTTCAAACACTTTTCATATTCATAGTTTTGTCAAATTCTAAAATATGCAAAAAGAATATTAATCAATATAGTTTTAATTGAAAATGGCAAAATAGTTAATAGTTTGAATAGTTAAAATAATTGATTTTGAAAATAGAAAATAGTTTTGAATTAGTTATTCAATTTCAAACACTTTTCATTTTCATAGTTTTGTCAAATTCTAAAATATACAGAAGTTATTCAATTCAAATTTCAAATACAATAGTTTTGAAATGAAATCTGAAAAAAATTCAGGCTTGGCGCGCATTTATTGCACCTTTAGTCTGGGTTGTAGCCACAAACCGGGACTAAATGGGTGGGGCTCGGGCGCGAACCGCCGAAACCCCTTTAGTCCCGGTTGGTGGCTTCAACCGGGACTAAAGGCCCCCCTTTAGTCCCGGTTGAAGCCACCAGCCGGGACTAAAGGGGGGGTATATAAGCCGCGCCCCCCTTCCTCTTCTTCCCCACTCTGCACACTTAGCGAAACCGACGAGGACAATGCGCGCGCGAGGAGCTCTGCCGGAATTGTTGCGGTCGCCCGTTCGTTTGACGGCGCCGCCCGCCCCGGCCACCGCCGCCCGCTCCACCCCGGCCTCCGCCACCCTCCGCCACCGCACTGCTGCCCTCCGCGCGCTAGATCCGCCCCGGCGGCCACCGCGCGCCCGCCCTGGCCACCGCGCCCGCTCCGGCCTCCGCGCGCCCGCCACCGCCCGCTGCGCGCCCGCCCCTGGCCACCACCCGCGCTGCGCCCCCTCCCTGCAAAGGTAATTTGTTAGGGTTTGTTAGGGTTTTGTTAAGTTAGATAAATTTTGTTATTTGTAATTTGTTAGATAGAATTGTTATTTGTTAGTGTGTTAATTGTTATTTGTTAGTGTGTTAATTGTTATTTGTTAGTGTGTAAAGAATTTGTTAGATAGAATTGTTAGGATTTTATTTGTTAGATAGAATTGTTAGGAATTTATTAGAAATAGAAATAGTTAAAATTTGTTAGTGTGTAATTTGTTAGATAGAATTGTTAGGAATTTATTAGAAATAGAAATAGTTAAAATTTGTTAGTGTGTAATTTGTTAGATAGAATTGTTAGGAATTTATTTGTTAGATAGAATTGTTAGGAAATTATATATTGTTGATAGGAAATTAGTAGTTAGAAATAGAGTTAGAAAAAATAGAATAGAAATAGAGTTAAAAAAATAGAATAGAAATAGCAAATAGAAATAGAGTTAGAAAAAATATAATAGAAATAGCAATTAGAAATAGAGTTAGAAAAAATAGAATGAGTTAGGGTTAGTAGTTAGAAAATTGATAGGGTTAGTAGTTAATTTATTTTGTTATTAGTTAGGGTTAGTAGTTAGAAAATAAGTAAGGTTATTTTGTTAAGTATTATTCCATATAGCGTCCATAATTGAAATATAAATGTCGGTATTTTGCAGAAACTATGGATCCACATAGGAGGAACCTAGAAGAGGAAGAACTTCTCGGAGATATAATCAAAGACGCCCCCGACGTTGAACCAGCTGAATCTCCATCGTCATATCTGAACCCCTCCGGAGATGGAATGGAGGTCGACCAACACGAAGATGAAGCCGACGGGGCAGGCGATAGCTCCGATGACGGAGAAGGCGATAGCTCCGCTGATGGAGAAGCCGGTGGACAAATAACGAAGTCCGACAAGGTATATATATGAAGTTCGGCAATCAGTGGTAATATGTGAAAAATATTGGAGATAGCTATATATTGTATACATATACATTAATTGACGAATGTTTTTCCTCTTAGGCCTCCACATCGAGCAAAGCTACGAAACAAGGCCCGACCAAAAAGTTGGATGAACGAACACATTACACCTTTGAGGTCATATTGCCTATGGGCGAACCCAAGCTTCCTAAGAAGGCTGCCGACATATTCAAGAAGCAATGCAGAGTTCTGGTTAGGGATCACGTCCCGATCAGCGTTCGGGAGTGGAACAAGCGCAAAGGAGCAGCCGATAGCGACTATGTTGCCGAAAGGTACAAAGATAATCTTTGGAATGATCTCATGTCACATTTCAACCTGCCAGAATGTGAGAATGAAGACGCCACAAGAAAACTGAGGGCCAAAGTCAAGCAGTGGATGATGTCTACGCACTTCTATTCTTGTAGACACTTGTTGGGCCTCCAAGTGCAGAGGTTTGTAGAACAGCAGCAAGTTTCCCTTAAGTGGATCACCCAAGGTTTATCGAACTCAGGGAGGAAGAGGTCAAAGCTATCCCTCTCAAACAACCCTGCAATTACGATACAGAAAGTCTCTTGTATCCCCAACACACCCAATACACTTGTCAGATGTATAGGTGCACTAGTTCGGCGAAGAGATAGTGAAATACAAGCGGTAGTGATGATTATAAGTAGCAAATATGATTTGAAATAAATATCGCTGTGAGCAAACATGTAACAAAACAGCAAGTAAACGGTGTGCAATGCTTGGAAACAAGGCCTAGGGATCATACTTTCACTAGTGGATACACTCCCAACAAATATAACATGATTGAACAAATAAACAACTTCTCTCCACTATGGTACTCTGAATTACTCTCCTATTGAATAACACTAATCATTGCGTAGGGCTACGAAGCACTCCTCAAAGATCATCAAGTACTTGACAAACACCACTCGTAGAGATATCCAAATCGGATCACAACTCAAGATAGATATTATTGTAACTTAGACCAAGTACTAACACGGTGCACACACTGTCAACATTACACCATGAAAGGAGGAATAGATCACTTCAATACTATCATAGTAATAATTACTCTCATAATCCACAACAGATCACAATCGTAGCCTAGATCAAGTACCACCATGATGCACGCACTGTCACCGTTACACCATGGCAGGAGGAATAGATTACTTTAATAACACCACTAGAGTACACATAATATCTGAATAATAACATCTACTTGTTCAACATGATACAAAGCTCACGATCACATAAAGATCACATCATGGGAGAGAGAGGTGAACCACATAGCTACCGGTAGAGCCCTCAGCCCCGGGGATGAACTACTCCCTCCTCATCGTAGGAGACAGCAAGGTTGATGGAGATGGCGGTGAGGTCGATGGAGACGGCGGAGATGGCGATGGAGACCGATGGAGATGGCTCCGGGGGCACTTCCCCGTCCCGGCAGGGTGCCGGAACAGAGATTTCTGTCCCCCGAAATTCGTCGACGGCGGCGGCGGAACTATGGAACTCTTTCTGGAAAATTGCCGACTCTCCTAGGGTTTTCCGTCCCGAGGCTTTATATAGGCGAAGGGGCATCGCCAGAGGGGGAGCCAGGCGCCCTCACACGGGACTCGCGCGGCCAGGGGCCTGGCCGCGCCAACCCTGTGTGTGGGGCCCTGGTGGCCCCACTCCTTCTCTCCTTCGGATCTCTGGAAGCTTCCGGGTAAAATAAGACTTCAGGAACTTGTTTCGTCCAATTCCGAGAATATTTCCTGTGTATCACTTCTGAAACACAAAAACAGCAAAAAACAGGGAACTGGCACTGTGGCAACTTGTTAATAGGTTAGTTCCAAAAAATGCATAAAAGTGCCACGAAGTGTAACGAAACAATAGGCAAATGGTGTGAAAACAAGCATGGAGCATCAAAAATTATGGATACGTCGGAGACGTATCAAGCATCCCCAAGCTTAACTCCTGCTCATCCTCGAGTAGGTAAGTGATAACAAAAGAATAATTTTTGAGGTGACATGCACATAAACAATCGTGATCATATATGTAAGCATTGTGAGCTAGGATCAAAGAACTTAAAACATGGGCATGAAAGATATAATCATGACAATAAGAACTTAGCAACCATGTTGTAAACATGAAAATGAACACAAACAAAAGATCATGAAAATGAAACAATGAAAGTCAAACGTGTGTTCAAATCATAAGGAAAACATACAAATGGTTTTCAGCTTGTCCTTCATGGAGAGCAAAACATAAATGCATAGGACACCTTCAAGTTTAAGAGGGTGACTAGATACAAGTAATTTGAGAACAAGTGAAACCATGGTCATGAATCAATCAATGAAAACTTTGGGACAATGCACATTATACTCAGAATGACAACTATGCTCTCCTAATGGTGCATAAAGATAGAAGGTGGTGACTCAACATAAAAGTAAAAGAAAGGCCCTTCGCAGAGGGAAGCAGTGATTAAACATGTGCTAGAGCTTTTCATTTGTAAAACAGAGAGATAAAACTTGAGTTTTGAGAGGTGGTTGGTTTTGTCAACGACTAGCAATGGGGTTCTTACTATCTTCCATACAAAAATGAAGCAAGTTTTTGAGAGAGAGATTGGCACTTTTGTGCTCTCTTATAAAGCTTGGCACTCCTCCCCACCTTTTTTCCTTTCACAAACCATGGCTAACCGATTCCATCGGGTGCCCACCAACATTCACATTCCATGGAGGAGTGCCTTTTTTTTCTATTTTTTTCTATTTTTTCCTTTTTGGAATAAGCAATATGGAAGATAGCAAATCCGACCACTACGTCCCCATGAGCTAAAAACAGTGGCACAAAACGAGAAGTAGTTGAAAGTTTTTTGAAAGGTAGCACATGAAAATTTACTTTGGAATGGCTTACAAATACCATGCATAGGAATTTATAGTGGACACAATGGCAAACTTGGTTTTTGGGAGTTGGATGCACGAGTAGAGCTCATACTCAGTTCAAAATGAAGGCTAGCAAAAGACTGGGAGCGACCAACTAAGAGAGCAATAACGGCCATAATCATGCAAAGCGACAAAGCGACATTAAAAGAAGCATAAGATGGCATCAAAAGTCAAAAACTAAATGATCATAGAGGCAATGGCGACTTTGTATGAGTCTAACATGTGTGAGCATGCGCCAAGTCAACCCAAATAAAGCATCAAGGAGAAAACCAAAATAATACTTCCAAATAATTAAAACAACGCATGATTTTTTCAAAGGCTCATTAAGCAATCTAAGTCATTTGAGACAAGTCATGCTACAGCAAAACCACTAAGCATACTATCAAAAAGACATCAAGCACGATATGCAAAAGCCTAGGCCGCAGTCTACACAAGCTCCTTTTTGTACCACTTTTTTGCATAAAGCTTTTTCTCTTTTCCAACACCATTCAAACCTTTTTGAGGAAACTCTTTTGAGGAAAACCAACATATACCAGAGGTCCAAATACACCTTGATGCAAAGATAAAACAAGATCTGAATAAAAATCAAGGCGAAAAATGCAAGCTAAACGCAGTAGCAGAAAAAGAGAACACTCATTGAACGATAAGAGTGAAAACTAGAGTGTTCTTGGCAAATGAAAAGCGAGTTCATCTCCTCCAAAAGAAACATGATGTGATCTAACCATTTATTGCAGCAAACAAAACAAAATAAAAATGAAAGCAAAAGTAAAGACGCTCCAAGAAAAACGCATAGTGCATGAAGCAATAAAAATATAGTGTCTTGAAAGGTGACCTGATTTTTGCCGATGAAGAAGGGGTGCCTCGGGGGCATCCCCAAGCTTTGACGCTTGTACTTCTTGGATATTTCTTGGGGTGATGCATGGGCATTCCCAAGCTTGAGCTTTTGTCCATTCTTCAACTCATCTCATCATTCTCCAATCCCTACACTTGAAAACTTCCTTCATACAAAACTAAACACAATTCTATTAGCAACATTAGTGCAAGAATAACATATAATCAACCTCTTTTTGCTTCAGGTTTCAACCTAAAACCACCACATATATAGCAAATACTACTGTAGCATCCTCCCCAAAAGTTCCATGATCAAAAGAAGTCAAAAGGAAGCGATAAAGTGGCAAACACAAATATTGGCAGAAATCTGTCAAAACTGAACAGCTGACAAAGGCCGAATTTTTGAGGGATTTTCTGTTGCTCAAATCAAAAAGTGTTCAACTAATGAAAGCTTGGATATAACCTGGGGCATATGCACAAGAAATTTCAGGTCCAAAAGATATACAGAGAATTTATACGAATTTTTACGGTGCAGCACCGAAAACTGTTTCAGGACAGCAACATCCCCAAATCTTACCTCACTCAAATTAGAGGCTTCTCTTGGCACAACAACGAAATAAAAAGGATAAGGAGCGGTCAATACAGTAGTAATGACTTCCAAGACTCAAATAAAAGAAAAATTACTGAAAAGAAAACATTGGGTTATCTCCCAAGAGTGCTTTTCTTTAACGCCTTTGAGCTAGGCGCAGTAATTTGCAAAGATGCTCATGTGGGCGCCATATGAGAGCTTGAGGCAAAGGCGCCATATAGGAACTTAAAGCAATAGAGAGCATCAAAAAGCAAGTATGGAACACATTTAAATCTAAACCACTTCCTATGAAAAATAGTCTTGTAAAGAGACAAGTCATGAAAGCGCAAAGCAAAAAGCATAGGAAGGCAAAACAAGTACAACTTCAAGAATTGCAACATAAAGAGGGTAAATTTAATATTGTTGAGATCCATCAAACCATGTTTCCCTCTCTCATAATAACTTTCAGTAGCATCATGAATAGAACTAACAATATAACTATCATATAAAACATCCCTATCATGAGCCACATGCATAAAAGAATTAATACTCACCACAGGAACAATAGTAGTAGGAGCAAATTCAACAGAATAATTATTCTCATCACCATAATCATCATAAATAGGAGGCATATTGTAATCATAAATAATTTTCTCCTCAAAAGTAGGTGAACTGAAAATATTATACCCATCATCATAGCCATCATAAACTAGAGGTTTAGTATCATCACAAGCTAAAGAACAGCTATTTCGCAAAGCATATTCTTCAAACATATCATCATAAGAAGGAACATCACATATGGGAGATAAAATATTATCAGAACAAACTTTCTCCACTAAAGCTGGGGAACTAAAAATATCATGCTTAACAAAACCAGCTTCCCCAGGCTTAGAATTTTCTATAGTATTAGCAACAACGGTGTTTAAAGCATTCATACTAACAACACTATTAGCATGCAAATTAAGCTCCAAAGGTTTTTCAATTTTCTCTTCAAACACTTCATATCTAAACTCAGGAAAAAGACTAGAGAACTCTTTGTTTTCCATTAAGCCTAACTAGTGAAAATAAAAACAAGAAACAAAAAGATGTAATTGCAGAATCTAAAGGAAATAACTCCGAGCACTCACACAGGAGGATGCGAGTACCTTTTACCTTACCTCCCCGGCAACGGCGCCAGAAAAGAGCTTGATGTCTACGCACTTCTATTCTTGTAGACACTTGTTGGGCCTCCAAGTGTAGAGGTTTGTAGAACAGCAGCAAGTTTCCCTTAAGTGGATCACCCAAGGTTTATCGAACTCAGGGAGGAAGAGGTCAAAGCTATCCCTCTCAAACAACCCTGCAATTACGATACAGAAAGTCTCTTGTGTCCCCAACACACCCAATACACTTGTCAGATGTATAGGTGCACTAGTTCGGCGAAGAGATAGTGAAATACAAGCGGTAGTGATGATTATAAGTAGCAAATGTGATTTGAAATAAATATCGCTGCGAGCAAACATGTAACAAAACAGCAAGTAAACGGTGTGCAATGCTTGGAAATAAGGCCTAGGGATCATACTTTCACTAGTGGACACACTCCCAACAAATATAACATGATTGAACAAATAAACAACTTCTCTCCACTATGGTACTCTGAATTACTCTCCTATTGAATAACACTAATCATTGCGTAGGGCTACGAAGCACTCCTCAAAGTTCATCAAGTACTTGACAAACACCACTCATAGAGATATCCAAATCAGATCACAACTCAAGATAGATATTATTGTAACTTAGACCAAGTACTAACACGGTGCACACACTGTCAACATTACACCATGAAAGGAGGAATAGATCACTTCAATACTATCATAGTAATAATTACTCTCATAATCCACAACAGATCACAATCGTAGCCTAGACCAAGTATCACCACGATGCACGCACTGTCACCGTTACACCATGGTAGGAGGAATAGATTACTTTAATAACACCACTAGAGTACACATAATATCTGAATAATAACATCTACTTGTTCAACATGATACAAAGCTCACGATCACATAAAGATCACATCATGGGAGAGAGAGGTGAACCACATAGCTACCGGTAGAGCCCTCAGCCCCGGGGATGAACTACTCCCTCCTCATCATAGGAGACGGCAAGGTTGATGGAGATGGCGGTGAGGTCGATGGAGACGGCGGAGATGGTGATGGAGATCGATGGAGATGGCTCCAGGGGCACTTTCCCGTCCCGGCAGGGTGCCGGAACAGAGATTTATGTCCCCCGAAATTCATCGACGGCGGCGGCGGAACTACGGAACTCTTTCTGGAAAATTGCCGACTCTCCTAGGGTTTTCCGTCCCGAGGCTTTATATAGGCGAAGGGGCGTCGTCAGAGGGGGAGCCAGGCGCCCTCACACGGGGCTCGCGCGGCCAGGGGCCTGGCCGCGCCACCCCTGTGTGTGGGGCCCTGGTGGCCCCACTCCTTCTCTCCTTCGGATCTCTGGAAGCTTCCGGGTAAAATAAGACTTCAGGAACTTGTTTCGTCCAATTCCGAGAATATTTCCCGTGTATCACTTCTGAAACACAAAAACAGCAGAAAACAGGGAACTGGCACTGTGGCAACTTGTTAATAGGTTAGTTCCGAAAAATGCATAAAAGTGCCACGAAGTGTAACGAAACAATAGGCAAATGGTGTAAAAACAAGCATGGAGCATCAAAAATTATGGATACGTCGGAGACGTATCAGTGGACTCTAAAGAAGATGGCCGAACTGTTCCGGGTGTGGAAGAAGAAACTATGGAAAAATTATCTGAAGACAAAGGAAGTGCCAGTATTCGAGGGGTATCTAGCCAAGCAGGCGAATCACTGGAAGGCATTTCAGGAGTACAAGGAGTCAGAAGATGCCAAGGCATTATCAGAAAAGAACAAGAAAAATGCCGACAAGAAGAAATATCGTCACACGCTGGGGCCAGGGGGCTATGAGACTGCCATCCCAAAGTGGGATAAGAAAGAGCAAGAGATGATTGCTAAAGGGATCACACCTGAATCCATCCGTGATGAGTGGGAATTGAGAGCAAGAAATTGGTTCCTTGCGCATGGTGGTTCGTACGACGAACTAACAGGGGACCTTATCTGCAGTGACGGTCTTAGGATACCCAGGGAAAATTTGAAAAAATAGTGAAAGAAATTAAAGAGGGAAAAAGACAGTTCACTCCAGATAGAGAGAAAGACTTGCTCACACTGGTCCTCGGGAATGACGAACATGGAGGACGAACGCGAGGCTTTGGTCCTTCTTACCCGTGGTGGCTTGGGTTTGCCAGAGACCAAGAGACTTACAGAAGCCGAGCGAGAGAAAAGAAGCGACAGCAGGATGAGGAAAATAACAAGTTCAACTAGTTGCTTGCCAGGCTTAACGAGCAACAGCAGCAGATTGACAAACTTAGAGGAGTAGTGCGCCAGCAAGATCCTGCACTCGATATTACTGCCGACCCATCTAAGCGGAAAAGCAGCGTGGCTGAATCTGAGGCCCCGACAGACGATGCACGACGAATCGTGCCGGGGTTTCATGATATGGAGCTTGACATCGCTGGACCCGAAGATGAGAGGACACTCGGAGAAGTACTGGGTGGAGTTATTCTATGGGACAAGAACTACATCAAGCTTCCAGGCTCGGCCCCAAGGACAACACCGCCTCCGAGTCGTCGCAGGTCACCTACACCTCCGTCACCTCCAAGCCCTCCACATGACGACGGCCACCACAACACGAGTCCATCTCGATCACCGCCGCCGGACTTGGGTCGGCCGTCTCCGCCGCCGCCCGCTAAGGATACTAAGCGGAAGTGTGCCAGCAAGAACGCTCCGTTGATGAGTTCTAAGCGACGGAGCTCCCCAAAGTGCAAACTGTCGCCCCTCCCAAAGGTACCTCATGCTAATCTTACCATCGGACCTTATGATCGTACCCCTGAGGAAAATGCCAGGATAGCAAAGGAACATTATGATGCGCAGATGAAAAAAAAGGAACCCGAGCGCCGCCCGGAATACACCGAGAAGCAAAAAGCATATGCAAAATACTTATTGACCCTTCCATCACAGTATGACTTGCACCATAAGCCTGATGACTATACACGCACATTGCAGAAGGAAGGGAAAAAGAGCAGATCACGTGCAAGTGCAAGTGGGAGCAAATCAAGTACAAGTACAAGCAAAAAAAGATCAGACGTTCCTCAGTTTGGACAACAGGCCAAACAATCGATCCCACCCCTCAGGGTGTTATCCGAGAATGTTCCCTCTCTGGTGCAAGGGCAAGATTTGGAATTAGCACAGAAGTGGACGGATGAATGGGGTATAAGTGTTGAAGACGTTCTGGCTTCCCAAGACGACAGGCTTCCCAAGGCTGTGGTAGCCCCTAAGCCGCAATTTGTCATGGGAGCGCCTTTGGTCAGCAAAGAAAAGTTTGAAGATCTCCCAACAAATATGCGTTACTTGCATACATGGTACTTGAATGAAGCAAAGAATGGGAGAATGATGATCGTGGCGCGTGTCCCACGGGAGTACTACGGCCGTCCCGAAGACATCCATATCGACTTTGATGAACTCTTCCAGATGTACAATTGCGACGCCCTCGACAAATCTCTTATGAGTTGCTATTGTCTGTAAGTTTTTCAATTCGTTGTCTACATATAACTTGTTTAGTTATTTTAATTCATTGTCTACATATAACTTGTTCAGTTATGACTTGTACTCTATTATGCAGAATGAAGATCCTGGAATGTAAAATTAGGAACATCATAAATATTGAGTTTATTGACCCAAATAAAATACATATAAAGACGCTAACTGATAACCCCAAGGAGACGGAGGAAAACCTTCTAAGGTTTCTAATAGATCAAAATTACTGTGACCACATACTGTTTCCATACAACTTCAAGTGAGGGTCTTACTCTGTTGTGTCCATTCACTTATAAGTGTAATGGATAAGTTACTGACATATATATATATATATATAGATGTGCAGCTACCACTGGATTCTGTTGGACATTCAAATTGATAAGGGAAGAGTTGATTCCTTCGACCCATTATTGAGAAACTTGGAACAACTCCAAAGCCTGTAGGACATGCTCCAAGGGTAATTTCAATCATTCTTGCGCTCTATCGGTCTCTTTCGATGATTTTCTGATATATCAAGTAATGAAAAACTTAGCAAATCATTTTCCATGTCGGACAGGGTTTGGAAGCGGTTCAAGTGCGTGACTGACAGTATCTCTCATGAGAAGCTGACCTTTAGAGCGGCTCAGGTAAGTAGTACGATATACTTCTATTTTCAATACATTTATAATGCTAGATTATTATTTTGATTATGTTCTATTCTCGTAAAGTGCGACCAGCAGCCACAGGGGACGCATCTATGTGGATACTACGTTTGCGAGTTCATTCGCACGTTTACCTCTAAGCACAAGGATTACAGATACGACGTAAGCAATAAACATTCACACCTCTATTTTTACCCGTCATTCTTTATTATCATGATTGATATTCATATTGATCTCCTCTTCTTATATAGTTCATGGCCATGCGGGAGAAGTACCTACCAGAGCAATGCGCGATCGCTGTTGCAGAGAAGCTAGCGGCCTTTTTGAGGACAGAACTTATAGATGATAAAGGAAGATTTAGTGTAGCTAGGGGCCATTACTAATGTTGGTGTAATCGAATAGACGGGCTCTAGTCCCGATAATTGTTATCTCCACATAATTGTATATATGCACTAACATGTATGCGTAGAATTATATGAAAAGTGTTTTTAAAATGAAGAAAGAATAAAATAAAATACAACAAAAATAATTCCCCCGAACACCTAAACCCTAAAACCCTAAAGCAAAAAACAAAATCTGTAGATGCCCTTTAGTCCCGGTCCGTGTTACAAACTGGGACTAAAGGTCCTGGCCCTGGATGCGCTCCGAGGCGCCCACGTGGAGACCCTCCAGTCCCGGCTGGTAACCGGGCCGGGACAAAAGGTTTAGCCTTTAGTCCCGCCTCTGTAGTCCCGGTTTGCAAACCGGGACTAAAGGCCCTTACAGGCCGGGACTGGAGGCCCTGTCCCCTCTAGTGCATGGTGCTACATGATACTCCTACAGTTCTACTATAGTCCTAGCTAGCTCCGCGGCAGGCCCAGTGAATACGGAAGTATGAACATATTAATTGGCCGGCTAAAGGATGAACAAACAGGCTATCTTACTCAATCATGGCCATGCCACTGAAACAAACCGCCTCACTGCCCCTTTGTATTTTCTAAATATGATTTCATAAGTTTATGGTATGATCTATCTATTATATACTAAAAGCACAATACGGAGGGTCTAAAACAGAGACACCAGGTTAATCCACATCATATAGATTAATTATGATGGTTAGTTTCACCTAATTTTAAGATCACATACAAGTCTCCACCAAAAAAAAAGCTTACCTGCATCTCACGAACACAAACCACGGTCGTGAGAGGTGCAGTCAAAATTTAAGCATAGGCGGGCAAGAAAATTATGACTACAGGATCGCATCTGAGAAGGAGAGAGAGAGAGCCCTTGTGTCGCCACCCTCCGAGGGCGACTCAGGCGGAACCCCAGCCGACTCTGCCTCTCTGGACCCTGTCCTCCCCCACCCCCTTCATCGCCATCATTGGCGCGCGCGCCCGGGCAAATATCACGAAGCTCTCGGCGGCAGCGGGGTTCTCCTATCATGTTGTGCACGCGGAGGTGGCCCCTGGATCCACGAGTCATCTCTCGGGCGGGGCGGGGCTGGTTGGGCTCTGGCATGGTGGGAGCTAGGATGGATTCCGGCCGGGGCGTTGGCCTTGGGAAGGTGTTAGGCAGTGCAGTGCAGCATGCCTTGTCGTCGTACTGACCATGGCGGCAGGTCACAGTCATCGAGCAGTAGGTGGTGATGTACTTGGCGGCAGGGGCGACCTTGTGCGCTATGGATCTAGTGCCCTAGGCAGCGCGACCGTGATTGGGTTTGGCCAGCGGATCCCCTGAGGCATCTCCTCCCTATGCCTATAGCCTCCGCATCTCGTGTCAGAGGTCTCACCGGAAGATATGTGCTTAGGGGGTGGCCTCCTCCTCGCCAAAGGTGGTCGGCTGATGACATAGGGGCCTGTTGGTGTGCCTGAATAAAGGAGATGGTCCAAGGGTTCCTCTTGCGCAGTGATGAATATCTGCTTGATGCCTGCTCTAATTGATCTGGACGGAGTGTTAGTTCTACCGGCAAACTCCATTCGGCGTCTCATGCTTGGATATTGCTAGATCGGATGAGATTCGGTCGGACGCACCTATGTTTTTTCTGACCATTTGGTTTCAGATGGAGCGTTGTGAAGCTCTATTTTCTTTTGCCATCATGGGACACGTCTTACAGTTCATTGTGAAGTCAGAGGTGGATAACGATGTGGAAGCCGAATTTCTGAAGACTAGCAATAGGGGTTTGAGTCTTTGTGGCAATGAGAGAAACTTGCTTGGTGATTCATGACTAGTAGCAGCGGCTCAGCAAGTTGGGGCGACTGCACATGAGAAGTTCAAAGTACTACCTTACATGGTGAAAATCCAGGGTCTGGCCTTAATTGGTTGTGCCTGACAATGACTTTGTTGAGAGCATTGTTTTGTGAGTGTGAACTTTCTCCAATTCAAAACCCTAACGTGTCGCTGCCGCAAATGATCTCCCCATGGTAGACGTCCATGTCTGACTCCTCCTGGGTGGCTGTGTCAACACCTGCCCGACATGACAAGCACCGCGATTATCCAATGCCCCACGTGATGGTCCTTCCCTTCCTCCCCTAGGCCACCACCTCTAGAGCCTGTGGCCCACCCAAGAACGATGGTTTTGGCTCCCTTTATATATACCGCTAGGATTCAGATTATATTTATGTGATTGCAATGGATCAATGCCACACATTTATAAAAATTTGGAAGTTCAAAGCTCATATCCCCACAATTTCTACGTTTGTTTCTCATCCATGTATCCATAGTACGGAAGCTTAAGTGCAATCAATGTTAGCCATGCTTCCTTGTTTATAAAAGAAGTTTCTGTCATATAGAATCCAACCACTGCAATCAGGCCTCGTATAAGATTGATGCACTAGCCAACTTAAGCAAAAGTACAAACTGATGGAAAGATGCTATGCAGTATATTTATATTCAACACTCCCCTACATGTCTAGGACATTTTGGTGCTTAGCATGGGTTCGGTGCAGGCCTGGGAATCTTTTTTTCTACTGCACGAGCAGGGTGTCGACCTCGAGACCTCTTAGATATGATACCATATAGGATTGACGCACTAGCCAACTCAACCAAAATTATGAATTGATGGAAAGAGGCTAGGCAATATTTTTATATTCTGCACCTCTTACTTTTCACACATATGGTTAGAAGGATTTGGTGTAACCATTTTATTGTATGTGCTTCTAATGTGCATACGAATTGCTTCCTTATATCCATGCTTCATAATTTAGTTAGTATTTGTGTTTCCATGCAGAACATATTTTGTTGAAATATTGCCACATGCATGCTTCACACTTATCATTTATGATGCGAAGAGCTAGTGCTCATCTGTCATGCGAATTCTTCTTTTGGAATCCATGCTTCTCACGTGCTTCTACATTCTGTTTGTTATGTTTTGCAAGCATGTCGATGTCGTCTATGATTTCCAAGATTATACGTTCATGATGCACTGGGTTACTTCATCACAAAATGGGTGGAAACCATAGTATCATCAATATTTTATTTGTTTCACTAGTAGGAAAAGGGCTAGCCACACGTCACGTAGCCGTCGCGCACCGGTCTGGACGTGCGCCACGCCATTCGCAGCTATGGCGCACCATTAGGTGTTGCGCCACGACTACGAGATTTGTCGTGGTGCAGGGTTGGGCGCGTGCGCTACGGCTAAGTGTCGGCAGGGGCAGGATGGTGAACCCACACTTAGCCATAGGCGTGGCGCAGGACGAAAGTGTGCGCTACGGCTAAGTATGGTCCCGATATAGATAGTGTACCATGCGGTGGTCCCCACTTAGCCGTCGCGCATGCTGGAGAGGTGCACCACGCCAAAGTCTGTACACCAACAGTCGCACGCGGTGCACCAAACCGGCGCGTGAAAAGCAGCACGGTGGCGCCAAACCGGCGCGGGAAATGAAAGATCTGGCTCCAAACGTGCACACTATAAGTACAATCGGAGGGTGTGCGCGCGCTCTCCAACCACCACGGTCGCGCTTCTCCTTCTCGGCGCACCACGCACATGCGTCTCTTCTTCTTCTTCTTCTTCTTCCTCTTTGCTGCGTGCTGCTCGCTGTCCATGCGCGCTGCCGAGATGCCGTTGCACCGCCAGGGGTCGCCAGGGTTCCACGGAATACGCGCGCGCCCAATTGGCACCTTCTACTCGGAGATTCACGTCGGTGGCTTCCGGCTCACTCTCAGCATGTACATCACGCCGTAGTTAGCCGCGCGCGTGTATGACGTGGCCGCCTGGCGACTCGGGCGCCCACGGCGCGACTTGAACTATCCTGATGTCCAGTCCCTCGCGCCTGCTCTGAGCCTCGTCACGGACGAGGACCACTGCCGTCACCAACATGCAAAGCGATGCCTCCTCATCGCCGAGCACGACGAGCGCCTCATGCAGCAGTGGCGCGAGGAGTTGCCGAGAGACGTCCGCGAAGAGGAGGCGTTCTTCATGATGAAGAGGGAGGAAACAAGGGAGGACCACCGTCGCCGCCAGATGTACGCCGAGCGGGAGCTAGAGAACCCAAACACGATGGAGGACTTTGAGGATGAGGACGGGCAGATGTTTAACGATCTGTGGACCGAGACCACCTCCTCCGACGACGAGTAGTACTATTTATTTTCTATTTAAATGTAATTTTTAGATCTATATATTGAATTATAAGTATCGCAAAATGTGTGTCCAATCGAAATATCAGGCGCAACTATATATCATTTATGGTTCGGTTTGTTTCTTTTATGAATGCCAAAATGCACAAGTACGCAAAATGTGTGTCCAATCGAAATACGTGGAACAACTATGTGAAAAGCTGACGGTCTAGTGATCACTAGCTAGAGTCATCGGATTTTGCTCATGTACTGTGTGAAAATCCAGCAGGACTTGCCTAGCCTAGCTGTAGTTTCCAGAAGAGAATTCAGAATAGAATTGGCAGGCATCGTGGATAGAGATCTCAGAAGAGAATTTTGTCGCATCCAGGACCTGTTCTGAGCAAACCATCGAACACGATGACTGCACTGTAGCAAGAGTAAATTTTCGCCACGAGCGAACTCGGGTTTTATATCGAACACTCGGGGAACATTCGAAAAAAAGCTCTGTTCGTTCCCGTCAGGCAACATGCAAAACAATCTTCTTGTCTTGCGTCCCCAACTCCACCGAGTGGTTGTCAAGCACAATGTGTTGAATGTAAGTAGAAATGAATAACAAATTTAATAAAATAAATAAGAATGCAATGATGTAAACTTAGCTAATATGCAACTCAAACAATATAGTAAAGTTGTATTTGGGTTTTTGATATGACTGCAAGAAAGTAAATATGTTTTTGTATTTTTAGATTTAATTAAAGATGAAAATTAAAAGACACGTGCAAGCGTTTGAAAGGTGTTTCTTATGATTTAAATTGGATGGGGTTCATGGGTTCACTTGTCTACTCTCTCATAACGTTGTGGTGGCATTAAGCACAAGATCGATGACTAAAACATTAACATGACTTTTATTATGTTACTTGATAATATTCATGTGGGCATCACATCCTAAAATAAAGATGATAGTACACATCTTACTTATACTCCACTAGAAAGGAATAAACTTCAAGCAATCTAGTATTTAGAATTAACAGAGTATAGTCTTAGATACTTCGACATAATGGTGAACAACAAATATGCTACTGCTTGGACATATTATAATAGAACATTTTTTCCTATGAATGGTACTTTGAATTCTCAGCTGTCACTAAGAAATTATAGCACATACATTCTTTTTATCCCTAGTGAGCTATCCATGGAATTGGCAAACACCATATATCAGATCCTTAATTCTGTCACAATTCACTACTACTACCTAGTTACTCCATCTAACACACACAGTCTTTCTCTCGTGCTCTCGCATACATGTTGGATCAGAATAAGTAATAAAGAACGGGGTACCAATATGAATATACTCATATATCAAGAACATAGTAACATATCACATCTCATAGATCATCCAATAAAATAAAGATCCACCACATAGGAATTACATAATATGGTCAATAATCATGTTGGGCAGCTCATATGGCATCTAAACATCATAGAATAAGAGAGAAATAAAATAAGCTACTGCCACAAACCCATAATCCATAGGTGGATTACTCCCTCTTTATTATTATGGCAGTGTTGGTGATGTTGGAGGAGCGATCAGGGGCAACTCTGGCAGTGTTTCCCCCTCCAATTTTTGCTGGAACAGCCTATGTTTTTGTCTATTTCGTGTTTTTCCGGCGCCTCCTCGAGGGAATTCCTCGAGAGGGGTCTTTATATAGGTGTTTTTAGGTCAAGCTGATCAATCTGAGATGAAGACAGATGATATCGGAGGTCCGAGGGCCAAACGGCATCTGGTGGCGCGGTCTGGACTAGGGCCCGCACCACCAGTGCTCGTATGGGCCTCGTGGCCTTCCTTGTTGACTTCTTGTGCTCCAGAAGGTTCTCATAATAAAATATTAATGCTCGAAAAATCCCAAGTCAATTTGAGTTCAGAAAGATTTTTGAAACATCAAAATACACAAAACGTGGTTTTCCTGTCTTGCAGAGTTATAAATAAAATAAGGGAGATCGATGGAAAATCCCCATAAATCAATGCAAAACATGATTATAGCATCTAACAACATCTTAAATATTGGAATATGCATCAATAAACTACAAAGTTCATGCATGAATTTTGCAGGCATCAACATCTCAAAGCTTAACCCATGCTTGTCCTCGAGTATGAAGGTGATAAAACTAAACAAGAACTTTGGAGTTATTGCTTTTATGAAACTAACAAGTAGTAATACATATGATCAGTGATTCAAACTTTAATGAACAGCAACAAGAAAATGAGATATCAAGTGGTACTTCTAACTGAACTCAAAGATGTCCAACAATAAACGATAAAGTACAAAAACAAATAAAAGTACAATGGACATTAAACATGCAAGTGCTTGTGCTTGGAACTTTTTTATTTCTTTTTTTCTTTTCTTTCTTATCTTTTTTTCAACAAGTAGCCACTGAAAGTAAGTAGGGAATATATGTGCCAAGCTTTGATGCTAAAGAGAAAATAAATTTTAGAATTGTGCAACCCATGTCAATGATAGTGAAGAGCTAATATGGTTCACATGATTAAATCTCTTACAAGTTGCAAGTATCATACCCTGTGATCAATAGTACCTTCCACCACACGCTATTAAACTTTAGAATTACCAATTCTTATTGTGGTATGAATTTCAATTTGAACTAAAACCCCAAATGGAACAATTGAGTTTTTTTCATTGTTATGTTTAAAGCTTATGTTTACAATGCAAATAATTACGTTCATATTGACCCACAACAAATATTTTTATAAGAAACACAAGATATAAGTCATAACAACATAAAAATACACAACAATTGTGTATTTTATGTCTTATTTTTGTACGTCATGTAATAAAATGACAACATGTCTATATTTTCCTACATTCCTCTAATTTATTATGATACATAAAAATAATTTACATCCGCGAACAAACTGGGAGTCAAATAGAACAAAGATATATTACATCTTACGAATAATTCTGGGGTCAAAACTATGCATGTCTATTTTTACCATGATTTTTAAGTTCAAAATTGAAAAACCAAATAATATGGGTTATCATATTGATAACAAAAATAAGCAAACAGATATTGCATCATTTTTCTCTACCGCGCGAAATAATTATTTTGGTAAGGGCTTATTCAAGGTCAGTATCCACTCTCTTATCTTTATTCTTCTTCACATGACTCTATCCATCTATTGCTTCTTGCGACTTTTCAGGGATTTTGTGGATTGACTTCCTCCCATAAAGCCATCACCTATGTTTATGTGTACTTTAGTCATATGCTAGGACCCACATGTCCTCTTCATATCACTCAAACATGAGAGATAATAGAGAAAATATTATTTATTGCTTATGGGAAACCCAAATGCTTATGGACAGTCTTATTTTCTCCATAGGATACCCACGAGCCCAGCAACCGTGGTCGTGTCGTCCGCACTGGTGCTCCATCGAGAGCAGAGTGCGGGCCTACAAGATCTAAATCAACAATGTCAAGACCATCATGCCAATGAAACCCCTTCAATGGCGATTCTTATGGGTATATCATGGGGATGTGCCTCTGATAGTTATCGACAATGGGCGGGCTGGGGTCTTGGCTTGGGAAGGTCCCACTGCCCAACCTAACTGAAGACCCGCAGACCTGAATGTTGGGGCAATACTAGTCAGGCAGTCACAGTGAGTAAAGTCAGACGCCAGGGACAATCTGGTGCCGATCGCCTGCCCCTCACGCGCATTCTCCATGGATGGTGCAAGGTTGATGGGACAAGGCGAGCGTTCAGATTCGTGCAGGCTAGCACATAGCTCTCAGCGTCCACATCATAGCCTCACGCTGCGTGTGTACCACGCTCGCTAGCATGTTCCACACCACGTGCTATATGCAACATGTTGAGGGACGTGTATTGCAACCTTAGCGTATCGTTGTGGTAACCCCTTGCAGTATAAAAGGAGGTCCAGGTCTAAGTTGGATAGGGGCTCGAACCATAGAGAGTTTTATGTTGGGAAGCAAGTTTTCGTGACCATAGAAACTTATCTAGAGAAGAAGTGACAGGAAGGAGGTGAAGAACCTTCCGAAGCGACCAGAACCCACCGTGGTATAGTCTTGTGCAACTCCACTGCAATATCAGACAAGCAAGGCGTAGGGTCTTTACGCTTCTGATGGGGCCTAGACCTACGTAAAAAATCTTGTCTCTCTTGTGTGTTTTTTGTGTGTGCAAATCGATTTGGAATGTGTTGATGCCCCCACACGGAATATAAAAAGGGGTGGCCTCGCCCCTGGTGTCTGCTGATGCACCCACAACACATTTTTTCATTTATATTTACATATGGTTGCTCTTTTTCTTGTCCTTGTTTTTCCTCCATTTCTCTGATGGAGAGGGTCCTACTTCAACATTTTGTTGCACTTATGCCCATTCATCATTTTCGATGCACTTCAATAGTTTGATGCAGTTCATGTTCTCCATGGAGTCGCTACTATTCCTTTACCATATCGTCTTACCACATTTCATGTTCTTCGTGAACTCTTTGCACTAGCTTCCTAAACATCATCATGTTGATGCAGTTCACGTTTTTCATTAAATCACTACACTTCCTGCACTTCATCATTCTATTGCACTTCCTATTCTTCATGAACTCGATGCACCTCTTACACTTCAACATCTTACTCACTGCATGGTCATCATGAATTCGCTGCACTTCCTGCATTCATCATCTCGTTGCACATCGTGTTCCTCACGAACTTGCTGCACCTCATGTTCTTCATGAATTTTTATATAATTCCTCAACTTCCTCAACAACAACTTTTATCGTTCTTGGTTGCTCTAAAAAAAACTTTTGGCTTTCCATTATTTTAACTATTTCTGGCGTGTGAAGGTCATACTACTGGCATGTTGTCTGGGCACACCACTAATATGTGTTTTTTTGAGTGGCCTATTAAGGCACACCACAAGTAATGGATATCAATGACACGCCAACAGTAAAGAAAATGACACGCCATTAGTAGGCCATCCTACTAACGAGTTCCTGAGAGGAAAGACATGTCGTAGAGGAACCTTGTGTCGAATAGGACTTCTAGTGTGCCTCCAAATCATAACCTGCCTGTGTCAAAAAGGGACATGGAGATGACCTAGAAGAAGTGGACAAGCGTGACCACCCGAGCAGGTTGGCCAAAAAGGTGAGGAACTTTCCTAGCATGAAAGAAAACATGACGATCGCTTGAGTTGTAACCGAAACAGAAAGGTTTAATGAGTCGTTGCTTCCTCTCTAACTTCTGATTAGCGTTGTGTGAACACGCCTGCTCCATGGCGTACAACAGAGGCACCGTCACATGATAGAGTAGTTGATGCGCCAAGAAGAGCAAAATATTGTGTACCGTATAACATAAGAAGAAGTCGTTCTAAATCGGATATGAGCCGAACTCATCAGCCCAAACAGTACTCAGAAGCAATGAGATTCGCCGCTAAAGGCGGCAAATATGTGCACCCCCACCAACCGCCATCCCACGCTCACGAAGAAGTAAAGAAAATGATTATTGTAGCAAGAAAGCTTGAGCCAGACTCTAGGCCTATAATTACTGCATTGTTGCATATATGCCCATGCAAAATATAAAATCTTTACTATTGGTTTGGAGTTGGTGAAGGCACTTTTCAGATACATCATTTGACTTCCCACTCTGCCCCTACAAAATCATATATATTACAGCCTTTACCACCGCCAAGTTATCAATTATCAATCACGGTCAAATCAATTCCCGCAATCACTCCCCAGAAAAGAAGGAGAGGAAAAGCAGAGAAGATGGCCGGCGAGTACCAGGAGATGGCGGCGTCTACCGTCCCGCAGGTGAGAGAGCCCCCTCGATTTCGGATCCGATCTGATTGGACGGCATGGAATTCTGGATTCTAATTTTGTCTGCACTTCTAGGCAATGATTTTTATTATCGTCAATATAATCTAAAGGGGCCATGAAGCCTCTGCTTCCTCCTCCACAACGGCGGTTCCAGGTCTCCGAGTTGTGACGCCGCCGCCTCCCCTCCTCAACCACAACAGTTCAGCAGGCCTTTTGTTCTACGCGCCCATTGCCCCTGAGAGGGCGGCTGCTGGGAGAAGGATGGAGAGGATGCAACGGCCAAGGGGGCTAGGTAGTGCGGAAAGCAGAGCAGATGCATGGAGAGATCGATCGCGAGAACGAGCATGAATTGCATCAGCCTGGCGGACCCCGACGTAAACAGATCGGTAGCGCCCAAACAGGTTTGTTTCTTCATATAATCCCAAAAATGTCAGTCGATGGGTGTACGAATAGACAGATTTTGTGCAAGCACGTTATCACCAAGTGATGGGGAATAGTTTTCTTGATGAATTCGTTCTCATCTCATTATGTCGCAGCATACAATTTTTTTTCCCAATATACGTTTGCCACCTGCTATCTGCCAGCTTCTTTCAGTGATTTTGTGCAAAACATGTTTTATTCAGACTGACTTACAGTTTAGGGAAACTGTAGGAGGGAGGTGTTGTTCCCAGCGCCCGCGATGGCGCCCGGTATTTTTCGAACTCTGCTTGCCGATCATGATGGACGCCAAGTTCCCCGCTCGACCTGCCGCCCGGAGCGATTGACGCCAAGGGTCCCGCATGCCTACTGCTCCCTCAACGGCCACGCCACGCACCGACGGTGTGGCTTTCGATCTTCTAGCAATGCACGGCTATGAAGACGCAGCAGAGCATGAAGTACAGGGACGTCTCCACTTTCAGCAGGGCGTACTGATACTTGAGGTTGAGAAGATTGGGAAACAACTCATGTATCCATTCTGACGTTTTCAGTAGAACTGAACTGAAAATGCTGACGGTACTAATGCATTGTCTTTATTATTCATTGTTTCAGATTGGATTTTCAACCCGTAATGGGAGAAGTGAGTCATTTAGTTGCTTCTACGGTACATCTTGTAAGCAAGAAATTGCAGATGTGCAGCCGTAGCTGCTGTCTTTCGCAGAGGTATTTCAAATGCAACACTAATTTAACAGAATATCAAGATGCATGCCACGAGGTATTTGTCTTCCAGTGGCTTAGTAGCGTGGTCATCTTCTTTCCTGCATGTCTGGTACAATTTAAGTATCGTTGCCTCCTTTACAAACAACAGCAAGATGTATGACGAAATGCTCCAATGGACTGTAGTTAAGAGCAAATATGAGGACATTGTTTCAAAATAGGTTAGGACCAATGTCAGGTTTGATCTACTTCGATGGAGATAAAACACTGGTTGCTTGTAGTTTGCAAGTATTTTTCTAAATTTTTAGCTTGATGACTGTCACGAAAGTGTAGCTACTTAGTGGTCTAATCTTACATTATTCTTCTTTGTACTTCCACATGGCAATTTATAAAAGAATGAATTTCCCTTGCATTGTTGTATTGCAGGCGTGGGCCACACATCAGGATACATTCCAACCAACATTTGGCCACTGAAAGTTATTACTTGCAAACTAGATAAGGTTAAGTTACAAGCTTCTGTGATCTATATTTATTTAACCATGTGCAGGCATTGTAAACACGACCATTTCATTGCTTATGAGTGTGACATAAAAACTAAAAGAGTGGCATGTAAATTTCCCATTAGGATTATTTTGTGGTGTTTTCACTAAATATTATGCATCGTCCACCTGGTAAAAAGTATGTATCAATCAAGTTTTGCATCATGTAGACCTGAAGATATCATGTTTCCCAGTGGTGTAGGCAATCATCAAGGCCTCCGTGATAAAGATCTTGTGGGATGACAACCATTCTTGTTTCTGGCCTGACAATAAATATTCAGAGCAGTCTTGTGAACTCTCTTAGTCCTGACATTGTCGCCATTATCAGAAGAAGGTAATCGAATCCCACTAAGTCCAAGACACAGTGCTGAAGAATACATGATTGCGAGATTAACAGGTGATCTCACCATCCATGCTCTTGAACATTTTTCTATTCTTAATTCTTGAAGTGTATCATTCTATTCATTTCATATTCTTTACTGAAATCTGCACTAAGATAAGTCCTAATTGCATGTTTGAACGGTTCATCATGTTGAGTAGTTATCTAAGGTAATATCCTCCTGTGTCAATTTTTTTTTGTTTTGCTGCTCTATGAGACTAGGACTCTCTTATTTACAGTAGTAATGCTTTAATATTGATTCAATACCCTAATAAATGGGTGTCACAAATGTCATATGAGTCAATTAGTTGTTACGCCTGCCATTCTTTTCCATGACCAAAGCTTGATATTATTTTGTTTTCTCATTTATATCGTGCTTTTTCTCAGCATTGAACACAAATACCATGAACACGATCATAAAAAATGCTACAGTGGTGTTCTTGCACTTGGCGAGGATTCAAGAGTTGATGTTTCCTTTATAAACTAGCAAGAAAGGCACTTGGCGATGATTCAAGAGTATATAAAATGCATAATTTAACTGCTTCAGTATCAGAATATTATTTGCAGGTTATAAGCTATATACCAGTTTATTGGACTTGCTCTTTACTTTTTGGGCTGGCAAATTATGCATTCTTGTTATCTCAAACCAACACTTCTTGTGTTACTTTCTTTTATTCAGAAGTTTAGTTCATTTTGCTTTGTGTAATGTTCTCGTAATAGAATACGTACGTGATTATTTATCAACTTTAAAGGTGCTGGAACTGCAACATATTTACCATGTTTCATGATTTTTTTTGCTGGTAGGTATAGTCTATTTGAAGCGTTGAGATAGAGAAAACAAAAATTATTGCATGAGAGAATATGAAGAAAGATAGTGCAGCAGCTGCAATTCGAAAGCTTCTGGTAGCCTTATTTCATTGCATCTAAACTTCTCCAGTTATTTTCTTTCTGGTGAACACATTTATTTTGAGGCTTCGAGTAAATAAGGAGTATTACATAGTTAATCATTTCACTGAATGAAGCTGAAGAGATATAAAGAAGTCGTTGATCTGGTGAAGTCAATCAAAGACCCGCAGACATAAGTAAAGTGACTTGTACAAAGTACCACCTGGTCACCGAGTTTTTAGACTACAATGTTGAGTTTTGCCTGAGGACATGTAATAAGCCTGCTCATGTTTTAGCAGCGTTGGGTACGGGTATGGACCATAATGCTCATTCTATATGGGTGTCGGACTACCCAGATGATGTAACCCGTCTTGTAGCCGGCGACATCGCCGTGTCTTAATGGAATGCCTGCGTTCCTGTAAAAAAAAGTTACACAAAGCACACACAAGGAAGAACAAGGATGATATTTCTAGCAACATCAGCTGTTTTTTCTTGCTGAATTCCGATAAATCACTATTTATGAATCTATCTGAGATTGGTCTTTTTTACATTATGTCCCATGAGAAATATTTGTCTATGTATACTTTCTTCAATTCAGTTTGTGTAATGCCATGGGACCTTGTAAGGAATCGTTGGTGTGATCATCATTCTCAAATTATTTGGAACTTTTCTTGAATATTTTAGAATAATCTATCACTGCACTATAGCATTTTATTCCAATGATTTTTTTTATAACACCCTCAGTTCCACTTAATAAAGAATTTTAATTGTAGGACCCAAGAATAATCTATCACTGCATTTCTTTTCTACTCACGTTCAAGGGTAAGGAGGAGGAGGAAAAATGAGATCCCTAGAGAAGGAGAGGGGTGAATGTTGGTTGCCATATAGTAAGAATTTTTTATAAACGCATCACTGGGATATAATAAGATACACACGGGCAAACTATTATTTGGACACATTTATAAAATATAAAACCCATCTGATAATTATTTCTAAAGATTTATTATTATTATTATTCCGTAGCAACGCACGGGCACTCAACTAGTGGATACAACTTTTAAGTTTGGGCAAATGCTAGAATTTATTTATCAATAAATATTTTCAATCTGGGTGTTACAGAGAAATCATTGAGCATTAATTTCAATGTCTTTATTAATCAAAAAATAACATTCCAAGGGAACATGCGTGCATGTATAATGATAGAGATCTGATCTATGGGCAAAATGTAACTTTGTAGTCTGTCCCGGCGGCACAAGTGAAGGTGCTACTCTTATCGTCATAGGCGTAGCTGTATGCGTCCGGACAGAGACCCTTGAAGAAGCGTGAGTAGTTCGTTGGCCCGCAGCTAGATGGACCCCCTGTACAGCAGTACTGGGGGCTGCCGAACTTGACGCAGGCACTCTCACAGCCTCCGTCCACCTTCAGCTCCGGCGGGCACTGAGCGTTGATGTCGGCGGCACAGCTGATTCCATGGCAACTCCCCCTAACGGGCGCGAAGCTCATCGGCACATTGAAGCCGTCGACGAGGGAGATATCGTAGAAGTCGGGCTCGCTGCCCGAACCGAGCGTGTACTCAACGAGTGTTGCCGGCGTCTTCCCGCTGGTGGTGCAGCCTAGGACGCCGCCACAGTCTCCTGTGGTGCAGGATCCTTGGCCATTGGCATCGAAGTTGCAGCCCGTGCGGCCCCAGATCCTGCCGGACTTTGTGCCCGCCGGCGGGTGGATAATAGCCGACTTACCCGGGTCGAGTTGGATCCCGCCGCCCACCGGAATGGCAGCTGCCCACACTGTGTAGGGGCAGTTGTTAAGGTGGATGATAGCGGCAGCGTCTGTGGCTACAACGGTGAAGAGGAGAGCAACCATGAAGGTAAGACAAGATGCCATGATTATTTTGTTGAGGTAGTTGTTGCGTGTATCTGTGAACAATGAGGACGGGAGATCTAGTGGCAGGGTATTTATATAGGTTAATTGTGCTGCGAGACAGTAGATATGGGTACTTTGGTGGTATCTGTAAACATTCATGGTATTAGATTTGCAAACCTGAGTAGATTTGCGAATTTAATGCCATTAATGTTGTATGAGGAGACATGAATGTTTACAAATAAGATTTGCAAATCTATATCATTAATGTTGCATGAGGAGACATGAATATTTACAGATACCATGAGGTATCATAAATGAGTATCGTATATGTACCCGGCGCTGGTGCTTCATCGCGGAAGGAGCGGCTGGGGTGCCCTTCGGAGTTGACTGCGGGCTTGACCGGTGGCGGCGCGAGACACGCGCCGTCCTCGGGCGGCGCGGCAGTGGGGCCTCGATCGGCGGGTGCGACGGCTTTGGCCGGCGACCGGCTTGGGGGGTGATGCAGCGGCGGCGCGGCCGAGGTCTTCCTGCAACAAGACATGGCTACCCAGCATGTGCGGCGGTGATGGTGGTAGGGGCGACACAGGGAGCAGGTCGATGGCGGCGTGGCAGCCTGGTTGCAGCAGCGCAGCGGTGGTGCCGATGGGGCCCGATCTGGGCCTGATTTGCTGCTACGTCCGGACGGCACTACCATTGGTGATAGAGGGCTGCTCTCCTCCCCTAGGCTGTCATGTGGCTCGATGCCTGCAAGCCTGTGTGACCTACCCCGTCCTGCTCGTTGGCTGTGCGATGTGGAGTTTGTCGGAGCTTTGGCTCGAGTCCGTGGATGCCGGGGCGGCGGTCCTGGAAGTTGGACTGCGCGGACGGCTCTCCGGCGAGCGACGTGGCGGCGGTGATGGTTCCTTTCTTTGGCCATGTGGGTGGCGAGGAGAGGACGTGGGGGACTTTGGTGTTGGCGGTGTTTCGGCTCGGCAGCCCCGAATCGTGTGTCAGAGGCCTTCCTTGGAGACAACGGGCGTGGACGGAAGACGGGGAGCAGCACGAAGGTTTTTCCGAGCGAAAGCTCAGTGCTTCGGCACCATCGGCGGCAATGCTTGCTACCTTCTTCGTGGTAGGGCTCCGGGTGAAAATCCTTAACCATCGGTTTGGCACCTCGGCCTCAGATCGTTGTCTTCATTGGCCAGTGTTGGTCTTTCGCATTTTTCTTGTTTATCTTGATATCTTCTCCAAAAAGGAGTGTGGAATCAAATGGAGCGCTGTGGGCGCTCCGCGTCATTCTTCCCGATACCCTTCACGTTGGGTGCTTATATTGTGACCGCGAGCTGTCCCAGTGTCAGCGTCAGAACGAAGTCGGTATCTTCCTCGCGTCCCCGATACGAAACATAGCAAAGAGAAGGAAAAGAACGCCTCCAGCAGTTCCCCTCCCGAGCCCCCCATTATTGGCATCCCCGTCTCCCCGGCCTAGAGTTCAGTCTCCCCTACGCACCAGGGCTCCGGGGGCGTCCGTCATTCGTGCCGAATCCAACTGCTCCCTCCCGGAAGAATCTTCCCTACCGTCGATGAAAGGTGCGTCTCCAATCTTTTTTGTCAATTCTCACACAGGATGTAGGGGTTGAGTAGGACTCTGGTCCACTCGCCGGATGTGGTTGACGGGGTGGGTTCTCTGGCGCATCAGCGATGTCACGGATTTGTTCCAGGAGCTCGAGGGGTTGGGTGGAGCTGCGCTGGCCATGGCTTGGCAATGGTGAATCCATGGTAGAGCAGGGGAGGGGCCACACAGGATTGGAGGGGTGGAGTAGGGGCGGTGCTGCGGTGAAGGTAGGTCAGGGTGGGAGAGGTGCTGCTTTGGGCTGACGGCCATGGGTGGAGCAGGCTCGGCCGGGTGGGGAAATTGTGTGAGAGAGAAAGACCGAGAGTGGGGAATTTACAGAAATTCAGGCTCGGCCGGCTTCGGAACTTTGCTCCTACTTTGCTGAAATTGAGAGAAAATAAGTGTACTGGTACTGCTATATTTGTGTTGAATAAATTGTTGCTTGTTGTTTCAGTGTCTTGATTGTAATTTATTAGAGAGTACTTCTGTTTGCACTGTGATGGCTAAACCAGTATGCATATTGATGCAGCCTGGGGTGGTTTGACGAAGATGCTTGGGTTTCGTTGAGGTTGGCGGCACTCCCTGCACGTTTTTGCAGCAGCCGTCGCTGCCAAGAATCTTGTTTCCAGACACTAGGTAGCTTTGTAGCCCTTGGGCCATGTTTATTTTGCGCAGCGAGGGTTTCACAAGGATGTCTCGATTCCACTGTGTTGGTCTGTCTTCGTCCTGGCGGCATGTGTGACGGCTGGGAGTGGCGTGGCCGCATTGAGATTCACTGCTCCACTTCTTCTTTGGCTACGGTATGTTTGCTTTCCTCATTTTAGCACCAATGTGTGTTGTCAGTCTCTGTATCAAGTTGGATTACTTGGTATGTTTGCTCTTAACAATGGCGAGATGCAAGTCTCTCTCTCAACCTGCCGCAGTCCCTCGCTGGCGTCACGTGGTGCTCACCCTACTAGGCACCCTCCCCGTCGCTCACCAGTGGCAGGTGAACTTGCCCATGTTTGATTGACAACTTATGGCGCCTTTACTTGCCCACGCCTTTGCTGTACTTGCCCAGTATGTTCCTTCTTTAATCTTATGTGCGACAGAGCGCGAAAATGTCATGCAACATAATTTATATGAGTATTTTAGGACTAGAACACAGTATATTACCAGGTTCCTGCTTACCCACTCAAATTCAGATTCAGTTCTGATTCGTCTAAAAAAATCAGATTAAGTTCAGAGCCATTTATATAGTCTGCATGTATAGACATAGTTCTGCACTGGTAAAAGGAGTACTCTCTTTTCAGACTTTTTTATACATGAGTGCTTTGGAAAATCGGAGTACTATTTAACATGTTTCCGGTAGTTTAACCTAGCATCGCTCGATACTATATGTCTGTGATTTTTATTTTTATTTGCATTGAGTGCTTACTCCTGTCATAATTTGTAAATATTTTAGAGTTCTGTTATTTTTGGTCCTGATTTTTGATCTTCAGGTCATTAGGTCTAAAAGTATAGTTTCTCTCAAACAGTTTAGCTTTATGATAGTTTTCTCCAAAACCAGGTTGGTATCCGCTTTTAGACCTAACCATATACTTTCTTTAAAGACTTGGTAAAGAAATTGCTTCTACACACATAATTTTTTCATAGATCCTTATACTGTTCACGAGACATCATCTCACTCACATTAGTCTGAAAATAGTCTATTGTGTTTCCTATCTTCTGAAAATATACTTAAAACTGAACAGAACTATGGAAGATGGACAGGTTAGAATTGATATCCATAGAACTAGAACCTATACCGTGACCTTCTGCATAAATAAATATCATTTTGATCTATTATGGACAATACCTTGCTGGTCAAGAGCAATGCATGCCTGTCTCAACAGAATATCCTTCCACAGGTGTGCTCAGCTATACAGCTGCCCATCAACTCCATCCATACCTTTGAGCATAGCCCTGGGCAGTACAGAGGGATACATTAACATGGGAGTGCCACTGGAGATGGTTGCACCAAGAACATCCCCGGTTATGTGATTCCTACCAAGTACACAGTCGCGTGAAAAGTGCATCGGACACACAATCAAGTTTCTGTGCATGTTCAAGAATGTCAAAATCGACAACATAAACTACACACCCTAATAGCGAAGTTCTAGTAGAATCTGTGGATGTGGAGGTGTTGAAGATTTGTCATTTTTCTTCGTCTCTTCAGATGATTGCCTATTTTTCTAGAAAATAGGGACTGCCTCCCTATTCGATTCAAATGAAACCAGTGTTCAAAGGTTCAAAATAAAAAGAGTGGCAATACAAGATTGTCTAAGACAGCTGGTATCACAACAGGGGAAAGCCTATTGCATTCCCAGGATGGTTACCATCCAGCAGGTCGACTACAGGATCAAGAACTAAACATTCAGATTGCGGAGAGCTTGGGCTTTGATCCACCATCGACAGTCATCACACCAGCAACAGACGGCTTGAACCAGTTGGTTGTAGGCAGTTAGCGGCGATGATTGTTGCATGTGCATCACCTTCTCTTTATGAAATGCAATATATGTATAACGAGTTTCGAATTGGTGAAATTAATTGGGATACTTTTTAAGCATATGCTAATTGTGTTAACTTAAAAGTCTATCCAAGCCTAGGAGGCTAGGAGAATCCCAAGTAGCCACCATTGATGTTTGCCTATATTGAACCAAGTATTATATAATCTAAACAAATAACTCTAATGTTGTTTTTTCCCTTGATCACTGTCATTACGGTACAAGGATATGGTCATATGGGGCGCCTCATCTCCTTCTTACATGCAACTTTTTACAGGAAGAATGTTAATGAACAATAGTCACTTTTTTGCTTCAGCCAAACTTTCTCATTGTCCTCTCAATGTATGTCGTCAGGGGCGTCCATGCCTCGAGCATCAAGCAAATCATGGAAGCATCCAGCAAAGCATGGCTTAGAGAGTTCGGTGCACTTAGACCGGGATACTAGATTGCAATAGAGAATTCATTATATTTATATTTTATCATCATGTATCACATTGTTTTATGGGTCATTGTAAGTAATCACAAACTGTCTGTACCAAATTTTTGAAAATCTTCTTTGCAAATATTTTATAGTCTTCACCTTATACTTTTCATGCTATAACTTTTGTCACTTGCAAGAACATTGTGACGATGTGCTGGTACATCAACTTTTCTCACCCTGCCTTTGGAGGCATTGGTGGATGATTCGACTTAGTAATGATTTGTCGATTCCCTTCCCCATTTTTCCGTAAAGGGATATGGTGGCCTCACCAAATAGTAGTGTCATTTTTTGTCATTGGATTAGAAAATACAGTTAATTTCATATCCCTTTCAGTCTTTTCTATACATTTTTGGCTTAGTACTTTTGCTTTATTGTCATTAGTTACAAATATGGGGTTGACATGCTGAAACACATTAGATTGTCAACAACATGAAATATACTATAAAGAAAATACTATGGTAAAGAAACGGCGCGGCAAGGCGCGCATATGGTTCTAGTGCTTTGTAAGGAGTGTTCCCATCACCTTGTATCATTTGACCGATGTGGCTTTATTTATAAAGCAGGGCGAAAGCCTATTTCGAGAAGGCGAGAATTGCCTGACGCCGAGCGGTATGTGCTCGAGTGAGTAGTGACACGGTATCCGATCCGCATGTACCTTTTCCGTTTTCTTCCCGTGCCACTCCCATCAAAATCAGGGAAGAACCACTACAAGTCTAGGCTCACAGACACAATCTATGATCGCGCCTCACCTCACCAAGCAAATAGGGCAACAAGACCCCACTCATCCTTTTTCCTATTAAGGCTTGATACAATCCTAACACCTCCCATTCCAAGGTAATAATGCACGTTTGGAAACAAAGAACAATATTCTAAAAAAAAGGAAAACAAAGAACAACGAGACAATTGATGATGTTCTGGGAAGAGATATATAGCTTCTCAATACTATACCTAGCTAGAATGCATCACATGAGAAAATGTTGGATAAAGAGAAATGGAGAGAAAGAAATGGAAATGGGAGGAGAACCATGTTTGCGAACATATAAGCACGGAATAGGAAAAATGTGGGTGAAAGGAATATGGGAAATGGTACTATGGTAGGCCTGGAAAGGTGATCGTATCTCAAACTTATTAATGAAAAATGTACATCAATTGATACTCAAGATTGGAAGTGGCCAGTTAGTCGATGTGCACTTAAGTAACATACAAATACCAATTTCAAAGACAATAACAGATCAAGTTCGTAGTTAAGGAAATGATAAGGTCACTTCTATTAGATGAGTCGGTCTACCGTACATAACATACATTGTCTTGTACATGTATTCCTGCCAAGTATATAAATAGAAGAGACGTGGAGAGGCATTGCCCCACGAAACCCTGAAACACTTTTCTAACTTGGTATCAGAACTTAAACCGTGGGGCTCCTCCGCCCCCACCGCCGCGCAAGTCTCCCGCGTCGCCGCGAGACCTTCTCCACACCGCCGCGATGTCTTCCACCTCGACCCTCATGCTCTCTTCGCCATCGGGGGCGATCATCTCCGTCCCCAATGCCTCCACCTTCGCCAGCCTCTCCGCATCATCCAGCGTCTCTGTTCGCCTTGATGCCTACAACTTTGTGTTGTGGAAGGGGCTCACCTTGCCCACTCTCGCCGGCGCCATCCTTCATGGCCATCTCGACGGCACCGCTGCAGCCCCGACACAGACCATCAAGGAGGGCACCGGCGATGTCACCGTGGACGTCCTGAACCCGGAGTATTCCAACTGGTGGGTCACGGACCAGAGGATCGTCAGCTTCCTCCTCGGCTCCATGGAGCCAGTCATCGCCTGCCAGCTCATTGGCTGCATGTCGGGCATGGACGTCTGGGACGCCGTGCACCGTCTATATGGCGTGCAGAGTCTCGCCAACGTTCATCATGTTCGTCGCCAACTCTAGTCTCTTCGCAAGGAGGGGATGCCCGCTGCCCAGTACATGCAGCACATGAAGGCCCTCAGTGATGTCATGGCAGCAGCCGGCTCTCCTCTCTCCAATGACGAGCTCGTCGACTACATCATCACCGGACTTGGCAAAGAATTCAATGCCATCACAGCGACTTACGCTCGGTAACAAGTCTGTGTCTTATGATAAATTTTATTCTCACATCTTGTCGTTCGAGGACCTTCAGGATCTGCAAGATCAGTCAGTAGAATGATCCTCCTCGGTGAATGCTATCTCGCGTTCCAGCCTCGACTCCAACCCCGGCCGTCCGCGCGCTCCCGAGTTCCCAGCTGGTGCTCCTCGCCATCCCGACGCCTATCAGCCTAGCCCTGGCAGCGGCGGTAACGGCCGCCCGTATGGTGGACAAGGCAACGCCGCTCCCCACGGCGGCCAACCTACCGATGGCCAAACCGGTGGTCACCAGAACTATGGCAAGAATGACAATGGTAACCGTCAGAACAACCGCCGCCGCCAATGCCCCCAGTGTCAAATTTGCAACTATTGCGGGCATGTTGCATCGGACTACAGGAACCGGTTCAATCCCGAGTTTCAGCCACGCAACATTAACAATAACCAACATGGAGGGAATGCGGTGTCTACCAGCTACAACACCGACGCCCCTATCTGGCATCTCGACTCCGGCGCCATGGATCACTTGACGAGCGATCGGGCTCGTCTTCACCTCCACGAGCGCTATGGCGGGACGAATCACGTCCAAGTGGCGAACGGTGAAGTTTTTTCTATTGTGCACATTGGTCATTCTTTGTTAGCCGGATCTTCTATCCACTTGAAAAACATTCTCCATGTTCCGCGTCTTAGCACACACCTTTTGTGTGTCAATCGCCTTTGTTGGGATAGTGACATCTTTGTTAAATATCACCGTTATTTTTTTGTGTTAAGGACAAGGTCACGTAGAAAATTCTGCTTCACGGTAGAAGTCAAGGCGGCCTCTACCCATCCCGTTCAGCGTGCTTCATCACCTTGTATCATTTGGCCGATGTGGCTTTCTTTATAAAGCGGTACGAAAGCCTGTTTCGAGAAGGCGAGGATTGCCTGACGCCGAGCAGTATGCGCTCGAGTGAGTAGTGACACGGTATCAGATCCGCATGTACCTTTTCCGTTTTCTTCCCGAGCCAGTCCCATCAAAATGAGGGAAGAACCACTACAAGTCTAGGCTCACAGACACAATCTATGATCACGCCTCACCTCACCAAGCAAATAGGGCACCAAAACCCCACTCATCATTTGGAAACAATCCTAACACCTCCCATTCCAAGGTAATAATGCACGTTTGGAAACAAAGAACAAGGAGACAATTGATGATGTTCTAGGAAGATATAGATAGCTTCTCAATACTATTCCTAGCTAGAATGCATCACATGAGAAAATGTTGGATAAAGAGAAATGGAGAGAAAGAAATGGAAATGGGAGGAGAACCATGTTTGCGAACATATAAGCACGGAATAGGAAAAATGTGGGTGAAAGGAATATGGGAAACGGTACTATGGTAGGCCTGGAAAGGTGATCGTATCTCAAACTTATTAATGGGAAATGTACATCAATTGATACTCAAGATTGGAAGTGGCCAGTGATTCGATGTGCACTTAAGTGACATACAAATACCAATTTCAAAGACAATAATAGATAAGGTTCGTAGTTAAGGAAATGATAAGATCACTTCTATTAGATGAGTCGGTAACATACGTTGTATTGTACATGTATTCCTGCTGAGTATATAAATAGAAGAGACGTGGAGAGGCATTGTCCCACAAAACCCTAAAATACTTTTCTATCTTGGTAACATAGCTTAAACCCTGGGGCTCCTCAGCCGCCGCGCAAGTCGCCAGCGCCGCCGCCGCCGCGAGATCTTCACCGTGCCACCGCAAGATCTTCCCCACACCGCCGTGAGACCTTCTCCGCGCTGCCGTGATGTCTTCCACCTCGGCCTCGCGCTTGCTTCGCCGTCGGGGGCGATCGTTGATACGTCTCCAACGTATCTATAATTTTTGATGCTCCATGCTTGTTTTTACACCATTTGCCTACTGTTTCGTTACACTTAGTGGCACTTTTATGCATTTTCCGGAACTAACCTATTAACAAGTTGCCACAGTGTCAGTTCCCTGTTTTCTGTTGTTTTTGTGTTTCAGAAGTGATACACAGGAAATATTCTCAGAATTGGACGAAACAAGTTCCTAAAGTCTTATTTTGTCCGGGAGCTTCCAGTCATCCGAATGAGAGTAGGAGAGGGGCCACCAGGCCCCCTCACACATGGCTGGCGCGGCCCAGCCCCTGGCCGCGCCGCCATGGTGTGAGGGCACCTGGGGCCACCTCTGATATCGCCCCTTCGCCTATAAAGACCCCCCGACGGGAAAAACCTAAAGACCCGATCAATTTTCCAGAACACATCGTGATCCGCCGCCGCCGTTGACCCGAAGATCGGGAGGGTCCAGAAGCTCTTCCCGGCACCCTGCCGGAGAGGGGAATCGCCACCGGAGGTCTTCTTCATCGCCATGCTTGCCTCCGAAGCGATGAGTGAGTAGTCTACCTTGGACTATGGGTCCATAGCAGTAGCTAGATGGTTGTCTTCTCCACCATGTGCTTCATGTTTAGATCTCATGAGCTGCCCTACATGATTGAGATCACCGTTATGTAATACTATATGTTTGGTTTGTTGGGATCCGATGAATATTGGTGTTTATGATTAAGTTGCTGTACTGAAT